>OY755238.1:98079995-98781227 GCA_963576725.1 Azorinus chamasolen | reverse complement strand
GACCCCTATAGCCATGGTGCGTACATTACATTTGCATTCAGCTACATTCTTGGCGTCCCATCTATATCAAACTGTTTTCAAATGATAGGTACATGTACATGGCAGTTAGCCCAGTCCCTCATAGTGACGCCGTTTGACGCCTCTGATCTTTTGAAACCAATGTGATAAATAGAGCAGTTGCTCCTATTAAAACATTCTAAACTTCCCCGGGGGACCCCCCCCCCCCCAAAAAAAAAAAACGACCCCTATAGCCACGGTGCGTACATTACATTTGCATTCAGCTACATTCCTGGCGTCCCATCTAGATCAAACTGTTTTCAAATGATAGGTACATGCTCGTACATGGCAGTTAGCCCAGCCTTTCATAGTGACGCCGGTTTTTTTCAGTAGATGTATTCGATGAAGTTGGATCTAACAATAACCTATGAAAGAATGGACAGGCAAAGGATTGAGAGTTGTGCTAGAACCCCACCCCCCCCCCACACACACACACACACACACACACCCCACTCCACCTTGTTTCTAAGGAATAGTGTTATATACATGTACTGTGTTAATATTGTGGCAAACATACATATATTTAAACATTGTAAATAAGTTAGCGATACCAGAAGTTAAAGTTATCCGATTTCTGATCTGGTCAAATTCTTAAGGTCACAGCTTAAAGGGGAAGTCCATACATTCTACGCGTTTCAAAAATATATACAATATACAAAACGCATGTGTTTATATGCTGAAAAGTAGTATATCGCGAGAAAACCTATCCATAAACATTGAAAATTACAAAACATCCATGTGTTTGATATCGACGATCTCGATTTTAATCCCCGATGTTTCAGTTTTATTCGGGTTGGGTTTTAGTTTCGTATCTGTTTGCGCTATTTGCGTCTCTCCGACCAATTCCGAGAAAAACTGCTACGTAAACAATTGGGAGGGGGGGGGGGGGTGATCATCGGCAAAACGCGGAAAAATTTAACGGAAAAGGTCGATAATACTTTGTTGTGGAAAAAGTGTTGATGAAATCGGTTTTGTTGTATCACGGGCAGTTTTCGATATAAGTTCAAATTGACACTTTTCATAATAAATGATTGAGCATAACGGATACCAAGTTTTATTAAATTATTGAAATATGCGTTCAGTATAGGGGATTTCTCTTTAATGCAGGTGTATTTTAGTAACACGTCTGAATTAAGCTGTCACACGACCTCGTGTTTCTAGATGCTTAGTGATACATTTAAGACCATTGCTGTATTGAAAGTCTTGGAAGGACTGAACATTAATTTTAGTTCAAGTTATCTCGATTTTCGAGTTATCCAAGTTCGAGATATCGAATGTCAACTGTATATTCAAATTTAGATAACCATTGCAACACTGTTTAAAGGGGAAGTCCCTGACGTCGCGCACGATGTTGGGTACTTTTTCAATACCGGCCTTATTCGTTTTCGTACATGTAAAATATTGCCGTAAATATATTGTATACATACTATATACCAAAATATTCATCGCAATCTACTCTATCAGTCTGCTTTAGTTTTGGTTTGATTTAAGTACAATCCGAACAATTAAATATGGTTGAAACCGGCGCGACGTGCGAAAAACAGAGGTGTAAGGTGTAACACAAATTTCTCGGTAGTTGAACGTTTCGGCATATTTTCACAAATTGCGGAAGGATTTTCTGGCGGGAAATTCGTGAACGATACTCCCGTTGTGACGTAAATTAACGTTACGACGTTTCATCCGCCATATTTAAAGCATACACGAGATACAGCGACTTGACTGAAATTCTAAGACACGTAAGGTTTAAGCCGCAAGGGGTTACAAATGTGAGTCCCTCATAATATCAGTATGATAAATCCAAATCAAAAAATAATTTAACGTGATAATATTGTCTTTTAATAGTAGTGTACCTACATTCGAGTCGTTTCAAAAATACCTGAAATTCACAAAACTCATTTGTTTATATGCTGAAAAGTAGTAAATCGCAAGAAAACCTATCCAATAAACGTTGAAAATGACAAAACATTCATGTGTTTGATATCGGCGATCCCGATTTTAATCCCCGATGTTTCAGTTTTATTCGGGTTAGGTTTTAGTTTCGTATCTGTTCGCGCTTTTGGCGTGTCTCCGACCACTTCCGAGAAAACCTGTTGCGTAAACAATGGAGGGATCGGATGATCATCGGGAAAATGCGGAACATTTGAACGGAAAAGGCCGATAATACTTTGTAGTTGAACAACAATATAAGTTTTGATGAAATAGGTTTATTTTGTATTACAGGGCCATTTTTCGATATAAGTTCAAATTGACAATCTTCATAATAATGACTGAAGATAACAAATTTCAAGTTTTATGATATTATTGAAAATATGCGTTCATTGTAGGGACTACCTCTTTAAAACTTAACGTCTGTTCAACTTTGGATCTCGTGTATCTTTAACTCGATTTCTGATTTGATTACGAAATTGAGACAATATTGAGCGAGTAAGAAATGGCTTGGATCCTGATAAGACGCCGAATTATTCGGCCTTTAATCTGGATCAAATCTGTTTGTGAATTAGAGTCAGATTGCGAAGAGCGGGATAAAGATCAAGAAATATTATAACATTTCACAAACATCCTTTCACAGAAACAATTTTGCACATAAATTCTGGGAAAAGTCAACTGGTTCTAATTTCGAGTGGGCTGGTGCAAGATGCTCCATCTCTGTCACAAGTTTCTTCCTAATTCTGTCATATGGTAATTGCAATACTGATAGAAGTGTTTCTTTGATATTCTTGCTACTTCAGCATCGTTCATTCAATCATTAATATCATGTTACCCCGCATTATATGCAGCTGTATTTGTTGCGACGAATGTTTTGGTCTTAACTCATTCCTCATATTGACGCCTTTTGACGCCTCTGTAAAAGTCAATTTTTGAAACCGTTTTGATAAATAGAGTATTTGCTCCGAAGGAAATGCTCTATTCAACACAATGGTTTTAAAGCTACATAATTCTAATTTACCTTTTAGCTAGTAATTTCCCCTTTTCGGTAGATTTATTCAAAGAGGTAGGGTCTTAAAATAGCAACTAGAAACTAAGAAGTTACACCAGAAACACGCAACTTTATCCAATTGCTCTTAGTGTTCAAACAACCAGTTTTCCAAATCCACCGAAATTACCCCTGTACTCCATGATTATTCAGGCAATACATAATGACAGCATGTACACAATTCCTCTCATGTTTAGTACCTAGTCCTTAAAACGTGACATTGACGTACTTTGTAAACAGTGTAGACCCAGAGTCTGTACTATGCGCCATTTTGGTTCATAGTGTATTTCAGTGTTACTCATCTACTGGAACCCTTCCTAAGCGGCCATTCGTTTATTCAACATTTGAGCGTTAAAATCAGGCGATTGCTTAATGCAACACAAAGGTGATATAGAATACTCCTATAGGATCTTCCTGCATTATTTTAGACCTGCATTAAGCTACCACCTGCCTTATAGACCCATAATTAGACTGCTTTATGATGACCGCTGAACCCTTTCCATCATATAAATGGGTATTCACGCAAACAGAGCAGACAGTCTGACCAGCGTGTGATCTGTTTGCTAATGGAATTTGCCAAACCTTTTTCTTTACTTTCTAAAATGGCTACAATGTTCTACCTTCAATATTTGGTTGTAATTACCTTACCCGGACTATTCAATAGGTATTAAAATTTGGAATAAACGTGGAAAAGGGAAAGGGTTACTACAGACTCTGTAGATACGCATTTCCAAACTATTTACCAATGTTGTCAATTTCGCCCACTGCATTGTTTGCTCTTATCAAGCTGGGACAAAAATAATGTTTGCTGAAATTGGGATCTTGCACAATTTTGACTATTTACGATCAGATCAAGCTTTTAATAAACTATTGACCGTGTGTCAAACAGCCTGGATCATGATCATACGTCGAATTATAAGTGTACTTAGTGTCTCAGCTAGATCCAGTCTGTTTTTAAAATACGACCCAAGTTGCGATTGGAGTGATAAGGGTTAAGATTGATAATTGGAATAACTCTCAAGATTATCACCAATTAGCGAGCTAAATGGTCACGTGCGTGCTAACGTGCGCTAATGTTGAATAGGCAATCATCGTCATTAGATGCAATTAGCCAACGTAGGACAGTGTTGACGCACGTAGCGCATTTACGACTACAACTACGAGTTTTTGTTGCATTAGTTAACCCTTTCCCTGTTCTTTGTTTAATCCAAATTTCGATAGCTACTGAATGTTCACGAACAAAATAGTTACAATGAAACATGATAGGTGGAACTTTCAAGTAGTCGTTTTAGAAAGGTAAGAAACAGATTTTTCAAATCCCCTTAGCAAACAGGGCAGACCCTTATCAGACGGATCAAATAGGAGCCGTCTGATATGGGTCTACTTTGCTTGCAAATGCGTGAAAACACGTTTATATGAAGGAAAGGGTTAAACATACAGTAACTTTGTATAGCAATTTAGATATTGCAAAATGAGAACACATAATGTAAACAGAAACAAAACAATACATAAAATAAAGAAAATCAGGTACTATGAAAAGCATGCAATCCCCAATCGAAATTATATGACACCAGACTCTAATTACGTTTGCATTATAAATGCATTTTTACAATTATTTAATATTGATTTTGAGCTATTTGAAATCAATGAAATAAATTTATTTACATTTGGCCATGGACAATACCATTGTTTAAACTATTTCTTTTTCAGTTCTCTTAATTTTGAACAGATCATTGAAAATTGATATTCGTCTTCTACCATTCTTAACCCTTCTCTTGCTATTCACGTCAATATACCTACCTGTAAATCCTGCAGGAGCTGTCTCATCAGGGTCTGCACTATTTACAAGTTGATTGTGCAACCAGTGCACTCCACAGCAATGATTGCACAGCGAAATACTTGTACACAGTGAAGATATATGTTATTATACAACAGGGCATGGGTAAAGAAGGAGACATGTATTTTAAAATTCAGCAAGAGAAGGGTTAAGTTGCACTTGTTGCACATGCGCTGCTCACGAGTCATATATTCGTGTAACGATCCGTTTCTATAGCTAACCCTTTATATACAGTTGAACGTCGATATCTCGAATTCAAGGAACCATACAAAGTAGTTCGAGATACCAGAGGTTCGAGCCATCACAGTTACATGTATAATCTGGCTAATATCTCAAGTACACTCTTAACGCAGGCCAAAGTAATGCTGAAAGCTCCAACAGGAGCTCAGAGTCCAAAGAGCTCAGGTCAGAGTTTAAATATATAGGTCCAATCACCGACTTTACCATTGGCCATAACTTTTGAACCAGTAGAGATACAGACTTGATATGTGGCATGCATGTGTATCTCATGAAGCTGCACAGTTTGGGGTAACATGTCAAGGTCAAGGTTATCATACAGGGTCAAAGTTCATATCGAGTGGGGCATAGTGTTTCACAAACACATCTTGTTTTCTTTTTTTCTGACCATGCTGATATTTCCTACCTGTATAGAGACTATAATTTCATTCCGTGATAAATCTGGATAAATTGTTTTATTAATATTTCATTATTAAATAAATTTAAAAGGGAGAAATTATATCAAATGGGCTTTAAAATATGTCAGCAGTTAGTGATCATGTCCTGATGATTTTGAGTTTGTGAACACAACAGATTTTACTCCATTTTCTGCGAACTCCCTGTTGTCAAAAAAAAAAATGAGTATATTGTGTTGACTCTGTTTAACCATTTAACCTTTGTATCCCTAGTTTAATAGCCATAATGTCTTGCATCATCTACCTAACTATTTGTGGTACATGAGGGATGGGGCGCCAGCATATTGACTTACATTTTAACATCGATGTCTCGAACTTCAAGGGACCATACAAATTAGTTCGAGATACCAGATGTTCGAGTCATCCCAGTTATAATCTGACCAATATCTCAAGTTCGCAGCTTAATGCAGGTCTAAAGTAATGCCGAACGCTCCTACAGGAGATTTCAGCATTACTTTCAACCTGCATTAAGCTGTCACGCGTGTTTTTAGACATGCGTATTGATACATTTTAGAGCAGTTCTGTATTGTAAATTTTGGAAGGACCGAACTTTTAGTTCGAGTTATCCGAGTTCTAAACGTCGAAGTTCGTAAAGTTCAGTATGTTGCCTAATGGTGACTGTGCCAAATGGGAAGTGAATGGTCCTTGGGAGTAATTCGGATTCATTTTGTTCGCTAAAACAGGTCTGTCAAATATCAATTGCTCAGGAGTATGATAGTGAAAGCGACTGGTTTTAATTACACCGTCTCCATGTAGTACACCACTGTGTTGACCATCACCTCGCGCAGATCTGGTGTAACCCCGAAGGTGAAATTGGTTTACTGTTCTGACCTGTATCCTGTTTTTCAGTTGTTTAGCACGAATGGTTCTTTCGAGGCATTGAACTTGAAACTTGTTATTCACATTTTTACGTTATCAAGTACGTTTCAAAATGCTTACATGTAACCACACGTTTACAGAACAGTTCTCCATCTAAAGTTATCCTGAGTACACAACCGTGCCCCCATCTTTAACCCAGCCCCCCTTAGGCTATTTATAGACTCAACCTCATTACAAAAAATCTACAGAAAAAGGAGCACTGTTTTATTAGAACTAGAAAAGTGTGTATAAGACACAGTGATTCCCCTGTGGTGTTCCTTGCCTAGCTGCACGTACAATTCCTAAGTCATTTGGCCATGACCTTGGGCTTGTGGGCAGCATGGGGTGGGTGCGCAATCAAAGAATGGGTGGTGTTTAATATGTATCTGCAATTCCAAGCCAATAGCTTTATTGGTTAGTGAGATATCAGACAATGAAAAAACTGTGACAACCAACTGCACGTAAATGCAACAACCAACTGCACGTACAAGTTCTAAGTCATTTGACCTTGACATTGGGCTTGCGGACAGCGTGGATGGGGTGCCAAATGATAGAACAGATAGCGATTAATGTGTATGTAAAGTTTCATATGTATAAGTCTAGAAATTACTAACATATAACACTTGAAAAAACTGTGACAACCAACTGCACGTCAAAGCATGACATGTAAGAACCGACGGACGGACAGACGGACATACAAACGGACGGACATGTGCAAAACATAATGCCCCTTGACTATCGTCAACGGGAAACTTTAGAATCACATTTATGTAGTTCTGAAACCATTGTGATAAAAAGAGCATCGTATGGAGCAAATGCTCTATTTATCACGATGTTTTCAAAAAAGAGCATTTTACAGAGGCGTCAAAAGGTGTCAATATCGCAGGGTTGTTTTTACTGTTTTGATCATGTTTGTATTGTGATAATATTAAAGTAACCAAGGAGACACGTGAAATAGTTTAGTTTTTCTTACCGTATACCTAATGTCGACATTTAGATTACCATGCTAGACCTTCTGGTCCCTGTCGATATACAACTCATACAGCATAACCTTAACTTACTAATCGGCACTATCCTACACTGAACAACCTTAATCCATTGGTCACTTATTGTTATTTAAATTAAGTTTCCTGATCAATCGTGTGCATCAATATTGGCGGTTATTCTCAGTCAGCCAATATATCAGCCAATATATTGTTTGCACATGATTGTTATCCCATTAATAAATACATATTATTACAAATATATTTACAGGTAATTATCTTATCTCATGTTTTGCTTGTACATTAACATTTCATGATAATCATTTATCATCCTTTCGCACTTTTTTTGATAATTTGTTTCTTAGAAATAGGGAAATTTTATTTAACTTTCTTTTGTATGGTCAGCCGGCAGCCAAGTTGTTTCTTTGTCTCTACATTACTTATGTTATTCTCAGTCAGCCAATATATCTTATACTGATTGTACATGATTGTGATTCCATTAATAAATATATATTATTACATATATATTTGCAACCTCATTGGGGTGTGTAAGCCTTCCTCAAAATAAAGAACTCATCTGACTAGACCCGGCGACATCAATATGATGAATGGGTTTAAGGCAGATAACATGACAGTAAACACATCTATACTGTATACTGATCTATTAGAGGGGAGAATAATTCACATCTTCTTAAACATTTCCCGGTTCAATATTCATGTAAGAAATAATGACATCATGAATATTTATTAGATGCATTTTTATCATGTAAAGTGTTCATGGAATTATTTTTGCTCTGACAGCTATTGTAGAATCATATCTATATCACGCCATAAGCAAACAGAGCAGACCCTGATCAAACGGGACCTATAGGAGCTGTCTGAGCTGGGTCTACTCTGTTTGCAAATGCGGGAAAAGACGTATATATGAGAAAACTGATTAAGCAAATGGCTGCTTAATGCAGGATGAAAGTCGCACAGAAAGCTGCTCTGGGAACTGTCTGCAAACTATCTCCCTGATGTAAGCTGCCACCTTCTTAAGTAACAGAAGTGATTATAATTTGAACGTCCGGTTTAGTTGGTCGTTACTGTAGATTGTTGGAACATATTCCCAAATTGTAATACTATATAAAAAGAGTTGAAAAACATGATGATTTGACAGATCTAATAGATTAAGGTTTGTATCAGCATACTGATAAGCATGCAGGAGACTCAAGAATACAGTTGAACTTCGATATCTCGAACATCAATGGACCATAACAATTACTGCGAGATAACAGAAGTTCGAGTCATCCGATTTCTAATCTGCACTATTTCTCAAGTTCACAACTTAATGCGGGTCAAACGTAATGTTGAAATCTCCTTAGAAGAACTCAGAATTACTTTCGACCTGCATTAAGTTGTCACCTGTATTTCTACATAAGCATAATAATACATGTTAGAACAATTCTGTATTGTATACTCTGGAAAGCCCGAACTTTTCATGGAAATTGCTTGGATCAAAGCTCTTTCGTTTCTATATAAGATGTGAAAACACTCATGCTAAATCATTTGCACACAATGTCTCTCATTAAGGACAAAGACAAACTGAGTCTCTGATCAGGGTCCAGCCTGTTCGCTTCAAAGCAGTATTAAAGGTACCACAAGTTCATGAAGTAACTCGTAACTCGGCGTCCCATCCAACACCCAGTCTGTAGTTTCTTTCAAAATACTTTCTTCAATAAATCGAAGCCAGTAAACACGAAGAATCTCAGAGTTTTAGCAGACATAATTTTGTATGGCAGGCGAGGGTGAAAATACCTTCAAATGACAAGTACATGTAATTCGATTTATATTGCACTGTTTATAATATTTGAAGGTTCATTTGATATTTTGTCCACAAGGTTACATTCAATACTAATAACTAGTTGATTACCTGTTATGTCTAGTAATGCGTATTAATCGCACTAATTCGATGTTCTATCAATAAATTGTAACAATCTAAGAATAATGTGTGCATCCCACGCGACTCCGTGGATTAAAAATTTCAATGGCAGTCCTACACTTAAGCTCTTTTTAATCCTTTACTAATAAATAAGCATTTCAACGCATTTGCAAGCAGAGAAGACCACGACTAGACGGTTCCTATAGAAATCGTCTGATCAGGGTCTCCTCTGTTTGCTTAGGGGAAGTATTATAGATATAAGTCTACATATGATGTCATAGCCAAACCTTATTGTGTTAATGTGGTCTTATAAACAATACTCCAATTAATATTAATGATGTCATTATTTCTAACATTAATATCCATAGAGTAAAGAGTTAACCCTTTACTCCTTATATACGCATTTAGCCCATTCCCTCATAGGGACCCAACCTCTTTGAATACATCTACCGAAAAGGAGCATTAACTAGAGAAAAGGACATTTTTTAGAATTTGTAGTTATGAAACCATTGTGATAAATATCTTATCACAATAGTTTCAAAAAGCGACTTTTACAGAGGCGTCGAAAGGAGTATTTATGGAGGAAATGGTTAAATGCCTTTGTCAACAGATTAGACCCAGAGCAGAGTATATAGTAGACTTATAGAATAATGTAGATCTGATTATGCAGTTTCTGCCATGGACAACGTTTCTCGTGTCATGTGCCATTATCAAATTCGGCAAATTGATATTAATTATGTCATTTTTTAAACGATGCAAAGAGTTTATCAACACAAGCTAAACGGACAGATAACTTTACGATACATTACATGCTTATTAAAATCTCTCCCATTAGATTATCCATGTAAGGAATAATGGAATAATTGGAATATATATTAGCTGAAGTATGTTCACAAAACTGTTTGGATTTGTAGATTAAAGAATCAGAACCGTTTTATAATTTCATAAGCAAACAAGAGTATGCTCCGTCTGATCTGGGTCTACCCTGCAAACGCGTGAAAAGCGTTTAAATGAGGGAAACGGAGACTTCAGACTTCAGAGCGGTTATCACTTGCGTGTTATATTGAAAACGTTTAGTGCTGAAATTTGTGAAAATCCATTTGTATCCGAACTTGAGCACGGTAACGACACTTGGACAGCTGTTCAGATTTTTGATAACCCACGTGCAGTAAATGAGACTGCCTTCCCAGAATGTAATTCTATGGGTGGCCGTGGGGTAAGGGAGGAGCGTACAGTATAAACTAAGTGACCATTCATTGATTAAACACAGGAATCTTCATAAGCAGGCGTTTGCTTAATGCAAAGACAAAAGTAATGTAGAAACCTACGTAGTAGGACCCTTCTGCATTACTTCTGGTTTGCATTAAGATACTACATGCCTTACAGGCCCAGCATTACACATCCCGCTGTGTTCCCTTAAGACTATAGTTTTTTCTATACACTGTAGTCTGTATATAAAGACAGGTGCACTTATGATACTACAGGTTGATATATGAGCATGCAGTGTTATATTCAAGTCCATATATTCGAAGATATTTGTAAATTTAACAATGAATCTCGGTAGATTTTTGACATAGTCTAGTCTAAATCACTAAAATTAGTTGGAACATCCATTCTAATTGAAGTATAAACCTTTGAAGCTCTGAAAATAGTCTATAGTGAACAATCAACTCAATTAAGGTCATAAATCTAATATAATGAGCTTTAAATGAAATGCAAAATAAAATTTTATAATTGTCTTCTTCAATACAGTGTCATATAAATATAACGCAATGGTTTAACATAAAACATAGATGTTACGATGGGCAATAAGAGAAAGCTTGTTATTTAACAATCATAATTATCATGCAGTCGATTAATTAAGATAGCATAATATCATTTATCATTTACTCGTATTTGCAAAATAATAGTCACAATAGCATGTCCAATGCTAATAGATACATAAAGAATGCATTAAAGAGGAAGTCCCTACAATGAACGCACATTTTTAATGCCATAAAACTGCGTATTTGTTATGCTCAATCATTATTATGAAGATTATCAATTTGAACTTATATCGAAAAATGTCACTGTGATACAAAATAAACCGATTTCATCAATATGTATGATTTTTGTTCTACAACAAAGTATAATCGGCCTTTTCCGTTCAAATTTTCCGCGATTTGCCGATGATAACCCGATCCGCATATTGTTTATGTAACAGCTTTCCATTGAAGTGGTCGGAAAGACGCCACTAGCGCGAACATATACGAAACTAAAACCCAACCCGAATAAAACTGAAACATCGGGAAATAAAATCGGGATCGTCGATGTCAAACACATGGATGTTTTGTCATTTTCAACGATTATTTGATAGGTTTTCTTGTAGTCTTCTACTTTTCAGCATATAAACAAATGAGTTTTGTAGGGACTTCCCCTTTAAGATATGTTAAATGTAAAGAAACGGGGAAATGCCAAATTCCAGGGGGCCATAATGTGCTTAAAGAGGACGTCCCTACAATGAAAGCATACTTTCGATAAAACCTGTTATGTGCTATGTCCAATCATTATTATGAAGGTTATCAATTTGAATTTATATCGGAAAATGTCCCTGTCATACAAAATAAAGCAGTTTCATGGATATTTGCAATTTTTGTTCTACAGCAAAATATTAACGGTCTTTGTCGAATAGTTAACGAAACTAATATGCGTTAAAGCAACAAACAGCCAAAACTCTCGTCATCAATATTCCTACAGAAAGGACAATCCGTTCCGCCCAAATTATATGCACAACGAAGCTACTGTACAACGGAATTGGTTTCAGTACAGCGCGATATCGGGGATGCATACTAAAGAACCATTGTTTCGCATACCCTATTTGCCTTAGAAGCAGACAAGATTGCTAACCGTAGGTTTACTCTACTTTTAAGCATCTTGGTCATTCTGACTAAATAAGAGATATGGATAGCTGGGGGTTGCCATACTATTTCACCCAATACCGCTGTGATTCTACCGACACATAACAAGAACTGCTTAGCAAATACTGAACCGTGTTATTGCTCGAGTATGAACTGTATCCCTAGAAAGCAGAGCAATAACTGATCGTGGGCCAAATTGTTGAATAATACAGATAAGTAGGGGCGTTATCTGGGTCCATGCTTATAAAACTTTTAGTTGAGTCTGAGATCGTTCTCAAGTTTTTGATTGGTCAGATTTGAGCCGAAGGCTCAAATCTGATCAATCAAAAGCTTGAGAACTCAAATCTGACCAATCAAAAGCTTGAGAACAAAACTCAGACTCAACTAAAAGCTTTATAAGCATGGACCCTGGAAGACTACCAACCGATTTACGATTGGCAATTATAAGGCCAAGGACCCGGACATACTCTGAGCTACACTCTTTGCATATTGGCTGTAATGTTATAATCCAAATTATCTTGCACACATTAAACCTAAATATATCTACAATATTAAATTTAACATCACCGCATGCACAACTCGATATGTTTTGTCATTAGACAATGATCGAAAATGTACAATTTGACTTTTACTGCTATTAATATATATTTCGTCGGTGTTACACCATCATTAAGAATGTAAATGTTTCTCATCTTTTGCAAGCACAATAATAAGCATATGTTTTCATATCCATACATGTGTATTCAAAGATTGCAAAGTCGATACCATTGTCCCTTTAATACCAATATTAAATAATGTTTTCCAAAGTAAATCTCTATCTATAGAATCAAATGCTGTTAGGAAATCTATAAACGTAAGAAATGTCAACTTTTACAATTTTTGCCGAGTATCAATGTTATTTGTTAGAGTTGTCCAGTGGTCAATTCTATCATTTTATGACCCATTCTGTTCGCCAGAATATAACTTTGCCCCTTTTGTCCTTTTCATTTATCATCTTTTGGCATTGGATGGAAAACATCGTTGTAACTATAGCTGAACTTCGATAACTCGAACTTTAACCATACATATTAGTTCGAAATAACAGAATTTCAAGCCATCCGTTCTGATCTGAACAATTTCTCAAGGCCACAACGTAATACAGGTCGACAGAAATGCTGAAAGCTCCTATAGGAGCTTTTAGCATTACTTTAGACCTGTATTCAGCTGGTACATGTGTTTCTAGACATCATCTGTAGCGATACATTTCAGAGCAATTCTGTATTCATAGGACTGAACTTTTTGTTCGAGTTATCCGAGTTCGAGATATGGAAGTTCAACTGTACAATGTATTTCCTTTAAAAAACATTTATGCATGAATGAATCTTTGGCATAGACAAAACAAATGCAACGGCCTATATATTCTACCAAAACACCGAGAAAGCATGAATAAATCTACCCTGTAGTCATTATTAGGTTTTCTTTGTTTAGGTATGTTGAGCTATTACTTAAGTTTTGTATAAGTCATATTCAACTGTATGTTAGGTATACACATATTTGCATAGAAATGTTTTTTTTAAACATTACCGTTATATTAACGCATTTCCACGCATTTGCAAACGTAGTAGACCTAGTTCAATCGGCTCCCATGGGATCCGTCTTATAGCAGCCGTCCGATCACGGACTGCTCTGGTTTGGTTTTGACATGATATAGATCTGATTCTACAGTTTTTGTTTAAAGCAAGAAATGTCATTGAAAGGTTTACATTATAAAACTTCAGGTAATAAATACTTGTGATATCATAATTTCTTTCATGAGTATTAATCAGTTTCAGGGTTAGTGAACAGATTTAATAAAACCGAGTCTGCAATTTTCTCTTTTTGCATTTCTTCTTTTGCTTTCGAAGGATCACCCGTTTTCAGAATATTAGTTCTGAAAATGGTACATAATCATGTTGTCATACCCTTATCGGGTCCCACATTGCATTGTCTTATACACAAAAGATTGCTCAGCGACATATGATAAGGATATTAGCGACATTACTTCTTATGGTATTGCGGAGAGTATATCTTTTATTTGCTTTACAGCGGGTCGCGCACCCACAAGAACGGTTTAACTAGGTATTTCGACGAAATAATCTGGTTTTATTAGAAATAGGTACACCGTTTGGTGTGCTTGTGGTCTCTCGGGCGTTATTATTTCTAAAGATTTCGGACAATTACTAGGAAAGTCATCTGGTTACAAAAATTGGCAATGCAGACAAGTGATGGGAATATCTTGATAGGGAAATTCCCGTCAAGGTCACAATGAACGAAATTCTAGACAAACATTATGTTGGACAATATGTGCTCTTAGTGTAGAAATGTTACACAAATACCGATTGAATCTGGGGGTTATCTATATAAATCAAATCAATTGATAGCTCTGTATAAAACGACTTTTGAAAGCAGAAATTAGTATGATTCTAGTTTATTCAGCAATCAAAGTAACCAAAATGGTCATCGCTCACAAGCTAAACTGTTGTAATATGCAGCTGCTTATAAACAAGTTGGTTGTCTAGAATGTTTGTTTATGAACAGACATGTTTCTATAATATGACAGCGATAATGGTGTATTGTGTAAACAACATTGACTAACTAATTTGATAATCAATAACAGGATTAGAAAAGTTGCTATTGCACGATGTTTTGGAGTACTTCGGATCAAGATATGTACTTGTATATACAGTAAAACCCAGCCAATGCGACCACCTGAAACAAGTATAATTCTGGGCGCTAGATGCAGGTGGTAGCTTCGTGCAGGACAAAAGTAATGCAGAAAGCTCCTAGAGGTTTATATTGTCCCTTGAATATATCTAAATATATTTCAATCTGAAGACGAACTGAAAACAGACACAGGATACGTGTATAGCAACAAATCAGATTATTTATCAAATGTATCTCTTTGAATTTGGGACATGCATGCAATTACGTTTACAAATAGTGTAACCCCAGATCAGGACCCCCTCTGTCCAAGGTATGCACGGTTTTTGTCATTCGAAACAATCAAACAAGTTAAAACTCATTCTCTCGGATCCAACCTCTTTGAATAAATCAAAGAGGCATTAACTATAGAAAATGGAGACTTTTAGAATTGTGTAGTTTTTAAAACCATTGTGATAAATACAGCATTTGCTCCTATAGTTTCAAAATGTTAATTTTAGAGAGGCGCCAAAATACGTCACAAGGAGGGAATGTGTTCAGCCTTTCATACTGGGTGGACTCCATAATTAAACGCTGTTGGACTGTTCCACTGTGACACACCAGGGTTGCAATGCTTTAAACGGGCTATGCTGAGCCTCAAAGTTATTAAAAACGCATTCTTCCCACCTAAGAAAAACGCGCGCGCAATATTCTCACCGTGCGAAAAACGCGTGCGCAATATTCTCATCGAGAGAAAACGTGCGCGCATTTTTCTCATTTTCTGCTTGGAAAAATGTGTTCGCCTGGGGCTTTAGGTACGAGCGCATTTTTCTCAGTTAAATATGCGGGTAAGATAATTTGTTTGATTGTTATTTTCTTTTAATATGCTAAATACTTTTGGATCTTTCTTCTTCAAAGGGGTCTTAATGTTTTCTTTAGTGGCAACAATTATGATATAAACAATAGATCAACAAAACACATTTGAACACAATTAAATGAACAATGCATTCACATGTATATCAAAGAAAAAACTTTTAGCAAACACAGAAACCCCAACTCACTCAAAGGCGCACAAAATGCGCACATACGTGTAGATTTACGTAATGATAAAACAAAACATGTGAAATCAAATTAACTATTGCTGTTTTGTTATAAAAGCGCAATTGTACTTAACTTATGCTACGTGAGTAATACTGATAATATAACTATTACGTTGTAACATGTCTGACGTGTTCGTCATGGATTGAAGCTTTAACTTTAACCTTGAAAAGCACACCATACTATTGTTGTTAGACCAACAACAAACAAAACGACATTTAATAGCATAATTGACATTGTCCAACCGATATCATATATATTGAACACAATTGCACTTATTTTTGGCTTGATAATCCCTATTAAACGCGGTTTGCAAACTACCGATTTGTTATTGCTTATATTTTCTCGTATGCCGGAAAGCATGGCTTTGCACTATTCTGGGGCCCTACTTTTATTATGCACAGGATCGTAGAGTTTATATAAGCTGGGTACCAAGAAAATGAACGGCAGGGGTGATTTCGCCTTTTTGGTAAGGTATCAATATTTGCCATCTCTTCAGTTTGTTATGAAACCTTTTAGGAGTTGGGGCCCTCTTTTTATCCCCTCGTTTCGTTTCGGAGGAGATGAAAACAAGTGGGTTATACATAAGCAATATTATAATAGTATTGTTATTTCCCCTTTCTTGAATAGGGTATGCTATTTCCATACAAGAAACTTGTAGATAGCCGTTTTCCTTGTAAGGTTTTGAAATAAAAAAAAACTGACTGAGTTTCGTTGCCTGTGACGCCACAATATCACAGTGTATCGATGCATGTATATTTGCGTTTGTATTCCTCTCATCAAGTCAACGATGCGACAAAATGACACAAAACAACAAGCTTTATTATCAACAAGTTTTCAAAGTTTAATTTCATATCAAGTATACAAGGGAAGGTGGCGGGTTTGAGTTGGGAATAAGGAACAAAATGTTATGTGGTTTACTGATCAATACATTGTTACAATCCACTTTGTAATAACTAACCGTTGTGCAAAAAAGATTCGGTCAACCCACTTTACAAGGCATTTTATTTCAGTTTCTGCGCTAAATTGCGATAAAATTCACAAACAAACAAAAACACATTACAGTCTTGTGCTTGAGACTGATTTTGATAAAGTTTATGATTTTTCATTTTTCAAGCGCAGTTCTTTTAACTATAAGGAGAAAATAAATGTGATCTAGTAAGACAATTGTGTTCCGATGCTAGGTCCCACCATGTGGTCCGAACGCAATCTTCTCATTTTTGTGAGAATAATGTGCGCGCGTTTTTTGTACGGTGAGAAGAATGCGTTTGTAAGAAATTTGAGGCTCAACAGGGCTTACTATGTATTATCCTCCCAATTAGACCTGAGACTCGATTGATTTTCGGCGTGTTTATCGGGACTGTTCGTACATTGTAATACTCTGTGGCCAAAAAATAGCAAACCAAAAGCCGGTAATAATCATGTTCCACGAGGATTGTATTCTTATAGCGCATTTTTATTTTCTTCGGAAATGTATCCGAAGAATGCCGCCGATAATAAACGGAGTATGCATGAGTCTGACGTTAAATTGGGAGGATAATAAGAACGTTGATATCTACAAAATACCCATGTGTATATCGTATCATTATAGTCGAACATATAAAGCGCTTTTATATTTGACGTACATTAAGGTTTTGAATGGTAACTTAGAACAACAGATATATGTACGAACTAGGATACTAAAATCGTTAGAAACAAAAGAAACAAATCTATTAAATTCCATTAGCAAACAGGACAGAGCCGTTCGGTTTGGATCTACACTGTTTGCAAAGCGTGTATATGAAGAAAACGGTTCCATTGATGAAGTATTGACACTCAAAGAGCTATATACCGTTTGCAATAAGGTAGAATTCACCGAAATCCACACCAGTCCTGTTGACACTACAATAATTCGTCGAGTCGCCTTAATCTCATGTTGCTCGAACTGCAATATGAGAGTTTTGAGGACATCGAGTTTAAAGTTCCAAATTCTTATATCTTAAAACATGGACATAGCACAAGGTGATAGTGAAAACTCCTAACTGGGGGTGGGGGGCGAAGGGCAGTTTTGATGACACAGAGGGAAAGAGCATTCCAAGACGAATGCAATTATATGAATATCCAAGACGTTTTAAAAGTATAGTACGAACATTATACATTATAAACGATTATAGTGTTTGATTAACACTTTACTCACTAAATGTCGCCATTGTTTCTTACATATTTTCATGGAGGAACGGGTTAAATATAATTATGAAATACCGTAGGGTAGGCATTTGTAGTAGACATGCTTTTGCTGGAGAAACACTTAACCTTTACTCCAGAAGTACGAATTGCTATGCTTTTGCAAACAAAGAATACCAAGATTAGACGGCTCCTATAGAAGCCGTCTGATCAGGGTTTGTTCTGTTTGCTAATGGTGTGATATAGATCTGGGTCCATGCTTATAAAGCTTTTAGTTGAGTCTGAGTTTCGTTCTCAAGCTTTTGATTGGTCAGATTTGAGTTCTCAAGCTTTTGATTGGTCAGATTTGAGCCAGAGGCTCAAATCTGACCAATCAAAAACTTGAGAACGAACTCAGACTCAACTAAAAGCTTTATAAGCATGGACCCAGATTCTACAATTTCTACAATGGACAACAATTCCCGTGCCCATGTATCATTATGACATGATAATCTAATGAAAATTCATTATGCCATTATTTTGTGTCACGAATATGCATGTACATGTAATAAAGGGTTAATTATCATAGACTATTTTGAAAGATTCTGAAAGATTCCCAATAGATAACACCTCATTGACTGGATAGGTTATGGTTCTCGTTGGTGTTCTTTCTGACTAGTTGTTATACAGTTTCTGCAACGTTCGTTAAATCTAGTATAAATATCAGTCTTGGAGACAGGTAGCAGCTTACTGCAGGGTGAAAGTCATGCAGAAAGCTCCTCTAGAAGCTTTCTGCATGACTGCCACCCTGCATTAAGCAGCCACCTGTCTAAACGTATCTAAATTCTTCTCTTCTAGAATTCCGGTTAAGAGGGTTTTACTGTATTATTATGTCTGTTGTGTCCAAAAACACCAGCTGGCAGCACTATATGTACACGCGGCATCGTACATTGACTTTTTCTGCATATCCATTACCATTAATATCACAAAGTATGTTCAGAAGACCGGCGCCATTTAAATGACTTCGTGATCACGCTGTTTATAATTAGGCTTTATCGTGCTGTGTTAACCATATATCCATACGCCATCTCACTAACGGCGATAAATTTCCATTTTCAGAATTGGTAGTGGCAGATTACTACCAAGTCATCGTTTGTGTATAATTTAATTATATGCAACTGTTTTTTGATGGCTTGGCAGCAGATAAGCGAATAAAGACATACGCATACATTCCTGTAATCATTGGCGGAGTAAGAAGAGCCAATTATAATTATCTTACAATTAGTAGACACAAAAATTATATAGCCATGCAGAAATTCAAGCTGATATTGAACAAGGATGCGTGCACTTTTGTACAAGTATGGAAACATAGTTTCCAGACCTACCTGTGTTAGAACAGACGTGGTAGACCAAAAGTTGGTGCAATACCTTGCTTAGAGATTGGTTGGAATTGCAATTGTCCTTTAAAGGATAAATTCAGAACCATTATTACCAAAACAACAGAGAAAAAAATCGACTTCCGTACAATAATTTAAAAATGACACATTGTTACCAATGTGCAAATTAAATGCACGGAGAAGGTAAGATAACCCGTTAGAGGGGGTGGATGATCAAAGTCACTGTTGCTAAAATAGATAATCGTTTTCAAGACTATGACATTAGTTAGGAGTATATAGTGTACAGTTATTTCAGATAGGACAGGTGTATTTTGGATGGTATGGTATTTGTAGGAGTCGTCTGACCAGTGTCTGTTCCGTTTGCTGCAAAGGCGTAGAAAGACGTACATTTATTGATGGAGTAAAGGGTTACATTCTCGTTAAACTACCAGAAACAGTACCTTCATATTCGTTATCTATATACCAACTTATAATACACCACGTATTCCGTAATATCGCAAGGAAACATTTAATCGGTAGAGTGTGTCGCCTTGTAAATATTAACGTGTTATTAATATGATGTACTATAAACTAGTTATGTTCACGTGTTATTAATATAGTGATGTACTATGTAAACTAGTTATGTCCACGTGTTATTAATATGATGTACTATGTAAACTAGTTATATTCACGTTTTATTAATATGATGTACAATGTAAACTAGTTAATATACATGTACATTATATATAAGTCTTGAATTAAATATATGTTTTGCTCTTGCGTCGCCTGTCGATAGCTAGAAGTTTTGTTTGTCCAAAGGGACACTACTTATACACAACACATTCCAATTGGGCTTTTGTTTGATGCATTATACGAATTCACGTATGTGAAGGAGTTTGCCAAGTCGCATCTGAATCAAAGTTTTTTGCAAATGCGAGGCAGGCTACGGATGGAAGGATGCAAGTTAATTGAAATTCTCCACTGCTGACGCCTTTTAACGCTCATGTAAAAGTAACGTTTTGAAGAAACCATTGTGATAAATAGAGCATTTATGATAATGGTTTCAAAACTATACAATTCTAAATTTTACTATTTCTCTAGTATATGTTCTTTCTAGTAGATTTATTCGAAGAGGTTTAGGTATAAAAATATTTTATCAGGGGAAATGGGTCTAAAACAGCATATGAAGGTATGGGTTGAACGAGAGTTCACAACAAAAGTACAAGTACATGAACAACTCATTCGCGTGGTGCCAATTCATCTGCCAATAATGTCATCATGGATATCAATGTAAAGGTAACAAGATGCTCAAAGTATAAAATGTGACATTCGATATTGATATGTGAGGTAAGTAATAAGCGTTTTAATCAAAAGTCCCCGACTATAGTACCTTTTTCTCACTTAAGTGTATTTTGTGGCAAGCTGGGGAAACGAACTCTAATAACAACAAGATGACTTTTAATTAGATGAGTCTCTACAACGGCACGTGTACATTACATTTTTGTCAATGGTAGAAAGTATAGAATCTATATCATAATTCATAACATAAGCAAACATAAAAATACCATAATCAGATGGCTCCTATTGGAGTCGTCTGATCTGGGTC
The DNA here is from genome assembly GCA_963576725.1 of Azorinus chamasolen. Taxonomy (NCBI): domain Eukaryota; kingdom Metazoa; phylum Mollusca; class Bivalvia; order Cardiida; family Solecurtidae; genus Azorinus; species Azorinus chamasolen. Next base: position 98,760,128 of record OY755238.1, on the reverse strand, counting down.
TACTCTGTTTGCAAAGGCGTTAAAAGGTTGTTATATGAAGAAGATGATTAAGTAAAGAGGAATTGAAATAGAACCCGTCTGATATGTCTGACTCTGTTTTAAAAGGCGTTAAGAGTTAACGCCTTTTTAAACAGAGTCAGACATGTCAGACGGGTCCTCCTATGCGTATTTGGGTTTCAGACATGTAAGACGGGTCCTCCTATGCGTATTTGGGTTTCAGACATGTCAGACGGGTCCTCCTATGCGTATTTGGGTTCTTTCACCCAGAGCAAATAGGTTTTTCCTTTACAAAGACCGTCAGACACCCGCGGTAACTCCAGTCCCTCATCCCTCTTTAGCGATGGTCTGCGCTGCTTAATTTCCGTGGCCTATTTAGCTTTCCTTTTCCAAAAGTTCTCTACTGTTGTTAAAACTTTAATATTCTCTGATCTGATCTTATGACCTGTCCAATTACAGTGTCCATGTATGGCCGATGATGTTTATGCAATGTGCTCCTTTCTCCGATTGTCTAGCTGTCTACGGTCTCATCGCATCACGTGACCCCTCACTGGTCACGTGATCCAAGCCAGTGCAGTCTTGCCGATGAAGGGGATGTGACATCTTCGAAAATTCCCAGGTAAAGGAAAAGGTCTAATTGCTCTGAGTAAAAGAATCAAACTACTCATGCCAGATCCAGAGCAGAAAACCCTCTTTGCATACATTCCCCCTAGTTAGACCCAACCTCTGAATAAATCTACAAAAAAGTAGCATTTACTAGAAAAAGTGCATTTTTAGAAGTGTGTAGTTTTGAAACCGTTATGATAAATAGAGCATTTGTTCCTGTAGAGTAAATGCTCTATTTATCACAATGGTTTCAAAAGATGTCTTTTACAGAATCGTCAAAATGTCTCACTAGGACGGACTGAATTAAAGGGCATTAAAAAGCGTATTTATGGAGTAAAGGGTTATGCCATCAGCTTACGACCTCGGTCATCAGTGCTATTTGTGACAAATACAGATAATGCAATTAGTTTGTCAAGAATGCAATATATACAGTAATTATTTCTACAAAGACTGTCCTATAGATGGTTATATGCAGGTCAATATGACATGTGACATTATGCAACATTCTGCGTTACGTTTGTCTGAATAAAGAGGGCATCTGCTTTTTCTGGACATCCATTTTACTTGCTTTGACACGTTCTCCCATATAAAACCTTTTCACGCCTTTGCAAACAGAGTAGACTAAGATTAGACGGATCCTGTAGGAGCTGTCTGATCAATTAGGATATGCACTGTTTGCTTTTGGAATTATATAGATCTGGTCCTACAGTTTTTGTCTAAGTTAAATTTTCCTTTAAACGACCTATTTTGTAAACATTAAGTTAACAGATATTTAATATTCAGGAGGTGACCATTTCGCACAAAAATATTCATTAGAAAAAGGGTTAAGCCACTTGTTCTGTGTTTATTTCACGTTTCAATACCCACTGAATATTCATGAACAAAATAATTATAATCATGGAAGGTTACATAATTTGTTGGGCCCGTTTATCCCATACAAACACTTCTACACTGAATAAACGTATTGCAGTATGGTCCTGCTCCAAAGTTGTAGGAACTGGTTTTATTATGTCCAGAAACAATTATCCGATTTTAACCTTGATATGTTCTGTAATCTAACTGTACCGCTAGATACTAGATCCTTCGTCCGTCAGGTTGAGTCATTGACAATGGATAGGTATATAGCTGAGTGGTCACGGACTATCAATAGTACTGTTGGTACTTCTGGAAGAGGTCGCAACAAACTGAGGACTTACCAGACAGTTTAGCAGGGCCATACAGCTGAGCAGTACTGTACATAGAGAATAATAGGTTAGTGCCGTAGATGGGACGCTTTATCCGACTCGGAGAGAAAACAGTCGAGCCTCGCCTAAACGTTTTCTCCCCTCGTCGGATAAAGGCGTCCCATCTACGGCACTAACCTATTATTCTATTTATCTAGTCAATTTAGTTATATCTTTTTTATAGACTCATAAAACATACGAATATTGCATTGAATATACGGTTTTCGATCAACGGACCTCCCTTTTCATTTCCATTCTAGAGACGTAAATAATGAGCTACCGCAGAGGAAAATAGTTTCGATACTTACATTACAAGAGGGGAAAACGTGGTTGAATTTGAAAAATAAGATCATTTGAATCGATAGTTGATATGTTAATTCAAACAGACATGATAATATTCTCCCGGAGGCTCTCTGGTCAAATTCGAGTTCCGTCGTCTCGGTTTCTATTTTTAGATAGGTCTAACGTCACTCATAAATCGATGAAACTGAACAGCCTATATTTAGGTCTATGACAATCATCGCCCATGTAAGAGCTTATCAATCAAATTATTATGAGAGTGAAAAGAAAATATTTACTATTTATCTGTAAATATTTGCCCCCTGACTTGATTTTTATCAAAATACGCGTTTCGCCAGCGGTGAATTAAATTAATAAAACTGATAAATCAACGTCACTTTGTATGTGGCCTCAGTGGCGTAATCGGTAAGCACAACGTCTCTAGAGAGATTGGATTTAGGGGATAACCGTTGCGTATTTGAAGATTTGCAGCAGTATATCGGTGGTTTATATGTCGCAAATTCAGTTTTACATGCGACGCGTTAGCGGTGCATGTAAAACGATTATTTGCGACATATAAACCACCGATATACTGCTGCAAATCTTCAAATACGAAACGGTTATCCCTATTCTAATGAAACCATAGATCCAGATTGTTAAAAAACAAACAATACTTTAAGTCCTTTGATATTTTCTCTATGTCGTCATAACATGACGTCATGAAACACCGCATATCTCCGCATTACGAAAATAGTTCTCCCGGAACCTAGCAATTATGCTTATATTTAATATACCAAGAACTGGTGTTTTCACTTGATACTTTGATTTTCACAAATGAAAACCGTTAAGTCATGGTCCTTTGAATTTCTGACGGTAGGTCCCTTTCAAAACTACGAAAGATGAATCAAATTTGACCTCGACATTGCTCGAAATTCCACAATAATTGTGCACATTGACAACGGAATTATTTATTTTTAAATTGTTTGCAATGTTGAACTGGTTGCATATTCAAGATACTTTGGCTGATTGGTGTATTTGATGAGAATGATGATAGGCCAAGTGGACGTGCAAATGGAAATTATCAGGAGCGACAATCTACAGGCATGTTTGGAATTTGCAAAGAGCCCTCGAGTGTTCTTGAGTGGGTGGGGCGAATTCTCATTATGGGACTGTCCTTGAAGAATTGAAGAATACTGCCGCTTCTGATTGTCGGACGAGTCGGCATTATAGCTTCGGACACTGGCTTCATTCTGATGACCGGACTTATTCATTATTTCCCTGGTTTTGACACCAGCATAGGCCAACAGCTAGTGCATGATTGCGGACTCTCGGACATAGTGATTTGTGTTTTAAAACTTTTGACGAAACAAGCCTCAGCAGAAATTGTTTTCATCATTTCGTTCAGCACACGCTCACCAACAGGCCTGGATGTGTATATGATTCTTCATAATCGAGTGAACGTTTGGGTAACTGAATGAAATGGTTCGATCACGGGAGCAGTTTTATCAGGTATGTTTTCAGAGATTTACATGACATGTTTCCTGCATGACTCATACATTGTACTTTTGTCAGAGATCTTAGGTTTTCTATGTATACCACGAAAAGCGAAATTCAAGGTTATGTCAAACCACTTTTCTTTGGAAAGATTTGTGATTTATGGCAGAGAGGAAACCTGAGTTTTTTAGTGTTTTGTAATGTTTAAGTGTTGTCAGGTCCTTCTTAAATAGTTTCAGCATGGATATAAATCTCACAGCTACATGGTTATATACCTTAAATCTTATATTTACAGGATGCAGTTGCCACATACACCTTAAAACAGAATAGAGGAAGAGAAACGTTTGTTCAAGGACAGTGAATTAGATCAACATGTGAAATAAATGGACTCAGGATCAACTTGTGGGACTTTACCATAGATATTTGAGTAGAATCGCCAGACTCACATTGACAACAACTATAAAGTGTGTTGAAAAAAACCAAGCAAATTGAACACATTTGACATTTCATTCAGCCAGTGTCTTCGTTCATTCAGACCCATTCATTCAATTTTACTATTAATGCGCGTATGAATATTTCGTAGTAAATTTTCTAGTGATTCGGTTTCCGACAGTATATTCATTTTTCCGACAGTATATCGGTGGTTTATATGCTTCAAATTTTGTCACGTGGACCAATCAGAATGCGTGTTACAAAAATGTTGCATTAGAATTGACTGTTGTAGAATCATGCGCGGGTTCGAATCCAGCTATAGCCATCTATTGTTTTATTTTTCTTCTTTGAATAATTATATTGGTGAATTTTCTGTTAGGTCTATTCCGTCAACATGTTCATGCATATTTACCGAAAATTAAAATAGTTCCATGGTTATGGAATCATTCCGCCTATCTACTAACCTAATAAACCTTCTACTACCGGAAGTAACCTAATAAACCTAAGTTTATTTGCACCCCCTTTATTATGTCACTAGAGAAGCCTGGTGGATAAAATGATTTTACCACCTAGGCAAATGTCTGCTTTGTGTAAATTTAGGTGTGGATTGCCCCTATTCGTATAGAGACGGGTAGATATGAAAATCTTACATTAGATGAACGCCACTGTCCATTTTGTCACGTACTTGAAGATGAGATACATGTTATTTTAGATTGTCAAATGTATGCTGACATTAGATCAGATATGTTTGCCGAAACTATGTTACTCGAACCTAACTTTGTAGATTTGAGTAAAGGTACTCAACTTAAACTGTTGTTCACTAATCAGTCTTTAGCCAGGCTATGTGCCAACACCTGTTTTAAATTTTAATATTCTTCAGCGTCGTCAGTTTTATTTATGTAGATAACTTAATGTATTTATCCATTGTTTTTGTTCTTTTTATGTCTGTCGATTGGTAGATGCAAATCGGTACTTCTTTGATCTTATCAAAGGGGTTAACTGATCTTTTAAGTCATCTTGTAAAACACGTATTGCTTTTTTATGTAAATAATGTCTTCTATTGGTATTATTTTCCCTTACCTTTTAGTTATTATTCCATGTGTTTATAGCTAATCAGTTTATCTTTGATCTGATCAAAGGTAATAACGGTTATTTTAAGGCATTTTTTAAATAAACTCGTTTAGTGTACTTTTTCCAAATCAGTTTTTGACGAACGGTCATATTGCAGTTCTTAACATGAGATTAGCTAGATTACTCTCTGTAAATAAATGTTACCTTGTGCAATGATGTATGATATATTAATCTATAGTCTTCTATAATTCTATAAGAATGGCTGTGTACATGTTATGTTGGCTATAAACCTATGTTTTGTAGCTATTTACGTATGTACATGTACATGGGTGAGACGTAAATAAATAATTGATAATGTAGCCATTTGAGAAACTAAATACCCAGATCGTTCAAACTATATTAGCTCTAGAAGCCGTCTTGTCTGCGTCTACTCTGTTTGCAAATGTGTAAAAGCATATTTATATAAAGAAAAGGGTTAAGATATCTTATTTTACTTCCAATATATGAGATTATTTATACCTCAAGAGCTGTTTACAAACGCACTTGACCACTACAGTACAATCTCGCTGTTCGTGTTGAATATTCATGTAACATAATAATGGCTAGATTAATACTTACAAAAGCGTACCTATATCATACAATAAGCATACAGAGCAAGACTCTGCTATAGGAACCGTCTGATCTGAGTCCTCTTTGTTTGTCAATGAGTGAAAGGGCGTTTATATGAAGGTAGGGGTTAACCCTTTCCCTTATGTAAGAGCATTTTGACGCATCTGCAAACAGCGTAGGGTCTGCTCTGTTTGCTCATAGTGTAATATAGATTCTACAACTTCTGCCTGATCCAAAATGTCCTGTGTTCATATGCCATTATAAAAAATAATCTTATTAATATTCATGACGTCATTATTTTCTACATGAATATTCATCAGGGAAAGGGTTAAGTAAAGCTGCTTTACCCATTCCCTCATACTGACGCCTTCTGATGCATCTGTAATAGTCACTGTTTGAAACTATTGCGACAAATAGAGCATTTTTTTCATAATTTAATGCTCTATTTATCACAATGTTTTCAAAACTACACACTTCTAAACGTTTCCTTTTCTCTTGTAATCGCCCCTTTTCGGTAGATTTATTGAAAGAACCTGAGTCTAAAATTAGCCTATGAGGCAATGGTAGGGAGCTTATGCTTGACTTTCATGGAACTGCCATCTGTCTAAAGACATTGAAGATACAAATGTATTGAGTATTCAAATTACAGATGTTTTATTTTATTGATATCATGTGTCTAGGGTTTGAACAGACACTTATCTTCAGTCTGTGCATACTGATGCATTTTAAAATTGTTCATGTTTTAATAAACATGCTTTTGAAAATGCAACCCCTGTTGGCCTAAGACCCTAGTTTGATCTTGAATTTGATGTGGTAGCAATTACTAATGCTGACGCATGCCTTTGTTTTGTTTGTATTTGGGGGTTTATGACGCTGTAACATTACCAGCCATATCGTGACGACCAGCTAATTAAAAGTGAAGGAAGACTCCAGAGTTTTGGTTTTTTATGAAATTATGTATCGTTCCATGCACGGGAAAATAACCATGTAGAACAGCCAAACTACCGCAAACCACCTGGAAGGCATCCTCGCATAATGCACAGACTGGTATTCGAACCGCAGCGTCGTGTGTGTGATGGGGGTGGGGGTTTTCAGGTGAATACCATAACCACTCGAGAATGTAAGAGTAAGAATGTTTGACGGTCAATAACAAAATTCAGAGCTACAGATAACGGTGCATGCCTAAATATTAAAATCGTTATTTCTCCACCAAATCCAAACAAATTTTCCACGAAAGTTCGAACATACTGAACAATAGTTACGCTTTTTTCTGACTGGAGTTCGGCACTGTGTTGTTGATATCTGCAATCTTTGCTAACCGGAATTGACAGCGACCACTGAATTTGCTCTTTATTATCGGAGAGTTTTTAAAGGGCAGTACCTCGGAAGCGGCCTTTCCGAACTGGACATACTGTGACGAGTCTAAAGACTGGTTGTGTTGGCGTAGGGGTTGGTGGAGAAATAAAGGAGCTATTGTTGAAATATTCAAATTTACGCGTCTTAACTGGAGGTCTGTGGTCATGTTACATGTACAATAAAACATGTCTAATCAGAACATGTCATAAAACATGAAATGAAAACGTTTTAAGGATGAAATCGCTTGTCATGTGATTGTCACGTGACTTTCACACTGCATTAAGCTGGGATCTGTTTTAACCCATACCCTAAAACGAACGATATTTCAAGACTTTGCAAACAGAGTAGTCCTAGATCAGACACTCCTGTATGAGTCGTCTGATCAAGATCTGCTCTGTTTGCGTTTGGAATTTTGATAGATCTCACTCTACAGCTTCATCAAATACCAAACTTCAGTTAATACATGTATATAACCATGTAACAATGATGTCATTATTTCTTTGTTAAATATTTATTGAGTAACGGGTAAAATACTGACGTGATTCTAAAGTTATGTTATTGTGCGGATTCTACTCTTGGTCATATATACACATAGCGCTGATCACGGTCGGACTGGATGGTTAGGATGGCAACAGCGATTTCAGAACAGTTTAACCCTTTCGCTGCCAATGTCGGATCTGTTATTACCTATGCAAACAGTTTGGATCCAGACGAGACGCCGAGTAACTCGGCGTCTCATCAGGGTCCATACTGTTTGTTACTGTTACTATGTTTTTGAAACAAAAATGAATAAAATCAAAAGAATGAACATTTGTAGCAGACGACAAAGTTAGCAGACGACAGAGTTTGGCAGCGAAAGAGTTAAAATTACCATCATCAACATAACATCATTATCCGCAGCATCGCTGTCGTCATATACATTCATTAACATGTAATACAGTTGGATAACTTGGATATCTTGAATTCGGATCACTCGAACACGGAATTTACTGTTACTAAAGAAACTACTGACAGGGACCTCTTTTAACGCTTTTGCGAACAGACCAGACTAGACCTAAAGAGGACAGCTTCTGTAGGAGTTTGCTTAGTTTGCTTATTAACTCGTCCACTGCCAGTGTCACATCTGTGATTACCTATGCAAACAGTTTGGATCTAAATGAGACGCCTATTAACTCGATCCAAACATCAGGATCCAAACTGTTTGTTACTGTGACTGTTTCTTGAAACAAAAATCAAGAGAAATAAAACTGTAAAATTGTAGCATACGACAAAAGTTGCAGACGACAAAAGTTGCCAGCGAAAGAGTTAAATGCTATACATTCTTATTCTACAGTTGATGTTGTTGTTGTTGTTGTTTTCTGTACCATGATATATTTATATCCAGCTAATATATATTCAACGTTTTATATCTGACATGAATATTCATGAGATAAAGTGCTAAGGTCAAGTACATTGATCGTATAAGACTGGACATCTGAATTAGCAGACTCTCCTCGCAGGTATCAACAAGCATGATAGTAATAACAAAGATCCACTAGCCCTTTCGGCGCCAAATTACTAACCGTCGTCTGCAAACAAATTTAAAATTTGTTAAATCATTCGGTAAAATAAGGAAATGAGATAAATAAATGCAAATTTCAAAGGAATAAAGCACATTTATAGAAAAAGAGTTTGAGACAAAAAGGCGGCGTCTGATCTGGGGCTGCACTATTTTCCGTGGTGCATTTTTGCGATATTGGCGGTGAAAGGTTTACACGTGTAACATTTCACTGAATTTTCAGACAATGTTTGTTCTTTAATCCCTTATGCATATGTTGTTTACGGCTTATTTGTAAAAAACGCCCACACAATGTCGTAGTTTGTGGTTTTTCAAGGCATCGTGCAGTCGGCCGTGTATATATATTATAATGATATATTGGAAACGATTGCTACAGGGAAATTACCAATTTAATCATCTGTCCTCTGAACACTTATCATCTGCAAATAGTGCCGTCTGCTTCACGTCTAATAATATAGTTTTCTTCCTATTATTTCGGAATATCAAACGGGTTAGATCATGTTGAGGCGCCGTGTTAATCGGCGTCTCATCTGGATCCAATCTATTTGAACAATTATAACACAGTTGCCAGTAGAGTGTCGAAGGTTAATGCTATCGCTCGCTATCTCTCAACAAGAGAATCTAACATTAGTGAAGGCTAATTCGTTACGAGCGTGTAACCATTAAACAAACTAACAAGATTCTCGTCTGTAGAACATGCAATATACATCAATTATGAACTTTGTGTTCCCAATTTCTCAAACAAAACCCAAAATGTGAAACAATTAGAATTCTGATCAGACGCGTCAAAGACTACTGTTACAATCAGTTTGGATCTAGATGTGACGCCGAGTAAGTACATGTAGTCTTTGAATCACCCGTACACGTACCATGCTTAAAGTTTATACATAAAACCGTCTACGTTTTCGTTTATTAATACCGATTCAAAGCGAATCACAAGCCCACAGCATTAGTATGCAATCATTTCGAGTGAGGTAATATTGTATTCATGTATCATTATGAAATACCAACCAGGTATTCATTATATCATTATTTCTTACACTGAGTATTCATGAGCTTAAGGCTTAACCTTAAATTTCTAATTGTCGTCTGTAATCCAAGCTTGTTAAATCAGTCAGTAAAATACTGAAATGAGATAAATAAATGCAAATTTCAAAAGAATAAAGCACCTATATAGAACTAGAGATTGAGACAAATAGTGAAGTCACTGAGCACACACCACCTTGAAAAGGCGGCGTCTGACCTGTGACTGCACTATTTGTCGCGGTGCATTTATGCGACTGCGGCGGTGAAAGGGTTAATGTATCTCTCGACATTGGTACAGATAGATAATTCTGGACGCTCGAAATAATGGAATGAACCGCTATAGAGGTGTGCCAAAACATTTGAATACGGTAGAACATGGCTTAAACGACCCTCATAAATAAGCCTAATTGTGTGTCTGTAAGACAGGTGGTAGTTTGTTGCAGGTCAAAAGCTCCTATATGGGCTTTCTGTATTACTTTTATCCTGCATTAAGCAATACAATAAATGACCGCTTGAGACAGGTTATACAGTATACGGGTATATATCTTGATCTGAATTCCTGCAATGAATCTTGCAACAGCAAGCTTACTTACCATGTTACTGTTTACATGTATCAACTTAACCCTTTCCCTGTTCTAAGTTTATTCCAAATTTCAATACCTACTGAATATTCATTAACAATATAGTTATAATGAAATATGGAAGGTAGAACATAGTAGCCATTTTAGAAAGTAAGGAAACATATCTATCAAAGTCTATAAGCAAACAGAGCAGACCCTGATCAAACGGCTCCTCTAGGAGCCGTCTGATCTGGGTCTGCTCTGTTTGCAAACGCATGAAAACACGTTTCTATGAGGGAAAGGGTTAGCCAGGCCACCCTTACAAAATAAACCAATATCCCAGTCATCTTAAATTAAGTCCCTTTTTCATATTCATGTAAGGAATAATGACATCATGAATATTTTTATTTGCATATTTAAATTAGAATATATACACAGGGTGTGTGGCTCAGGTAGAAACTTTATGATCAAATCTATATCGTACCATAAGCAAACAGAGCAGACCCTGGTCTATAGATCTAGGTCTACTGTGTTTGCAGATGCATGGAAAAGGTTTATATGAAGGTGGCGGGCGCTATACAACATAGATCTACAAAATACCTAAGGTGCAAGTGCATTTGACTTTTTGCACTTTGTACAGTAAAACCTCTCTATAACGAAATTTTAACAGATCTTATTCTGCAGTTTCAATCTATTCCAAAAATCTCCTGTGTACATGTACCATTATACAAAATATCAGCCACTAAATATTCAGGATGTCATTATTTCTTACATGAACATTCAACAGGGAAAAGGTTAAATACAAAAACAAGAATTTATTTCTCTGTTCTGTTGTCATTTCTACATTCCCGTACCCATGCAAACCTCGCATATAGTTTCATATTGATATCGTTGGAATTGGAGATAAATATCTTGCGAGTGAAAACAAACCACTGCTTTGAAATGAAGATATTAATTATCTCATTGTGAAATTGATTATGTTGGTGTCTTGTACTACCGATGGATATATCAAGTTGTTTTACCAGTTCGTTTTATCTTGTATCACCAATTGTTTACTACATTTGAACTTTGATATCTCGATATCGGATACCTCGAACTTTGAGGTTACTAAACGTCCAGTCCTTCAAAATTTACAATACTAGATTGCTCTAAAATGCATCATTACGCACATTTAGAAACACATGTGACATCTTAATGCAATTCTAAAGTAATGCTGAACGTTCCTACAGGAGCTTTCAGCATTACTTTAGTCCTGCATTAAGCTTTTAACTTGAGAAACTGTCCATAAAACGGATGACTCGAACCTCTGTTATCTCGGAGTAATTTGTATGGTCCCATTAAGTTCGAGATATCAAAGTTGAACTATAGTTGAATAAATGTTATAGGTAACACTTCTCATACTTAAAAACAATACTGGCTGAATTTTTAATCGACTTCCGATTCATTCCATCATTTGAGATTTTACTGGGTGAGTGTCAAACAGCTTTGATCCAGATGAGACGCTGCGTTACTCGGCGTCTCATCATGATCTAACCTGTTCGCAAATACCAGCCAAGATTCACGTTACATAAAAATGGTGAGGATAATTGGATATTACACGTTGAACGGCTATAGTAACAAACAAGACTTCATGATATTTCTAGGTGTTAAACTCTAGTATTTATAGACACAAAACAAGCAAAATGTGAGGATAAACACATGGTCTTAATTTCATGACTTTTAACCTGCCAGATATTTATGTTACATATCGGCTATTACTACTACATATACGAACTACGAACGTGATTTACTGATGACAGAACAATGCCACCTTACTCTAAAAGCCAATTTCTCTATATCCAAAAATGTCTTTTGAAAGGGTTGGTTGCTTGGTTGTGTTGATTAGCCAACTATGGTCTAATTGGACGCCACATAGTTTATTGCATTTGTGGTAGTTGTATTAGAGAGAGTTTACTGGAATTGCCAACTGATCAACAGTTTAAGTATGTAGTACATGTAAGCATTCGCTTCACATCTTTGGTTCAGATTTATCTATCATATTGTTTGTCTGATGACTATTTTCTCAATGATTGTGTGATTGGATGCTAAGACATGTGCATGATGACGATCATTACGTGCCGAAACATATATAGTGTTGTTATTGTTGTTGTTGCCGCTGCTGTATCATATAGTATGATAGGATTGGGTAATTTCATTACATGGCCGCTGTAGCTAAATTTAGTTATATTTATGACACGTTGTTAAATTTATGACCATTTATACCTTTAAGGATGTACAGTAAAGTCTCGTTAAAACGACCAAATGATTTACAAGGAAAGGAACACTTAAAATATGTGGTTGCTTAATACAGGGCAAACGTAATGCAAAAAGCTCCTATAGGAGCTTTTTCCATTACTTTTGCCCTGTATTAAGCTACCACATGTTTAACAAAATCAACATAAGAATATTTTCTGGTAGACTCTACTGTGATATAAATTTTACACACGTACATCAGTATTGGAACCGTTCACACAATAAAGTTCGCTCGATTCTCGGATTTTAACCATCTAACTGGTATAAAGGCCCTTCACGCATTTACGAATAGAGAATATCCTGTTCAGACGGCTTACACAGGAACCGTCTGATCAGGGTATACTCTGTTTCCTAATGGACTTGTACAAATGTGATTTTACTGTATCCTCCACGGTAAAAACAATTATGTTTTCATGTACCATGTTGATATTGCAGCTAATACGTAAATATCTGTGACGTCACTACGTCTGAATATCCATGGGGTAAGGGATTACCACCAAGGTTTCGGTTGACATCAATTTTGCTGTTTGCAAATGCCAGCAGATACTTGCTTAGCAAGGGAAGTGTTTAGTTACATTAACATTTAAAAGCTGCTGTGTGTTTAATTGAATGCTATTTTTGTTTTAATTCATAACCATTTTCTTCATACAAATGCCTGTTGACGCCTTTTCAGACAGATAAGGACCAGATGAGATGGCTCATGTATACATGTAGGAGTCGTCTGCTCATAGCCTGCTCTGTTTGCTTATGAAATTGCAATAGATCTGCCTCTACATTTTCTACCTATACCAAACAAATCCTGTTTGCATATGCCATTCTGAAAACTCAAGCCTATAAAATATGCATGATGACATTTCTTACATGAATATTCAGTGGGGGAAAGGGTTAACTGCATTTAATGAAGCCCTGTATTTTGTGAGTCTATGAATTATTTGAATATTATGACAGCGCGAACGAGCGCTTGACACATACAGTAGCACCTGTCCTAAGCGGTCATTCATTTATTTAACATAAGAGTCTCAAAAAGCAGACGGTTGCTTAATGCAGGACAAACGTAGCGCAGAAGTCACATATAGGAGCTTTCTGCATTACTTTTGACCTACATTAAGCTTGCGCCGACCTTACAGACCCATAGGTGTACCTCTTTTGGTGGCCTTTTAAGACAGGTTCTACTGTATCTGGAAATAACTTTTGTTACAAAAACATTTACTATTTACTTGAATGAGACACATCTGAAAAATCGATTTGGTGCAATTTTGAGTACTTTCGATTCGAGCAAGCTTTTGAGAAACTAATGACCAAGAGTGAAACTGCTTCGATCCTGATCAGACGCCAAGATACTCTGCGTCTCATCTGGATCTCAACTGCTTGCAATTGGGCGACATGTCGCAAATAAAAGAACAAGCCTTAACCCATTTACCGCCAACAGTGTCGCAAAAATACACCACGACAAATAGTGCAGTCCCAGATCAGACGCCGCCTATTCAAAGCGTCGTCTGATCAGGGACTTTTTGTCTCAAACTATATTTCTATATACATGTATGTGCTTTATTCCTTTGAAATTTGCATTTATTTATCCTTTTTCCTTATCTTATCCAATGATTTAACAAAATTGGATAGCAGACGACAATTAGAAATTTTGCGCCGAACTGGTTAAGGAGGGATTGACTTACATTTTGATTTAATTAGAATACATACATGCAAGAGTACATTTAATCTGTCTCACACGTTCTTAATCGAATTCTGTTATTGTTGAAGGCATTTAAAAGTGGATTTGCTGATCAACTCTTTTGCGCATAAGTTTAGTGTCCTATTAAAAAGGGACATTTGCAAAAAGTGCAGACCCTGACCATAGGACTGCTGTAGACATATGAATCAACCGTCTTATTTAGATATGCATTTTTGACTTTGCAAAGTACTCTCCCGAAACTTAACACAGACAAAGACACTCCTTAAAATAATAATAATATGCATAAAAATGCATATTGGGACGAGACACACAGGTTAAAACGCGTTCATATTGACTTCTGTGACGTTAACAAGTAGACTACAAATTAGGTATTATAATGGCCTTCTCTAAGTACTACGCATGTGGCCAGGTCAATAACACAATCTCGTTGTTTGTTTACCAATGTCTACCTACAGTAGTACAAGGATCAGATGGCGTTGTTTCCAAAACAGTGTGTATGTAAACACAGAAAATTAACGATAAGTACAACTGTGCCAAGCAGTGGTGTAGTGGTTATGATGTTAGACTTGGATTAACCTATACAACATATCACAGTTTAATTTATCGTTAATTTTCTGTGTTTACATACGTGCTGTTTTGTAAACAACGCCATCTGATCGTTGTACTACTGTAGTGTTATCGATAGTAACTTTCAGCAATAATCTGCCGTTGACCTCTAATTCATCACAAAAAACACTGTTGTCTGGACCCTTCTCATGTTGACGAATAAAATCTGCTAAAAAGCTCCAGTCTGCTTGATTTGAACTCAAAGGTCCAGATAATATGCGTAAATTAAAACAAGTCCAAGAATAACTCCTTTATTTCTCCATCAAATGTATAGTGTGACCACGCTTTAAAATCGTTTCGAAGTGACGATCTTAAACAGTGGTCATAGTATAGGGTTTAGTGGAGAAATTGCGATTTTAGTACACACATTCATCTGTAGTTCTGTACTAGATTACTTAGATCCAATTATTTCATGTTTTAAAGAAACTATTGACCGATGATACACCGATTTACTTGTCATCTAATCTGGGTCTTGTCTGTTTGCAAATGCAAGTTTAGTTGTGATTAACCAATTTCCTCATTGGCTATTTTTATACCCAACCACTTTGAATAAATCACCAAAAAGAACTATTTACTATAGAAAAGGAAACTCTTACAATTGTGTAGTATATAAACCATTGTGATAAATATAGTATTTGCTCCTGTGGGGCAAATTCAAAAAATGACGTTTATAGAGGCGTGAAAAGGTGTCATTATAAGGGAATGTGTTAAAACAGACGAGCGAAGCCTATTTTGTAGTGTAGTGCCAACACATTTTAATGACAATGAGATATTTGACTAGTTACATTGGAAACTTGCCTAAAAATGGTCGGATTATACTGACCGCATAATACTTTAACCATTCTCTTGCTGAATTTTAAAACACATTTCTGCTACTTTACCCATGCCCTGTTGTATAATTACATGTACATATATTTTCACTGTTTACAAGTATATCGCTGTGCAATCACTGCTGTGGAGTACATTGGTTGCTCAATCAACTTGTAAATAGTGCAGACCCTGATGAGACAGCTCCTGCAGGGTCTTCACTATTTACAGGTAGGTATATTGACGCGAATAGCAAGCGAAGGGTTAAAAACCCATTGTACCGGAATTCTGGTAAACATTTTAGATACTTTTAGGCAAGTGACTGCTTAATGCATGGTGAAAGTCATGCAAAAAGGCATGATTGTCCGCCTGCATTAAGCTGCCACCTGTCTCCAATGCTGATATTTATACTGAATTTAACGTCTTGTTTAGAGCGGTTTTACTGTATAATTGTAAGTATGTATATTTCAGGGTAATTGACAAACCAATTTTCACATTAATACAAATAACGGATGGAAAGTGGTACTTTATTACTTTCGCCTTTAATTAAGACTATCTATCCCCCGAGAGCAAAAATTGCAACACAAAAAGAGAAAATTGCAGATTCGGTTTTATTGAGTCTGTTCATAAACAGTAATTGAAAGTGCAACACTGCTCACACCCCCTAGCACCGGCTTAAGCGGTATTCAAATTTCAGAACAAGAAGTACTGAATTTCATGATCTCGAAGGATCAGAAGGTATAACAACACTGAGAATGAAGTACGGGGCGACGTTTTACGGCCGCCACACAAGCACTTAACACCTGAACACACTGGTGTTTTAGCCGTATTATATTGTGGAACATCCGTGTTACATTTATTTACAGTGTTTGACTGATAAGGAGAATATGATAAAGGTGTGGTGAGGTTGGACTCGTGCTTGCGTGTATATGTGCCTGTATGTTTCGTACGTACGTGCTTGTCTGCGTGCGTGAGTGCGTGTGTATACATACATACTTCATTTGTGCTTCTGAGGCTGCTTCATGGCATCTCCTGTTGTCTTTTTCTGTTTTTGAATGGAACAAAATCATGAACTTATCTGAACACTTCAGTAATAACCTAGAACGTGTATCCGTTTATATCACACTATTTAACACGTATACACCCATGTGTGCCAACTGTTTTGGAGATGTGTAACATGCACTGACGTTTCACCAGACAGCTCAGAATTCAGCCCTTGGCTTGGCATGATTAACAATGGCAACCAGAGTAGATCCAGATGAGACGCCAAGTAACATGACGTTTCGCCGGGATCCTCTCTGACTGACATTCGCTTAACAGTGCCTTAAAAACTTGATTGAAGTGGACGTAAGTGAAAAATGTGACAGGGCATGAATATTGCAAACTTAATTGTTATCAGAATGAGAAGGGTTAAATCTGTTGGTGCTAAATTTCTAATTGTCGTCTGCAATCCAATTTACTCATACCATATGGTAAAGTAAGGAAATTAAATAAATAAATGCAAAATTCAAAGGTATAAAGCACAAATATAGGAAATGAGTTGAGACAAAAAGTGATTTCCTTGACCAGACGCCGCCTTGAAAAGGCGGCGTCTGATCTGGGACTGCACTATTTGTCGTGGTACATTTATGCGACATTGGCGGTGAAAGGGTTAAACACTTATTAGTGTATAATTACTCACATTTCATGATGGTTCAGAATTATACGCTGTGAAGTGAACTATTATGTGTAAAAATCTGCCTGAAATGGACACATTGCACTTAACTAAAATTTGAACTTCGAAATCTTAACTCTTTCCCTCATGCAAATGCTTTTTCACACCTCCGTAAACAATGTAGACCCAGATCAGACATCACCTGAAGGAGTCGTATTCTCAGGGTTATGAACTCATAGTAAGTGTCCGCCAATACCAAGTTTTCATGTATCGCTATGAAAAACAGCAAATATATAAATATTAATGATGCCATTATTTTTACATTAATATTCAACAGGGAAAGGATTTAGACATACTTGATTTCCCTCAAATATAGAACGTGTAGACGTACCATTTAACTTTTAGTTTACTTTGCAAGCCTAACCCATCCCCTCATACATATTGACGCGTTTTAACGCCTCTGTAAAAAGTCACTTTTTTTGCAAACAAAGCATTTTCTCCTATAGGAGCAAATGCTCTATTTATCAAAATGGTTTCAACACTACTCAATTCTAAAAAAAATATTTCCTCTAGTAAATGTTCCTTTTCGGTAGATTTATTCAAAGAGATAGGATATAAAAATAGCCCATGAGGTAATGCGTTTAAGTGGTAAAGTGGTAGTCTCTACCTGCATCGCCTTTTGAAATGCCCAAACATAAATAATTCGATTATATGCTGAACGGAAGTAAATCGCAAAAAACAACAATCGAATCGATTAAACGCTGAAGACAAAACTTTCACGTGTTTGATATCGATGACCGGAATTTATTGGCCAAAGCTTTAGTATTTCTTTGGGTTACATTTCCGTTCAACATAGGCCAATAACATTTTGTTGTAAAAAAAACAATTATGATTATCAAAAAAGCGGTTGATTATGTATCGCAGGGGCGTATAAGTTTAAAGATGTATTATTCGCATTTGTCGTATTAATCAATCAACACCAGAAGTTGTACGCGTATACATACAATAAAAACGATGCTTACAACCCATGTTCATACAGGGTATATTTGTTCAGCTAATTATTATCGCTATCCGAATACTGCTAAATTCTTTAAAAGGAGCCTCCTTTTTAGAAACGGGGATTTTGTACGGAAATCAGCGGACATCTTCGACTAAGTTCTGAATCACTCCGATTCTATTTCGAACAATGCTTTGAATATTAATTAGGTTGCTATCACATGTACAATGGCTGACACTGGTTGTTGCCTTAATATACATCGAATAAGTATTTCCGGTATGTAAATTTGAATCATATGACTGATTCCGGCCAATGGCGGACGCTGTTCCGTTGGTTTCCGTAGCAATCCATTTGTCTAAAAAAAATTCGACACTATCAACCATTTGCTAACCGTAATGTTTAGTGTTAAATAAGTGTTAAGGTACATAGATTCCGATTCTGAAGTCCGTTTAAAACCGAAATTTTATGGAAATTTGCATTGCATACATCTTTAAATTGGCAATCATCTTCATTATAATGACTGAACATATTAACTAGTACCATGTTTTATGATGTTATTGAAAATATGCGTTCATTGTAGGGACAATCACTTAAACACTCGCCAGCCTCATATACTAAAAATCAAAACTATATACTATGACATAACCATTTACTATATGACATAACCATTTAGTATATGACATAGCCATTTACTATATGAATATTTATGCAACATATAATGGTGCAATAATCATTGGTAATGGTGTAATAAATATTAATTCCATTAATTGTTATAATAGCACATGGGCTATTGGCCATGGCAGAAACTGTAGAATCACATCTATATTATACCATAAGCAAACAGAGTAGACCCTGATCAGAGGGATCCTACTGGGGCCGTTTGATCAGGGTCTACTCTGTTTGCAAAGGCGTAGAAAGGCGAATTAATGTAGTAAAGAGATAAATGCAATATGAATTGAAAACAATCTAGATCTAAACTCTTATATGTTAAAGCGCGCATTAACACATATTAACACTCGTCAGATCTCATCAGATGATGTTTGACACTCAGTCAATAGTTTCTCAAAAGCTTAACTCTTTATCTGATACAGGCGGCTTTTGACGCATTTGCAAACAGAGTAGATCCAGATCAGACGACTCCTGTAGGAACTGTCTTACCAGGGTCAGATAGATATGCCTATGGAGCTACATGTATACAGATCTGATCTTGCTGTTTTTGTTAGGGCCAACGAAAACGAAAATATCACGTGTTCATATACAATTACACCTTTCAGCTTATATAAGTTTTCATGATGCCATTATTTCTGTCACGAATATTCACCAAAAAACACGGTTAAGGTAAGTAAAATTCGTCATTACGCATGCCCGCAGCGCGTGTGACATTAACAACGAATGCGAACTACCGACGGGAATGTTTTAGCATGCCTTTTGCTGCACAAATGTAAAAAAGAGCGAGTTTTTAACCAACAAAAACAAACAGTGAGCCAAAATTGCTTAAAAACTTCAAATAACGACTTTTACCACTCGCTCACTCATCCGCTCTATTTTAGGAACCCTAGGATCCGACTGATATACTCTGTTTGCAAAGGCGTATAAAAGTGTATTTATTGAGTAAATAGTTACTATATGTAGAAGATATGACCCCGTTGTTATTTATGTAGGAATATGTAGCTTCTTATTTGAGTCTGACTTCCTTCTCAGCTATGAATGGTAAATCATCTAACCAATCAGATGCACGGGAACGAACTCAGACCCAAGCAAAGCTATTTTCACCCTCTGGGTTTGGAATTTTATATAAGAGTTCACTGTTCTCCGGTTCACTTATACAGGAAAAACAAACAGGCTGCATGTATCGCATATTTCTCATTGATTTAGAAATTCCCTAAGCAACAAAAGTACATGTAACCTTAATGTAACGCTGCATGGTCTATAGAAGGAAGTCTTTATATAAACAGTTGGATGTGAGGATATGTACTTGAGGAAGTCATTATAGAAACAGTTGGATGCTAGGGTGTGTACTTATGTCAGAATTAATTCTTTGAATCAATATTTTTGTGGAAGGCCCCATTGTTTTTGCAAGCAGGTGTATAAGTTATGGAAGGATCTCTGGAAGCACTCTGATCTGGATCTACACTGTTTGCAACTACCAATACACCCGTGCCCTGCAATCGAATGCAGTAACACCCTTGTAACTAAACCACTTTATGAATAAACATATATGTATTTAAAGTGAAAGTCTCTACTTGCAAAGTGTTTCAAAAATGCCTGAAATTACCTTTTTTGTTTATATGCTGAAACGAAGTACAGTAAAACCCGTAAAACAGGATGACTGCTTAATAAAGGGTAGACGTCATGCAGAAAGCTCCTTGAGCAGCTTTCTGCATCACTTTAACCCCGCATTAAGCTACCACCTGTCTCCAGGGGATTTTGCAGTACGCCAGAAACCGATCGAGTATCACTGGAGAAGACAAAACTTTCCTGTGTTTGATATAGACAATTCCCCTATGTATTATCCTCCCAATTTGACCTGAGACACGATTAAATTTCGGCGTGTTTATCGGGATTGTTCGTAATACTCTGTGACAAAACATAGCAAAACAAAAGCCGGTAATAATCATGTTCCACGAGGATTGTACAGTAAAACCCCTCTAATACGACCACTTAGTGAATAAACATGACTGTCTTTATAAGCAGATGGTTGCTTAATGCAGGACAAAAGTTATGCAGAAAGCTCCTACAGGAGCTTTCTGCATAACATTCGTCCTGTATTAAGCTACCACCTGCCTTTGCAATTTTGAATTATGCCCCCTTTTGCTGGTCGCATTAGAGGAGTTTTACTGTATTTATATAGCGCATTCTTATACCTTCGGAAATTTATTCGAAGATTACCGTCGATAATACACGGAATATGCATGAGTCTCAGGTCAAATTTGTAGGATAATACGTGATGGTATTGTATTGTCCTGTTTTATTAACCTGTCAAATTATACGCTTGCTGAACACGCCATATATAGCTTCGGTTGATATCGATTGTTTCCGCTAATAAAAGCTTTCCTACTTGGCTTATTCAAGTACCTGTATATTTATTGTGAATCTCGCGAAAAACGTTTGAAACACAGGTTTACCCAAGCTAAATATATCCTTTCAGTGACGTAGGAATATTCAAATTTGACAGGTTAATAAAACAGGACAATACTTGTCGCGCTTTAGTTTCGTAACTGTTCGACATAGGTAGGTAAACAAAACAAATTTATAGGTAGAGTAAACCCTCTCTGAACCGGACGTTGAATTTAGTATAAATATCGATCTTGGTGGCAGGTGGCAGTTTAATGCAGGGTGAAAGTCGTGCGGAAAGCTTAATGCAGAGGAGCTTTCTGTATGACTTTCATCCTACATTAAGCAGAATCATGCCTCAAAGTACAATGTACCTAAATCTACTAGAATTCCGGTTTAGAGGGAATTTACTGTATCGAGGAATACCGTTGTTATTTGTGTT
Source organism: Azorinus chamasolen (assembly GCA_963576725.1). Classification (NCBI taxonomy): domain Eukaryota; kingdom Metazoa; phylum Mollusca; class Bivalvia; order Cardiida; family Solecurtidae; genus Azorinus; species Azorinus chamasolen. Next base: position 98,738,375 of record OY755238.1, on the reverse strand, counting down.
GTTTTTTACCACAGATGCATGTTCAATAAAACTCAAAATGACAATCTTCATAAGAATGATTGAACATATCAAATACCATGTTTTATGATGTTATTGACTTTTTTGTATGGGCTATTACTTTAATCCATTCCCTCATAGGCTATTTTTAGATCCAACCTCTTTGAATGAATCTATTAATCAAAGGCCTGAATGGCCATAATGGCGTTCGGGTTTGATATGGATGTTATGTGTAAGGGGGGAAATTGATGTACACGTTAATAACAATAACGTCTTGGATTTGATAACAGTATTAATAACAACACATTTTTGTGAAACACTATGCCCCTGATTGTGACAAATATAAATTTGACCCGTAATGTGACATTTAACTGTAATATAACCTTGATTTTAATAAGCCCCCCCCCCCTCTCACCCCCCCCCCCCCCCCCCAAAAAAAAAAAAAAAAAAAAAAAAAATGTTCGCCTCTATAAGTTGCATAGACATGCCAGGTTTGAAGTATGTATGTGCAATGGCTACAAAGTTATTGCCAACATTACAGTTTGAGCCAAGCCAACAAACCAACAAAGGCAGCCCCCCCCCCCCCCCCCCCTTGATTGGGGGCATAAAAATATGACAGACTGAAACAAAAGGAGCCATCTCATGATCTGCTGTTTATATATAGACATGCTTCTAGTTTCTACTATGGCAAAATAATATCTTAATTATATTCATGATGTCATTATTTCTTATATGAATATTCATGAAGTAAAGGGTCAATTAATGCTTTCATGTCCAAAGCTGATGCAAAAACTGAAGCACAACATCAAAATGATACAAAGGCTACCTATAATCCTACATTTTTTGTTCAACTAATTCTTACACATAACATTTATTTTTCCATGTTCAGCACCCGCTTATTTTGAATAAATGTAGTCTGCTTACAAATTTGAAGGTAGACTGTTTTTATTTTTAATTATTAAGTAGATCCATACATGTACATACAATTACGGTAGTTGTTTGGAACCTGATGAAACTCAAATTCAGAACTACAGTCAGAAGTAGAGTTGTAAGCTGGGAAAGACATTTCAACAAATTGCTACCTACTTTCGCTTTTACACGACACAAACGTCTTGAGCAAACGACAGTCTCGGCGACTCGGCGGTTACACGATACATAGAAGAGACTCTTATTTTCACAGTTGTTATTGACACTGGAATATAATTTGATTGAATATGTGTTGAAAACCTTCTATGGATAATACTTACTTTGATAAGCCGATAGAACCCCGTGTTTTTACGGTTTTACTTCTTGTAAGACTTAGACTTGTGTTGAGGTTGGGTGCCATAGTCAAAACACGCTGTTCGATGCGTGATAAATGTGTATATGGGAATTCCGAATTTCATTGGTTGATTATTTTAGATTTCTTTGACCTTGTCCTTTATGAAACTTCCTATTTCTAATTTTGAGTACGGGTCAAACGGAAATGACCGAATACGATGCAAAAGGCAGTTTGATTGGCTGAAGATGTAGGTCTATATGCTAATCAGTTACGAATGTGTATAAAAATGCAATCGGAAACCTCGGCTATATTCCTTCTGCTTTAGAACGCCAAGGTGTTGCGAAAACTACGGTAAAAATATTCGTTCGCGTCTTCTTCTTCTTCTTCCGATTAAAGTACAGGGCCCACTCTGGAGCATCGACGTACTTGGAGTTTATTAAAATTCAAGACTTTTAAAAAGTTTATCTTTGTGTAGATTAGTAGTAATTATCTCACACAGCGAATTATTATTAAATACATGAAGAGTAAACAAATACATGAACATTTTACAACCAAACTAGTGCAGACTTGAAGAAAACTATTTTGTCTTGCGCATGTTCACTAGACAAGTGAACTCGTTGCCGTAAAGAGACCGACTAGTATATGGCTTTCCGAACGCCATAAAAAGGAAAATTAAGTAGAGAAAAGGAAACTTTTAGAATTTTGTAGTTTTGAAACCACTGTAATAAATAGAGCATTTGCTCTTAAGGAGCAGACCCTGATCAGACGGCTCCTCTAGGAGAAGTCTGATCTTGGCCTACTCTGGTTGCAGGTGCGTGACAAAGACGTTTATATATTTAGGAAAAAGTTAATAGCCCTTATATTGTTAACCATTTCCCTGTTACATATTCATGTAAATAATAATGCCATTTTGAATGACTAATAGCTGACTTTGTATACGGTCATTTGTACACAGGACATTTGACCCCTGCAGAAGCTATACAGTCAGATCTATATTAGTCAATAAGCAAACAGGGCAGACCCTGATCAGATGGTTTCATATAAAATCCCTCTGATTTGGGTCTACTCTGTTCGCACATGTGTGAAAAGACGTTTATATGAAGGAAATGGTGACGCCTAACCTAACTGGTATTTGCAAGTACAGTTGAACTTCCATATCTCTATATTGAAGTTCAACCGTAACTTGGATCCAGATGAGACACGGAGATACATAAGCGTTACATTAGGGTCCATTAGGGTCCATGTTATCCGATACTCAGTTAATAGTTTCCAAAAGCCCGAAATACTTGGAGTGTAGTAAAACTGCAGCAGGCCAGACATTTAACAGACATTATTTAACGATCTTAAGTGGTCATCAAAAATATGTCCGGCTATGGGTATGTTAGACAGGTGGTAGCTAAATACAGGTAAAACGTAATGCAGAAAGCTCCTATATTACGTCTGCCTTGCATTAAGCAATCACCTGCTTTTTATGAATCATGCGTTCAATATATGGATATCCGCTTAACCCTTCCCCTGGTGAATATTCATATAGGAAATAATGACGTCATAAATATTAATAAGATTATTTTTATAATATCTTATGAACACATAACATTTTGGCTCAGGAAGAAGCTGTAGAATCAGATCTATATTGCACCATAAACAAACAGAGCAGAACCTGATTAGACGGCTCCTATTGGAGCCGTCTGTCTGGGTCTACTCTGTTTGCAGATGCGTCAATATGCGCTTACATAAGGGAAAAGGTTAAGACAGGTTTTACTGCATTTCAGTGGAGCAAGGTAATTGTGTTTTAACAATTGTGGCTGGCACACTCATTATAATGGCCATTGTGTAATGGACTTTAAAAGGCAAAACGATACAGCAAGAATCTGTTTCGTGCCGCGAATACATTAGCTGTTCATTAATTCTTACACTGTCGAATAAACAGAAGTCTGTCAAACTCTGGTCTGCTACACAATTTCCTTACCTCTGACCTGTTCAATGTTTTAAGTAACTACATGTATCAACCGTGTGTCAAACAGTTTGGCTACAGGTGAGTCGGTCGCTATTTTGCATCTCATCTGGATCAAATATGTTTGAAACTTCCAGTAAGGCCGCATTCAGCAGGCACAGAATTAACAATTGCATTAAGGACCATTTCTAATCAGTAACACGCTGTCAAAGCCGAAACCTTCCGAGTCCGTGCTAACCCATAAGGAGTGCATGTCTAAGGCCTTGACCTACCAATCGCGACCAGTCATTTGCAAGGACCTTGTAGCAGTAAGAGGCGCCATGTGAGTTGGCGTCATGTCTTAAACCAAGCTGTTTGGGACCCACGGTAACAGTTTTAACCCTTTCCGTCATGAACCCATACTGGACCAGCATGTATACTGTATAATAGATGTAAATGCTTCTTGCATAAAAGCGAGACTTTGTATTATTTAAAAAATAAAATTGGAAATTGGAAATTAATCCATACACAGGAAAACCTCGCTAACTGATCTCTAAGTAAAGAAGAATAGAAAACATTTTAGACAGATGTCTACTTAACCATGATACATGTATGTACCACTGTTCATGATCTGACTCGCATTTGCAAACAGCTTGGAACATGATTAGACGACGAGTAACTCGGCGTCTCATCAGGATCCAAGCTATTTGCCACTAGTGTCTCAAAACTTAATGGAACCGAAAGTAAACAAAGCTTGCACATGATCCAAAATTGAGCAGATCATGATAAAGGTACATTTAGTAAGGTGTATAGGCTAATACAGGGTGGGAGTCATGCAGATTCTTCTGGGGTGACCTTCATACTGTCTTATCACATTACCTCATAGGCTATTTTTAGATACATCCTCTTTGAATAAATCTGCCGAAAAGGAGCACTAACTAGAGAAAAGGAAAATTTTAGAATTCTGTAGTTTGAAAGCATTGTGATAAATAGAGCATTTACTCATATAGGAGCAAATTTTCTATTTATCACACTGGTTTCAACAGGTGCCTTTTGCAGAAGCGTCAATATGAGGGAATGGGTTAAAGAAGGGTAATGACTGCTATTTCAGCGAGTGAATTAGGCGTTTTATTGTATTCTGCAAATACTAACTACGATAGAATATCTAGTAGTAAGTAAACATGTGTGCTATTCTAAAGCGGATGGCCTTTTAACTCTTTCCCTGTTCAATATTCATGGAAGAAGTGATGCCATCATGAATATTTATTAGCTGAATTTTCATATTGGCATATGTATACATGGAGTTTTGGCATTGGCAGAAACTGTAGTCAGATATATTATAATTGTATAAGCAAATAGAGCAGAATCTGATCAGACGACTCCTATAGGAACCGTCTGATCTGGGTCTTCTCCGTTTGCAAATGTGTAAAGGAAAGTTTATATGAAGGAAAGCTCACCGTGTATAACCTTCTTCCAGTATTAAGCTACAACTTGCATCTTAACTTCCTTATTGCGTCTAACTGTACCGGCTTTGAGAAAATCTCGTCTTTATTCATTATATGGCTGCTCTGCTTCGTAGATGTTAGACTGTGTTTTTATTGAGCTGAAAAATATCCTACTGTTTTCAGGCTCTCTGAAATATAAGGGCAGACAGTACGGCGACTTTTATGTCATATTATTCGCCTTATGGAATAACAGTGTCTCGTTCCATTCATACAAATACATCGTATGTCTGTAAATGAATGAAACAGCAAAAGGATCAACAATCAATAAGAGCATAGCATGGCTCTTCATCAAAGCAGACACATTCTTATTTTAGGGAAATTCTCATCAATCCTTTGTGAAATAAACATCCGTGTAAGAAATAATTATGTTATGAGTTTTAGCTGATAATGGTCTATGAAATATGGATGCTTTGGTCAGGGAATATATTGTAGCATCACACATATATATATATATATATTTATTAACCATTCCCCTCACATAAACGCCTTTTCACTCATTTACGAACAGAGTAGACCCTGAATGAGCCGTCTGATCAGGGTCTGCTCTGTTTGCTTATCGTATAAAATATATTATATCGGACTCTGCAGTTTCTGTCTGAGCTAAAATATCATATGTTCATATGTCGTTATGAAACATATATAAACAATATTAACACATATATAACTTTTTATTATTACATAAGCAAACGGAATAGACTTTGAAAAGACAACTTAAACAGAAGCTATCTTACCTGAGTCCGCTGTGTATGCTAATGAGTTATCATGCGTCTTGATTAATATAACATCGACCACATAATTTCCTCCCATAGAATTATTTAAAAGCAAATGGTTGCTTAATGCGCGGGAATAGCAATAAAGAAAGCTTCTACAGGAGCTCTCTGTATAATATAGGCAGACATTTATAGAATTTCAAAATTACATTTTAGCTCATGCATATCGCTATTAAAATATAACTTACATCGAATCTTGTTCGATGTGATAAAAAATCAAACATTGGTGCCTTCTTACCTCCACCCCTCCCTAAATGACTAAAACACACATTGTATTTTGCTATAAGCATACATGCATGTTTAACGCAATAAACTTTATTGTATTGTATTATTACTTCACTTCTGTTGTACATGTAAATAAACTGTGAGTGTTATTAAAAGTATTGTTTAAGCAAATTATTGAAATTTTTTTTACCTTTTACACAAATTATTACCCCAACAAACAGGAAAAAGAAACTGTATGAATGAGAATAGTAAACATGGGAGCGGTCTTATCTCCACTCCTCCATAAATGACTAAATCACATTATTTTATATTATGTATTACTTCACGTCTGTTGTACAGAAGAACCAGAGCAACTCAGTCGATAATAAGAGTAGGGCATCGCGCCCAGGTTTCTCTTTATCCTCTTCCCTCTCTCTGGGGCGTCCAATTAGCCCATAGTGAGCAGAAACGGACGTTAATCAACACAAACAAACAAACATGTATATAAACTGTGAGTGTAATTAAAAGTATAGTTGTAAGCAAATTATTCATTAAAACCTGTATACACACACTATTATCCTGACATATAGGAAAAAGAAACTGTATGAATGAGAATAGTAAACCACATACTGAACTCTCGCTGCCAATGTCGCATCTTTGATAACCTATGCAAACAGTTTGGATCCAGATGAGACGCCGAGTAACTCGCCGAGTAACATACCGAGTAACTCGGTGTCTCATCAGAGTCCCAGTGATTTGTTAATGTCACTGATTTTTAATTAATAATGAAGACAAATAGTAAATAAAATGAAAATTGTGGCAGACGACAAAGTTTCAAGACGACACTGTTTCCAGACGACAAAGTTTGGCATTGAAATAGTTAAATCAAACAATTAAACTATATTATTCAAATGAAGTTGCAGTCAGTTAAAATCAACTAATATAGCAGTTTTAGATATATTAAACAATATTGGCATGTTAAATTAAATAACCTGCCGAGTATAGGTTAGAGCTTGTAAACTGCAGTCTTCGAAAATAAGACGGCCGATAACGCGAGCGAAGCGAGCGTTTTATGCCGTCTTATTTTCGAAGACTGCACTTTATAAACTCTAACCGACTTAATGATTGCCCTACTTTTCAAAAAGCTGAGTTTATATGGTGTGTGTCCAAATTTAAAGTTGTCGATAATTTTGTAGCCATTTCACACACAAACTTCAAACTTGGCATGGAGGGGTGACTTATTAAGGTCAGTGTTATACAGCAAAGTCAAAGGTCAAATTACGCGTCAAAATTAGATTGGCGATAATTGTTTCGCCAGTCAAAGAACTTGGCATGCCTGTGCTACTGATAGAGGCAAACAGTTTAAGTGTGATTTATTAAGGTCAATATCATACATTAAGGTCAAGGTCATATCGGGGGCATAGTATTTCACAAACACATCTTGTTGATTATTTAAATGTAGCAGCAGTCTGCAATTATTACCAACATCAACATGCTAAAGTAACCCTTTGAATACCTACAAAATAAGATAATGAATATCACTGTTTACATTCATGTAAAAGTCTTGTCTTTCATATGTCCTCATTTATGTTTCAAGAAACAGACAAATATATTTATTGAAAGGTTTAGTACAATACATAAACAGCATAATCACTCAAACGCTAGTCATTGTTCATGAATATTAATTAGAATTTGGATAATGGTATATGAAAACTGGACAGTTTTTGCCAAGACAGAAACTGTAGAATACGATCTACATTATACCATACGCAAACAGAACAGACCCTGAGCAAAGAGAGCAGGTCTACTCTGTTTTGTTTGCAAATACGTGAAAAGGCGTTAACGTAACTTCGTATTTAACTCTAACGGTAACAGTTTACGCAACTGTACGCAAGTTTTAAGACCGACATGTTGCGATTATTCCTGCTGCGTAACGTGTACAGTTAATTCACTCCCTCATAAGCTACAGTAAAACCCTTCTAATGCGACCACAAAAATATATAATTCTGGGTCATAAATGCAGGTGGTAGCTTAATGCAGGTCGAAATTTATGCAGAAAGCTCCCACAGGAGCTTTCCGCATAATTTTCGACCTGCATTAAGCAACCATTTCTTTTAAAGACATTTATAATGAAATCACGCAAATGTGTTTTTACTGTAGAATTGACATATTTGCCATGAAGACGGGTCTGGGATATATGCAAACGATTTGGATCCATTTGAGACACTGAGTCGCCGAGTAACTCTTTCTACAGTCTTTCTATTTCAGAGCTAAAGATAAAAGCCCGTACTAAAATTGTTATTTCTCCACCAAACCCTGTGTTTTGAACACTCTTTAGAATCGTCTCGAAGAGACGATTCTAAAGAGTGGTCACAATATAAGGTTTGGTGGAGAAATAAAGAAATTGTTCTTGAAAATATTTCAATCTTATTTGGACCTCTGTATTTATAAAGAAATTGACGAAACGGTCACTCTAACACGCATAGCAGTAGAAAATGTGCCCGACAAACGATATTATTGGCACGCAAAGGGTTCACTCACTCTTTCGCTGCCAAATCTTGTCGTCTGGAAACTGTGTCGTCTGCAACATTTGTCGTCTGTCGCAGTTTTTTTTTTTTTTTTTTTTTTTTTTTCTTCATTTTTAATTGAACAATCAGGCAGAGTAACAAATAATTGTGACCCTGACGAGACGCCGAGTTACGCGGCATCACATCTGGATCCAAACTGTTTGCAAAGGTTATCAAAGATGCGATATTGGCAGCGAAAGAGTTAAGATAGTGGTATGCCTTTTTTTCTATATATATGTAGGTTTGTGTATTAATTGTTTAAACAAAAACGTCGTCAGAAAAAAATACAAATGCATTTCTACTATGAAACAATTCCAGTAGCTGTGAAATTGTTTTTTACGTAAGTGAAAAGGTTTGCATGATATCATTTAAAAGACTAACGTGAGTCTAAAAATCAAATAATAGATATGGGTTTTACATGTTGTATGACATCTGAAGGTGCAGCACATTGAATTTTAAACGAACACGGTAACTAATACTTAAATTGGTATTGTGCAATTGTGTCCATGACCTCGTTTATTAAATGTCTGTAATAAATTACACGACTTTTAGATTTGTTTAGTTTTCTTCATGGGATATTGTAATTAGACACACGTATGTACACAATTGATTTGGCCATGTAGCGTGACTACGTGTCTCCGATGTTTCTTAACCCTTTCGGCGCCAACATTCTAATTGTCCTCTGCAAACCAATTGTGTAAAATCATTCGGTAAAATAATGAAATGAGATAAATAAATGCAAATTTCAAAGGAATAAAACACAGATATGGAAATAGAGTTTGAGACAAAAAAGTGAAGTCCCTCATTAGACGCCGCCTTGAAAAGGCGTCGTCTGATCTGGGATTGCACTATTTGTCGTGGTGCATTTTTACGACATTGGCGGTGAAACGGTTAGACTTTAATATCCGAGAAGGGAGTATATAAGACCTTTGCTAAATAGTGTAAGGGAGCCGTTTGATCAGAGTCTGATTTGTTTGTAATAAACAAAAAACAATCATTCGTTTCAGTGATAGATTTATTGATCATTAGTTTTGATGGTATAAGTTTTGAAAATTTAATACTGCTTAAGCCGGTGCTAGAGGGCGTGGGTAGTATTACACTTTTAATTACTACTCATGAACAGACTCAATAAACCGAGTTTGCAATTTTCTCTTTTAGCATTGCTACTTTTGTTTTTGAAGGATCTCCCACTTTTAGAATATATAAATGTATTTGTGTCCAATTAATATTCAGAAAAAGGTGGGGTCAGTTTTAATTATTCAGCAGATTAATTGTTAATGATTTAACATTATCTAATAAACAATGACATGATTGCCCACACATTAACTCTTACGAGCTAAGCCCATTCCCCCATCGGCTATTCTTAGAACCAAACCCTTTGAATAAATGTACCGAAAAGGAACATTGACCAGAGAAAAGGAAAAGTTCTGTGTAGTTTTTTAACCATTGTGATAAATAGAGCATTTGCTCCATATGAGCAAATGCTCTATTTATCACAATGGTTTCAAAAATGTCTTTCACACAGGCGCCAAAAGGCGACACTATGCGGGGGTGGGTAAAACTACAGTTAAATCTCGCTTAATCCGAACACTCAGATAAGTTTCATCATCGGTCTTTTAGACAGGTGCCAGCTTTAATACAGGGTGAAAGTCGTACAGGAATCCCTCAGAGGACATTTCTGCATGGTGTTCGTTCAGTCTACATTAACCTTTACAACGCTGAATGTTCAAATGGACTGTACCAAAATTCAAACAGGTCAAGAATACAGTGAATATTTAGGGATTATTCTAATGAAAGGTGTAACATGACAAACAGTGCAGACCCTGCTGAGAGGTCTCCTCTAGGAGTCATCTCATCTGGGTCTACACTGTTTGCAAATGACATTAGTGACTTGCGTGTCCCGCACTGTAAGGGTAAACCGCTACCAGCCATAACATATCAATTCTTCTTTACTTAATGTTCGTATTATCAAGTTGTTGTTATATTATCTATGATGAACCAATCGTTAATTCGATCGCATAAGAGAAAAACCAGTGTAAAAAGCTTAATGTTTTACTTCATGAATATTCATGTAAGAATTAATGACATCATGATTAGTAATTGGTTTAATCTTTATAATGGCACATGAACACAATAATGCTTGGCCATTGGCAAAATAACTGTAGTATCATATCTATATTATTTCATGAGGATCTACTCTGTTTGCAAAGGCGTAGAATGGGTGTTAGTGGAGTAAAGAGTTGAGCACAGCTACTCAACAGAATGACACACACTATTCAATTATATTAGATATTCTCTGTATTATTTGCCAAAGGTTAGTGTGACATGACAACCACGTGACATATTTCTTTGCACGCTAGCGACAATGTCGTGATTATATTTATGCAAACAGTTTGGATCCAGATGACGAAATTATGATTATCTCCATACAAACAGTTCGCATCCAGATGAGACGCCGCATAATGCGGCATCTCAATATCGTTCACTTAGGCCATATCATTGTAAAGAAATGGGAGAATTCCTATACTACAAATTGAAGCAGACGACAATTATTGCAGACGAAACTTAACCTAACGTGCCCAGAGTTGATGACCCTTGACGCATGAAACGTGATCCCAACAGAATATGGGAGTACGTATGACACGTGAATACAGTTTCAATTAACATGAAATTGGATTGTGCTAAATTAGCTCACATGTCTCGGTCACACGTTAAAATAAGTTATTTACAGTGCAAATACGATTAAAAGTTGAATGAGACTACTCGTATGTTTAAAGTACGTTTTGTTCAATATTACGTGCCCAGGACATATATTCATACGTCACGCCATACGATGCTCTTGTTTGTTTGCTGTATTGATGTTTATAGGTCATAACAACCTTACTTGAACTCTTTACCTCGTGAATATTTATGTAATAAATAATAACATTGTTCATATTGATTAGCTGAATCTTTATGATAACATCATGGATATCCTTTGGTTTATTGTTTATAACTGCGTCATGAACACGTGATATTTTGGCAGCACGTGATATTTTGGCAATAGAAGAAACTGCTGAATCTATATTACTTCATATGCAAACAGAAAAGATCTTGATCAGACGGCTCCTATATACAGTAATTTACTCCCAAGAATCACTTGTTGAACTTTGATATCTCGACCTTCAAGGACCATACACATTACTTGGAGATAAAAAAAACAACATTTCGAGTCATTCGGTTTCTAATCAATTTTTCAAGTTCACAGCTTAATGCAGGTCGAAAGTAATGCATGCTGAACGCACCTGTAGGAACTTTCAGCATTAAATTCGAGCTGCGTTATGGTGTCAAATGCGAATAAATACACAATTCTGTATTGTAAACTTTGGATGGACCGAACATTTACTTCGAGTTATCCACATGTTCGTGTTATCCGAGTTCGATATACCGAAGCTCAACTGTATATTTATATGGAGCTTTATTTGATATTCTAAATACGTGTTAGAATATAACTCTGGTGCAGCTGTAATCAAAGTCGTGCTAGGAGAAATGTGTCCTGTTTAATGAGCTATATAGGAAACAAGCCATGTCTTATTTGGAAATATGTCCTTGACGATACCGTCCATTACAGACAGGAAATCTATTATAGATACTGAGATTCAATTCGTGCAAGCGACTGAAACCTTAAACGAAAGCTGATTGAAACAAATCTCACAAACAAATGGTTTGATAATTTAGGGATAGGAATTACAGAATGAAGCATACACAGAACAAATGCGATACTTCGAAATTTTAGTAATAAAGAACTGGTGCCTTTTCTAGATAAGTAGCCTGCTTAAGGCTGGGTGAAAGTCATGTAGATAGTTCTTAGAGCAGCTTTCTGCACGACTTTCACCCTGAATGAAGCTGCCAAACGTCTTAAAGATCGATCATAAAATTTTGATTTAGTGTTCGAATAATCGAGATTGAACTGTATATTCGCTTCTTTGTTATTCGAAAATAACTTTGCTGCGAACCATGTAATTATTGAAATCCTAAAGTAAAAGTTAACACGACAGAACACAGACCTTTAAGTTTTTAACCCTTTACCTCATAGAGACGTATTTCAACACTATTTTAAAGAATTAACCCAGACCACGGGGCTCATATATGATCCGTCTGATCAAGGTCTGCTCTGTTTGCTTATGAAATAATATAGAGAGATATTTCTGCCACGGTAAAATCCTTTGATCAAAGGCCATAATAAACATGCACTTAATTTATTCATAATCGTTATTTCTTACATAAATGTTCATAAGGTAAAGGGTTAACCCTTTTATCCATAAATACGCCTTTCAATGCATTTGCAAATATAGTAGAATCAAACAAGACGGCTCCGATAGGAGCCGTCCGATCGGGATCTGCCCTGTTTGCGTATGCTATAATATAGATATTGTTCTACAGTTTCTCCAATGGACAAAACTTCTTGTGTTCATGTGCTATTGTAACGATTCATCTAATTACTAAGCAAGACGTCATTATTTCTTAGTACATGACTATTCATAACGTTAAAAGTTAAAGATGTATTATGCGCATTTTTCGTATTAATCAATCGACACCAGAAGCTGTACAAGGTATACGTACAATGAAAATAATGCTTACAACCCATTTTCCGAAAGGATATATTTGTTCAGCTAAATATTATCGCTATCCGAATACAGCTATTGTTTTTAAAAAGGAGCCTCCTTTGTATTACGGAGATTTTGTACGGAAATCAGCGGACATCTTCGGCCAAGTTCTGAATGACTCCGATTCTATTTCGGAAAATCACTTTGAATATTAATTAGGTTGTTACCACATGTACAATGGCTGACACTGGTTGTTGGCCTACATAATAGATTTTATTCAGGAAAATAAAGCAATAGGCCCATCTTACCACACGCTAAATATACCGTTCAATGGTGCCAATCAAATATAACGGTCAAACAGGCACATCAAATGATTATTTCCGGCATGTAAAAATTTGAATCTTACGACAGATTCCGGCCAATGGCGAAGGCTGTTCCGTTGGTTTCCGAAGCAATCCATTTTTCTAGTTTTTTCGACACAAACAACCATTTACTGACCGTGCTGTTTAGCGTTAAATAAGTGTTAAGGTACATAGATTCCAATTCTGAAGTCAGTTCGAAACGCAAAATTTAAGGACATTTGCGCAGCATACGTCTTAAGGAATAATATGTTTCTTACATATTTAGTAACTATATAAAATAGAATAGAAGCCAGGCAAGAAATTAGAAAACAAAACACAAATGTACACAGCAACAACAAAAGCACAACTGAAGTAAACGCCCACACATATACATGACCTTCATACACGGCCTTCTGTTCCACACCGACACTATATTAGTTTGGCTGGGACTGATGTACTTCAACACTAAAATGATAGTTTGCAATTCAAGTCACTGCGGCACTGAAAAGGTTGTGTAGCGTCAAATGATGTTGCGCATAAAGGAACTCTCTATGTACAAACATCGATTATCAGCAACTGAAGAGCGCTCAGATACACAAAGTATACAAGAGGTGCTAGCAGGCGTCAATATGAGGGAATGGGTTAAAAGGCAAGATTTGACGCAATAACTTACTCAAGAGTATGACAAGGCAAAAATGCCTTATGAAAGGTATCTGTCAGTTGATCTGGGTCTAAAGCGCTGTAATACTAAATTGGAAAGTTTTGAATTGAGGGTACTGCGACACTGACAATGTCACGTAGCGCAAATCATGTTTAACATAAAGGAATTCCAAACGCACCGAGCCACAACAATTGAAAAGTAGTAAATTTTATTTTAATGTATGATATCTATTAGGAGTAGCTAGTGGTACTTGCATCGCTATTTTCCTGAATTCTACTACAGCTGCATAAATAAGCAGCATTAGTGAAGCTATAGTTTATATATAGATAGTTTAAATACAACAAATCTCGAATACTACATATAGTGTACATATAGGAATACCATTGATGTATTAGCAAGTACGAGTGACCTGGCGTTTGTATTTATAGATTCGTTTTTACCAAAGTATTCCATTCTGTGCAAGAAGGTTTTGCTTGAATTGATGAGCGAATTTATATAAATGGGCTGTTATATAAATGTGGTATAATAATGAAGGTGCGTACTCAAATACTAAACTCGTCATTCCTCGAAGAGTGGTCACAACATAGGGTTTGGTGAAGAAATAAACAAGTTTTTCCTGAAAATGTTATAATTTACGCATCTTATTTGGACCTCTGGAGTACACATAGAGAAACAACATTGCTGTTCAAAAACATTCGAATCTATATAGCGTCTAAATCTGGGAATAACATTATATAGCTAGTGTACAGTACAGATTATAATGAATATCGAATAGCTTTAAAAGTTATAACATATAAAGTTGAAATTTGGTATCTCGGACTCGGATGACCCAAACTTCGGGATAACTCGAAGAAACAGTTCGATCCTTCAAAAATTTACAATACAGATGTGTTCTAAAATGTATCACTACGCATTTCTAGCAATACACGTGACAGCTTAATGCAGGTCGGAAGTAATGCTGAAATCTGCTGTAGGACTTTAGAACTGCATTAAGCTGTGAACTTGAAAATTTGTTCAGATTCGAATTCGGATGACTCAAATCTCTGTTATCTCGTAGTACTTTGCATGGTCCCTTGAAGTTCGATAGTAACAGAGGCCAACTGTAGTTTGCATAGCCTTGTGATATGCCTACACGCATTACCAGAATGTTCCAATGATTTACAAAAAAACTATTACATTGTATGTATCAATAAACTTTGGTTCAATTAGGCAAATTAATTGGGAGACTCATTGGCCGTGACCTCGAGTGCATATTGCTTCTGTCAGACACACTAGATAAAATGTGATTGCTTTACACCAGAACAGCAGATAAAGGTGCGTACTCAAATTCTATAATCGTCATTTCTCTACCAAAACCTGTGTTGTGACCACTCTTTAGAATCGTCGAAGACGATTCTAAAGAGTGTTCACAAAATAGGGTTTAGCGGAGAAATAAACGAGTTATTATTGCAAATGTTTTAATTTACGCATATAGTACGGGCCTCTATTTACACTATGGTATGCGACATATGTATATTTAATTTAAATCACCGCACAATGGCTTAAAATTGGCTGTTGAAGAAACGGAATACGTACTCAATGGATTATTCATTATCAAGCAGTTTTATATAAGTTGTACATATATAGGAGAACATGACCACCGCTTGGAGAACAACCTACTAGACCTCGATACGGGTACAAGACCACTGAAGCAATGCTGGGGCATCAAAGCGCTTTGTAATAGACACACAAAGGATTCTGCAATTCATATCATTTGCCTGGTGTTATACAATAGAATCTCTCTCAATCGGACGTTATATCTGTATAAATATTGATCTTGGAGACAGGTGACAGCTTAATGCAGGGTGAAAGTAATGCAGAAGGCTTCTAGATTTATGCTTCTCTAGGAGCTTTCTGCATGACTTTCACCCTGCATTAAGCAGCCGCCTACCTAAAGGTATCTAAATTCTTCTCCACTAAAATTCCGGTTTACAGAGGTTTTGCTGTATCAATTCATTTCTTATAGGCTATTTTTAGATGCAATATCTTTGAACAAGTCCACCGAAAAGGAGCGTTTATTAGAGAATATGAAAATTTAGAATTTTGAAGTTTTCAAACCATTGTGATGAATAGAGCATTTGGTCCCATGGAGCAAATGCTCTTTTTATCATAATTGTTTCAAAATGTTACTTTTATAGAGGCATCAAAAGTCATCAATATGGAGGAATGGGTTAAGACATCAATCAGATAATTTGTATTTATTTATATATTTTGCTAAAACTGCATAATCCTGATACAGCCAACGGTTTTGACAATAATAATGAACGCGTAAAACCTAGCAATACATTGAAGAGTCTGTTCGAAGAGTCTTCCGGAATGTAATTTATTATACAATTGCAATAACAACATGTTGAATCACGGAGTACACATCAAATCATGTTGAATGTGATAAATTTCGCACAAGAAAAAGAGTTCGCTACAACATCTGTTTCCAAAGTAAATGTAAACAATGGTTAATTCTGGAAAATGGTATAAGAAAGTTCAAACTGGTAATTGATGAATAATTTGGGTCCCATCATGTTTTCATTTCTGTGATTTGTTAGCGGACAAATGGCTACACTTGAAGTTTAGAAAAGAACGCCAATTTATGTATTGTTTTGTTAAAAACGACACAGAAAATTATCGCTGAACAAACAGAACAAAAAAGTGCGTATATGATGTTAGAGAATCACGTGACCATCGACTGTAATTTAATAGAAATTCTAGTTTTGAAATTATCGCTTAGTGCAACAACAAGAGAGAAACTAGAAAAAACAACGAAAGCAAATCGTTATATTTCTCAACGTTTATTTGTGTGAGGCGGACGATGAATCCCAATTGGGACCGCTGTTTTTGTTTATTCTCCTCTGATATCTGTGTCATGCATATGCGGATTGTTAGTTGCCATGTTTTGTTTACTTTCTATGTGTGCAGACGTCACATTTCGATTACGTCACAGCAGCTCATTTGCATCTAGTGGAACATCGGTCCAAATACGGATTCCCGTGGTAGAATTCCATTCACTTCTTCGAAATAAAGCATTTTCCAGCATTCTGACATATTTACTAATGTTGTAAAACCATATTTGGACAAAATGTCGACCTTTTCAATGTGTCACAATATAAATTGATGCTAAAATATAATGGGACTTTAACCATTTACTGAGTAAGATAAATAACAACTTAATAAAAACTAAAAAGCATAACAGTGACTCTTCTTCGATTACCACTTACTTCAATTTTAATGTGTTTTGAATAATTAACAAATAAAGTAATTTGTAGCTCTGCTTTTTGAGTTTTCTAATACACTTATTGCATTATTTAAAGCCCCGCTCCCACTGTCACGGTGCTTGTCCCGGTACCCCACGGTACCTCCCGGCGAAGAAATAGCCGGCATTCCGGGACGATACGGGACCTTATTTCTAAATGTACATTCCCATATTCCCGACGTTGCCTCGGTGTTCCCCCGATTTAGAAGCAGGATCTTCCAGTTTGACCCCGGACTATCCCGGTTAGTTTCCGGTTTGGCACGGTGTATTTACGGTGTAGGGCCGGCGTGTTTCCCGGTTGAACACGATACAACCCGGGGTTACCCCGGTCGTCGCAGATAGTGCCGCGGTGGCCGCCGGTATAACCCCGTCATATCCCAGGTGTGTGCCGGTGACAAGCCGGCGTTACCCGGGTATAAACGCGGGTTGACCGGCAGACAAACCGGCTCATACCTTGCCAGTCCCTAACTCCACCGGTACAAAACGGAACTATACTGTCGTACACCGGAGCTATATACCGGCCCAATGCCAGGGGTTCACCACAGGTCTATCGTTGATGAGGTGCTCGCCAACATCCCGGATTACTAGGGACTATCACGGTGAGCCAGGTTAGAGACCCGGACCTGCACCGGAATATACCGACGTTGACCCGGAATTGCCAGGATTAAGCCGGTTTTGGATATCCTTCCCAGTGACTCCCGGTTGTATTAAACATTTTAATACATCCGGACCTGTCTGCCGGATTAAGCCGGATCAACAGGGTCCATCCAGGATTTGACACGATTTCCCTCGGACCACACATCCGGGACGTACCGGGGGCAATCTGAGACAGTGGGGACAGGGCTTTAATTTCCCGTTGGCCGAAGCTCATCGTCCTATTGTGCTACGGTTTACGACGTCATCTTCGTCACAGTGTCACAAATAGGTCGTAAGCATAGTCTCTTGCGTCTGAAATACCGACACTAGTTTTAACGTCTGGTTTCGAGGGGTTTATTTGGAAATACGTTAATATAAAATCAACTTTCCTTCTTAGTGATATATACATGACTACTGAACTATACTGTAACTGCAATATATTCATTATGCACGTGAAACATAAACACTCGCTTTGCACTTTACCACTGTATTTGCCGTCGCGGTTGTTGTAGATTAGTCGGAGTGGGGATACGTTTATTTACACTGTTTGTCCTTTAGGGTGGGGATGGAATAAATGTGAGGTTGGGCGCCCATAAACCGGTTTAACCCCCCAGTGAATTTTGTCACTGACCGTTCCAAGGGGATACTTCCATCTTCCCCCTATTGTATGTTTGTCTTTGTGCGTCTCTTGATGTTTTTATAGTTATGTACATTTGCTGTTTCCTTGTGTTGCTGTTCGGGCGACGGTTTGTTCTGTATGTGGTGTTTCCTGTATGACTCATTTTTGTACTTTTACAGTCTTTAATTTTTATTGAAAAGCATCCGCTGGTCTGTATTCAAAATGATGTGATATCGTTATGCTTTGACATGAAGTCCTGATTACTATGAGGTCAACACTATGATCGAACACACTGTGCAGGCTCTACACGATCAGTTATTGCATTGTTCCAGATTGTTTAACATATAACTATTTACTCCATATATACGGTAATGCCTTTTTGCAAACAATGCAGACTCCGTTCATAAGCTCTAATAGGAGATATCTGACCTGGATCTGCATTATTTGCACTTCGATATGTTAGGCATGAGTCTATCCTGTGTTTCATGGAACAAACATGGCCTACCATACAAATATAATACATGTATGCAAAGAGGGTGGTCCTAAATCATGAATAGTTATGCAGTGAAGGGTTTTGTTGTTTTTGAGTTTATTTTTTCAGGTCTCTAGTAAACAAAGTGAAATTTCAGACCTATTGTCACAACAATGGAAGTTGTAGTGTGATGTTTCTAACACATGGCCATTAAAGTAAAACCCTTCTAATGCGACCATCAAATATATATAAGTACGGGTCTTAAATGCAGGTGGTAGCTTAATGCAGGACGAATGTTATGCAGAAATCTCATGCAGGAGCTTTCTGCATAACATTCATCCTGCATTAAGCATCCACATGTTTTTTACGAAACATATATTTTCATTGAATTTCATAACGTGGTCGCATTAGATGGGTTTTACTGTATGTGGTTGTCTCAATGATTACCAGGATCTATGGTGTTGACACTAGAGTTACATTTTTGGAAATATTAAAATAATAGTTACACACTGTTTATGAAACATGTAATTACATATAACGCTTACTACAGTCACGAAGGACAAGCCTTCCTCATATATTCATGAAAATAAATGATTGAACGATGTGTCGGAAATATCAGCAACCTATCATGGAGCATGTTGTACGCAGTCACTGATGGTTGTGCCAACAACACACCATCGTACGTCAGTGTAGCTATGGTGAAGTTGGCAGTGATTTGAGGGTTAGAGGTTGGACATTCATTTCTATAACTTTGCGTGCGAATACCCAAATGGTAACGAAACCACAGCCAGCAGGGAGTTGGCCATTCGTTCCCTATAGTGCGAATACACAGCTAAAAGTGCATTGCTGGGAGTGGGTTCAAACATTCAAACGCGTGATCACATGTCCATTCGAATACACTTCGAGCCGCGGATACCCAGCCAGAAGGGAGTTGGACATTCATTAAATGCGAACCCACAAATGAAAATCGAATGTCTTACTGGCAGTGGGTTGGACATTCAAACTCATGATAACATGTTAATTCGAATACACTTCCAGTCGCAAATATCCAACCAGAAGTGAGTTGGATATTCAAAAAATGCGAACCCACAACTGAAAATCGAATGTCTAACTGATAGTAGGTTGGACATTCAAACACATGATCACATGTTAATTCGAATACACTTCTAGCCGCGAATACCCAGCCAGAAGTTAGTTAGAAATTCGATAAATGAATACCACAACTGAAAATCGAATGTCTATCTGGCAGTGAGTTGTACATTCAAACACATGATAATTTGTTAACTCGAATACAATTCTAGTCGCGAATACCAAACCAGAAGTGAGTTGAACATTCGTTAAATGCGAACCCACAAATGAAAATCGAATGTTTATCTGGCAGTGAGTTGGTACATTCACACACATGATCACATGTTAATTCGAATATACTTCTAGCCGCGAATACCCAGCCAGAAGTGAGTTGGACATTCCTCAAATGCGAACCAACAACAGAAAATCGAATGTCGAACTGGCAGTGGGTTGGAAATTCAAACACATGATCACATGTTAATTCGAATACACTTCTAGCCGCGAACACCCAGTCAGAAGTGAGTTGGACATTCGTTAAATGCGAACTCACAACGGAAAATCGAATGTCGATTTGGCAGTGGGTTGGAATTTCAAACACATGATCACATATTAATTCGAATACACTTCTAGCCACGAATACCCAGCCAGGAGTGAGTTGGACATTCGTTAAATGCGAACCTACAACTGATAATCGAATGTCTATCTGACAGTGAGTTGGACATTCAAACACATGATCACATATTAATTCGAATACACTTCTAGCCGCGAATACCCAACCAGAAGTGAGTTGGACATTCGTTAAATGAATACGAACCCATAACTGAAAATCGAATGTCTATCTGACAGTGAGTTAGTACATTCAAATACATGAAAATATGTTCGGTCGAATACACTTCTAGTCGCGAATACCCAGCCAGAAGTGAGTTGGACATTCTTTAAATGCGAACCCACACCTGAAAATCGAATGTCTATCTGGCAGTGAGTTGGACATTCAAACATATGATCACATATTAATTCGAATACACTGCTAGCCGCGAATACCCAGCCAGAAGTGAATTGGACATTCGTTAAATGCGAACTCACAACAGAAAATCGAGTGTCTATCTGGCAGTGATTTGGTACATTCAAATACATGATAATATGTTATTTCGAATACACGTCTAGTCGCTAATACCCAGCCAGAAGTGAGTTGGACATTCGATAAATGAATACCACAACTGAAAATCGAATGTCTATCTGGCAGTGAGTTGGACATTCAAACACATGATACTTTGGTAAGTCGAATACACTTCTAGTCGCGAATACACAGCCAGAAGCGAGTTGGACATTCGTTAAATGCGAACCCACAAATGAAAATCGAATGCCTATCTGGCAGTGAGTTGGTACATTCAAACACATGATGACATGTTAATTCGAATACAATTCTAGCCGCGAATACCCAGCCAGAAGTGAGTTGGACATTCCTTAAATGCGAACCCACAACGGAAAATCGAATGTCTATCTGGCAGTGGGTTGGACATTCAAACACACGATCGCATGTTCATTCGAATACACTCCAGTCGCGAATACCCAGCCAAAAGTGAGTTGGACATTCGTAAAATGCGAACCCACAACTGAAAATAGAATATGTAACTGACAGCGGGTTGGACATTCACACACATGATCACATGTTAATTCGAATACACTTCTATCTGCGAATATCCAGTCAGAAGTGAGTTGGACATTCAATAAATGAATACCACAACTGAAAGTCGAATGTCTATCTGGCAGTGAGGTGGACATTCAAACACGTGATGATTTGGTAAGTCGAATACACTTGTAGTCGCGAATACCCAGCCAGAAGTGAGTTGGACATTCGTTAAATGCGAACCCACAACTGAAAATCGAATGTCTATCTGGCAGTGAGTTGGTACATACAAACACATGATGACATGTTAATTCGAATACACTTCTAGCCGCAAATACCCGGCCAGAAGTGAGTTGGACATTCCTTAAATGCGTACCTACAACGGAAAATCGAATGTCGAACTGGCAGTGGGTTGGACATTCAAACACATGATCACATGTGCATTCGAATACACTTCCAGTCGCGAATACTCAGCCGGAAGTGAGTTGGACATTCGTAAAATGCGAACCCACAACTAAAAATCGAATATCTAATTGGCAGAATGTTGAACATTCAAACACATAATCATATGTTAATTCGAACACACTTCCAGCCGCGAATACCCAGCCAGAAGTAAGTGGACATTCGTTAAATACGAACCAACAACAGAAAATCGAACGTCTAACTGGCAGAATGTTGGACATGCAAACACATGATCACATGCTAATGCGAATATATTTCTAGCCGCGAATACCCAGCCAGAAGTGAGGTGGACATTCGTTAAATGCGAACCCACAACTAAAAATCGAAAGTCTAACTGGCAGTGGGTTGGAAATTCAAACACATGGTTACATGTTAATTTGAATACACTTATACTAGCGAATACCCAGCCAGAAGTGAGTTGGACATTCGAAGGGGTCAGTGAAAGATGGTACCTAACTCCAATTTTAAAAAAAATGGAATTAAAACCACTGTAGCATGGATTTTACTTTCTCCTCATGATAACGTTCCGAAAATGTGTGATATTTACGTTTAAACAGGTAAAATGGTGTTCACAAGAATATTACAAAGGTGCTATCTCCAAATGGATTTAGGACCTTTGTTGCATATGCACGTAAATACGTGAAACACATAGTAGATTGGACATACTAAAACTAACTGCCTGAAATTTAAGTGTTTTAGATATTCCGGTTAGTATTTATTACTAAATTTATGGATTTCAGATACAGAAATTAATATTATGTTGCAAAATTGAAGAATCAACCTCAACAAATGTATGAAAAGAAAAGAAAATACAAATTTTGCCTAAATATAATTGGACTTAGGTCCCATTTTGCCTGAACATAATTCATAAAAAACAGTATTTTTTACAATTAATCGTTTATTAACACTTCGACATTCCCACAATTTTAGTAGTTTCACATATAAATGGTAAATCGTCAATCGCTGAATTTTTTTAAATTTTGTCACACTTCACCCAAAATTTCACAAAAATGCGATTTTCTCCACTTTTCAAAAAATGGACGTGGGTACATGTACCATCTTGCACTGACCCCTTCGTTAAATGCGAAACAACAACAGAAAATCGAACGCCTAACTGGCAGAATGTTGCACATTCAAACACATAATCATATGTTAATTCGAATACATTCGTTAAATGCGAACCCACAACTGAAAATCGAATATCAAACTGGTAGTGGGTTGGACATTCAAACACATGATCACATGTTAAGTCGAATGCACTTCTAGTCGCAAATACCCAGCCAGAAGTTAGTTGGACATTCGTTAAATGCGAACTCACAACTGAAAATCGAATGTCTAACTGGCAGTGGGTTGGACATTCAAACTCATGATAACATATTAATTCGAATACACTTTCAGCCGCAAATACCCAGCTAGAAGTGAGTTGTACATTCGTTAAATGCTATCACACAACGGAAAATCGAGTGGGTAAATGGGTTGGACATTCAAACACATGATCGTATATTAATTCGAATACACTTCCAGCCGCGAATACCCAGCCAGAAGTGAGTTGGACATTCGTTAAATGCGAACTCACAACGGAAAATCGAATGTCGAACTGGCAGTGGGTTGGACATTTAAACACTTGATCACATATTAATTCGAATACACTTCGAAGTTCCAGTCTTGAATACCCAACCAGACGTGAGTTGGACATTCGTTAAATGCAAATCCACTACGGCAAATCGATCTATCTAGCAATGATTTGAACATTCAAACACATGATGACATGTTAATTCGAATATACTGCTAGCCTTGAATACACAGTTGGACATTCGTTAAATGCGAACCCACAACCGATATTCGAATGTCTAACCTGCACTAAGTTGAACATTCAGACATATGATCACATGCATTGCAAACAGCGATTTTTTTTCGAATTTGGGTCCTGGGCTGTGACTAACCCAAAACATCGACTTTTTATTGAGAGGTGTATTCTTGTTTTATTGTGGCAGAAGAAATACTCAAAACATTGAGTGAAATTTACGGTTTTACTTTTTAAATTTCTCAAAAATAGCCCGGAGTGGGATATGGGTCAGAGAGGATCAGGATGTTAGGTGTTGATATAGCCTTAAAACCTGCAAAGTTGATCCCTGTATGGTTTTACGTTATGAGGTAGGCATAGGTGTAAACTTATGTCACATTTTAAGTACAAAACACACACACACACACATAAAAAGGGAGCTTTTTATGGAAATTGACTGTGGGTAGCCCGGACCCCTCTAGTTCGGATATAAGGAGACGGAATCGACATGAAGATTTGAATGGGAAATCCTCCGAATAAGGATACAGAAGAGACCTGTGAAGTTTCAAGGAAATCGGATAGAGGAAAAGAACAGTTTCGGATTTTGATAGGGGTCCGGAGTGGTCAAAAATCGAAAATACCTTTTATTCCAAGGTAGGGCATTATTATATTAGTTTTTGCGTTTTTCACTGACCGAATACGGAAATATTGAGGCGACGCGATAGCCGAGTCCCCCTATTCATCATAAAGACCCCATATATTTCCGTAGTTGTTCAGCGACAAACCCTATAACTGATTCATTTCATCGATCGCTTTCCATCATTTATTTTGAACAAGATGATGATTAGGGGACGTGGGTAGTGTTGCATTTTTAATTACTACTCATTAACAGATTCAATAAAATCGAGTCTGCAATTTTCTCTATTTGCATTGCTGCTTTTCCTTTCGAAGGATCTCCCTCTTTCAGAATATTGTTATTATTACGCAAATAATGTTGAAGTTAAAATGACGTCAATGTAAATACAATACACAATTTTGAAGGTCTAGATACCAAAAAGGCCAAAAAGCAAACAAAATATGTTTAAAATGCGCTAATCCGTTGTTAAAGTGAATACATGTATATTTTAAAATGGGTAACGTCATGGATCAAAATAATGATTGAAATACCAATTGTTTTGTATGGCTGTCATTTTGTTGTAGTATGCCAATAGTGGGTCAGCTACTGAACCTCTATAGAAATATAGAGGGTCACCAGTTAAGAACCGAAGCAAGATCTTAAACCGGACCATTTTCCGCGGAGTATTTTACAGTATTTATCACGCTAAACCTCTACAAAAAAATCTGAAACTTTTGTTTCCTCCATCAAATTTCCTTGAAACTTCTTCACAGATCACTTCAGATCCTTATTCGGGGCGTTTCCCATTCATATCTTCATGTTCGATTCCGTCTCCTTATACCCGAACCAGAGGGGTCAGGGCTACCCTCAGTCTATTTCAACTTGGCGGCCTTTTATTTTGTGTGTGTTTTTGGTCTCTCCGATTTTCATGAAACTTCACAACTCTCTTCAGATCCGTATTTGGAGAATTTCCCATCAGTATCTTTATGTTCTATTTTTATCATTATACCCCAAACACAGGGGTCAAGGCTACCCTGGGGTCCTCAAAATGTAGCACGGATTTACACCTATACCTACGCTGTAACGCACGCCCATACAGGCACCAACTGTACAGGCTTTTAAGACTATATCAACACTCAACATCCTCACACACCCTGACCCCTACCCCATCCCGAGCTATTTTTGAGAAATTTGAAAAAGTAAAATCGCCAATTTCACTCAATGTTATGAGTATTTCTTATGACACAATAAGAAAACAATAACCCGATTTTTCGGGGTTATAGTTAAGGGTAGGGCCTAACCCTAAGACCCAAGGAATGTCCAACACACTTTTGGCTGGGTATTCGCGGCTAGAAGTGTATTTGAATTTACATGTGATCCTGTGTGTGAATGTCCAACCCTCTGCCAGTTAGACATTCGATTTTCAGTTGTGGGTTCATATTTAACGAATGTTCAACTCACTTCTGGCTGGGTATTCGCGGCTAGAAGTGTATTCGAATTAACATGTGGTCACGTGTTTGAAAGTCCAACCCACTTCCAGCAATGCACTTCTAGCTGTGTGTTGGCACTATAGGGAACGAATGTCCAGCTCACTGCTGGTTGTGGTTTCGTTACCATTTGGGTATTCGCACGAAAAATATAGAAATGAATGTCCAACCACAACCCTCAACTCACTGCCAAACTTCACATAGCTCGTCAGTGTTTGGTAATTGAACATTTGTAACACACACACACACACACACACCAAATGCTTAGCATAAACATTGTGTAGCTGCATGTACACGCTTTGCTACATAAATACTCCCTTTAAATTTGAAGACAGAGCAGATCCCGATCAGACGTCAAACAGCGTAGATCCTGGTGAGACATCGAGTTACTCGGCGTCTCATCTGAATCCAATAATTATGTTTGAAAATGCGAGTAGGTGGCGCTTAGCAGTATAACAGTTAATTAAATGTCAAAACATACCGGTGTAAGTTTACGACAGTTGCATTCAGTTGCGCTGATTAGTAGACCAAATCTGAATATGATGTTTAGAAAAACAACGAACAAAAAATATAAACTATGCCACAAACAGAAGTAGTTTTTACGTATTTTATGGCAGAAATGTAGGCTGAGGTCAATTTCCGTGTTCACTTTTAGCACGCTACTGTAGATTACCCCATTATACATGTAAACAGTCGAATACAATGGGAAAATGTCCGCTTCGAAGTCATTATTAATATTTTATCTACAGAAACTCCTTTGCAAAGAGAGTAGAACCAGATCAGAGTCTTCGTTCTTTGCTTATGAAATAATGTTGTTCTGAATCTATAGTTTGTACAGTACCATGGTGAAACATTCCATTTTTAAAATGACCAGTTATTTACTAATTAATTGCCATACAGTCATTATTTTGTTTACAAACAAACCATATGTTTATATTTATTAAAAGAACATTTATGACGTACATGATTACAAAAATGTATTTTCTAATGATGAAAAAGGTACAAGTAAGTTAGTCTGATTCATGTCCATACTGCTCTAGTCTGATTCATGTCCATACTGCTCTAGTCTGATTCATGTCCATACTGCTCTAGTCTGATTCATGTCCATACTGCTCTAGTCTGATTCATGTCCATACTGCTCTAGTCTGATTCATGTCCATACTGCTCTAGTCTGATTCATGTCCATACTGCTCTAGTCTGATTCATGTCCATACTGCTCTAGTCTGATTCATGTCCATACTGCTCTCCATTCGTTACGCATAATTGCTTTGTCCATTACTGTTGAAGCGTAAACAGAGTTTGTTCTGTGTATTAAGATCTGCTAAGCCCGGGAGGATTAGTTGGCTCCAACATAATTATTCCGAGGGATTCGACAGATGACAATACACAGAAAACAACAGTTTCCCTATTCACACATCAACTAAATCATTTACAGCCGTTTTTCGTCGTCGGTTATATAAATACACGATATTACATGACGAGCAATGTTCCGTTGTTTACTAAGATCAAAGCGCTTGAAACAAATAAAGTTAATGTTTCCGATCGTTTCACTTCAACTAAGCACTTGTCCGTAAGAAGCTTTTATTTCGGCATATTTCTGTCTCAGTGGTTATTGCATAATCTATAATCATATTTAGTGTGTTGATAATAAGTACAAGTGGACCTTTCAAAACCTAAAACATTTCATTTGTTTTCATGGCTAATTTCTTCATTTTCTGAGTGTCTTTTGGCATAGTGGTATAAGAGTATGGCAAAACCAATGCCCATGCAATATTATTCTGGTTCCTTCCAAAGGTAATAGCTGTGCACGCATTTTCAGAAATATCTTAATTATTCTTATGCTAAGCAGAGTCTGTTTGGAATTTACGAACAGATGAGACCTTGAATAAATTGTGTGTCTGTTCTGGACCCAAACAGATTGCAAATGTTCCCCTCCTTTCTGTTCAAAAGTGTGAGAGGTAGGTGTGCACTTACCTTCAACTGAACACATACTGTTTATGTACCGTGAAATGTCATAAAAATACTGTCTGTTCCATTCCGATCTGTTACAGTTTTCACGTGCTTCCGAGTCGCTCAAGCTTTTCAGAAACCATTGATCGAGTGTCAAACAGCTTGAATCCTGATCAGACGCCGAGTTACTCGGCGTCTCGTCTGGATCCAAGCTGTTTGCAAATGCTTGACTTTGAGCGCTTAGCAGATAAAGTTTTAATTCTCAGTGTCTATGACGTCGGACAAATAAAAAAACAATCCACTACTCCACATTCACGTTCTAACAGTTTGGACCCAGACAAGACACCGGGTAACTCGATGTCCCGTTAGGATCCAAGCTGTTTGATACACGCTCAATAGTTTCTCGAAAACTTGATCGAATCGAAGGCAGTCAAAACAGGTGTCAGATCCAAACTTGAGAAGACGTTATTGTTTGCAAAGCAAGTTTAGGGTAAGACGGAAATTGTGATAGCTGACTCTCTGCCTTATACATATTCATAGCGGACTCCGCCCACTATAGATACTAAATATTTTTTCTTATATTGTTATATAAAACAAGTGAATAGACTGCTACGACAAATAGTATAAGATATAACTTAAGATGTAAAAACAAACGGAGCGGACAACGATCAACTTGCTTATTAATATATAGAGGACAATTGCATATTTGGGTATAGTTACTACAACATACTGCATGTCTGGTTGTCAACCCTTTAAACAGTTGGCAATCACACTGGCCTCTTCTCATGTACACCGGCAGGAAAGGCTAAGTACCCTATGAAGACGCCCTCTAAAATCCGGACACGGAAGGAGGACGTCGAATCTCGTTTTTGTCGTACCCTTTCTTCTGCTGCCGAAAGCAGGCATATTCTATATAGCTTTGAATTTTGTGCATGATTTACTGCGGTCCTGTGTTTCTATAAATGCCGACTGCTACAGAATGTTTTTGTTAGTTCATGTTTTAAAAATCACGAATACATGTATTGTTTTTCAATATTTAGATATTACTGGTACCAATTTATTACTAGTTTACAAATGTAACTCAGTGTGATGTGTTTGTATTTTATAATTACTTTTCTGTAGTTACTTTGTTTGCAGCTTAACCATTGAGTACACTAGCGATAGGTGGATCCAGTTTGTTTTACTTAAATATGTTTTCGTATTACATACAATTTCCCAGCGCATTTGCCATTGCGGTTGTTGTAGATTAGTCAAAGAGGGGATATGTTTACATTGATGCTCATTTATAACGAAGGCATCGGGACCCTCTGATTTCTTTCGTTATATTCAAATTTTGATATATCAGGTCTATTTTACTATATGTTAATTAGAGAGGGGAAATAAATTATGTATTTCGTTATATCCAAGTTCGTTATAAGTGAGCTTCACTGTATTTACATTGTTTGTCGTTTAGGGTGGAGATGGAGTAAGTATGAGGACGGGCACCCCTACATTGGTTTAAACCCCAACTGGCAATTGCCACTGGCCGTTTCAAGGCGATACTACCAATCCCCCATTGGGTTTTTTAATGTCTTTGTGCGTCTATTTTTGTCTTTTGATAGACATCTACATACATTTTGCTGTCCTATTTTTGTAATTGTGCTGTTTGGGTGACTGTATTTTATATGTGGTGTTTTCTGCATGACTCATACATGTACTTTTATCAGTCATACTCTTACGTAAGTCGCGGCTTCCCATATTGTCGTTTGTTTCAATAAGGGTTTGTTAGGTTTGGTCGTACGGCGCTCCTAATGTGCTGACTGTGAAACAGAGAAAGAACATTTCTGTGTAAGTCGTGTATGTATGCGTGACCGCGTATTCATTTGTGCTGCTGGTGTTGATATGGACTTCCGTGTGTCATTTTATAATTCACTTCCTGACGTCTGTTCTATTTCTGCATACCACATGCAACGTATAATAAAAAATAAATCATATTCTCTATGGGATTTAACTTTTGTCACAGGAAAGTGACTCACACCACGAACGCTTTAGAAAAGAAATTGAAGGAAATTCCTCTCTGAAATTTTAAGCAGACGGTGTTGTTAGCAGACGAAAATTGATTGGCGCCAAAAGAGCTAAGCCTTCACCCCATGAATATTTATTTAAAAAAAATGACATCATAATTACTTGTGAGATGAATTATTGTCATAATACCAGATGGACACAGGAAAGTTTGGCAGTGGCAGAAACTGTAGAATCATATCCATATTATATCAAGAGCAAACAGAGCAGACCCTGATCAGATGCCTCCTAAAGGAACCGTCTGATATGAGTCTACTCTGTGTCCAAAGGCGTAGAAAGGCGTATTTATGGAGAGAAAGGTTAAAGCAATCACTTTTTTCCTAGTTTGTCTTTATTGAATCCGAACCACACATGTTTTACCTACAGAGTACGGGGGTACCTGGATACCTTAAGTGACAATACACATATAAAGGTAGTTCGAATCAGCCTGTTTCTAACTTGGAAACGTTTTCGATGTGACAACAGCTTCATGTAGGTCCTACAGGAGCTTTCAACATTACTTGCGACCTGCATCAAGCTGTCGTATGCCTTAACAGATAAGTGCAGTGGTGAATCTTAGAAAAACTCTGTATTACAAAATTTGGAATGTGTCACATATTAAGGGTAAATCCATTAAATGTGTACTTAGGCGTGTACTTATAAAAGTGCACATGCCGAGTATAGCAATATATCTTTATGTCCAGAAGCGATAGCTATAGTTCAAGCTGTCAAATTATGTCTGGGCAATGAGTATGTTGGTCAGGGTCAGTGTGTATATAACTGTAGAGAGTTAACCGGAGAGAGGAGGAGAGCTGGAGAGATAGACTATGTATGTTATTAAGAGACCACTATACGAAGAATAAAACATGAAGAAAACGTAGAGTCTAAGTGTTGATTACGCCACAGAATGGACCGAATGTTTAACTCGTGTTATATAGAAGTTTGAGTTATCCGAATGTTTAACTCGTGTTATATAGAAGTTCGAGTTATCCGAATTCGATATATCGAGGCTCCACTGTAGGTCTGTTTTGTCAAGGCTTACATTTTAATTCGATACTTTAGGGTTTGGGAAACACATTTTCTAATATTATACACAGCGATTATGCTGACTCGTCTAGAATAATGCTTGTTTCATTTGCGAACTATGGCAGCAGCTTTACTCAATTTCATATAATTGGCTTTCGTTAATTCATTTTAGCTAATAATCTGTAAAAAAGATGACAATGCACCACGAAATTATACCAGTCAAACATTAATTAAATTGTCTTTCACTTTGTTGCGCCTAGTGTCATTTTATAGTGGCATATACAAACAGTGTATATACATGTATAGACAAGAGGGTTTCTTAACGAGCATCCCGATTAGGATCAGGACTGTTTGCTTGAAACACATTAGTTAATTGTTTTCAAAGGGTCACATTCGCAAAACGAACCATCCCTCAAAATGAGCTAAACCCGTTTCATTTATTTAACCCGTCACTCCATAAAAACTCATTTACTGCATTTAACCCTTTCCCTGATGTATATTCGTGTAGGAAATGATGACGTCATGAATATTAATAAGGTATGAACACGTGACATTTTGGCTCATGCAGAAGCTGTAGAATCAGATCTATATTACACCATAAGCAAACAGAGCAGACCCTGATCAGACGGCTCTTATAGGAGCCGTCTGATCTGGGTCTACTCTGTTTGCAGATGCCTCAAAATGCGCTTACTTAAGGGAAGGGGGGTTAATTTAACATTGGACCATCAGCTCAGACGGCTTATGTAAGAGCCGCCGACCAGAGTCTGCGGATTGTTTTTAATATAATATAAATCTACAACTACAGTTTCTGTCAAAATAAAATGTCACAATAACTGAATTAGTATTCATTATGTCACTATTTCTTGTCTGAATATGCATGGAGTAAAGTGTAACAATACATGACTGTAGGAGTTCTCCAATAGATACATGCTTGATCGTTACAGAGACGTCTTTAACGTCGATGCAAACAGAGAAGACCCAGACTGCTGTAGAAGTCATTTGATCAGGTTCTGTTTGCATATTAAATTTTAATGTTATAGATCTGAGTCTGCGTTTCTGTCTTAACCTTTCCCTGATGAATATTCATGAAGGAAATAATGACCTTATGAATATTAATAAGATTATATTTTATAATGGCTTATGAACACATAACATTTTGGCTCAAGAAGAAGCTGTAGAACCAGATCTATATTACTCCATAAGCAAACAGAGCAGATCCTGATCAGACGGCTCCTATACGAGCCGTCTGATCTGGGTCTACTCTTTTTGCAGATGCTTCAAAATGCGCTTACATAAGGGAAAGGGTTAAAGAACATTAAAGTAATGAGTCCAGATATCATAATAATAAAATAGTCTGATTTATTTTCATAATAGCATTATTTCTTATATAAATATTCACCAGATAACGGACAAAATGTATAAAGAGTTGCATCTGGTACGGCTAGTCCATGTTAACCCAAATGCTCCTTGAAAGAAAGGATTCTAGTAAACGAATTATTATACAAACACTGTAGAAAATGCTGACCGCACTTCTGTTACATATTGAACTGCCGAGACTGCAGGTTCCGGAAACGATCAATAAAGCAGCGCTGAAATAATTTGATGGATAACAAGCACAACTCGAGACTTCTTTTGAATATAGAAAGTGAATTCCCTGCGGATTTGCTGGAAAATAAGATTATCTGTTGATCCTTATTCTGCTCTTTGCGACTTGACTCACATTGGAATACAGCTTCGATCCAGATGAGACGCCGATCAACTCGGCGTCTAATCAGGGTCCAGGCTGTTTGGCATTTGGTCAATAGTTTCTGACAAGCATGTCGTATGACACCTGGTCAATATTTTCTCTGAAAGCTTGACCAAATCGGAAGTACACCAAACTGAACAGATCCGAATTTGAGCAGATATTGTTTTATTTCAGAGTTTGTTAAGGGCTAACACATTTGGTCATAAAAGCCCGATTAAAGTAGTACATGTATAACCATATGGTAATTATTATATCAGTTGCTTCAAAAACCTCTGAAAATCTGACATCCGTATGGATGGAGATACTATCAACTATATATGGCACACACAGGCACGACGACAACTATATATGGCACACACAGGCACGACGACAACTATATATGGCACACACAGGCACGACGACAACTATATATGGCACACACAGGCACGACGACAACTATATATGGCACACACAGGCACGACTGGAGATACTATCAACTATATATGGCACACACAGGCACGACTGGAGATACTATCAACTACAGTGGTAAATACGCTATTCCTACCCATTTACCCGTTTTTCTACGCGCAAGAAACGGGTAGTGAACGGTTAACGAACGGTTAACAAACGGTTACGCGATAAACGGTTTACACGCGTTAAACGCGTAAAGAAACGATTATACCAGAGAAGTTGCGGTAGGTGAATAAGTTTTCCGTTTCATGCGGAGATTTCGGATCTTATCGATGTTAGCCGTTTCAAAAAAGTCCGAATGAAACGGGTTAGCCAAAATAAGAATCGATTCGTCACTCAACGAACGTTTAGCGGTTCAATTCCGGCTAGTGTCGACGATTTGCTCATTTAGGTAATGATATGTTCTTAAATTTTGTTTGTACAAAGCTATAATATCAGATATCCACTGTATATCAAACAAATGGATTGAAGAATTAGTTCTTTTTGAGTAGGTTTCTACATTTCAAATAAAAAAAAACTGTCACAAAGTAAACCACCAAATTTTGGATCTAGAATGAAGAAATCTACTAAAGAATTCAGATATATTCTATTTTTTAACTCTTTCCCATTTGAATATTTCTGTCAGAAAAAAATGACATCATGAGTATTTATTAGATCTTGCTGAATTTAACAACGGTATAAGTGCACACGCCTTTTTGATATTTGTAGAAAATATAGTCAGGTCTATTAATTTATAAGTTCATAAGCAGAGTGGGCCCTGATCCGACGGCCCCTACAAGAGCCTTAATGTCTAGGTTTACTCTGTTTGCACAGGCGTTAGAGTGTTATATCCATGTGTATGTAATGGGATAAGCAAATAGCGCAGACCCAAGATCAAACGGCTTCCACGCGAGCAATCTGATCTGAACCTAGGTATTTTCATAATTATCAGGTAGATCTAAAGCGTTTTAAACAAATAAGCATATTTCATGCTCACATATAACTATGAAAACGTTCTTAATATTTCGTTACATTGTGAAGATTAAACCTTTGTATGCCGAAATTTAAAAGTGGAATGCCCCATCATCGTTTAACTGTATATTCCATTTGTTATTACCAGGCTTAAATTTGATAGATTATTTTTAATTAGGCCTATGCAAATACTAATGAAGACCCTGATCAACACACTGATTTTGGAGCTATATTGTCTGTGTTTACAGTGCTTTCAAATGTCAGTACGTTTGTTCCCCGCATTCAAAGATTTAAAAAAATACTAACTATATAATTGTTATTAATGCATGAAAATAAATTGTCTTAGTTGAAGACTTTATTATTTACCCAGCATAAATACACGATAAAAGTTGCCAGATGGTCAGTAAATCCCCTAGCTATTTTCTCAGCAGGGGGAAATGGTCTTAACAGTGATCACACCACTGCTTTCTTATCAGCAAAGTTACGAATTATTACGTAACAGAAATACCAAATAATGTGCCCAATTATCTAAAAGTATGATTTGGTAGCTTCTCCAAAAATACAAGAAAACTATGTTTTGAATAATTGTAGATCTATGGCTCAGCACAAAGTTCAATCCAAACGTTTTAGACCAATTTAAAATTTAGATTAATATAAATTCTAGTTTTAAAGATAGTTTAGATTGATATGATCTAGATCTATTGTAAAATACTTCTACTACATATATATGTATATCTGCTACGGTACTGTACGTACAGTAGCAAAAAAGACATTTTACAACACATAGATGAACGCAATGAGACTGTAGATCTATATTTTGATATAGATCTAGATCTAGCTAGATCTTATGGAAATGAAACGAGAATTAAAAGTTTAAATACTGTTGATCTTAATTTTACATATCAGGAGTGCCCAACAGGTAAATGAGGATGTCTCCCATTTCAAAGAAAGGCCATATCAAGGATTGCCCCCCTTTCGTCCATGATTACTCCCGTTTCATCCGGGCTCTTAAACGTTTAGGAAACGCGTTAAGAAACGCGTAAACAAACGGTTTGAAACCCGTTTAGCGAAACGGCTAAGAAACGGGTAACGAACGGTTAGGTAACGCGTAAGAAACGCGTCAAGTGGGTAGGAATAGCGTATTTACCACTGTATATATGGCACACACAGGCACGACTGGAGATACTATCAACTACATGTATATATGGCACACACAGGCACGACTGGAGATACTATCAACTATATATGGCACACACAGGCACGACTGGAGATACTATCAACTATATATGGCACACACAGGCACGACTGGAGATACTATCAACTATATATGGCACACACAGGCACGACTGGAGATACTATCAACTATATATGGCACACACAGGCACGACTGGAGATACTATCAACTACATATGGCACACACAGGCACGACTGGAGATACTATCAACTATATATGGCACACACAGGCACGACTGGAGATACTATCAACTACATATGGCACACACAGGCACGACTGGAGATACTATCAACTATATATGGCACACACAGGCACGACTGGAGATACTATCAACTATATATGGCACACACAGGCACGACGACTGATACGGGTTTATCATACAGTAGAGCATGTCTGTGTTAACCATATGTCCACTAAACATCGGTATATATAAGATCAGGTGGTTACTTAATTCAAGAAAAATGTAATGCGGAAAACTCCTTGAGGAGCTTTCTGCATAATTTCCACCCGGCATTTAGCTACCGCCTGTCTTAGTGATTGCCCTACTTTTCCATCCAATCAACGAGCCGTATTCTTGACATTTTTCAGACTCAAATCCTCATAAATTTTATAAAATCGACTCTAACTTTCGAAGACAAACCTTCCAGTGCGCATGTGCAACAAAACTCCGCCCACTACTAGACAAAACGAGTTGCTATGTTATGACGTTATCGACACGCGAACGAGTGTACACACAAGTGCAAGTGTTCATGTGTGTAGACCGTGGAGAGGAAGACTGTATGAAAACAACTGAGAGGCAGAATTATAGATCTAGTAATTGGGTTACCGTAGACTAAAAAGGACAAAATAAACCGAAAAACATCCCACCTATTGAAGCAGGATTGTTGAAAAAGGACTAATGTAAATTAGCAAATAAATCAGGAAATAAGAAAAACCTGTAGATTCTATTTGAAACCGTAATCCCTTCCCTGTAATCTTTTAAATTTAAGCCTTCGCCTGTTTATTCTTATTTCAGTAATAAATCTGCCCATAATGAATGCTTAATATTAATAAGCTGTATTATATTTGGTTTCGGTAGCAGTGAATATTTAAATCTGTGTAAACCGAGTAGACCCTGATCAGACAGCATAGGAGCTTCTGATTTGGGTCTTCTCGGCTTGCAAAGTGGTCCACAGACGTCACTTACTATAAGGTAAAGGGTTATCAGTCTGCTAGCTCGTTGCCAGATAGCAGGTCAAAAGACACATTGTTGTCAGCCATTATTATTTGGACTCCAGAAAAATTATGTAAAAGATGTTTTACACACAGATGGGGAATATTTGATTACGTGACAGAGCCAAATAAGGCAATGTTTACAAGAAAAAGGCGCGAAACCAGTTTCACTGTGTAGGATTTTCAAAACATAAGCACGTGAGCAAATTAACAAAGACGACGTTTGTTTGATTGGTGGGTTTTCTGAGTATTTTGCATAAACGGATGTGGGTTTAGATGGACCATAATCACGTGACTATATATAAGTTTGACATTGCTCAGTGGGCGGGGCTTATAAACTCGGCCTGTTGAAAAGTAGGGCAATCACTAAATCGGTTAGAGCTTATAAACTGCAGTCTTCGAAAATAAGACGGCCTAAAACGCTTCGCTTCGCTCGCGTTATCGGCCGTCTTATTTTCGAAGACAGCAGTTTATAAGCTCTAACCTATACTTAACCCTTCTCTTGCCGAATTTTAAAACACATTTCTCCTTCCTTCTTTACTCATGCCCTGTTGTATAATTACATATATCTTCACTGTGTACAAGTATTGCGCTGTGCAATCACTGCTGTGGAGTGCACTGGTTGCACAATCAACTTGTAAATAGTGCAGACCCTGATGAGACAGCTCCTGCAGGAGCTGTCTCATCTGGGTCTTCACTATTTACAAGTACGTATATTGACGTGAATAGCAAGCGAACGGTTAACTGCTTACTCCATTTCTACGCCTTTGCCAAAAGAGTAAGAGTAGACCCAGATCAGACGCCTCCTATAGGAGCCGTCTGATCAAGGTCTGCTCTGTTTGTTTATGATATTATATAGATATGATTCAACAGTTTCTGCAATGGCCAAAAACATTCTGTGTACATGTCATTATAAGAAATAATATAATTACTTAATATTAATGGTGTGATTATTTCTTACCTGAATATTCTTGGAAAAAAAGGGTCAAGAATTTGACAAAAAGAGAAGAATTGGACCTATTTAAGTAGTTTCTGTACTCAGGTTTTATTGTATTTGCAATATATAGGTGCAACCGTTTGTTTTTACAATGAATGACTACATGTTACCGATAGAGAAAGAGTCAATGTCTTTAAGAACACTGTACGCACCAGGCCACATAAACAATTCATAATTATATTTGTTACTAATTTGCTTATTCCCCTGACGAATACAACAAAGAACATTCCTAGATCAGGTGTTTGTTTCC
Organism: Azorinus chamasolen; assembly: GCA_963576725.1. Taxonomy (NCBI): domain Eukaryota; kingdom Metazoa; phylum Mollusca; class Bivalvia; order Cardiida; family Solecurtidae; genus Azorinus; species Azorinus chamasolen. Next base: position 98,700,637 of record OY755238.1, on the reverse strand, counting down.
TCATGTTAGCTGTCCTTTAGACATTATGCTCTTTCTTAATCTTTTTTTTTCAGTTTTAAACTTAATCCTCATCATGCTATGCTCTACCTGACTCGCATTTCCAAACAGTTTGGATCCAGATGAGACACCGAGTAACTCGGCGTCTGATTAGCATCCAATCTGTTTGATCCTCGGTCAACAGTTTCTTAAACACTTGTACGAATCAGAATAACGATAAAATTCAACAGAGCAGGGGTTTACCACAGGATAAGGGTTAAAACGTACCTTTTGAGATAGTAAGCAACTATCGTTCATGTATTGTACAATCTTGGTCCTGATTAGACGCCGAAAAATGCATTCAATGGTCAAGATCCGCGATGTTTAGAAAAACAGAGCCTATTCTGTGGTTTGCACAGTCAGCATAATTTCGCAGAAGTATTCCTTTGTTTCGGGAAGGCATATCAAATGTTCGGTCTACAGTAAAATGTTTACATTGAACAGTTACAAACAAGCAGTCCGTTGGCATTACATATTTGCAACAATCAGCAAATATCAGCAAATATACTTACCGTACATACCATGTTTATCTCGTACTTACCGTACATACCATGTTTATCTCAATTTTGTCGTACATAAATATATACAGTAAAACCCCTCTAAACCGGAATTCTAGTAGAGATGAATTTAGATACATTTAGGCAGGTGGCTACTTAATGCAGGGTAAAAGTCATGCAGAAAGCTCCTAGAGGAACTTTCTACATGACTTATAGCATGCATTAAGCTGTTACCTGTCTCCAAGACCGATCATAGTTATACTAGATTTAACGTCCGGTTTAGAGGGGTTTTACTGCACAATTGTACAGGATCAAACGATATTCATTGATTCAAAATGAAACTAACAAGAATACAGTAATTCCATTCTTAACCGGACGTTAAATTTAGTGTACATATTGGTCTTAGAGACAGGTGGCAGCTTGATGCAGGGTGAAAGCCATGCAGAAGACTCATCTAGGAGTTCCCTGCTTGACTTTACCCTGCATTAAGCAGCCACCTGCCTAAATGTATCTGAATTCTTCTCAACTAGAATTCCGGTTTAGAGGGGTTTTACTGTACTTGAAAGTTGGTACTTGTCAGAAGTACAACTGTAATGTCTTCTACAATATGGATATGTTGTAGTAAAGACTACCTCAGGGTTGAATGCGCTTTTGAGAAAATATTGTCAGCCTTGATCAGATCTTTGTTTCGCGAGGAGTTTAGTTCGAGCCACAATGATTAATACAATAAAACCTCTCTAAACGGGACGTTAAATTAAGTATAAATACCGGTGTTTAAGACATGTGGCAATTTAATTCAGGATTAAAGTCATGCAAAAAGTTCTTCTATATGTATGCTGAAACAGCATTAAGCAGCCAACTGCCTAGAAGTATCTATAAGTATTGTTCTCTACCAGAATTCCGGTTTAGAGGGGTTTACTGTATTTCCAATTTGAATGCGCTTTTGACAAACTATTGTTAAGCCTGATAGCATCTTGGTTTCTCAGATACGAGTGAGGCTGAGTTTAGCTGGAGAAGGGGTAACAATAAACCTCCTCTAAACCGGACATTGAATTCAGTATAAATATCCATATTTACCCTTTCCCTCATATTTTCTTTCACGTAATTGCAAACAGAGAAGACCCAGATCAGACGGCTCCTATAGGGGCCTGCTCTGTTTGCTAATGGAATTTGATAGATCTGTTTCTTTACTTTCTAAAATGGCTACAATGCTCTACCTTTCATATTTCTTTATAACTATTTTGTCCATGAATATTCAGTAGGTATATAATTTTGGAATAAATATAGAACAGGGAAAGGGTTAAGGCAAGGTGGAAATGAAATAAAGTTTGGAAGTCATGCAAAAAGCTCCTCTAGGATCTTTCTGTATGACCTTCACCCTGCATTAAGCAGCCACCTGCTTAAAGTATCTGAATTCTTCACTGCCATAATTCCAGGTTTATAGAGGTTTTGCTGTAGTCAGAGATCAATATTTTCTAAAATAATGCATGCAAATACAACAGACTTGGCTGGCCAGCTGGAACTTCCGCTTTAAATGCCACGGAGTATTAGAACATGTCTGTACTGCGTTGTTACATGGACTTTCAGTCTTTCAAATGCAGCCAAGAAGTGTCCAGGAAGCACAACAAGTTTTGCCAGGCTGTAATTGATCCCAAACTCGACATTAATACCACAAAAGCACTCTAAATCGGACGTACATTTTATAATAAGTATCGATCTTGGAGGCAGGTGGCAGCTTATTGCAGGATGAAAGTCATGGAGCTTTCTGCATGACTTTCACCCTTCATTAAGCAGTCACCTGCCTAAAAATTATATACATTCTTCTCTTCTAGAATTCCGGTTTAGATGGGGTTTAGTGTACCATACTATTTCGATCTGCTCTGTTGGTCAATATTTATATATATATAAAGGCTATGCTTTTGGTCAATATAAAGGCTATATATAAAAGATATGGTGTTGGTCAATATAAAGGCTATGCTTTTGGTCAATATAAAGACCATGCTTTTGGTCAATATAAAGGCTATGCTTTTGGTCAATATAAAGGCTATGCTTTTGGTCATGCTTTTGGTCAATATAAAGGCTATGCTTTTGGTCAATATAAAGGCTATGCTTTTGGTCAATATAAAGGCTATGCCTTTGAAAATTAATGAGATAATGACTTACTCGGCGTCTGATATGGATCAACCAGTGAATGGGTGAGTGAATAAATGAGTCAATGAGTCAATGAGTGAGTGAGTGAATGAGTGAACGAGGGAGTGGGTTGGTGAGTGGATTTGTTGATGAATGAGTGTGTGATTGAGTGAGTAAGATAGAAAGACAATAAGTAAGTATTAGATAAGTGTGTAGGTAAATAGGTCAGTACGAATGCATGTATATTATTGATTATGGTGACACATGTTTGACGAAATAAATCATTCAGTTTGTCATAAATTACATAACTGGCTCAAATGACCTATATAAGTCAACCTAGAGTTTACAATACGCATACTAAGCGTATATCAGAATATTTCATTGATATGACACAGACACAAACATTGTTCATTCGGTTTTGATCTGGTGAGACGAAGAATAAGTCGCAGACTCATTAGAATATCGAAATTGTTTGTCAGTCAGCAAGTACTTGTTCATGAAAGGAAAATTGACATCGTGAAAATATATTAGCTGATTTTTATAATGACATATGTAATCATGATTTTTTTGGAAACTGTAGAATCATATCTATATTATATCACAATAAAACCAAAAGGAACAGACCCTGATTAGACGGCTCCGTTGAGAGGAGTCTGGTCTGGGTCTACTTTGAGTGCAAATGCATATTTATGGAATGAAGGGTTAATCTCAATGCAGCAAATAAAAACAATTACAAAGAAAGAACAGCGACTTTAAAAAAAACATTTGACCTGAAAGGAAGAAACTTTATCTAAAGCGACCACTAAAGACCACATAAAATACATGTAGGTGTCTTTATAACCGTTGGTTTCATTGACTCCTACTGGTGCATTTTGGCGCCGCTGTAAAAGTCATTTTTGAAACCATTGTGATAAATAGAGCATTTGCTCCGATCGAGCAAATGCTTTATTTATCACACTGGTTTCAAAACCATATCATTATACATGTTTCTTTTTTCCTAGTAAATGCTCTGTTTCAGTAGATTTATTCAAAGAGTTTAGGTCTAAAAATAGCAGTGGAGCATGAGTGAGAGTAAAGTTTTTACCATGCCAAAAATGTATATCCTAAGCGTCAACCATTTGTATCCCAATCATCTGTTTCTCATCTGGGTCTAGGTTGTCTGCAAGGGTTATCACAGATCCATCTATGGCGTCGAAACGGTAAATACTACATGTATCTAGACAAACATCATAATGTGACTAGATAGACAAACGGCATAATGAGACTAAACACCTGTAAGCACTAATTGGAAAGACAAACAACATGATGTGACTATATAAACAAACAGTAAAATGTGACTAGATAAACAAACAGCATAATATGACTAAACTCTTGTAAGTAATAATTGGATAGAATAGACAAACAACATGATATGACTAAACTCCTGTAAGTAATAATTGGATAGAATAGACAAACAGCATGATATGACTAGATAGACAAACAACATAATGTGACTAAACACCTGTAAGTAATAATTGGATAGACAAACAGCATGGTGTGACTAGATAGACAAACATCATGGTGTGACTAGATAGACAAACGGCATAATGAGACTAAACACCTGTAAGCAATAATTGGAAAGACAAACAACATGATGTGACTATATAAACAAACAATAAAATGTGACTAGATAAACAAACAGCATACTATGATTAGATAGACAAACAGCATAATAAGACTAAACTCCTGTAAGTAATAATTGGATAGAATAGACAAACAGCATGATATGACTAGATAGACAAACATCATAATGTGACTAAACACCTGTAAGTAATAACTAGATAGACAAACAGCATGGTGTGACTAGATAGACAAACAGCATGGTGTGACTAGATAGACAAACAGTATAATGTGACTAGATAGATAAACAGCACAATGTGACTAAACACATTAAAAGATCCGGATTAGTTCCATTTTCATCCGTGGCCATATGCACTCATTTGACTTTTCTTAGAACCGCCGACAATATGTGATTTTCAAAACAAAGTCAATGCATTATATTGTCCTATATTTTACACTGGGTTGCAAAACACAAATCCACAAATTTATGGAAATTGTACAAATATTCAGTTTTGGCTTGTCATTGTTGCAATGCTAGAAGCTTTGTCAATAGCAACATCAATCCCAATTTGCATTCATTGATGGATTAGCATGGTCTGGACGCTTAAACAAACTCAATAAACTTCGTCTGCTAAGAGTATCGTCTGCTTCAAGATTTCAAAGTGGGGTTTTCTTCAGATTACTTACGAATGGAGACCGTGTCAAACACTTAGGGTCCTGATAAGCCACAGTGTTACTCGGCGTCTGATCTGGATCCAAACCAAATGCCAAGGTTTTATTGGTTTCGCATTGGGTAGCGAAATAGTTAACCCTTACAGTGTGGGACACGAGTCACCAATGTCCTTTGCAAACGGTGTAGACCCAGATGAGAGGGTTTCTATAGGAACCCTCTCATTAGGGTCTGCATTGTTTGTCATGTTACACTTTTCTTTAGAAAATCCCTAAATATTCACCATAAACTTGACCTGTTTCAAAGTTGGACTAGTCCATTTGAAAATTCAGCGTTGGAAAAGGTTTACATAAATGTACCCATGGCATGCTAAATAATTGTCATCTGTAAATATGACATCTGAATTTATTTCTTCAAACGATTTTTCACTCATCTGTGTGGTTTCAAATACACAATTAGAGAGTTAACTAATTAGTGTATTGGTGAGGCCACCTAGTTACTTGAAAATATGGGTGAAACTGTTTGAACGAACTGTTCTAATGCTAGGAGCTTCTTAACCCTTAGCGTGCTGAAAATATTATGTCTGCTACAAACTCTGATCTGTTGCGTGTTTTTTACTTACTTCTGATTCATACAGACGTGTGGAGAAACTGTTAACTGAGTGGCAAACAGATCGGATCCAGATGAGACGCCGAGTTACTCGGCGTCTCATCTGGATCCAAGTTGTTTGCAAATTCGCGTCATGTCACGTTTATCATGATACGGGTTAATTGGCAATTGCAAGCAGCTTGAATCCAGACAAGTCATCGAGGTTCTCGACTTCTCATCAGGATCCTAACTGTTTGACACTCGCTCATGAGTCTCTCACAAGTTCGAATCGGAAGTCAGTTAAAAGTTCAGCAAATTGAAAATTGAGCAGACATTATTTTTTCAGTATGAAAAGGGTTAAAATATTCAACACAGCCATGCACGGTGTTCTTCTTTAAGGACGTTCTCTAGAGTTTGTTTTCCTTTGATGAAATTTCCTGATTTTTTTTTTATTTTGCGTTTGCAGTCTTAAACCAGTGAATGAAAAATAGAAATATAGGTCACTGACTTGGTTTGGAATTCCATAAAGTTCGAAATTTCTTTAGAAATGGGAAAGTCGAGGAAAAATGTTTCATGTAAAATATTTAGAATAAACTCAACCCAACTACATGTAAAACTTTCTGAAATTAAAATGTGCTTTTCTGGAGCTGGAAGTGTTTTATAACGGAAATCATGATCACGTTTAAAAGGGGGTAACTCGGCTTCTCATCAGGAACCAAGCTGTTTGTCACGCGGAAAACCACTTTCTAAATATATTAATAACCCGTACCCGCCTAGGCCATTTTAGACCTTCTTTGAACAAATATTGTATTTACATGGAAAAGGAACATTTTGTAATTGTGTAGTTTTAAAACCTTTACGATGAAAAGAGAAAATGCTCTGTTTATTACAACGGTTTCTAAAAGTGAATTTTACAGAGGCGTTAAAGGTGTCAGTAGGAGCGAATGGGTTATTCTATGTCAGTAGGAGCGAATGAGTTATTCTATGTTTAAAGGTGTCAGTAGGAGCGAATGGGTTATTCTATGTTTAAAGGTGTCAGTAGGAGCGAATGGGTTATTCTATGTTTAAAGGTGTCAGTAGGAGCGAATGGGTTATTCTATGTTTAAAGGTGTCAGTAGGAGCGAATGGGTTATTCTATGTTTAAAGGTGTCAGTAGGAGCGAATGGGTTATTCTATGTTTAAAGGTGTCAGTAGGAGCGAATGGGTTATTCTATGTTTAAAGGTGTCAGTAGGAGCGAATGGGTTATTCTATGTTTAAAGGTGTCAGTAGGAGCGAATGGGTTATTCTATGTTTAAAGGTGTCAGTAGGAGCGAATGGGTTATTCTATGTTTAAAGGTGTCAGTAGGAGCGAATGGGTTATTCTATGTTTAAAGGTGTCAGTAGGAGCGAATGGGTTATTCTATGTTTAAAGGTGTCAGTAGGAGCGAATGGGTTATTCTATGTTTAAAGGTGTCAGTAGGAGCGAATGGGTTATTCTATGTTTAAAGGTGTCAGTAGGAGCGAATGGGTTATTCTATGTTTAAAGGTGTCAGTAGGAGCGAATGGGTTATTCTATGTTTAAAGGTGTCAGTAGGAGCGAATGGGTTATTCTATGTTTAAAGGTGTCAGTAGGAGCGAATGGGTTATTCTATGTTTAAAGGTGTCAGTAGGAGCGAATGGGTTATTCTATGTTTAAAGGTGTCAGTAGGAGCGAATGGGTTATTCTATGTTTAAAGGTGTCAGTAGGAGCGAATGGGTTATTCTATGTTTAAAGGTGTCAGTAGGAGCGAATGGGTTATTCTATGTTTAAAGGTGTCAGTAGGAGCGAATGGGTTATTCTATGTTTAAAGGTGTCAGTAGGAGCGAATGGGTTATTCTATGTTTAAAGGTGTCAGTAGGAGCGAATGGGTTATTCTATGTTTAAAGGTGTCAGTAGGAGCGAATGGGTTATTCTATGTTTAAAGGTGTCAGTAGGAGCGAATGGGTTATTCTATGTTTAAAGGTGTCAGTAGGAGCGAATGGGTTATTCTATGTTTAAAGGTGTCAGTAGGAGCGAATGGGTTATTCTATGTTTAAAGGTGTCAGTAGGAGCGAATGGGTTATTCTATGTTTAAAGGTGTCAGTAGGAGCGAATGGGTTATTCTATGTTTAAAGGTGTCAGTAGGAGCGAATGGGTTATTCTATGTTTAAAGGTGTCAGTAGGAGCGAATGGGTTATTCTATGTTTAAAGGTGTCAGTAGGAGCGAATGGGTTATTCTATGTTTAAAGGTGTCAGTAGGAGCGAATGGGTTATTCTATGTTTAAAGGTGTCAGTAGGAGCGAATGGGTTATTCTATGTTTAACCCTTTCCATAAACGCACTGTAACGCATTTGCAAATAGAATGCACCCAGATCTGACCGCTCCTATAGGAACCGTCTGATCAGGGTCTGCTCTGTTTGCTTATGGAATTTGATAGTTCTGATGTTTTTTACTTTATAAAATGGCTACAATCTTCTATCTTCCATATTTCATTATGACTATTTTGTCCATGAATATTAAGTAAAGTATGTGTTAAGTTGGAATAAACATAGAACCGGGACAGGCTTAACCCTGTAAGTTCCAACATTGTATGTTGGACATATTCTCGTCTGCTTCATGTTTTCTTCAAATGCTTTATAAAAAGATACACACAGTGGCAAACCGTTTGGGTTCTGATGTCACTCGGCGTCTTATCTGGATCCAAACTGTTTGTATATTATGTATATTATATCATATCATAGAGCTGCAGTAAATGAGTCAAATAAAGAACACTACGGAAAAGGAAAAAAAAATAGCTAATTAGATACAAACGGTTTCAGTGTGCTTACATGTACGATTCAAAACTTCAAATTGCAATAGACTATAGAGTTTATTACGACTGCTTAATATTTTGCCTGCTATGGTAACATTATTTGCCATCACTTCGCGTTAATAATAGGCAAATGTATTATTATAATTAACACTTTCCCTGATGAATATTCATATAGGAAATAATGACGTCATGAATATTGTTAAGATTTTTTTATAATGGTATATGAACACATTACATTTTTGCTCAGGCAGAAGCTGTAGAATCAGATCTGTATAACACCATAAGCAAACAGAGCATACCCTGATCAGACGGCTCCTAAAGGAGCCGTCTGATCTGGGTCTACTCTGTTTGCAGATTCCTTAAAATGCGCTTACATAAGGGAAGGGGTTAATATCTATACATGTAGCAATTGAGGATGCAGATATTTTCATGAAGACTAGATAATTCTCTTAATACAATTAATTGCTTTTAGTGTCTTTTTCTTTCATATGGTACTAAATCCCCTCTAAACAAACTTACAGTAAATATAATTCTAGATATTTTAGGCAAGTAGGTGTTTAACCCTTTCCCCGTTCAATATTCATTTAAGACATAATGCATCCATGAATATTAATTAGCTGACTTTTATAATGGCATATCAACACAGGACATTTTGAATCCGGCAGAAATTGTCGAATTAGATCTATAGTTATACCATTAGCAAACAGAGCAGACCCTATATAGAAAAGAATTGATCAGGTTTCGTTTAGGCTGACACAATTTAGAAATTGAAACGGGCAGTTATATTAAAATTCTTAGGGAAGATTGGATTTGTAAACTCTGCAATCTAAACTCTGTAGAGTCCGAATATCATTTCTTTATGCGCTGTACAAAATATTCTAGTATCAGATCTACATACGAGTATATAAATAATACTTCTTGGCCTAATGTTAATAGGTTTACCAACCTAATGCCGTCAAGTAATAAAAAGGTTATATGTAACATTGCACAAATTATTTACCATGCTCAAATAATTAGACAATAGTCCTTGGACGCTCTGGGTGCTGTTTCCTAGTCGTTAGGAATGTTATTATAGTACATATAAATGTTTAGCTTATACATACATTTGTATTTTTCCTTTTTGTATGTCTAGGCCATTATTTGACTAAATTATTTTATAAATGGCCAAAGTCAACGTGTTTGCCAAGTGGCAAATAAAACTGAAACTGTAAAAATCACGATCATTACAAAACGACTCTGCTTCATTATTGGTAAAATTAAATATATCACTCCCTATATTAAAATACTCTCTAAAATAGTCTAACGGTATTCCTTGTGCATTATCACTATTTCTCATTAATTTAAAGTATATCCAAAATTGGTTACTTGTTCTCAGTTTTCAATCTCTGACATAATGAACTTTTGCGAACTAATACTTTATATTCTTTTTTAAGCATGTACAAGTTATTTCTATTAGCATCGTGTTTATCGTGGTTAGAATACGTAATGATTCTAAATATGCATTGCTTATATGCATATGCATCGTGTCAATTTGATCGGTGACGTTTATTAATTACGTCACGAGACTGTTGTAAAGAAATTCACGGTCACTATATTTGTTACCGTCGTTATGGGTCGTTACATATTTGTCTTCTGACAGATAATGGCTATATGTAATGTAATATTATCTTGTAATATGAGAATTAACAGCAGGCTCAAGGAAGTGACGAGCCATGAGCATACTGACTAACAATAATTCGAGGTCAGTTATGCATAGTTGTATAAATAGAGAGCTAACTTCTTGCTTAATCAGACTGGTTTGAGTCTGGGTTTAGAGGTCGGGGAAAGTTCTGCCAGTTTTCATATAGCTAGGACTCTGAAATAAAGCTGTCAACCGGAGGATCGAGTTGTTATCTTAAGCCACTATATTACTGTAAGAACATAGTTATTATAGTAAACAAGCCTAATATGTACAAGCACATGCAAATAGATTCTCTGGATAATTGAGATGCTTATGAAACCACTCCCACCAGCAGCTGTTACGTAATGTCACCATAATGAATCGCAATATAAACAGTTTTCAAAGGGTCAGAAAAACAGTTCTGAAATTGAGCATCTGGTAAACAACTTAAACATTAATCTACTTAGGTTGAACGATAAACACGATTGACTACCACTGGGAGTATTTTGATAGCATTATTCAAGGAAACGGTTAACATGTATCATATTTTTCTCCAGTAGCGTGCATGCTATTTAAGCCTCATACATATGCTAATCTCTTAATCCAAACCGTTCATTCACAAGTATTATCACATCCTCTGTTGCTTCGTTTTAGTCTTCATAAGATATTACGACCATTAACCCTTTACTCCATAAATAAGTATTTCGTTGCGCATTTGCAAACAAATCCTATTCCTATTGGAGCTGTCTGATCAGGATCTGTTCTGTTTGCTTCAGAAATAAACTAGAAAAGCGTGTCTGTAAGACACAACGATGCTCCGTGGTGGTGCTTGCCTAGCTGCACTTAAAGTTCCTAAGTCATTTGACCTTGACATTGGGCTTGCGGGCAGCATGGGCTGGGTGCGCAATGAACATATGGATAGTGGTCAATGTGTGTAATATTATGCAAATCCATGCCAATAGCTATAGTGATTAGTGAGATATAAGACAATGAAAAATCTGTGACAACCAACTGCACGTACCAACTGCACGTAAAAGCGTGACGGACGGACGGACAGACGGACACAGAGGTGATAAACATGATGCCCCCGTTGACGATATATATGATTCTACACATTCTGCAATGGCCAGATATTCCTGTGTTTATTTGCCATTACAAAAGTTAAACTTATTAATATTCATGATGTCGTCATTTCTTACAGGAATATTCGCGGAGTAAATAGTTGACACGGCCACGTTTTGAATGCTGAATATTGAAAATGGAATTGTACATCGTTTTTAAACGATCGAGTCAATTCAGTATGACGGGGATGTACATTTTCTAGAGAATTCAAACGACAAATAGTACAAGACGGCCCAGAGGTCTAGATAAGATGCGTAAATTTAAACATTTTCAACAATAGCTCCTTTATTTCTCCACAAACTCTATACTGTAAGCACTCGTTAGAATCGTCTCTTCGAGACGATTCTAAATCCAGTGCTCCCTCTCTACAACGACACCATTTGGGATACGAAGATTGTATGTGTTGTTCAGGGGGAGTTGTTATAGGGAGGGAAAAATCAAACATAATTAGCTTGTTTACTGATCCCCAGATAAGGTGTATTTCGAGAACTAAAACCGTTATGCCTCTATCAAACTCTATGTTGTGACCACTCTTTAGAATCGTCACAAAGTGACGATTCTAAAGAGTGGTCACAACATAGGGTTTGATGGAGGCATAAAGAATATACGATGGAAAAGGTTGTTTCTGGAGCCTTGTTGTTTCGGAAACAGTGACATGCGTTGTTGTAAAGAGGGAGTCATTATTGAGAGGGCCGTTGTAGGGAGGGAGCACTGTAGTAATCACAGTATAGGGGATTGGTAGAGAAATACCGTTTTTAGTATTTAGGTACGCACGTTTACCTGTAGCTCTGTGACCTATTTATATAACTCCTCTAGAAACCTCATGAGTTGGGTCTACATTGTTGGAAAATGCCAATGCATTCGTTTTCCCGCATTCAAGTTGTTTTGAATTATATTCCCAGTATATCTACAATCGTTAGGCTTTGCAATAGCTTTAACTCAAATTAGCCATTGAGTTTGAAAAGGTTCTACACTGTGTGTCACGCACGTTAGCAAAATAGAATATATTCACGTGAGTAGTGACATGCGCAGACCATGATCATAAGCGTTGTCAACGCGAGGACTGGTCCTGTTCAAAACTGTTTTCAATGCTTAAGGGTTGGTGTTAATACAAATCCGTTATTCCATAAATACACCTTTTTACACATTTGCAAAGAGATCAGACCCGGATCAGACACCTCCTATAGGAAGCCGTCTGATCAGGGTCTGCTTTGTTTGCTTATGAAATAATATAAATATAGATTTAACAGTTTCTGCTATGACATTATATAACAATAATCTAATCAATATCAATAATGTCATTATTTCTGACATATATATTCAAGGAGTAAGGGGTTAACTTGGAATAAACTCGTTATCCTCAGCATGTGCTATACATATCGTTATCCTCAGCATGTGTTATATATATCGTTATCCTCAACATGTGTTATAGATATCGTTATCAGATATCGTTATCCTCCGCATGTGTTATATATATCGTTATCCTCAACATGTGTTATAGATATCGTTATCAGATATCGTTATCCTCCGCATGTGTTATACATATCGTTATCCTCCGCATGTGTTATATATATCGTTATCCTCAACATGTGTTATAGATATCGTTATCCTCCGCATGTGTTATATATATCGTTATCCTCAACATGTGTTATAGATATCGTTATCAGATATCGTTATCCTCCGCATGTGTTATACATATCGTTATCCCCAGCATGTGTTATATATATCGTTATCCTCAGCATGTGTTATATATATCGTTATCTTCAGCATGTGTTATATATATCGTTATCTTCAGCATGTGTTATATATATCGTTATCCTCAGCATGTGTTATATATATCGTTATCTTCAGCATGTGTTATATATATCGTTATCTTCAGCATGTGTTATAGATATCGTTATCCTCAGCATATGTTATATATATCGTTATCTTCAGCATGTGTTATAGATATCGTTATCTTCAGCATGTGTTATACATATCGTTATCCTCAGTATGTGTTATACATATCGTTATCCTCAGCATGTGTTATACATATCGTTATCTTCAGCATGTGTTATACATATCGTTATCCTCAGCATGTGTTATACATATCGTTATCTTCAGCATGTGTTATACATATCGTTATCCTCCGCATGTGTTATATATATCGTTATCCTCAACATGTGTTATAGATATCGTTATCAGATATCGTTATCCTCAGCATGTGTTATACATATCGTTATCCTCAGCATGTGTTATACATATCGTTATCTTCAGCATGTGTTATACATATCGTTATCCTCAGCATGTGTTATACATATCGTTATCTTCAGCATGTGTTATACATATCGTTATCCTCCGCATGTGTTATATATATCGTTATCCTCAACATGTGTTATAGATATCGTTATCAGATATCGTTATCCTCAGCATGTGTTATACATATCGTTATCCTCAGCATGTGTTATACATATCGTTATCCTCAGCATGTGTTATATATATCGTTATCCTCAGCATGTGTTATACATATCGTTATCACAGTTTCAGTAGAAAAAACTATAAAAGTGGCAAACATGTTGATTACCGGCAAAGCATCAAAGCTATTTGAAAGCAACATGATAACTCTTATAAGCCTTTACTCCATAAATATGGCGTTCTACGCCTTTACAGACAGAGTAGACCCAGATCAGTTGGCTCCTATATATGGAAGTGTCCATCATGCATTAAGCATTCGCCTACCTAAAAGTATCTAAGTTATTCTAAACTAGAATTCCGGTTTAGAGAGGTTTGACTGTAAATATGTTTTGCATGTATATTCATGATGCCATTGTTCCTTCCTTTAATATTCATGGAGTAAAGAATTCAGGTAGAAAAAAGAGTCGTATGTGCTGCATTGGTAAATGTTCTTCCAACAATTTGGAAGTAATGGGCCTTGTGGAAAATATAATGAATCAATGTCTCGTCTAGATCAAAGCTAATTGCAAATGCAAGTCAGATTGCATTGAGCAGGAAAAGAATTGAACCGGAATTAGCACTTTAATGTTTCCTTCATTTAAACTTTTCATCGCATTTGCAAACATATTATAGGAGCCTTCTGATCAGGATCTGCTCTATATGCGAACGGAAATTGATAGATCTGTTTCTTTACTTTCTAAAATGGCTACAATGTTCGGCCTTCAATATTCCATTATACCTAGTTTGTTCATGAATATTCAGTGGGTATTAGACTTTGGAATAAACATAGAACAGAACAAGAGTTAAGAAGGAGACTTATTATCTGCATTTATTGTTGTTGTTGAAGGAATAATCGATAAGCTGGTTTGCTTTCACTAAGACAAAAATATTGTTATGACGCACAACAAAATCGTTTCAAGGATAATTATACGCGTGTTATATTTTACTGTTAAAGGATATGTCAATTCCTTAACCATTCCCCTCACCGTAGATTTATTTCGGTAAAAACTTAAACTGTACATCACATGGCAATAACTACATAGATCGTTAACCCTTTCGGCGCCAAATCTCTAATTGTCGTCTGCAACCTAAGTCTGTTAAATCATTCAGTAAAATAAGGAAATGAGATAAAAATGCAAATTTAAAAGGAATAAAGCACATAATATATAAAAATAGAAATTGAGACAAAAAGTGAAATCCCTGATCAGACGCCGCCTTGAAAAGGCGGCGTCTGATCTGAGACTGCTCTATTTGTCGCAGTGCATTTATGCAACATTGGCAGTGAAAGGGTTAAATCAAAAGCCATGAAATACACACTTATACCAAGGATAACCACGGATATAAACCCATTTGCTCCCACGATCCCATATATGGGACGTAGGCAAACAGTGTAGACTCTGATCCGACGCCGCATAATGCGGCGTCGGATCAGTCTACATTGTTTACTGATAGGAATTTCAATATAAAACAAAACGAAATTGAAAATTTAGGCCAGACACCCCTTAGATAAAATATGGACTAATCCAATATATAAACATGGAATAATCCACTGGGAGCAAATGGGTTAATTTAATACAGTTGAACTTCGGTATCTCCAATTTCAAGGGACTATACAAATTATTTCGAGATGACAGAGGTTCGATTCGTCCGATTTCTAATCTGAAACAATTCTCAAGTTCACAGCTAATTACAGGTCTAAATAGATTTCTGTCTTGTAAATTGTGGAAGGTTAGAACTATTACTTCAAGTTATCCCGATGTTCAAGTTATCCGAGTTTGAAATGCCGAAGTTTAACTGAAATTTTTACTGTATGAGTATTCTTGGACTGGTCTTTTATAGTTACGCAATGCCACCACAATAAACAATGACAACTGTGGATGTGACAGAAACTTCAAAAGGTTATCTACATGTATATCATTTCATAAGCGAACAAAGCAGACCTTGATCAGATAGCTCCTATAGAAGCCGTCTGATCAGGGTCTGCTCTGTTTGCTTATATAATTTGATAGATTGGTTTCCTTGCTTTCTAAAATGTCTACAATGTTCCACCTTCCATATTTCTTTAAAACTATTTTGTTAATGAATATTCAGTAGGTATTGAAATTTGGCCTTAATACAGAACAGAGAAAGGGTTAACCTTTTCGCTGTCAAATAGTGTTGTCTGCAAATAGTGTCACCATCTATAGTTTTCATTTATTTGCTGTTCTCCCCTTTATTAAAAACAATACCACAGTAACAAACAGTTTAGATCCTGATGAGACACCGAGCAGCTACTCGGCATCTCATCTGGATCCATGCTGTTTGTATGAATTACCATAGATGCGACATTGGCAGCGAGACCTAATCCTAAAGCGTCAAGTTCAAATTCCGTCCCTGTAGATAACTAGCTATATTGCTTGTTAACTGGTGCCAATCTAGAACGAAATACAGCGTTCATCTGACAGTTTGACACGTTTCAACCGAACAACCTTAGCCTAAATACATAGTAAAAACCACTCTTAACCTGGTTTGTTGTTCCTAAAATCAAACTGAGGTATTTTGAGATATGTGGCTGATTAAGGCCGAGTTACAGCCTCACAGGAAGCTGCTTGGGGACCTTTCTGCGCGAGTTTCACTGTGCATTAATCTGCCATCTGTATTAATCCTTTCCTTCCTATAAACGTTTTATACACTCCTTAAGAATTTATATAGATATAATTGAACATTTTCTGTCACGGCCCAAGTTTCCTGAGTTCATGTGTCATTTTAAAAAAAATAGTCTAATTAATAGTAATGCCATTGTTCCTGTCTTTATTATTTACTGAGTAAACAGTCATGGTAGGAAAATGGTGTGATAGTTGCTGCATTGGTAAATATTATTTTGATGTCTTGGAAATAAGAAAGAGGCCTTATTGAAAACAAATTTAATCGATGTCTCATTTAGATCAAGGGTATGCGAAAATGCAAGTCAGATTGCATGTTGCAGGACAATAGTTGAATCGAAAATATCACTTTAATATTTACTCAATAAATACGCCTTTCTATGCTTTTGCAAACAGAGCAGGCCCAGATCAGACGGCTCCTGTTGGACAAGGTCTGTTCTGTTTGCTTTTGGAAATGAAATAGTTTCTGCCATGGCCATAAGTTTCTGTGTCTGTATGCTATTTAAACACCTAATCTAATTCATATTCATTATGTCATTATTTCTCAAATGAATATCCATGGAGTAAAGGGTTAAAAACCAGGCTTATTTTCTGTGTTTTATGGTTGTTGCTATAGTTACTTGGCACATCATCTGGATTTAGGCTGGATGCAAATGTAAGTCAGCTTTCATTTAACTGTCTGATGCTCACGTGTTACCTTCTCTAATTTGTCAGCAGGTTTGTAGTTAGATAAATGCAGAAGCCAGACAAGAGTAGCGCACCCTAATTTGTCTATCGATAAAATCTGCTACAATCAGTGAACAGTAAAACCTCGCCAATCTGAATTTTAGTGAACAAACATTGAACACATTTTAGGCAGATGGTTGCCTAATTCAGGATGAAAGCCATGCATAAAGCTCCCAGATGAGCGTTTTGCACGACTTTCGCACGCATAAACCTGCAACCTGTCCCAGAGACCGAAACTAGTATGTATTTGAGAATTCGGATTGACAAGGTTTGTGGTATGTTAGCGGCACCTTCATTCAACTCACTATGCACTTAGAACATATAATGTACACAGGGGAGAAGGGACTTAAATCCATTATAGTTTATTGAACATTTTTCTACATACTTTTTTACGAAAGCCATAAAACATTTTAATTGGCCAACGTCAATAAAGAGTAATAAGCTAAAGCTGCAAACAACATGTCGACTGCAAAAACGATGTTGCCAGCTGCTGCTATTCTGACAGTAAAATGTTCCTACCGTTCTCTTTCAAACTAGAGCACTTTGACCATGATGAGACAATGAGACACAATTGAATAGCCCTTTTTCCGCATATAAACTTTTTAATTCCCCTTTGCGTACAGAGTAGGCCAAGATCAGACGGTTCCTGTTGAAGCCGTCTGATTAGAGTATGCACTGTTTGCTTGTGAACACTTTTAATTATAATAGATCTGATTACAGTTTCTAACAATACCAAAACATCCTGTGTACATTTGCCATATAACAAAACCATCCTGCGTACATGTGCCATATAACAAAACATCCTGTGTACATGTGCCATATAACAAAAACATCCTGCGTACATGTGCCATATAACAAAAACACCATGTGTACATGTGCCATATAACAAAAACATCATGTGTACATGTGCCATATAACAAAAACATCCTGTGTACATATGCCATATAACAAAAACATCCTGCGTACATGTGCCATATAACAAAAACATCCTTTGTACATGTGCCATATAACAAAACTATCCTGCGTACATGTGCCATATAACAAAAATATCATGGGTACATGTGTCATATAACAAAAACATCCTGTGTACATGTGCCATATAACAAAAACATCCTGTGTACATGTGCCATATAACAAAAACATCCTGTGTACATGTGCCATATAACAAAAACATCCTGTGTACATATGCCATATAACAAAAACATCCTGCGTACATGTGTCATATAACAAAAACATCCTGCGTACATGTGCCATATAACAAAAACATCCTGTGTACATGTGCCATATAACAAAAACATCATGTGTACATGTGCCATATAACAAAAACATCATGGGTACATGTGCCATATAACAAAAACATCCTGCGTACATGTGCCATATAACAAAAACATCCTTTGTACATATGCCATATAACAAAAACATCCTGCGTACATGTGCCATATAACAAAAACATCCTGTGTACATATGCCATATAACAAAAACAGCCTATGTACATGTGCCATATAACAAAAACATCCTGTGTACATGTGCCATATAACAAAAACATCCTGTGTACATGTGCCATATAACAAAAACATCCTGCGTACATGTGCCATATAACAAAAACATCCTGCGTACATGTGCCATATAACAAAAACATCCTGTGTACATGTGCCATATAACAAAAACATCCTGTGTACATGTGTCATATAACAAAAACATCCTGCGTACATGTGCCATATAACAAAAACATCCTGTGTACATGTGCCATATAACAAAAACATCATGTGTACATGTGCCATATAACAAAAACATCATGTGTACATGTGCCATATAACCAAAACACCATGTGTTCATGTGCCATATAACAAAAACATCCTGTGTACATGTGCCATATAACAAAAACATCCTATGTACATGTGCCATATAACAAAAACATCCTGTGTACATGTGTCATATAACAAAAACATCCTGTGTACATGTGCCATATAACAAAAACATCCTGCGTACATGTGCCATATAACAAAAACATCCTGCGTACATGTGCCATATAACAAAAACATCCTTTGTACATATGCCATATAACAAAAACATCCTGCGTACATGTGCCATATAACAAAAACATCCTGTGTACATATGCCATATAACAAAAACAGCCTATGTACATGTGCCATATAACAAAAACATCCTGTGTACATGTGCCATATAACAAAAACATCCTGTGTACATGTGCCATATAACAAAAACATCCTGCGTACATGTGCCATATAACAAAAACATCCTGCGTACATGTGCCATATAACAAAAACATCCTGTGTACATGTGCCATATAACAAAAACATCCTGTGTACATGTGTCATATAACAAAAACATCCTGCGTACATGTGCCATATAACAAAAACATCCTGTGTACATGTGCCATATAACAAAAACATCATGTGTACATGTGCCATATAACAAAAACATCCTGCGTACATGTGCCATATAACAAAAACATCCTGTGTACATGTGCCATATAACAAAAACATCCTGTGTACATGTGCCATATAACAAAAACATCATGGGTACATGTGCCATATAACAAAAACATCCTGCGTACATGTGCCATATAACAAAAACATCCTTTGTACATATGCCATATAACAAAAACATCCTGCGTACATGTGCCATATAACAAAAACATCCTGTGTACATATGCCATATAACAAAAACAGCCTATGTACATGTGCCATATAACAAAAACATCCTGTGTACATGTGCCATATAACAAAAACATCCTGTGTACATGTGCCATATAACAAAAACATCCTGCGTACATGTGCCATATAACAAAAACATCCTGCGTACATGTGCCATATAACAAAAACATCCTGTGTACATGTGCCATATAACAAAAACATCCTGTGTACATGTGTCATATAACAAAAACATCCTGCGTACATGTGCCATATAACAAAAACATCCTGTGTACATGTGCCATATAACCAAAACACCATGTGTACATGTGCCATATAACAAAAACATCATGTGTACATGTGCCATATAACCAAAACACCATGTGTTCATGTGCCATATAACAAAAACATCCTGTGTACATGTGCCATATAACAAAAACATCCTATGTACATGTGCCATATAACAAAAACATCCTGTGTACATGTGTCATATAACAAAAACATCCTGTGTACATGTGCCATATAACAAAAACATCCTGCGTACATGTGCCATATAACAAAAACATCCTGCGTACATGTGCCATATAACAAAAACATCCTTTGTACATATGCCATATAACAAAAACATCCTGCGTACATGTGCCATATAACAAAAACATCCTGTGTACATATGCCATATAACAAAAACAGCCTATGTACATGTGCCATATAACAAAAACATCCTGTGTACATGTGCCATATAACAAAAACATCCTGTGTACATGTGCCATATAACAAAAACATCCTGCGTACATGTGCCATATAACAAAAACATCCTGCCTACATGTGCCATATAACAAAAACATCCTGTGTACATGTGCCATATAACAAAAACATCCTGTGTACATGTGTCATATAACAAAAACATCCTGCGTACATGTGCCATATAACAAAAACATCCTGTGTACATGTGCCATATAACAAAAACATCATGTGTACATGTGCCATATAACAAAAACATCATGTGTACATGTGCCATATAACAAAAACACCATGTGTACATGTGCCATATAACAAAAACATCCTGTGTACATGTGCCATATAACAAAAACATCCTGTGTACATGTGCCATATAACAAAAACATCATGTACATGTGCCATATAACAAAACTATCCTGCGTACATGTGCCATATAACAAAAACATCCTGTGTACATGTGCCATATAACAAAAACATCCTGTGTACATGTGCCATATAACAAAAACATCCTGTGTACATGTGCCATATAACCAAAACATCATCTGATAAATATTTACGGTGTCATTATTTCTGAAATGAATATCCAACAGGGAAAAGGAGTACAAAGAAACAAGGAATACAAGAAACCATGAACTAAAGAATGGGTTAGGGTTTCACATGGTAAAGGCGGTATCCCTTCAAACAGGGTCTGTACTAAATTATGTTCGACGTTGTCAAGGAGGAGTATCCGACTGGAGCTGATCAAGGTCTGTGCTGTTTGACAAGTTACACCTCTTAACATTTTTGAATGTTAACTGTAAAAACTGAAAGTAGAAGAAAACAAAAACAAACGCAGCAATGCCATAAAGAGAAAAGTACTCGGTTTATTGGGTATGTTCATGAGTAGTAATTAAAAGTGCATCACTACTCACGCCCCCTAAAATCGGACTAAGCGATATTCAGTTTTCATAACTGAAAGCATTGAAATTGATGACCCCGAATGACCAGCAAATATATCAACACTGGGAATGAAATACGGAGCGACTTTTATACGTCCGCCTCACGGTTTGCTTTTTTCACATGACTGCTTAAAATTGCCTTCGAATAATCTCCTAATTCACACCATCGTTTGTAATATTTCGCAATTTATCAGTGGTGTATGCACACCAACGATGCGTTTTTCTGTATTAGTGTGTTGTTACTTCAAAGCCTAATACATGTCCGTTAAAACGCCTTCAATGTGACCACCAATAAGTGCTCTAATAATGGATTGTAAAGGTAAATGGTAACTTAATACATAACGGATGTTATGCAGAAATCTCATGCAGGAGCTTTCTGTATTGCTTTTTTCCTGCATTAACCATTTGCTTCTTTAATATGAATGGAAAAATAGTAAAGGTATGCAGGCAAAGCCATATACAAGACGCATCCACCACCAAACCACCGATAGATAGCGTGACACACACACGCACGCACGCACGCACGCACGCACGCACACACACACATACACACACACACAACCACACACCCAAACGCACACTCACACACGAGATAAACACAGAAAACATCAACATACACAAGAACTAGAAACCAACACTCCACACATGAACAAAATCACAAGCACAAAGACGTAAGACAAGCAAAAGGAAGGGTGACAAAGAGAGTACCTCCTTAGCACGGTCAGTAGCAAAACATCACTGGGGGTTTAAACCGGTTTACGGACGTCCTAACCTCACACTTCTCTCAAAGTCACCCTAGCTTTACAAATGGTGTAAATAAAGGTATCCCCGCCGGACTTACCCACGAAATAGACGACGGTGAACACAGGACAACATGTAAAATATAGCATAATAACTGTGACAATCCGTCAAATATGTACTCAATGACTTTGCTGAAGTCAGAGCACCTGCAGGGAAGTCGTTAAGGGCACGACAGGGAAAAAGTAATACATGAATCTGGTAAGCTCATCCCGTATCTGAGTTTAAGAGTATACCATCATAGAGTACTACCCTCGGCCTGTCATCGCGCAAACAAAGAGGGAAGCGTAGCTACCGACTGTAAAAGGGTCGATAACCAAACATGCAGTGCGTTGCAATATAATGGGATCATAACCTTTCTTCTTAAAAGTGTTAATGCGTTTTATAAACAAATCATGAAAATGGATATGACCCCGAATTTTCCTAAGTTTGTAGATAGCATCCCCATGAAAGTCTGGTTGAGAAATGCCTTGTTGCAGTAACGTCCGTAGATTATATTTTCTAATGAGTAGTAAATTTCGATAATAAAATTTAGAAAACGTTTTCCGAAGTTTGTGATATCTGTAACCTTGCTTAAGGAGTTTATCAGTTATAACCAAATTACGACTGTTAAAATCTTCAAGCAAAGAACAGGCTCGGGCAAACCGAATAAGTTGAGAAATATAAACCCCATAAGAAGTAGAACGGGGCACATCTCCATCTATAAAAGGATAATTAACAATTTTATAATTAAAATCTTCTCTTTTATCGTATATTTTGGACGAAACTTTATCATGTCTAATTGAAAGATTCAAATCTAAAAATGAAACTATAATGTCAGATTGATTCGCTTTGTTTTAAGACAGTTCTTTTGGGTAAATTGATAGAAATCATAGTTTCAAAATAAGGATTATCTAAATTCAAAATATCGTCTAAATACCTTGAAGTTTTATTAAAAGCATTAACAATATCGGTCTGTGTATCAGGTTTTAAGCTATGCATAAAATCCCTCTCATAGCAATACAAAAACAAATCTGCAACAAGAGGGGCACAATTTGTACCCGTGGGTATACCAACAACTTGGTACCCCCATAACGCACAATTATATTATCTAAAAGAAAGGTAAGATATCTACAAACATCAAGGCAAGTCCACATTGTGAAATGTTCAACTTCTGAATTCGAAAAGAATGAACGTTGAACATTACAAGCAATGAACATTTTGTTTTCTCTGGCAAAGGTTTTTTTCTATTAATTTAATCAGTTTATCATTTATAAGATGGTGAGGTAGAGTAGTATAGAGTGTAGAGAAATCATAAGGGGTCAGTGAAAATTTTTTATACTGTCCATTTTCAAGTTTCGTTAAAATGTCATTTGAATTTTTTATGGACCAAAAAACATTAATACCAGAATTTTCATATATTTTATCACGGTAACGTTTTACATGTTCTTTGATCGTAGACCGGAAGTCAAAAGTTTAGATATTTTAGTAGTGGTACAATAGCTAGAGTTCGCAATAAAACGCGCCGTTTCAGGGGTTTTATGTAGTTTCAGAATCCAGTACAAAGTAGAATGTTTATGTTGTTTTATGTTAGGACCAGACTTAAAATTATTGCACAATTTTACGTTTTCCGAGACTATATCTTTCTCAGGTGTTTGAACTGTTATATAAGTTTGTGAATCAGTTAGCTCCTTCTTTAAAACATCAACATAATACAATCTTCAAATAATGATTACATTATTTGATGCCTTGTCAGCAGGGACAAGAACATAATTTGAATGAAAAATAGAAATGTTTTTCTTCAGACAGCGAAATGTAACTCTAGGTCGAGGTGGTAAAAGCTGGTAATTTGATTTGTAAAAAGTAATACGCGTATCAAAAATATCAAAAATACATTTCTTCCAATCCGAAAGGGCATTAACATCAGCATGTTCTCGTCGACACCATTTGATGCAGAATTCTTGAATAGCTTCCGCAATATGCGTTCGACAAGCGTCAAAATCAATAAGGGAAGGTAATCTATATTTAGGTCATTTAGTTAGGAGAGTCCTGAGACGTTTATCCTTAATTATATCAAAATTACCAGTAATGACATGACCAACTGGTTTATAGCAAAAGCTAGAAATGCTACAATCTCAAGAAATATGGGTATTGACATCAATATTTAAGTCAGAGACAATTTTATTGTAGTTAAAAATAACATTCCTAATAGGATTATTATATTTATAACAGATGATAGGTGATTCAGAGTTGATGAAATATTTGGGAATAGTATCGATTACATTCTTATCACGATATATACTTTGAATAACAATAAAATCGATACCTTTATTTTGGGAATTGAAGTTTCAGAAAATGTTCAGATTCTTTATCAATACGAGGACGAAGAGCATGTTGTGTGTAACTTTGTATAAGTGAGGCAGTATTAACTAACGGATCTGTACGCATATAGATTTTATCAGCCTCTTCGTCTATGGACCTGAGGCAGGAAAAGGGTAAAGACGATAAACAAGATAACATAGAATGTTTGCCAGTTTGTTTTAGAATGGTATGTAAATCATGAATAGACATATTACGACGAAATTTACGCTTAATATTACCATTTCTACGTCTACCATGTGATCTACTTTTACGTTTTCGAATAGAAAATATAGAGAAAATATCTATGCTTGGATATTTAGAAATGTAGCGGCTTTGGAAAATGTTATCATTAAGGCCTAAAGGAAAAGGTGTTTGTAACTTCTTTATTTTATCCCACGTCTAGCGTCTGTGATAAAACGAGCTTTAGATTTTAAACTGCTAGTAGTTTTAGAATCATAATAAATTTGTTCTACTGGTTGAACCGAAACATATTTAAAAGAATGTCCTGTGTGACGAAAATTCTGGTAAAGAAAATTGCGTACTTTTTTGATCCGGCAATGGTAACTGTGTTCACGAAACCTAGTTCTTAATGTACGTCCTGTCTGACCTACATAGTGAATGCCACAGCGTAGCGCATTTCATGTAAGAACATATATAATATTAGATGAGTTTCAGTCTAAATCAGAATTAATCTTCACACTAAACACTCTACCATTAACAAGAGATGTAATTGGTAAACAGGTTCATTTACAGCTCAGTCGCCAGTGAACAAGTGAACAGTCCAGTTCACGAAACTGTCTGGGTAAATATACCTCTTTTAGTAGTGTATAAGAACTCTCACAAGATATTTAATTGTTGATCTAGTAGAAATAAAATTGCAACACATACACCTCTTACTATTGCACTTAGTAATTATTGGATACACCCTATGTCTTTTGTTCAAATAATGTGCATTTAGATGGGCTTTACTATAACGAGGGATAGATTGCTTTAAAGGAGACAGAATGATTTTTGGTCCATTATGGAAATTGTTATTAATAGCAGAAGAGGGAACATGAAAAGACGGAGCAGAAGATCATTTAAAGGTTTAATACAAACTGACGAAGTAGATTATTTGTTATGATAGCACATGGAAACAGGAATGTTTGGTCATAGCAGAAACTGTAGAATCATATCTATATAATATCAATTAAACAGAGCAGACCCTGATCAGGCGTCTCCTCTGTCTGGGTCTATTCCATTTGCAAAGGCATAGAGATGTGTAGTTATAGAGTCAATGGTTAAGCAACTGCATACTTTGAAAGACATCAATGTAGAGTCATTAAGTAGTCGTTTTAGAGGAGTTCTGCTGTAGATGTACATACTCGTATCTTGTAGATCGTTGCAAAAGTTGCGTTACTGTCCGCATGACTGCACTGCTTGTGGGAACTAGACGATAAGATCTGCTTGTGATCAGCAGACACTCATTGCTACATGGTAATCTTATATATCGGTGAAGGAAATTTGCAGCTATTTTCTGTCACGTGGTTTCCGTCAGCGTCATCATCAATGTAACTGATATTGCTTTGCATAAAACTGAGACAGTTTAACTATAATTTTACCCGTCGGCTTACGCAAATGGTAGGACTAAATTGATTGATGTATTGTCTTGATTTCAAGTACAGTACTTCCCTCTAAGCCGGAATCGGTAACACCATCCCCCTTTACAAGACAGAAGACAGCTTATTGCTGGGTGGTAGTGATACAAAAAGCCCCCAAAGGAACTTGCTGCATGACTTGTACCCTGTATTAAGCAGCCACCTGTCAAAAGATATATATTTTTCTTTACTAAAAGCGCGGTTTAGAGGGGGTTTGCTGTAATGGCTCACGAGACTGAAGCATCTACGGTAAAGGCATACTTTCAATTTATCAATACATAATCTGTCTATAAATAACGCCTTTTCTGAAAATATCTCATAACCGTTAAAATAATACTGTTAACGCCATCTTGTGAAGATTATACTGAGCTACTCGTATCGTAAAAATCCATCGTGAATCATTAGCAAATTCCCTCCTAGACTATTTTTAGATCCAACCTATTTGAATGAATCTACCGAAATGGAGAAGTTACTTGAAAAAAGGAACATTTTAGAATCGTGTAGTTTTGAAACCACTGTGATGGAGCAACTATTCTATTTATCACAATTGCTTTACCCAGGCGTCAAAAGGGCGTCATTAGGAAGGAATGGGTTAATAGTAATTATTATCGCCACTCGTAATTGCTTGTTCTAGAATAAAATGTTATCGTGATATCGCCAACACATACACACACAACCATTCGGAATACCTCGGTGAACCAAATGGAACAACACTGGGTCGTTAAAGTCGATACGGAACTAAACCACACACAAGGTTTGTCTAAAACGTGGGCGAATAACATCGACAGCATCGATACTTTAGCATCAAACTCCGTAAATGCGTCTTTCTACGCCTTTGCAAATAGAGCAGATGATGATCAGATGTATCCTGTAATAGTCGTCTGATCAGGATCAACTCATGCTTATGGACTAATATAGATATGAGTCTGCCATTTCCAACACTTCCGGTATTCATAAGCCATTATGCAAAATAACTTAGTTAACTTTCATGATTTCATTATGTCTTGCCTAAATGTTCACGGATCAAAGGATAAACACCAAACTGTCACACGTTTAACCCTCATCATGCTTAGCTCGACCTAAGCGCACACAGCTTGGAACCTGATGAAATGCCGAGTAACTGGGCGTCTCATCAGGATCCAAGCTGTTTGCTATTCTGGCAACACTTCGTATATATAAGACGTAAGTAAAAAATGCAATAGATCAGAGTTTTGGCCGACATATTTTTTCAGCTAGATAAGGATTAAGTTTGTTTTTTTCGTAATTTATTTCTACACCCTGCTTCCTTTCATTTTTAACATGCTACCCTTTTATTCCATATTTCGAGGGCTTGGTGCAAAACTATTCTAACTCCTTCACTTTGTGAAGGAGTTAGAATAGTTTTGCACCAAGCCCTCGATTTACAGTCTTCTTAAATACGGCATTAATGAACAATTTGCCTTTATAAGCCATTTGCAAACAGCTTGGATCCATACAAGAAAGCGGTCCTCTAATCGGGAACCAAACTGTTTGACACTCGAATAAAGTCACGAACCTTAGAGATACAAATTAGATATAGTAAAACCCTCTAAACCGAAATTCTAGTTGAAAATAATTTAGATACTTTTAGGAAGGTGGCTGCTTAATGCAGGGTGAAACCCTTGCAGAAAGCTCCTGTCTCCAAGACCGATGTTTATATTAAATGGAACGTCCGGTTTAGAGAGGTTTTATTGTATAACTTTCAAGCGACAGTGCCTTATATGGTATGCTAAAGGTTCGCTCTTTTATAGCAGTGAACGATAACGCGAGGACTGGTATGTACTCGCAGATCAAAGGTCTGTTAGAAAAGCCTTCTGATGAGAGCCCGCACTGCTTGTCAGTCTAAATGATGTACAGTAAAATCCCACTAATGCGACCACCAAAAAGGGGCATAATTCACAGTGGCAAAGGCAGGTGGTTGCTTAATGCAGGACGAAAGTTATGCAGAAAGCTTTCTGCATAACTTTCGTCCTGCATTAAGCAACCACCTGCTTATGAAAACAGCCATGTTTGTTTAAGTGGTCGCATTAAGTGGTCGCATTAGAGGGGTTTTACTGTAGTATTAATATGTGTATGTATATGTGTATTTATATGTGTGTTTATATGTGTGTACGTTTATCTTGTACACTAACCCTTTACTCCGTGAACACTCATGTGAGAAATAATTACGTCATGAATAATTATGAATTATAATAATTTTAATAACAGTACACGAACTTAGGAAGTTGTGGTCATGACGGGAACTGTAGGATCATATCAATATTATGTCAGAAGCAAACAGAACAGACCCTGATCAGACGGCTCCTATAGGTTCTGTTTGCAAAAACGTATTAATGGATAAAAGGTTTAAAAAATATGTAATGTTTTATTCAGTGTCATATAAGTTGCAAAGCAACTGGATGTCAACGTGATGTAATTATGTTGTTATATTGTTTAACTATATAGTTTGACATATGACATGACAATAAACCATTTTTTCTGTCTGTAAATTTTAAGCCATTTATATTAAATAGTCTCTCGTGGTAACCCAATAACTAATAGATTCGTCTTTAAAGACATTCCCTTGGCCGGCTTGGGTCTTTACAGCTAACCTGTGAAAAAGCATGCGGCACATGGTAAGAGCTATAGCAGTCTGCCTGTCAAGAACCACTGGAGCGTTTCATGTGAGGCCCGTCTCTTACATTTGATGATTTGGAAATGATTAGATTGTCACTAATGGACCTGGGTAATGTCTTTAAATGCCTTTACAAACAGAGTAGACGCTGACAAGACGGCTCCTATAGGAACCGTCTGATCAGGATCTGCTCTATTTGCATATGGAATCATACAGATCTGACAGTTTCTGTCATGGACAAAACGTCAATTTTGCATTTACCATTATAAAAGTCCGTTTAATTGATAAAGGGAAAGGGAAACACAATAGTTGAATCAAATTATGTAGACGTAAATGTCTGGGGAATCTTCAAAGCCTTTTCAAAAATAATATCTGCCAAATCTCCGATTTGCTGAAATATACAGTAAAACCCCTCTAATGCGATCACTTCATGAATAAACATGGCTGTCTTTAAAGCAGGTGGTTGCTTAATGCAGGACGAAAGTTATATAGAAAGCTCCTAGAGGAGCTTTCTGCATAACTTTATTCCTGCATTAAGCTACCATCTGCCCCTGGCACCCAGAATTATGCCCCTTTTTGGTGGTCGCATTAGAGGTGTTTTACTGTATACTGACTTTCAATTCTCTCACTATTGACCCAGCGTCATACAGCGCCTGTCTTGGAGAGACACCGGGGACTAGGCGCCTCGTCTTGATCACAACTCTTTGCCAATGCCAGTTGGGACACGTTTAATTTTCTCAGCCCTTGGCCCTTCCACCCTAAGTAACAGTGGGTAATTCTGTCGTTAATCATTTACCTTTCGTGTTTTTGTAAACAGAGTAGACCCATATCAGACGGCTCCTGGAGCCGTCTGATCAGCGTCTGCTCTGTTTGCTTGTGGAATGATTTAGGTCTGGTTCAATTTGCTATAGCCAGCGATTCCTGATTTCAAAGGTTGTTAGAAAAGGTCAGCCAATAAATATTTATGATTTCAGTCTTTCTTGCATGAATATATTCATGAGGTTAGTATTTCGTTCATAAATATTCCTGAACTAAAGACTTCAGTGACATTCGACTGCAGACGTTGTCGTCTGCTTCTATGTTCACAGTACGTAAACCCTTTACCTCATATAAACGCTTTCCGTGCCTTTGAAAACAGGGTAGGTCCCGTGGGAATATGCATGAAAGAGTTCTGAGCATGAACTTGCCTTTGTGTTACTAAGAGCCTGATATTGTCTTATATAGATTTGAACTAAAGACAATAGTTTTTGGAATGTCAATTTCATTGACGTATATTGTATGTTGGACAGTCCGGTTGGACAGTCTGGGTAAACTAGCTGACGCATATAAAACGAGGGAGTAGATTATAAAAATTATGTAGTTTGACTCATTCACTCTTAGACTATTTTTAGACTGAGCCTCTTTGAGTTAATCAACCGAAAAGGAGCATTAACTATTAACTAAACAATGAGAGGTTTTCAAACCATTGTGATAAAAAGAGCATTTGTTCCATTGAAGCAAATGCTCTATTTATCACAATGGTTTCAGTAAATGAGTTTTAAAAAGGCGCAAAAAGGCGTCAGTAGGAGAGAATGAGTTAATTAATCCGAACTCTAAGCTGCAGCCATTACATAATTTCAATTATCCGAGACCCTTGGCGATGTTTCCCTCTACAGTAAATCCACTCTAAACCGGACGTAAATTTTAGTATAAATTTCGGTCTTGGAAACAGATGGCAGTTTAATGCAGGGTGAAAGTCATGCAGAAATCACCTCTAGGAGCTTTCTTCATGACATTCGTCCTGTATTAAGCAGTCAACTGCCTAAAACATTTAAATTCTTCTCTACTAGAATTCCGGTTTAGATGGATTCTACCCAAACTGTTCGAAACTATTATCACGGATTCGTCCGCAGCGGCGAAAGTTTTAACCCAGAGCAAGAGATAAAAAAAAGGTACGTAATCAAATACTAAATTCGTCACTTCTCCGCCAAACCCTATGTTGTGACCACCTTTTTGAAGAGTGGTCACAGCATAGGGTTGATGGAGAACTATAGAAGTTCTTCGTGAAACTGTTTTAATGTACGCATCTTATCCTACCACTGGTTAACCCTTTGTATAGACATTGTAGAGACATTGTAGAGTAATGTTACAGTAAAATCTCTCTAAACTGGACGTTAAAATTGGTATAATTATCGGTCTTTGAGACAGGTGGCAGCTTAATGCTAGAGGAGCTTTCTGCATGACGTTCACCCTGCATTAAGCAGCCACATGCCTAAAAGTATCCAAATTCTTCTCTACGAAAATTCCGGTTTAGAGAGGTTTTACTGTATTCTAATCAGTATAAAAGTCTAAACAACTGAATGACAAACAGTGCATACCCTGACTAGAGTGCACCTGTCTGACCTAGGTCTGTTTGTAAAATCAAGTTACTCAAATGAACTCAAGTGCTGCTCGTTTGCAGCATTTCAATACGCATGGCCCAAATGCATCAACAACAAGCATGATTTAATGAAATCCACAGTGCATTGACGAGAAGTCCTTGAATGCTTTCAAATTTAAATAGTTTTCTTTATTCCATTCAGACTTTCTCAGACATGAATGAAACTCATTAGAATGTTAATGTTGCAAATGTAACCATCAGACAGAGGCAGTGATGGCTACGAAGTCATTCGTTCGTAAATAGCATGTCTACAGACGAATATTCCTTTGACTTTTAAGCGTTTGAATGCCTGGGAACGAGGTTATTGACATTTGCAATCAGTGTAAATCTTGACCAGAATGTTCTTTATCTATTTTAACCCGCGAGACATATGCACTGTCATTTACAAAAGCACAGACCCAGATCAGAGGGACCATGTGCTTTATTCCTTTGAAATTTGCATTTAATTATCTGATGTCCTTTTTACCGTCTGGTTTGTAGACGACAATTAGAAATTTGGCACCGAAAGGGTTAAACAAATGATGAGACATTCCACTTGAAGAATTCATCATACATAGAGTTGAATAAGACAGAATTATACATCTTGTTCTGCTAAACGTCATCCATGAGCCCATGTACAGTAATACTATTTAAACCTTTCCCTGTTCTATTTATATTTCAAATTTCAATAGCTCTACCTACTGAACGTTCGTGGACAAAATAATTATAATGAAACATGGACAAAATAATTACATGTATAATGAAACATGGAAGGTGGAACAGTGTAGCCTGTTTAGAAACTAAAAATACAGATCTTTCAAATTTTACCAGCAAGCAGAGCAGACCCTACTCAGACCCACTATAGGAGCCGTCTGATCTTGGTCTGCTCTGTTTGCAAATGCGTGAAAACACGTTTATATGAGAGAAAGGCTTAACGCTTGACTCAGTGACTATTCATGTAAGAAATACAATGTCATGTAGTGATATTTTGAATTGTATTCGGTTGCATTTGCTTAGTGGCGTATGAATACTTAAAGTTTTGGCCATGGCAGAAACTGTAGAATTAGATCTATATTATTTAATAAAGCAAACAGATCAGACGGGTTCTACTTAAGCCGTCTGAACTGGGTATACTCTGTTTGCAGCTAATACAGGACGAACATGAAAATACAGAAAGCTCCCCAATGACATTCTAGGAGTTAGATAAATTGCTTTCGTATTGCATTAAGTAGCCACCCAACGTCTACCATGGCCATGTATTAAGTCTTCGCTTTAGAGATGTTCTATTTACATGTAAGAGGCCGAGCAAACTGGCGACTCATTATGATCTTAACTAAGCTATGTGCCACTAGGCCCATAATACAGCAAAACCCATCTAAACCGGACGTTGAATTTAATATAAATATCGGTCTTGGAGACAGGTGGCAGCTTCATGCATGGTGCAAGTCGTGCAGAAAGCTCCTCTATGAGCTTAAAGCATAAAGCAGCCACCTGCCTAAAAGTATATACATTCTTCTCTATTAGAATGAATTCCGGTTTGGATGGGTTTATCGGCAAAATTTACATGTAAACAGCAGCAGATCAGGGTTTCAGCAGAGTACAACTGTCGTCGCAGATAATTATTCAAGGCACGTGTCAGCGAAGATGATATGTTCAATACAAACATGGATTGCAGCTGCTCATAAATAATTATTACTGTTTTGCTGCATAAGCCTTCATAGAGTTTCGACTGAATGCAGTTATTTGGGGACATGGTAAGAAATGAGAAGCAGTTTGATTGACAGGCCAAACCAACCCTTGCATGCAACCGGCTTTAAAATGTCGTCCGCTGTATTGCCCCGGATCCAAGCTTGAGCAGATATTACAGTAAAATCCCTCTATTCCGACTACCAAATATGGACATGATTCTGGATGGCAGGGACAGGGACAGGTGGTAGCTTAATGCAGGACGAAAGTTATGCAGAAAGCTCCTATAGGATTAAGCAGCCACCTTCTTATAAACGCAGAAATGTTTATTCATTAAGTGGTCACATTAGAGGGGTTCTACTGTTTATATACGATGTACGGGTTATGTTTCTTGGTAAGTATTTGTCAAGAGCCAAACAAGCTTTCAGTACAGATCAAATGCCGAGTTACTAAGTATACAAGAAGGGTTAATTGTTAATGATTAATTGGTAAGGGTTATCTATCATTGTAAATGGTTAATTGTCAAGGATCAAGTGTGAAGGGTTATTAATCAATGGGTAATTGTAAATGGTAATCTGTCAAAGATACATTATTATTAATAATGGCTAAAGCATAATAGTATACCTTATCCAAATACGCTCCTTCTTTACTTATGTATAATGTAGCGGTCACTAAATTGCGATAGTGCCCGCTGGGACACAATAGTGCCCGCTACGCTCGGTACTTTCCGGTAATTTTCGCGTGTAAGGAAACGCTCTTAAATGAATTACGTCATTCTAAGTTTTATATTAATAATTTTTAAATTATTGTTTTGAAGTTAATTAAAGATTGTACAATATACATTGAAATTACTTATTCTTATTATTAATAATAAATATGTACGTAATTAGTGCATACTTAAAAAGATACTGTAACTAATAAAAGAGGAATAAAACGGTACCGAGAATTTCGTCCGGTTTAGAGAGGATTCCGCTTTACTGAGTGTCCGGTTTGGAGGGGTTATACTGTACTGGATTTTGCACATTTCAATCCAAGATTTTTTTTTAAAAATACTTTTTTCTGAGTAAAGTTTGATTATTCAGCTTGATTAAAATTGATACAAAAAACGTTTTTAGAAATTTTAGTAAATGCAATAATTGTTTTGTAGATAAATACAACTGAAAAAAAGTGTAACTTACTTGTTCGTGTGTGTGCGTGGTGGCGGTGGTGGTGGTGGGGGTGTTAATCACGGAGTGACACAGAACTTCTCAAATACTTTCGTGAACAAAGAAATTTGGTATACTATAAGAAATAGTACAGCCCACTTTGGGCCTAATTGCATTATAGTGACCTACCAGTCAGCCCGAAAATAGTCTCCGGCTTCGGGCCTTAAACTATTTTCGGGCTGACTGGTAGGTTACTATAATGCAATAAGGCCCTCAGCGGGCTGTACTATTTCTTATATAGTCAACGGTTAATTGCCAATGGTTAACTTAAAACATATATTGTTTATTGTTCGTTGCTAAAGGATAGTGGTCAGTGTTTAATTGTCAATGGTTAACATCAAATATATATTGTTTATTGTTGATTGCTAAAGGATAATAGTCAGTGTTTAATTGTGAATGGTTAACTTAAAATTGATAATGGAATGATTTCTTCTAAAATATATGACAAAAGAGATGATTTTGATTTTAATATTGTAAATTTTCCTCATCTTGACGGGGATGTTCCCCGTGCTCCATCTTACGGGGTTTATATATCTTACCTTATTCGTTTTGCTAGAGCTTGTTCATCTATTGACGATTTTAACAGTCGAAATCTCATTTTAACTGAAAAACTGCTTAAGCAAGGATATAGATACCATAAACTAAGAAAAACTTTCTCTAAATTTTACTATCGAAATCTCTCGCTTATTGGCAAGTACCAATGTACTCTCAAAGAGCTTCTGCGACACGGTATTTCACATCCTGAATTTTATGGTGATGTGATTTACAAACTTCGTAAAATTATTGGACATACGCATTTTCTCACTTTGTTCATCAAATATGTTAAAAATTCATTAAAAAGGGATATGATCCTGTAGTACTATAACATACTGCATGTTTGGTTGTGAACCCTTTTACAGTTGGCAAGCACGCTGGCCTCTTTGCATGTACGCCGACAAGAAAGGTTTAGTACTCTATGAAGGCGACCTCTTAAATCCAGAAATGGAAGGAGAACGTCGGATATCTGTACTATTTCGTTTTTGTCGTACCCTTTATTACTTTTCTACAGTTACTCTGTTTGCAGCTCAATCATTGAGTACACTAGCGATAGGTAGATACAGTTTGTTCACTTAAATGTTTTCGTTATACATGCACTTTACCACTGTATTTGCCGTCGCGGTTGTTGTAGATTAGTCGGAGAGGGGATACGTTTATTTACACTGTTTGTCTTTTAAGGTGGGGATGGAATAAGTATGAGGTTGGGCGCCCATAAACCGGTTTAACCCCCAGTGACTTTTGTCACTGACCGTTCCAAGGCGGTACTTCCATCTTCCCCCTATTGTATGTTTGTTTTGTCTGTGCGTCTCTTGATGTTTTTAGAGTTATGTACATTTGCTGTTTCCTTGTGTTGCTGTTCGGGCGACTGTTTGTTCTGTATGTGGCGTTTCCTGCATGACTCATTTTTGTACTTTTAATGGATTAACTGTTAATTATTGATTGCCAAAGGTTAATAGACAATGGTTAATGATCAGAACTTAATTGTGAAGAATTTAATTGTCAATTGGTTGTTTATCTATCGCTTAATAATCAGTTCTTTTACAATCTATTGTAACAGTATAGTTAGAAGAAAGTACAACAAAACCTCTCTCACTAGCGACCATACAAAAATCTAGTTCTTTGGGCTTCATGGATACGGTAGTTTAATGCAAAACGAAAGTTCCTTTAAGAGATTTTTGTATTACTATTGCACTGCATCAAGTAATCAGCTCCTTTAAATACCACTTGAGAAGCATCCTCGCCAGGGTCTGCATTGTTTGTTATGGTATAATGTTTTTTTTACAAATCCCTGGATAGTCACGATAAGCTTGAAAAGTATGAAATTTAGATCTGAAAATGCTGCGTTGAAAGGATTAAACTCATAAATTATCCATTATCAGAAATAAACGGATAATTATTTGTTTTATGTTTTAGATTTGTCTGATGGTTATAATTTACTAACCGACTTTCTGCATTAAAACTCCCACTGTCCTCATATATCAAATTAAAGCCTGGATTATTTCGGTAGCTCACTAACGTACCGACATATGAACAGTGCAAGGTAATGTTGCGGTTATATTGATAGCTGGAAACTGTTGTTTTGGGCATGTGCTCAGAACATTACATATCTGTTCTATGATACATGTATCAAATCCGTCTTGGATATCAGACGAGGTATCGGTCAAGTCCTTTTTTCAGCTAAATGTTGGTAATGTCCACCGAGGCGTTAGCCGAGTTCGATATTACCATATCGAGGGTTGATAATACGTGCAGCGCGCCTTCAATGGGTTGTGATATTTAATTTATAATACTGAATATCACAAACAATTTCATCCGCAAAATATTTATTCCATGGCAACAATAAACAATTTGGTACAAAAATCGGTGCTTAAAAATCACAGAACAGCTTCGCACTTCTTGTTGAGGCATGATCAACTTGACTGACAGCCAAACTGAATGATGCTACTGGGAGATCAATGTCATCTGGTGGTAACTCATGCCAGTGTACTATTATGCGGGGTAAAAATGAAAAATTGTAGTAATCAGAGTTTGTTTGGAATAATCTGCATGCTTGATGATGTAATTATCTTCCTTGCCTTGGGTTTGATGTAATTTCGATGCGGTAAATTGCTACATTGGCGTTTATTATGTTGTGAAACACTGAGCTCTTACGATTTCTCTACACCCTATACTACTCTACCTCACCATCTTATAAAGGATAAGCTAATTAAATTGATAGAAAAAACCTTTGCCAGAGAAAATAAAATGTTCCTTGCTTGTAATGTTCAACGTTCATTCTTTTTGAATCCTGAAGTTGAAAATTACACAAAGTGGACTTGCCTTGATGCTTGTAGATCTTTAACATTTCTTTTAGATAACATATTTGTGCGCTATGGGGATACCGTATATCGTCAAGTTGTTGGTATACCTATGGGAACAAATTGTGCAACTCTTGTTGCAGATTTGTTTTTATATTGCTATGAGAAGGATTTCATGCTTAGTTTAAAACCTGATACACAATCTCACATTGTTAGTGCTTTTAATAAAACGTCTAGGTATTTAGACGCTATTTTGAATTTGGATAATCCTTATTTTGAAAATATGGTTTCTTCTATTTACCCGAAAGAACTTACTTTAAACAAAGCGAACCTATCTGACATTCAGGCTTCCTTTTTAGATTTGAATATTTCCATCACTAATGATAAAGTTTCGTCTAAAATATACGATAAAAGGGAATATTTCGATTTCAAAATTGTTAATTATCCTTCTCTAGATGGAAAAGTAGTAAAGTCAAGCAGGCAAAGCCACATGCAAGACGCAACCACCACCAAAACACCGATAGACAGCATGACACACACACACACACACAAACGCACACACACACACACACGAAATGAACACAGAAAACACCAAAAGACACACAAGAAACAGGGACAAACGTTCCACAACATGAACAAACCACAAGCACAAAGACGCAAGGCAAACAAAAGGAAGGGTGACGAAGAGAGTACCACCTTGGCACGGTCAGCAGCAAAAACACCACTGGGGGTTTAAACCGGTTTACGGACGTCCTAACCTCACAGATGTTCCCCGGTCTACATCTTATGGGGTTTACATTTCTCAACTTATTCGCTTTGCCCGAGCCTGTGCTTTGGTAATATATTTTAATAGTCGTAATTTAGTTATAACTCATAAACTTCTTAAGCAAGGCTACAGATATCATAAAATTCGTAAAGCTTTTTCAAAATTCTATTATCGTAATTTACCCCTCATTAGTAAATATAACTGCAATTTACGGACGTTACTGCAACAAGGTATTTCTCATCCAGATTTCTATGGTGATGTTATCTACAAACTTAGGAAAATTCGTGGTCATGTCCATTTTCACGATTTGTTTATTAAACGCATTAAAATTTTAGGAAGAAAGGTTCTGATCCTATTATATTGCAACACACTGCATGTTTGGTTATCGACCCCTTTACAGTCGGTCGCTATGTTTCCTCTTTACTTGCACGATGACAGGCCGAGGGTAGTACTCTATGACGGTATACTCTTAAACCCAGAAATGGGATGAGCTTACCAGACTCATGTATTACCTTTTCTCTGTCGTGCCCTTAACGGCTTCCCTGCAGTTGCTCTGTCCTCAGCAAAGTCATTGAGTACATATTTGACGGACTTTCACAGTTGTTATGCTGTTTTACATTTTGTACTGTGATTACTGTCTTCTATGTTGTGGGTAAGTCCGGGGGATACCTTTATTTACTATGTTTGTTTAGCTAGGGTGACTTTGAGATAAGTGTGAGGTTAGGACTTCCGTAAACCGGTTTAAACTCCCAGTGGTGATTTTGCTACTGACCGTGCCAAGGCGGTTCTCTCTTTGTCACCCTTTCTTTTGTTTGTCTTGTGTCTTTGTGCTTGTGTTTTGTTCATGTTTGTCTCTGGTGCTTGTGTATTTGTTGGTGTTTTCTGTGTTCTTCTCGTGTGTTTGGTTGTGTGTTTGGTTGTGACATGCTGTATGTTGGTGTGTGACTTTCTACTGTATGTGTGTGTGTATGAGTATAAATTACTATGCTTTCTGTAGGTGTTTTGATGATGGTGGCGTTTTGTATGTGGCTTTTCCTGCTTGACTTTAAACCCCCGGTGACTTTTGTCACTGACCGTTCCAAGGCGGTACTTCCATCTTCCTCCTATTGAATGTTTGTTTTGTCTTTGTGCGTCTCTTGTTGTTTTTTCTACCCATGTACATTTGCTGTTTCCTTGTGTTGCTGTTCGGGCGAGTGTTTGTTCTGTATGTGGTATTTCCTGCATGACTCATTTTTGTACTTTTACTACTTTTTCATGATGAGTCTCTGGTCAATTCTACGGTGGTCAAGACGTCTCCACTGGAGTGATAGCAGCATATCACTGACACTCGCAGTTCTGCTGTAGTTTCTTACCAGATCTGATCTTGCTGATTTGCCTCTTGACAAATGTAAACGGGATGATCTTACCAGACTCATGTATAGCCTTTACTCTGTCGTGCTTTTAATAGCCCCCCAGCAGTTGTTTTGACTTCAGCAAAGTCATTGAGTACATATTTGACGGATTTTGACAGTTGTTTTATGTTTTTATACAATGTTTTACATGTTTTTATGCTGTGGTTGACCATCCTCTATGTTGTGGGGAAGTCTGGCCGTGCTCGTACCTTTATTAACACTGATTTTGTTTTAAAACTAGGGTGACTTTGAGCCACGTGTTAGGTTAGGACGTCCCTAAATCGGGTTAAACCCCCCCCCACACACACACACACACACACCTCCCCAGTGTTGCTTTTGCCACTGACCGCTCCAAGGCGGTACTCTCTGTGTCATCCTTACTTTTGTGCTTGTCTTGTGCCTTTTGTTCGTTTGTTGGTGTTTGAAATTCATTGTGTGTGCGTGAGTTTACGTAATAGTACTGTATGTGAGTGTGTGTGTGTATGAGTATAAATTGCTATATAAATTTCTTTCTTTCGGTGTTTTGGTGAATTGTGGCGCTTTGTGTTTGGCTTTTCCTGCTTGACTTTACTACTTTTTTATGTGTAGTAGCTGTCAGTTTTAACAGAAGATTTTGTGCTACATATGTCTTGCACTTTCATTTGGATTAGTTGATGGAGAGATAGTGAAGAGTTTGTAGGGAACATGTCTGAACTGTTCATTGAGTATATAGGCTTTTCATTGTCCTGCGTGTAAGTTCTGTTTGCTTTTTTCAGTGTGCCTAACCCAGTTGCGTCTTGCCTTGGGTTGGGCCCAGTTGGGTGCTTGAAATGTTCTTGAACATTTAGAATATCTTCCAGGTAATTTACATAGCTAACATTGTGTTCTTTTTCGTACAATTGTTTTAAATCTAAAATCATTGTCGTTTCACTTTTATGCTTTCTTGTGCCTTTGTTTCTTTGTACTTGTTCGTATGTTGGTGTTTGAAATTCATCGTGTGTGCGTGCGCGCGCGTAATTGTGTCCATCTGATCGTGTTTGTTGTAGCTGTCAATCTTAACAGAAGATTTTGTGTTACATATTGTTTGCACTTTTATTTAGGTTAGTTGATGGAGAGATAGTGGATATTTGGTGGGGAACATTTCTGAACTTTTCATTGAGTATAT
The DNA here is from genome assembly GCA_963576725.1 of Azorinus chamasolen. Classification (NCBI taxonomy): domain Eukaryota; kingdom Metazoa; phylum Mollusca; class Bivalvia; order Cardiida; family Solecurtidae; genus Azorinus; species Azorinus chamasolen. Next base: position 98,660,562 of record OY755238.1, on the reverse strand, counting down.
CGGCTTTTCAGTGTTCTGCTAGTAAGTTCTGTTTGCTTTTTGCAATGCATCTTACCCAGCCAGTTGCGTCTTGCCTAAAATGTTTCAAAAGAGAATACATTTTTTTCGTATTTGGGTGCTTGGAATCCTCTTGAACATTTAGAATATCTTCAAGGTAATTATTTGCAAAGCTTACTTTGGGGTTTTCCCGTACAAATGTTTTAGATCTAAAAAATGCCGTTAAGTTTGTTGTTATTACTAGCTTTTTATATCTTTTATAAGCTTTTTCTCTTCTTCGATAGAGTCTTTAAAGATTCTTTTTATCCAGTTCAATTTATTTTTTGAGGTTACATGTCGAGTTAGTGCTTGTGTGGCGGCCGTAAAAAGTCGCCCCGTACTTCATTCTCAGTGTTGTTATATTTTCTGGTCCTTCGGGATCATAAGTTTTGATGTTATTAGTTTTGAAAATTGAATACTGCTTAAGCCGGTGCTAGGGGGCGTGAGTAATGTTGCACTTTTAATTACTATTCATGAACAGACTCAATAAAACCGAGTCTGCAATTTTCTCTTTTTGCATTTCTACTTTTGCTTTCGAAGGATCACCCATTTTCAGATTATTTGGAATAAACATGTTGATAACTTTGTTAATATTCCCAGTAAATAGCTGGTATATCTGCTCAACAGATTTTACATCATAGGGTCCTGATGGAATGCAGAGACATGTTCTCATGTAGTCTCATTGTGCAATAATATTTGTTTCTGTGAGTACTTATACCAGGGATTACCGCTGATTCCCTCACCACAGTTGGGTATTCGTCAGAAAAAGATCAAGGGTATAATTTTCGTGTCTTCTTGCTCCATCTGGTTGAGGTTTAGTCATAGAGAATGTCGATAAACGATCTATAGAATGTTGGATATTTGCAGTCTGTGTTTGGTATTAAGTCTTGCCAGTGAGTGTTTGGCATATCAAATCACTTCCTATTCATAATTATACCCTCGCAAACGAAGTCTGAGACTGGGTATATAGGAGTCAGTGTGTTGGTCTGTTGGCATGTCTGTCTGTCTGTCTGTCTATCCGTGACACAAATCCTGGTCATGGCACCGACATGTTTGCGATCAAGGCAGCTGAGCGGGGGTATTCCACCACATGTAGTGATAGTTCTTATTAGAGTTTTTATGCTTTTTTTCAATCAAAAACTGAAACTCTTTGAGGCAGTCACTATCGTATTCTTTAGGTTTGTAATATGTCCCAATGAGAAGGTCATTCCTGCCAGACGACTGTATTTGTACCCATATATTTTCAAACTGTCGGTGCAAAGAACATGTGCATCTTATGCAATCGCCGCTTGTTGTCGTATATTCCTCCTGAATGGGGTATAACCTAAGAGAGGATAAAAGATCTTCATGCAACAATGTTTAGATTTTAGCCACGATTAAAATAAAGCACCTAGTTATAGTCTACGTTCAGTCCGAATGATCGCTCAGCTGTACATTTACTCCCCTGGCCACTGAGCCATTCGCCTACAATATTGAGCGCTGCTAACATATGCCGCAATCATGCCGCTGCAGTACCGGCTAACGACCATTAAATGTACCCATTTTAACAAATTGTGGAGAGGAGGGAACCTCATGGGGGTGGGAGACACTGAAACGCGTCTATGAAATATCCGAGATTGGTAGTCAAGGGCGTAACCACTTAATCACCGCACTATTCTATTCCAGTTAAAATGTCTGGATTGGTAGACGACACAAGATTTTCATATTCCCGTATTTTTGTCAACAATTGATCCACAATTAATTACTAAAACTGTAAGTGGTCCGCTACTATTATTCTGTTTAGTCTTTGTTGTGACAGGGTGTTTTTGTTTCATGTAGTTGATGTGATGATTGGGCTGGATTTGGGTAATAGCTCAGCGGACATTTTTGTATCAAGATTTTCTGTGATATCTGACAGGTGTTAAACAAGCAGCACAAGCTTGAAATAGGTACAGATGTAACGTTCAAGTTGTCACATGAGAGACACTTCCCTACATTAAGTTTTAAGACATTTTCAAGACGGACGTATATATATCTTCTGACAATCTGCATGGTATCAGGCGTAACGGAAATCACACTCAATCCCCTTACATGTCTATGTAACAGGTTGTTCACATCACAGGGGTCTGATCCGCTTCATGTGAGTCTATATATGCATGTATACTATATTATAACAAGGGTTCTAACAGGCAGAATCGACATCCGTGTACCACAAGTACAAATATGACCGTAACTCTTACAATTTAAATTATAATTTCGTAATTCTTTCGGCTATTGAAAGTCAATATCTTTAATACCAAATAAATATAATCTTCTGACGATAACTCATGTACTAGTATCAATCAAACAATGATTTTCTCACGTGCTTTCTGAATCATTGACAAATGGTCGTTCACCCCGGTCTCATCCTATCATTCACAGCAATAACCAGGCGATTTGCATTTCAAAAGATGGCGTGGTTCAATAGAACAACTAATTTCTATCACCAATATCGATTTGTGTCGTCCTCTAGATAAGTAAGCAACTAGTAAAGGCGACCTTTCCATCTGTCGTTGTGTTTCTGTTTCGGATTAACCATTTTGCAACAAATATGAATGGAGCCAAACTTGGGAAATCCGTGACGTCACGTACAATGGCCCCTTCCTTAACGATTTGAAGCTTACTGACAATACATCATCGTTTGGATGCTGGGGACTCAAAAGAAGGAGATTTGTGATAAAATCGAGTCGTTGTTGTAATCAAGCCATCTTTGGAACTACATATCGTCAGGTTTTCGTTTTGATAGGGTTTGACAGTTGTCAATGACCAAGGAAAGACGTTAAAAGTTAAGAAAATCATTGTTGCATTTGAATAATGCATATGATACTGTCAGAAGATTATACTTATTTGCTTTCAATAGCCGAAAGAATTGCGAAATTATTTGCTGTTTCGCTGTGTTGCTGTTCGGGCGACTGTTTGTTCTGTATGTGGTGTTTCCTGCATGGCTCATTTTTGTACTTTTATCATATCAATCGTAAGAGTTATAGACTTGTGTGCACTTGAGGTACACGGATATCCTGTCTGTCAGTTGGAACCCATGTTTATTATATAGCATATATAGACTCCCACGAAGCGGTTCAGAAACCTGTGGTTCACATGATCAACATGGGAATATGGTAGAGTTATTGATGCATTCCGTTTCTCCAGTTGGGCCAGGATTTGATTCTATACTAGGGAAATCATTAGCCGTAGAATACTGAGGAATATTCGTGTTCTATATACCGATTTGTAACCATATTTATAACTGAGTCGTAGCTTCATTGAACAACATAATAGCATGCTAGACTTTGTATTTGCGCCATTTTCGTTGGAAGATAACTCGTCCTTGTTGGTATCCATCTGATCAGAACATTCCTGAGGCTCGAGACGTCAATAACGAGTGTAATTGCACGCAATAACATGCTAAAAGGTCACTGCCACCATCATGCTTCTGTGTATTCGAAGTTAAAAATAAATCGGAAGTGACACGTTTTCAGCAGATATGACATTGACCTCTCCAGGACAAAGAGGCCAGCGACAAAAGGATCCAGTTCAATATGCCAGGCTTTAAATATACAATCTGAGTGAGAACGTCCACAAAAGATGTTTGTGAAGTAAACTGGATTTGCTTCAACGTGATCATTTTCTTTTTCAAAATCATCAAACCATTTTTTAGAAAGATAAAAAAACACAGGTATGTCAGTGACTTATGTCCACGCAAATTCCGTAGTTAATCGTACGAATTGTTATGTAATGTTTCATGAAACATTACGAATTGTTATTGCATGACAGGTATATATCAAAAGTGAAATTCGCGTGAGGTATAATAATAACAAATATTATTATAAGCTTCAGTAGCACTTCAATGTGCTTGATGTTTACAGATATTTCGCTATCACCGGTCCATAGTAAATGAATGAGGAACATCAATTTAATATGTGAACTATGTTCAAGTTAGATAAAATCTTCGTCACGAATTGAGCTTTGCTACACTAGACGTTAAGAAATAGATTAAGGCATCCAAACCTTACACACATCAAATATTTCGAGGCAATCGTATATAGTTAGTGGACTCATTAGGCTTGATTTATAATACAGTAAGTTTGTGACAGAATGTGTCTTCATTGCCTATTTTTTGTCTTAATATAAGATAACGGATACTTGTTGTCACATTGAAAGGAAATATCACCATCGTATCAGTTTACCGTGTGCCTAGTGCAATGATACAATTCTTTTTTCTTTTTTTGGTGAAGCCTAGGCTTCGTTTATTCAATATCATGTGTTATTTACATATATCAAAATAACAACAACAACAATAAAAATAATCGTCAAACTATGTTTGTGACAAAATGGATTTTTGTATTTTTAAATAGAAAGTGTATCGCATCAGTATATTATACTTTGTAACATTTTGTTAAATTTGCAACGAATGTATTATTTGTGTTTTTATAGTTCAGTAGTTCAAGTAATATTTTAAATTCATAGAGAAAAACTTTAAAAATGTCACATTCAAGAGTCCAGTTGTTGCTAAGAAAATAAGATTTATATATGCTAAAGCCTACTAGAGTGAGCAGTACATTAACATAAAAATAATCGGCATTTGTAATCTTGTATCCGAAAAGTAGTGTTTTCAAGTTCTTTAAATCTGCCTTAATACTACAGTGTTTAAATAGCAAAATAATTGTTTCCTTAAAGGATTGTATTTCAGAGCATGTTATGAACGTGTGCTCATAGTCTTCATTTTAGGCTGGGTCCTAGTAGTGGTTACCGTAGCATCCCCCCCTAGACTTTTTTTCATGGGTACCAAATTGTTCGTTGGGGTCCTCAGAACACATTTTGAGCATGCCCCCAAAAATAAGTTTGTCCCAGCTATGTTTTATTTAACGGTTTCCATGGTAACCCGAGGTAATTTTCGAAACTACCTTGGTTCAGAAAATGCGCCATAACTTTGTTTTTAGAAGCAATAGAAGGACAAAACAAGTACCAAAGTAAAGCAGAGACATATAGCTTGAATATGATATATGATTTTATTAATAGTCATAATGCATTCTTATGAATATTAATGAGGAAGTAAAAAATGTGGGTTTTTTTTAGAAAAAGGGAGTTTGTTGTTTAGTCTGAGAGGCTTATTAATGCACAGAAATTATTGAATTTAGGTTTAAGTTGTTTGTTGGAGTCCTCAGAACACATTATGAGTATTTCCCCAAATAATTTTGTCCCATCTATGTTTTATTAAACGGTTTCCATGGTAACCCGAGGTAAATTCCGAAACATCCTTGGTTCAGAAAATGCGTAATAACTTTGCTTTTAGAGGTAATAGAAGGACAAAACAAGTACCAAAGTAAAGCAGAGACATACAGCTTGAATATGGTATATAAAGTAATTAATATTCATAAATGCATGCTTATGAATATTCATGAGAATGTAAAAAAATGCGGTTTTTAGAAAATGGAGCTTGTTATTTAGTCTGATAGGCTTATTAATGCACATAAATTATTGAATTCAGGTTTAAATTGTTTGTTTGGGTCATCAGAACACATTTTGAGCATTCCCCCAAAGTAATTTTGTTCCATCTATGTTTTATTGAACGGTTTCCATGGTAACGCGAGGAGGTAAATTTCGAAACATCATTGGTTCAGAAAATGCATAATAACTTTGCTTTTAGAGGCAATAGAAGGACAAAACAAAAACCAAAGTAAAGCAGAGACATATATCTTCATTATGATATATAATTTTAATAATATTCATATATGATTGCTTATGAATATTAATGAGGATGTATAAAAATCCGCTGTTTTAGAAAAATGAGTTTTTGTTTAGTCTTAGAGGCCTATAAATGCACAAAAAATATTGAATTCAGGTTTAAATTGTTCGTTGGGGTCCGCAGAACACCACTTGAGCATTCCCCAAAATAATTGTGTCCAAGCTATGTTTTCAACGGTTTCCATGGTAACCCGAGGTAAATTTCGAAACATCCATGGTTAAATAAATGCGTCATAACTTTGCTTTTAGAGGCGAAAGAAGGACAAAACAAGAACCTGAATAAAGCAAAGACATATATTTTTAGAAAAAAGGAGTTTATTGTTTAGTCTGAGATGCCTATTAATAAAAAAGAGTTATTGAATTCACGTTTAAATGTTTTCGTGTGAAGGAAAATAAACCATCTTTATTTCAGGTAATATTTCTATAAAGCATGCGTATTTAAGCTTATTTGCATATAATGTACGTATATGAATAAGCAATTTTCTATGAGCATTGTATTTAGTATTATTTTGAGTATACGGTAAAATCTCGATTATTCGAATTTTCTTTATAGAAGCATTAAGACCCTTTTAGGTAGGTGACTTCTTAATGCATGATGAAAGTCATGCAGAAAGCTGCACTAGGAGCTTTCTGCATGACTTTCACCATGCATTAAGCTGTCACCTGTCTTAAATATCGATAATAATACGTACGTCAATGATAATACGTCAATGTTTGAAGCAAATCCCATTTGTTGGATGCAACTGCCGGTGCTAAAGAAGTGAATGTGAGAGAGAGAGAGAGAGAGAGAGAGAGAGAGAGAGAGAGAGAGAGAAAGAGAGAGAGAGAGAGATTGGCCTAATGCCCGCCCCTGGGGCTGTCGGAAACAAGTCAGGGGATCTGATAAAACATCCCAGGTCGAATTTCATTTTAAACCGGAGGCCTAAGAGATACCCAGGGAACCCTTGTCCGTAAGAGTTTAGCGGACATGATCCACCCAGTTGCCGGGCTGGCACAAAATTCTTCGTCCAGGTCAGGCAAACGGGAAAGAAGTCCCGTGGAAGGAGAAAGAGACTCCCTAGACTTAATTAGGTTAGGGAGGTCCACTTTCTCGACTGACACTAGCACGGAAGAGGATAGAGGACCCCTATGAATAGGATTCGGGGGTCTAGGGCAGACAGAGGGTGGGATGATTCTAAAACAATCTTCACACGCATTCTCAATAGAAAATATTGATGTTCAGAATCATCTAAAGAAAAAGAGGACTAAGTCCCGTCTAAATCTGAGTGAGAGGCTTCCACAAAGTCTGATTCCCTTAAAAAATAGTACCATCCCTAGGAGCCATAATGGACAAAGTGTCTTCCTGCTCTCCCTCAGAATCCGCCCTGGTGAACGCCATGGATGGCAGCACCCGGGAAGAGTTGGACCCGCCACAGACATAGAAGTGTGGACTGTGGGTTCATGTGAGAGCTATTCTCCCTCTAGGTGAAGCTTGCTGGTTCCCAGAATGAGTGTCGGCTATCGAAAGCGACCAGCCGGTTTATCGAATCTGAGGAGGCAGAGCGATGTCTTCGCATAGAAGAGTAATGGTAAGACCTCGATCTGCGATGAGAGCGGTGCGAGTGCCGGTTCCCATTAGAAGGTTTTACGCCTCCTACGGGGTGGGTGGGATGGGGACTGGGGAGTCCGAGGTGTACTTAGAAGATGAAGAGTAATTGCAGGGTCTAGACGACCAAGAACGTCTAGACTTAGCCAGAGCAGCTTCCTGTTGACTTTCACCACTGTAATGCGGTGTAGAGACAGAATGCCCTGTAGAAAAGATTGGACTGGTAGATTTACCGGTCCACTTCGGTATCCTGGTCCAAAGGACCAGACCGGGCCATCGGAGGACCGTTGGAGAGCAAACTTAGGGCACCGGGTGCTCGGTAGACCGGTCTGCTGGTGATGTCATGAAACGGAAGCACTTACGCCAGGACACCGGGGACCGGTGACGGATAACTGGGCCTAGATTCAGCGGGACCAGGCAAAACCCTTCACACAACAAGCGGACCGGGAGACCTGGCAACAATAGTACCTGGGACTAGAACAAAGGGTACCATTCAAGTGGTAAACGGGGAACCCGCGCCCGGGCCAGCAGTTGGGTGCCGATCTGCAACTAACAACTGGGGAATCGACTGCACCACAGGGGCTGTTGATGAAAGATTTTAAAGAAGAAGCAGGCTTCTTCTGAGCTTTAGAGGACAGTGATTTGTCTGTTGCGAGGGAGTCGCTGACCAAAGAGAAGAAAACTTCTTCCGTCGGGCAGCAAGCTCCCACGTCTCCCCTGTCCAGAGGGGTGAAACTGGACAGGGAGCTGACGCGGAGCATCTACAACAGGCCAGACACACTTAATGAGTTGTCCAGCCTGTCGCGAAATGCTCGCAAGACGCCTTGCGTTGCTCTGGCATGCTGTGGTAAATAATCAAGCAAATGCATAAGACATCGCGAGTAAGTTAGAAGTCACGCAAGGCTAATATGGGTAAACATAAGCTGATGATTACAGTCGAGATGCTATATATTTTCTATTGCATTGCAAAACACCCATAACAGTAATATTCTTCATAAAACATGCATGAGGCTCAATTCCTCTGCTGTAGTTTCTTACAAGAAATGTGTTTTTCACATACATGTATATTGCAATATAATAGAAAAACTTACTTTCCTACAACAGTTTACTTTCTCATTAATATTCATGATTTGGAAATAATATTCATTATCTACATATTTATATACATGAACATCAATATCGCTGTTTTAGTCAATATCAAGCTCTATACTGGTTAACTAAAATAATCTCAGATAAAAAGAACAGCTCATTCAAGTGTGTTTATTTTACATCTCATTAATATTCATAAATATGCATTAATATATACATGTTTTAGAAATATTACATGAACCAAAGATGTTTTCCTTTATTTGTATGTTGATATTAAAACATTTAAATCTGAATTCAATAACTATTTGTATATTATTAGGCCTCTCAGACTAAAAACAAACTCGTCAAACTAAAAACGCATTTTTTACTTCCCCATTAACATTCATAAGAATGCATTATAAGAATGCATTATATGTATTAATAGAATTACATATCGTATTCAAGCTATATGTCTCTACTTTACGTTGGTTCTTGTTTTGTCCTTCTATTGTCTCTAAAAGCAAAGTTATGAAGCATTTTCTTAATCAAGATAGTTTCGAAATTTACCTCGGGTTACCACGGAAACCGTCTAATAAAACATAGCTGGGGCACAACTATTTTGGGAGAATGCTCAAAAAGTGTTCTGATGACCCCAACGAACAATTTAAACCTGAATTCAATAATTTTTGTGCATTAATATGCCTCTAAGACTAAACAAAAAACTCATTTTTCTAAAAAAGCGGATTTTTATACTTCCTCATTAATATTCATAAGCAATTATATATGAATATTATTAACATTATATATCCGAATCAAGATATATGTCTCTGCTTTACTTTGGTTTTTGTTTTGTCCTTCTATTGCCTCTAAAAGCAAAGTTATTATGCATTTTCTGAACCAATGATGTTTAGAAATTTACCTCCTCGCGTTACCATAGAAACCGTTCAATAAAACATAGATGGGACAAAATTACTTTAGGAGAATGCTCAAAATGTGTTCTGATGACCCAAATAAACAACTTAAACCTGATTTCAATAATTTCTGTGCATTAATAAGCCTATCAGACTAAACAACAAGCTCCATTTTCTAAAAAACGCATTTTTTTACATTCTCATGAATATTCATAAGAATGCATTTATGAATATTAATTAAATCATATACCATATTCAAGCTGTATGTCTCTGCTTTACTTTGGTACTTGTTTTGTCCTTCTATTACCTCTAAAAGCAAAGTTATTACGCATTTTCTGAACCAAGGATGTTTCGGAATTTACCTCGGGTTACCATAGAAACCGTTTAATAAAACATAGATGGGACAAAATTATTTGGGGAAATACTCATAATGTGTTCTGAGGACTCCAACAAACAACTTAAACCTAAATTCATTAATTTCTGTGCATTAATAAGCCTATCAGACTAAACAACAAACTCCTTTTTTCTAAAAAAACACATTTTTTACTTCCTCATTAATATTCATAAGAATGCATTTATAAATATTAATAAAATCATATATCATATTCAAGCTATATGTCTCTGCTTTACTTTGGTACTTGTTTTGTCCTTCTATTGCTTCTAAAAACAAAGTTATGGCGCATTTTCTGAACCAAGGTAGTTTCGAAAATTACCTCGGGTTACCATGGAAACCATTAAATAAAACAGCTGGGACAAACTTATTTTTGGGGGCATGCTCAAAATGTGTTCTGAGGACCCCAACGAACAATTTGGTACCCATGAAAAAAGTCTAGGGGGGGATGCTACGGTAACCACTACTAGGACCCAGCCTATTTTCATTGCATTTCAAACAGTTTGGCGAGTTTTCCATTTTCCACTTAAATCTTATTTCTCTTGTTGGGAATATTATATTAATTGTTCTATATTTATATTGTTTAAGCCTATTGTCATATATTTTGTTAACAAAAATATATATATCCGTCCATGGCAGTATGCAACCGAATTTTCCGCTCCAATAGCGGTGCATGATAGGTTCCTGAAATTGTCTAACCAGTACACATTGGTATATATTTTTATTGTTACATTCATATAAGGATCGGTTGTCTACAGTTAGAGTCAGTGACGTTTTCACTCTCGTTTTGTATGAGTCTTCCGTTTTTAGCAAAGATTTCCATTTTTTAGGTATTGCTTGTATTAATGTTTTATATTCTATTATCCAATTTCTTTTATCTTCTAACTTCGTTAATATGTGTGTATGATCTATCATTCCTATGTCGTTGATTATATCGTTTACAAATATTATACCTGCATGTATCCAATTGTAAAAAAGTAGACATTTATTTCTTGATTTAATAAATTTGTTACCCCATATGATTTGATTTCAAACGTTTGCAAATGTTGAGACTTCATGTTGCTTATTGCATTTGATACTTATCCAAATTTCTAATATATATTTGTAAAATTCTGAAAGGTATGTTGTGTCTCAACTTTTTAAACTGTCTATGTTCATGTAGAATATTAAAAAATTGGTTCCATAGGTCTGGAATAGGTATCTAGGAATTGCCTTCCAGTTTGCATCTGTATCATCCGTTAAAGCCTTTACCCATTTTATTTTTATTGATTTGATGTACGATTCTAAGTCTAACATTTCGAGTCCTCCTTTTAATTTGTTTCCTATCAGAGTTTTTCGTTTTATCTTTTCTCTTTTTCCATTCCACAGGAAATGGTAAAACATGTTATTTAATCTACTCACTCAAATTGAATAAAGCTAACCCGTCCGACAATTGTGCAGCGTTTCTTGATCTAGACCTTAAAATTGATAATGGAATGATTTCTTCTAAAATATATGACAAAAGAGATGATTTTGATTTTAATATTGTTAATTTTCCTCATCTTGACGGGGATGTTCCCCGGGCTCCATCTTACGGGGTTTATATATCTCAACTTATTCGTTTTGCTAGAGCTTGTTCATCTATTGACGATTTTAACAGTCGAAATCTCATTTTAACTGAGAAACTGCTTAAGCAAGGATATAGATACCATAAACTAAGAAAAACTTTCTCTAAATTTTACTATCGAAATCTCTCGCTTATTTGCAAGTACCAATGTAATCTCAAGGCGCTTCTGCGACACGGTATTTCACATCCTGAATTTTATGGTGATGTGATTTACAAACTTCGTAAAATTATTGGACATACCCATTTTCTCACTTTGTTCATCAAATATGTTAAAAAATCATTAAAAAGGGATATGATCCTGTAGTACTACAACATATTGCATGTTTGGTTGTGAACCCTTTTACAGTTGGCAATCACGCTGGCCTCTTTGCATGTACGCCGACAAGAAAGGTTTAGTACTCTATGAAGGCGACCTCTTAAATCCAGAAATGGAAGGAGAACGTCGGATATCTGTACTATTTCGTTTTTGTCGTACCCTTTATTACTTTTCTACAGTTACTCTGTTTGCAGCTCAATCATTGAGTACACTAGCGATAGGTGGATACAGTTTGTTTACTTAAATGTTTTCGTTATACATGCACTTTACCACTGTATTTGCCGTCGCGGTTGTTGTAGATTAGTCGGAGAGGGGATACGTTTATTTACACTGTTTGTTATTTAGGGTGGGGATGGAATAAGTGTGAGGTTGGGCGCCCATAAACCGGTTTAACCCCCCAGTGACTTTTGTCACTGACCGTTCCAAGGCGGTACTTCCATCTTCCCCCTATTGCATGTTTGTTTTGTCTTTGTGCGTCTCTTGTTGTTTTTATAGTTATGTACATTTGCTGTTCCCTTGTGTTGCTGTTCGGGCGACTGTTTATTCTGTATGTAGTGTTTCCTGCATGACTCATTTTTGTACTTTTTGTGTACAGTTAATGTGTGAAATAAGTATGTAAACATAGGAACAAGTAATGTTTTAATAATTTGAATTTTGCCGTAAAATGTTAGTTTGCCGTTTTTTCAATTTTGTATTATTTTGTGAGATTTGCTGATTTTATTTTCCCAGTTAAGTTCTGAACAAAGTTCTTTATTGTTGTGGAAATATATGCCTAAAGCTTTAATCGGGCATTGTGGCCATTCTATATCTCCTACCGAGTCCGTGCAGTATTTTTTGCTTCCTATCCACATCCCTTCTGTTTTGTTTCTATTAAGTTTATCCCCGAAAATGTTCCGAATGTTTTAACTATTTCTAACGCGAGTGTAATGTCGCTTTCAGTTCTTAAAAATAGCGTTGTGTCATCAGCTAATTGTGTAACGTTTAGGTTATATGTTTTATTTAAAGTATTTACTTCTATACCAGTCAAATTTTTAGAATTTCTGATGTTAACCGCCATAACTTCAGCTGCTAAAATATATAAAAGAGAAGATATGGGACAGCCTTGCCTGATCCCGCGTGTGAGTCCGAATATTTGTGATCTAAATCCATTGTTGAAAATGCATGCTTTGCAGTCTGTATACAGGGTTTTTATCCATGATATAAAACTGTCTTTAAAACCAAACTGTTTTAACACATCAAAGAGAAAATTCCACTCAATAGTATCAAACGCTTTACGAAAATCTAAAAATAATATAGCTCCTTCTATCTGTAAATTTTCTGCATAATCAATTACGTCCTGAATTTGTCTCAAGTTGTATCCAATATATCTGTTTTTAATATAGCCTTGTTGATCTAGCTGTACTATTTTGTGTATTATGGTTTTTAGTCTATTTGCCAGTGCTCTTGCTGCTATTTTATAATCAACATTTAAGAGGGATATGGGTCTCCAGTTTTCTAAATCAGACGGGTCACCTTTTTTTATATACATGTACCAATGCTAACGAGCTTATTTTTTGTGAATTTGCCAGTTCATTGTCTAAGTAAGATTCGTTGAACGTTTTAGTTATGATATTTTCAATTTTGTGCCAAAAACATTTATAAAATTCCGAAGTAAGGCCATCTAAACACGGACTTTTGTTTGATTTCATTTCTTGTACTGCCGCTCTTAATTCCCTGCAGCTGAACAGGCCTTCGCAAACTTCTGCATCTGATTCTTGCAATTTGGTGAATGTCGTGTTGCTAAGATAAGTGTGTATTTCATTTGAGTCTACAAATGTATATTGTTGGTCTTATACAACGTTGAATAAAAGTTTACTTCTTCGTTCAATATTGTATCTCTATCAAATGTTTTTTCTCCATTAATACTTAAAGATGAAAGTGATTTTCTTGATTGTCTAGCTTTCTCAAGATTTAGAAAATATTTCGTTTTTTTTTCTCCTTTTTCGATGTAATTCACTCTAGCTCTTATCTGTGCACCTCTAGCTTTCAAATCATAGAGCGTCTGTATTCCATTTTCTACTTCGTTTATTTCATTCTTAATATTATTGTTTGGATCTTGATTAGATAGTGATTGTGTTAATTGTTCTTCTAGTACGCTTATGTTTTCTTTTCTTTTTCTTGATTGACGTTTGGCACATTTGATTGTTATATCTTTAATATCTATCTTTAATGATTCCCACAAAGTCTTCATCGATTCGTTTTATAGAGATCTGCACATTTGTCGATGGTGTCTGATATTAGCTGGATATAGTGGGGGTCAGTTAAGTACATGTTATTAAATTTCCAAAAGCCTGGACCTCGTTTAGTATTATTTAATAGTTTTAATGATATGGCTAGATGATCAGTGCATTTAACGCATGCTGGTCTTATGTCCGCTTTAAGTATAAGGGGGACTATGTTTTCTTCTATTAACCAAAGGTCTATCCTACTTTTCTTAATACCATGTTTTCTTTTCCATGTAAATTGTGTTTTATTTGGATTCATTTCCCGCCAAATATCTGAAAGATTGTATTTTTTAATCAAATTAATGAGTGATTTAATCGGCACGCGTGTTTTGTTATTGTTTTTATTGCTACTAAGCCGGTCTGATTTGTTTAAGATTTCATTCATATCTCCACCAATAAGTTTTAAACCGAGAGCATTTTTTCCAATTAATGTGCTAACAGTTTCAAAAAATCTATTTCTGTTAGACTTATCGTTATTAGCGTACGTATTGACTAATGTATAGGTTGTATCGTCATGTAAAATGTTTACAAAAACATATCTACCCAAGATGTCTATACAGAAATCTATTATTTCATATTCTATGTTTTTATTAATGAGTATCGAACAACCTCTGCTTGAACTAGAACCATATGAATGGATTATTTCCCAATCTGAAAATTCTGTGTTTACAGTGTTTGATATTTCAAAAGTGAAGTGTGTCTCTTGTAAAAAAAAGGATGTCAACCCTTTGTAGGGTGACCTATTCTTTTAACCGTAAACGTTTGTCTTTGTCTCGTAAACCCTGTGCGTTTAAAGAAAGTAAATGTAAGCTAAGTATCATTTAAAAGAAACAGATTAATGAAAATAGTGTCAAAAAGATTACTTCATTTACAACGAGATGTTAACAAGGGAGGTAACACTGTATTTCTGAGAGTAGATTATCTCCCATTTGTACCGACGGCTTACAAAATACAAATCGTACAAAGCAAAACATCTGACTATAAAATGACATAGTGTCTCAAACCGTATAAACATTAAATTCGAATAAGCCATCTATTAAGAAGACAGGTACATAGTTTATGTGTACCCGTGCCTTAGACACTGTAACATATGTATCAGCAAACAAGCGATAAAAAAAACTCCGCTTTACTACATTATAAACATATGTTAAATGCAGCGTTTCAATCACCGTCATCATCATACTCGTCGCCATTATCATACCCACCATCATCATCATCATCATCATCATCATCATCATCATCATCATCATAATAATAATAATAATAATAATAATAATAATACTGGTGCTAAATACATCAGTGCTCTGATATAAGCTACAAAGCAAAGCACATACTAACAAGGTAGGTAAGACCATCATTTTGAGGATAGATTATCTCCCGTGTGTACTGACAGCTTAAAAACGTGCGAGAGAACACGTGCGTATCATGTCCATGTACTCTAAGCGGAATGCAGAAAATACAAAACGTACAAAGCAAACCACTGCAACATGTGCATCAATGATAAAACTCTCCTAAGCAGCTTCTTAATCACCACCACCACCATCATCATCATCATCATCATAATCATCATAATCATCATCATCATCATCATCATCATCATCATCATTATCATCATCACCATCATCATCATCATCATCATCATCATATTGGAGCTAAATACATCAGTGCTCTGATATTAGTTACAAAGCAAAGCATTTGAAGATAGGAAGAAGTGGTATCTCTATAGATGTGCTTACGGAATCAGAGAGTGCTTTAAACAGTGTGCCTATCAACTTATCGGCGTTAAAAACATCTGATATACAATATCATAATCATACTATCATAATCAGTAACTCAGATTATCATCGACTAATAAATGCGTGTCTGTACATATGAAGACATTATTATAATTTTTACCCATTAATAATACCATTCGTCATCAACATGATTACTATGTAGAAAAAACCGCATTACATGAGCATCTATAGCGTACCTGTCAGTGTAACAACTGTCAAAAGATGTAGCGATATATCTATAATCATAATCATCATCATCATCATCATCATCATCATCATCATCATCATATTATTATTATTATCATCATCATCATCATCATAATGACTGTTATTGTTTTCCATATGAACAACGAGCCTATGCAGTGTGGATAGGTCATAAGTGACGCCACCACAGAATGTCGAGTAACTATTATAATGTTTAACATCATCATCATTAGTAATCATCATCAGGATAATAATTACATTCATCATCAACATCATCGATCATCATCATCATTATCAAATATTATAATTATTTTATCAAATCAGCTTTCAGTTTCAAAGTCCATAGAACAGTCCTTAGCATCAATACACATGTAAGTGTATAGCGTAGATCTAATCACTATCATATTCGCTATCTTCATTTCGCGATTTATCCCAGTATCTGTATTTTCGTCGTCTGAGCTTCCATTGGAGTCGTTAGAGGAAACAGTGTTGGCATCAGGGCACGATCCCTTTTTATGACCGGGTTTCTTGCAGATCAGGCACATCCAGTCGTTTTCACATGAGCTGATTGTGTGCCCATTGCCTAGACACTTGGAACACTTCAAAACAGTCGGTGCCTTGGTTTGACCACGATGGATGACCTTGGCCTTGAAACTGCCAAAGAACATAAATGTGTTGAGGGGCTCTTTGAGGGATGACGTCTTTACTAATATTAGTCTATCACCCGTTTCACAATTAGTTAGTTTGTCTTTTACTCTCAATTTCTCCCGGGTATTTGAGATTAAGTCAATGCCTTTCAACACTAGAACTCTTGTGATTGTGGTATCATCAACAGGCAGTGGGATATTTTGGATCCGTATACGTGTAGTGTCCTCGTAGTCAAGTCTTTGAGGGGTTTTCTGTAATATGGGCAGCGCGTGTCCCCTTAGAGTGACCCCTCTGTGATTAGCTTTGCCTTATCAGTTAGATTGTCTAAATAAATTCGCCACATTCCGTTAACTCGTTGCAATTTGGTAATATGTGATGGGTCAATAACACCAGAAAGACCAATGTACAATTCTTCATGTTTAATAAACTCGGTGTAGTTTGGCTTACGTTTTCCGAAAAGACTTTCTTCTCGAAGAAAAACGAGCGGGCCGCCATTTTGTTTAGTGTTGTCCATAGCTCCGTCATTTGTACTCACGGTTTCTACAGTTTCTCCGTCAGACGCTTCCATTTCCAATTCCTTTCGGTAAAATTCGAATCTCCAGACACTTATAGAAAAGTTGGTATCAAATTTTTGGAGTAAACAAAAACTATTTGTGTACAGTTATTTGATTTATGCATTGGCTTGTATTAGTTACCTCCCCTTCTCCGTTCAATGATACAATTCTAACATTCAGTAATTATTGTATTATTTACTGTTCAACACAAAAATGTTCTGTTGGTCTTGTATTCAAAGCGATTAAGCCTCGAGTGCCTTTATTTCATTCTTACGTTCAAAATAGTAGCAAAAGTTCATGCGTGAATCATGCAGGAAGCAGCACATACAAAACACACAGTACTACGACAAAATCAGTAAAAGTGCATGCATTTCCAAAGACACAAATAGACAACAAACAATAGGGGGAAGATGGAAGTACCGCCTTGGAACGGTCAGTGACCGTTGTCACTGGGGGGTTAAACACTCAATACATTTGACGCCAAGTATTGAAGGGAAACATTCTCAGTTTGCAGACAAAAAGCTGCGTTTCAAAACCCAATAGAGCGTTGTTCATTTTGTCGATGCCACAATATGAAAGTAGCTCACAAAATAAATATTTCCAGATCTTACCGTTGGTTCTGTTTATTTACATTAAACTTCAAAGCATCAACAGTGCTTTAATGTAAATCTCAATACCTGGCATATGTCATTAACATCGTCTCGTACTCTTCTATTTGCACATTGACAATTGTACAAAAATACGGGAACAGTTGCAAAGAAAATCCACACATTTGTACCCATTTGCGCCGAGTGGATTCTTCCATGTTTATATATTGGATTAGTGCATTTTTATCAAAGAGATTTCTGGTCTAAATTTTTATATTCAAATTCCTATCAAACAGTTCAGACTCTGATCAGACGTTACATTATGCGACGTCTGATCTGAGTCTACACTGTTTGCTATTTCCCATATATGGGATCGTGGGCACAAATGGGATAATTCTGTTTTCACCCCCCCCCCCCCATTGAATACGCCTTTCTATGTATTTGCAAACAGGATAGACCTAGATCAAATGGCTCCTACAGGAGCTGTCTCATCAGGGTCTTTACTATTTACATGAACAGCAAGAGAATGGTTAACCCTTTTCCAAATATACGCTTTATTGGCTCACATTTGCAAAACAGACTGGACCGAGCTAAGACGACATGTCACTCGGTGTATCACGTGGATGCAAGCTGTGTGACGCTGGGTCATTACGCGCTATAAAGCTAAATTAGTCAGAAATAATGAAAAACGTACAGGTTTCAAATTTTAACCTATTCGATTTTTGACGACTGTGTAAAAGTCACTTTGTGAAACCATTGTGATAAATAGAGCATTTGCTCCTATAGCTCTATTTATCACAATGGTTTCAAACTACAAAATTCTAAAATGTTACTTTTCTCTAGTTAATGCACCTTTTCGGTAGATTTATCCAAAGAGATTGTATCTAAAAATAGCCTATGAGGGAAAGGGTTAACAGCGACTATTATTACAAGGTTTGGTATTGGTTAATCATATTCGTGGTTATATATGTATATCTGATGTTAAACCTTTCCCTGTTGAATATTCAGAAATAATGACATCATGAACATTAATCGGCTTTTTATAATGGTACATGGACACATGGATGTTTGACACTGGCATACACAATAGATTTATATATATATATCACTTCACAAGTAAACAGGAGCCGGTTGATATGGGTCTCCTCTGCACATGCGTCGAAAGACGTATTTACGGAGTGAAAAAGAGTTTATATGAAGCATTTGAGCGTTGCTGAGTTTCGGATTTTATCTATATTAATTCATAAACGGACAAGAGCCAAACCTGACCAAACGACTCCACTAGGAGCCGTCTGATCTGGGTCTATTCTGTCTGGAATGGCGTAGAAAGGTATGCATATGGAGTAAAGGATTACAGTTTAGGCCTGTTACAAGGTGGGTCCATGTTTGCTAATGGAAGTCAAGTCGCTAATATCAGGGTAAGGGTTTAATGTTCATTCATTTCAAGTCTGTGATAACATTTCACTGAAACAATTCGAATACAGTTGGAATGCCAAACTAACTCGATGTCCGTCTTTTAACCCGTTTTCTCCTACTGACACTTAAAACAGTATTGAAACCTTTGTTATAAAAAGAGCATTTGCTCCATAGGAGCACATGCTCTATTTAGCACAATGTTTTTAAAACTACACGATTCTATATTTCTCCTGTTCTATAGTTAATGCTCCTTTTCGGTAGATTAATTAAAAGAGGTTGGGTCTAAAACAAGTCTAGGAGGGACTGAGTTAAAGTGATAGTCTCTGCAATTAACGCGTATTCTAAATAGAATCATGGTGTTGGTTACGTTCAATCATTCTGGTGAATAACGGTATTGTCAAGAGCTCCAGATAAAATGCGTATTTAAATATTTTCATATATAGCTTCTTTAGTTCTACACCAATACCTATGTTATTGCTACTCTTTAGAATCGTCTCGAATTGACGATTCTAAAGAGTGGTCACAATATAGGGTTTGGTGGAGAAATGACGGTTTTAGTATTTGGGTTCGCATCGTTATCTGCAGATCTGATTATTATTGCCAATATCGTAAAATACCCCTGTGATACAAATAATGTTTTATTCGTTGATACTTATATTTTTTGTTGAACAACACAATAGTATCGGCCTATATCGAACAGTTACGAAACTAAAATACTACCCGGATAAATACATCGGCAAATAACACCTGTCTTCAACACACATGGAAGTTTTTTTTTATTATTCGATCGGTTTTCTTGCGTATAAACAAATGCTTTATGTAATATTTAGACATGTTCATTTACTCATTTATTGGCAATAGGTCGATTATATTATGCTGTACAATAATACAACAAAACACTGTAACACTACTAAAGCACTCCAAACAGGACTCAAATGGCAAAGACACACTCAAGAAACACAACAAACAGTACAATGCAGATACAGACAAAGCACCCATCCTTAACCAATAGTTTGAGTCTGTTTTCACCCCGAAATCCCCACTTTCCCTTAAATCACTTGCTGAAATGAAAGTACAGGATATAGCAGATAAAGGTATGGAGCTCCCCCACCAGAAAGTTAGTCAATGTCTGATATAAACATCTCTACAGAAGGTGTTGAGAAATTACTACGAAATTTAAACCCTCATAAGACTGCTGGACCTGATCAAATCAGACCAATATAGTCCTTAAGAGTGCATGTAAAGAATTTGCCCCAATTGTTACAGAACTCTTCAAAACATCAATGGTGACCCATACTCTACCTGATATATGGAAAATAGCAAATGTCACACCTATATTTAAGAAAGGCTCTAGGACAGACCCAGCTAACTATCGTCCACTCTCTATTACCTGTATCTCGTGTAAAACCTTAGAGCACATAGTGCCATCCAGTGTAACCAAACACTTCACAAGTCAAAACCTCTTCTATGAATTTCAGCACGGATTCAGGGAAAAGAGATCATGTCAAACTCGGCTTCTGATGTTGATTGATGATGTCCTCAAGTCTGTTAATCTCAGAAGCCAGGTCCACCTTATATTACTGGACTTCTCTAAGGCCTTTGACATGGTAAATCATGAAAAGTTGCTGTTCAAGCTTCACTTCTACGGAGTAAGGGGCCAGACACTACAATGGATCAAGCGCTTCTTAGATAACAGATCCCAGTCCGAAGTAGTAAATGGATCCTCTTCTTCCAAAAGTCCTGTATCCCCTGGAGCCCCACATGGCTAAGTTATCGGCCCAATTCTATTCTTAATCTTTATTAACGATCTTCCTGAACATGTCAAGTCCTCCACAGTACGGTTGTTTGCAGACGATACAGTTATCTATATATCACTCTCAGTATCCTCCCACTCAAGATTCCTTCAGCAAAATCTTCACAAACTTTCTTATACAATACTAGTCTTGACACAGTAAACGCAGCTAACTATTTCAAATGATCTCTCATGGCATACACATATTGATAACATGACACAGAAAGCAAATCAGACAATTGGATTCCTACGACGAAACACCAAAGTCCGCTCAGAACAACTCAAATCGTTAGCATACAAGACCCTGGTAAGACCACAGCTCGAATTCTGTTCAGCCGTCTGGTCCCTCCCACACTACCACTCTCATTGAACATTGAAGCAGTGCAGAGGAGAGCGACTCGCTGGACCGAAAGGGACTACGAACGCACACCCTCTGTAACTGAGATGCTACTCTCACCAGAGTGGCGACGTCTAGACCTTAGACGCATTGACCAACAATTGGCTATGTTTTACAACATCATGCATAACCAAGTAGCAATCCCAATACCGAAATATGTGACCCAATTAACTAGAACGTCACGAAATTCAAATTCACAGGCATTCTAAGTAATCCAAACTAAAACTGATTACCACAAGTATTCTTTATTCCCCAGGACAGTGGTCCACTGGAATGGTCTGCCATCTGACATTATCACCCTGCCTGGCCCCAAGTTCAGACTGGCTACTAGCCAGATTGAACATATCTCACAATTAGTATATCTGCTCTGTTTATAATTTTTTAACAATTATCTGTTCTGATCTTTTAACAGTTACTGCTTTTATTCTTTTCTTACTAATATTCTAGGTGGTTGACGCGTAAAAGGTTTGACTCAAAGGAAGATAGTAGATAGGTCATATGTGTCGGCAGTCTATTTTGTATCACAGCCGCATTGTGTTTATGAGTTCAATTGACAATATTCATAATTGAGAGACAATCACTTTGATACCACCCATGCTACATGTTATGAATGTTTTTAATACCTTATGAAAACGCTTATGTTTTAACAACAATGTATCAAATTCAAAATTAATAGTACAATTAAGCCAGACTAAGCTGGACTTAAAGTGAGTATCAATGTCCATATTTAACCAATTCCCTCACATTGACGGCTTTTGACGCCTCTGTAAAAAGGTCGTTGTTTGAAATCATTGTGATAAATACAGCATTTGCTTCATTATCACAATGGTTTCAAACTAATACATTCTAAAAGTTCTCTTTTCTATTGTAAATGCTCCTTTTCGGTAGATTTATTCAAAGAGGTTGGGTCTAAAATAGCCTATGAGAGAATGGGTTAGGACAGACGGCAGTTGCCTGCATGCAATACACTTTAATATTTGTTGAAAGTACATGACGACTAAATGTGCCCTTAACTCCATAAATACACTTTTATACGCCCTTGCAAACAGGAATAATATGGGTTCGATTCTACAGTTTCTGCAATGGTAAATAACGCATGCATTCACGAGATATTTAACATATGCATCTATTTAATATCCATGCTGTTAATATTTCTCACAGGAATATAAATAAGCCATCTCGATTCTAGATGCATGTATAGTAAAAGTACAAAACTGAGTCATGCAGGAAACACCACATACACAACAAACAGCCGCCCGAACAGCAACACAAGGAAACAGCAAATGTACATAACTATAAAAACATCATGAGACGCACAAAGACAAAACAAACATACAATAGGGGGAAAATGGAAGTACCGCCTTGGAACGGTCAGTGACATATATCAATGGGGGGGTTAACCTCTCTATAACAGCTACTAACTTACATCAAGTGTTTTGTGTTAAAGGCAGGCGGCTGCTTAAAGCAAGGTGAAAGTAAAACAGAACGCTCCTGTATGAGCGTTCTGTTTTAGTTTCACATTGCTTTAAGCAGCCACCTGCCTTAAATACCAACTAAATAACACAATTCAGTGACCGTTATGAAGAGGTTTTAATGTATAGTAAAACCTCGATCATTCGAAGTATAATTATAAAAAAGATATGAGACCTTTTGGGGGCAGGTTGCAGGAGCTTTATGCACGATCGGGCAGGTTGCTGGAGCTAAATGCACGATTAGATGGGACAGGTTGCTAGGGTTTCATCCTGTCTTTTGGGGCAGGTTGCTGGAGCTTAATGCACGATTAGATGGGACAGGTTGCTGGAGCTTAATGCACGAGTTTCATCCTGTCTTTTCGGGCAGGTTGCTGGAGCTTAATGAACGAGTTTCATCCTGTCTTTTCGGGCAGGTTGCTGGAGCTTAATGCACGTGTTTCGTCCTGCCTGCATTAAGCTGCCACCTGCGATAATGATGTGCTCATATTAACAATAGTTTACTGTATGCACGTATTTCACCATTGAACAAATGCGGTCCAACTTTTAAATCTAAGACTATTCTACTTTTGATAAAGTCCTTAGTTTTATTGGCGTATTCTTGTTCAGGCGAACAATATGTTAAATCTTTTCGCATATCTCTTAACCAGTGCTATTTTGAGTTAACAGTAAGCGTTTGTTTTATGCAACTGTTCCCAAATTTTAAATCCGAAAGGCAGCGATTATTCCTTACTTTTGCTTCTAAAGTTTGCGAACAGCTGCATAAAACTGTAACTGAAATAATCACTGGTATATCAGATGTATGATCGGCTTGTTAGAATTATACGAGAGTTTCTGATTGACAGAGCAGTAGAACTTGCCTTAAGTGGCCGTCAGAAGAAAAGTCTAATTGTGGGGTATTTAAGGCATGTGGTAGCTTAATGCAGTTCCTGAGTTTTCTGCATTACTTTCACTCTGCATTAAGCAACCATCTACATGTTGATACTCCTATGACCAATAAATGAATGGCCGCTTAAGACAGATCCTACTGTAGGGTGTGCAGTGTAGACACGTAAAATGAAAAAAAAACGAGAAATGATTTGTTTTTCAAATCCCGTTAAAAAGGGGACATCGTAACGAGAAATGAACAAGTTTTTCAAATAACGTTAAGCGTTTTTGGCAGCGTAACGGAATTTGAATTTTTTTCAAATTCCATGGACCTTGTGCCTTTCGAATAGTGCGTGTTTATTTAACACAAAATGAAAAAAATAAGATTTATATAAAATAAAAAGAAATAACAACATACACTTAAATACAATACTAAAAGAGACTACATTATATGTACATGTATTAGTATTTATACATTATACTTTATATTAGTAATAATGAACTAAAACTGATTTATAGCTCAGACACGATGTCACGATGCATATGCGATTTGCACTAGAAACTAGATATAGACCGCCTAGCTGTAGATGAGTTTTAGACACGGGATTTAAGCTGTTTTCTTCGTTTGTAGTTTCTTGTTTTTAGCACACCTGAGTATACTCAGTTGAGAGTTTGTGATCGACCATCGCCTGGTGTCCGTCCGTTCACCCATCCACTCGTGTGTCAGTCCGTCCGTCCGTCCGTGCTTTAAACGGCATCGCCTCCGAATTCACAAGGCATAATGTAACTGTACATAAATGGTCTTAGTATAATGGTCTATCAAACCGATAGATAATTTGTATTCATGTTGAAACTTGGCTGTCATGGAAACCAATATAAATCTTAAACAAACCGATGGTCAGAACTAACGATATTTGAAAGGAATAGTCTTCTATTGACCTTCTACCTTAATTGCTAAACTCATGTCGATATCTCAGAACATATGATAAGGACTGGTCAGGACTAGATTTTCTTATATAACAATACAGAAAACCTTTAACAACTTTCTTCTCCCAAATTGGTGTTCCAGTTTGAAAGGAATTTGGTAGAAATTGTCGCTTGGCGACCTTTTATCAACATTGCTAAAAAAAAGTCGCCTGGGGCGGGGTTAAATTGCATTATATGACTAAAGGAGATAATACCTCCTTCTCTAAAACCGGTGGTCAAATCTGAATAGAAATTGTTAGAAATTAGTCCTCTATTGACCCTCTATCAGAATTGCTAAAATTAAGTCCCAGTCTCCTAGTTTAAGTTTAAACATATTTTATTTCATAATTCCAGAAATGGGGTTGGGCAACAAGTTCTTCCAACTTAGATATAGCCCTTCCCCTACAGTGCATGAAATAATATAGTACAAAGTAAAATGACAGTCCCAGTCTCCTCACGGTCATATGTTTTGAGATAGCAGCATGAGTTAAGCAATTTAGGCAGAAGGTCACTAGAAGACTATTCCTTTCAAACGTACTGGTTTTAGACAAAAACATATTTAAAGATTTATTTTGGTTTCCATGACAACCAGGGTTCAACATTTTAATTTAGCAGTGTTGTCAGATCATGATACTGAGATCATTTATGTACAGTTTGGTTACATTCTGTCTTGTGCATTTGGAGGTGCCGTTTAAAGCACGGACGGACTAAAAGATGAATGGACGGAAGGACGGGCACCGGATCAGAAAAAACTCATCTGAGCATACTTAGGTGTGCAAATATCGGGAAACTACAAAATAAGTAACTATGTTAAATCCCGGCTTTAAACAGACTCATGTTCATATGCAACATATATCTAGTTTCTTGTGCTAGAGCAAATCGCATGTGCATCGTGACACAGAAGTGTCGGAAGTGTCATGCAGGAAATGCCACATACGGGTTCAGTTTATTATTACTAATATAAAGTATAATGTATCAATAATATATATAATAGTGTTTCTGTTAGTATTGTATTCAATCGATATGCTGCTACTTATTTATCTTATACATGTATTAACTTTTTTTTAAATTTGTATTAAATGAACACAAAATACGATAGGCACAGGGTCCACGGAATTTGAAAAAATGTTCAAATTACGTTCCATTGCCGAATTATTTTAACGTGATTTGATTTTTTTTCCTTTCTCGTTACGATGTCCCCTTTTTTAACGGGATTTGATTTTTTTTTTCATTTCTCGTTTTTTGTTTTTCATTTTACGTGTCTACAGTGCAGCGTTATTCTGTACATGCTAAATAATTCGTTAAATCAAGTTGAACTGAATGAGACACACGTCGACAGTGTTTATATATAGGTTGTTCACCTTTCTCCTGCTCAAAAATATAATCTGTCCAATCTCTGATCTGCTCAACGGTTTTACTGACATTCAATTCCTTCACGCCTCCAAGAGCGTGAATCTTGATGAGATACTGAGTTACTCAGCCCCCTCATCTGGATATAAGCTGTTTGCAAATACGACCCAGGTTACACTAAGCAAGGACATTGTTATTCTCCGTAAGAAAAGCTGAACAGACTGTTCCGATTGCCTTGTCGGCAAAACACATTCACTTGTACAGTGAAAATCTCGCTAAATATGACCACTCTAAACAAGTCCAATTCTAGATTTTAAAACATGCTCTAGCTTAATTCAAGATGATAGTCGTGCAGAAAGCTCTCATGGAAGCTTTCTGCATTGCTTTTGCACTATAACAAGCAACCACCTGCTTATTTTACAGACTCCTGTGATAATAAATTATAGGGTCGCATTATTGGGGCTGTACTGTACAAATCTAACATTAGGTGTTCGTTCATAATCCCATTACCTGGTTAATCCTCGGCTTTTAATCCTTACGAGACGATGATAAACTGTGCGTATTATCTGAATACATACTGTTGTAAAGGGAATCACGAATAAGATTAACTCTCTGAATACGGACAACGAGCGTAACAATGTAGACTCAGATTTCTGCACCGTTCTCAATCAAAATCCTCTCGCAAACTACGGTAAAAAACCCTCTTCACAGAATACTAAGTTTAGTATCAGTTTGGATCTTACACGCAGGTGCCAGCTTAATGCAGGTTGAAAACCACGCATAAAGCTTCCAAAGGAGCTTTCTGCATGACTTTCGCCATGCATAAAGGTGTCACCTGTCGTAAAATACATAAATTATTCTTTGTTAACCCTTCGCTTGCTGAATTTTAAAACACATGTCTCTTTTTTACCCATGCCCTGTTATATAATTACATATATCTTCACTGTGTACAAGTATTTCGCTGTGCAATCACTGCTGTGGAGTGCACTGCTTGCACAGTTCTCTTGTAAATAGTGCAGACCCTGATGAGACAGCTCCTGCAGGAGCTGTCTCATCTGGGTCTTCACTATTTGCAGGTAGGTATATTGACGTGAACAGCAAGCGAAGGGTTAAAATTCCAGTTTAGTGGGGTTTAACTGTAGACCGTTTCACACTGGATAGGTTCTACCATAAAGCAATGATGGACCATTCCATTTTGGAAAACAAACAGCATTCAAAGGGTTACGGATCAAGGCCAGTGCGTGTTAGTGCAGATGTCCTTAATCAAGGTGATTTAATATTTAATGGCGTTAGGGTGAAAGATACATCATAGGTCAAGCAGTAATTAACCCTTCTATCGCTGCTAATCGCGGCCAGACTCGAATTTGCAAACAGTTTGGCCCCAGATGAGGCGATGAGTAAATCGGCGTCTCATCAGGATCCAATATGTTTTACACTCGGTCAATATTTTCTCAGGCGTTCCTTACAGCGGCAGCTAGGGTATTTTATAATAAAGAGGTTAGATCGAATGTCTCGGTATCTATTCGGTTCTTAACATCGATTGTCATCCAGATAATGTTGTTGAAACAATTAGAAGACACTTCTGAATTAACCCGAGCTACCTGATAGTGGCGACGTTGACGCCACTTTAAACAGGGTAGTTCAACACATTCCCTCCTAGTGACGTATTTTAGCGCCTCTGTAAAAGTCACGTATTGAAACCATTGTGGTAAATAGAGCTTTTGCTCCATAGAACTGCACAATTCTAAAATAGTCCTTTTCTCTAGTAAATGCTCCTTTTTGATAGATGTTTTCAAAGGAGCTGGGTCTAAACATAGTCTAGGAGCATATGAGTTACGGCTTGATCACGTTGCATTCGTTTGTTCACAGGCTCTTCTCTGTGGATATAGAATTATACTAATTTGATTCGACCGTTTCTTCCGTGGCCATATCTTTATATACCATTATAAATATTCGGCTAATAAATATTAATGATGTCAATAAACATTACTAGCGTATTCATGATATAATTTTATGACCATTTCTACAGACGGCAAGTGGCTCAATTAGGTTGATACACTCGTCAGCATAGTGCTTCATCAAGTCTGAACTTTGGCTGCCACCAAAAGCAGCCGTATCGAACAACCCTTTGTGAGTGAATAAGTATGCGTGTCTTTGAAATGATAGTCTCTATATGCAACGAGTTTCAAAAATGCTAAAAATCGCTGAACAATAACAAATTATAAGTATCGAAGAGAACGGTTTATTTCGTATCATATGGACATTTTTTCGATATAATTTCAAATTGTGAATGTTCGTAATAATCATTGAATATAACAAATAGCAATGTTTTATTATGTTATTGAACAATCACTTTACCCCTTTCCTTCATGTTAACGCATATATAGGAGCCATCTGATCAGGGTCTGCTCTGCTTGCTTTTGGTATGATATAAATCTGACTCTACATTTTTTTTCAAAGCAAACACATTCATTGAAAAGTCTGCATTATATAAATTGAGCTCATAAATACTCATTTTGTCTTTATTTCTTATACAAATACTGACCAGGGAAAAGGTTAAGATCATAATGCAGGACGAAAGGCTCCTCTAGGAGCTTTCTGCAGGACTTTCACTCAGCATTAAGCTACCGGTTGTCTAAAATAGTGGTTTTAGTGGTCGAGATATCATGGGCTTACCGTATGTGAAAAATCAACTGAAACATACTGAACTATAAACGGAAGTCGCCCGATTTACTATTTATATCATAATGTCTTCGAGTTTTGCCCACAATTTAAATGCGCACATCCTTGCAAGACGTTAAGGAATGGACATAAAACTGCAAATTAAGAAGTAATTGTAGTTCGAATTAAAACATATTCAAGACGAAATAAAATCACCAGTTGAACACATTCGTTGTCAACAGCGACCATGTGGCCACATTTTCTAACAGTTTGGATCCAGATCAAATATAGAGCAACTCAGCATATCATCAGGATCCACGCTATTTGATACTGTCTTTATTTTTCTTGAAAGAAAATAGAAGGTATGTTCTTAAAAAATATAATTTGCAACAGACGATACATATTGCAGACGACATACCATTGCAGCGAAATGATTAAGCATACGACCGAAAGTAAGAATCGGCTTAACCTTTTCCCTGTTCAATATTCATGTAAGAAATAATGACATCATGGATATTTATTAGCGCATGTTTTATCATGCAAACTTTTCAAGATATGATTTACTTTGTACCTTGATACAAACTGTCGAATAGGGATCTATATCATGTCAGAAGCAAACAGAGCAGACCCTGATCAGACGGCTCCTGTAGGAACCATCTAATCGGGGTCTACTGTGTTTGCAAATGCATGAAAACGCGTTTATTTGAAGGAAAAGGTTAAAAGTGGAATAACTAAGGTGAGTCATAGTAATAATTGAAACGCAATGAAACTTACTTTGAAAAAGATCAGCAGACGATAAACTGCCGGCATTACAGCAGACGATAGAGATAGAATGCGAAATGCCCAGACCTGAATTCAGGACAGGTCTCTACTAAAAGTCTTATCAATCGCTGTTAACCTCACACAGGGGAATGGAACAATGCCGGTAATTGGTTTTTCAACTGAAAGTTCTTCCAGGAATATGGATCATGCAGCTTCACAAAGTAATGAAGAATGTCACCCTATACGGGCATAGGAGTGGCAAGTGACATTACTTAAACATTGATGTCCGACCCAAATAGTCATGCGGGACATATTCAGTTAATCGAAACAACCATCCCAGCAACGGTGTAACTGCACTGAACTTTATTCCACGGATATTTTATTCACACGACACACTGGGAACGGGCAATACTTTATATCATTTAGTGGGTATTAATGCAATAATTAAAATACATGTAATGTATAAACATTAGTTTAAACTTTTTAACGGGATATGGATATAGGAATATTTTGGTCATGAAAGAAAGTGTAGAATCAGATCTATATAATTCCAGCAGCAAACAGAGCAAGCCCTAATCAGACGGTTCCTATTGGAGTCTTTAGATCAGGATCTACTTTGTTTGCAAATGCGCTCAAATGTATATCTATAGAGTACATGGTTAGTGACAATCTGTTGATACACTAGTTCTTTTATTTTAACAGTAGCACGAGCTACATATAGAGGTGCGTACCCAAATACTGAAATCGTTATCTTTCCAACAAATCCTATACTGTGACTACTCTTTAGAATCGTCTCTTCGAGTACAGGGTACAGTACAGGGTTTGTACATGTTTAAATGTATGCACCTTATCTGAACCCCTGCGTACATTTGGTGGTGTTATGATAGGCAATTAAAATAATTTCAACAATTCCCATACCTCTCCCTTCCAACAGCAGTTTCAAAGAAATAAATGAAATATTTCTGATCAGCGTTCCTGCAACCCGTAACAAAGTAGCCTCTCCATCTCTTTAACTCTTCTCCGAGTAAAGCAATTTGTCTGCTGCGTTTTAATCATTTCTCTGCTGGGATAACATATTTTCTGCTCCAATCTGTATCTGTTGCAACTGAAATAATTCCGATTTGATCAAGTTCTTGAGAAACTATTAGTAGAATGTCAGACAGTTTAGATCCTGATCAGATGGCAAATTCCTTGACATCTTCTCCAGGTCTATGGTGTTTGCAAATCTTAGTCAGATCGCCAATTGCACAATAAGGTTTCGCACATCATTTCGATGCCTGGCATGTCAGCTCCGCGGGCGATTAAGCAGTGAATGCATTAGAGTCTATGGCCAGGAAATAGGCGACGCGACCCGGACCGAACAGGCTGCATCCGTATAGCTCGAGGAAACCCATAGTTTAACACTTGCTTACATATAAACGTGTTTCCACGCATTTGCAAACAGAGTAAACCCAGATCTGGGTCTGAATTGTTTACGATTTCTAGCGACCTCTGCTCTGTATGCGTATGGACTTTGATAGATGTGTTTCTTTACTTTCTAACAAGGCCACAATGTTCCACCTTCCATATTTCATGTTTGCTATTGTATCCATGAATACTCAGTAGGTATTGGCATTTGGAATAAATCTAGAACAGGGAAATCGTTAACCAAGGGAAAGCACGCATAGCACAAGAGACATTGTCGAGTCATGCAGGAAACACCAGTTACAAAACACACAGTCGAACTAACATGACTACCATGACAAAAATAACAGCAAATGTATATGCCTATCAAAAGACAAAAAGAGACGCCCAACAAACAAGCATAGGGGGGTGGAAGTACCGCTTAGGAAGGGGTCAGTGACAAGTGTCACCCGGGGTGACGGGGGGGGGGGTAAACTGGTTATGGGGCGCCCACCCTCACACTTACACCACCCCTGCCTTAAAAGATAAACAGTGTAAATAAAGGTACAGTACACCCCTGTAAACCGGAATTACAGTAGAGAAGAATTAAGATATTTCAGGCAGGTGGCTGCTGAATGCAGGATGAAAGTCATGCAGAAACACCCTGCATTAAGCTGCAACAAAAGTCTTCCAACCCGATATATATCCTGAATTTAACGTTCGGTTTAGAGAGGTTTTACTGTATCCGCTATTCGACTAATCTACAACAACCGAGATGTAAGATATCGGAGTTTAAACACATTTAGTTTGTGAAACACATAAACATGCTACAACGGTATTAAGTTTGATTAATTGAATCCATGAAACACAAAAACAAGCTATAACGTTATTAAGTTTGATTTACTGCACCCATGAAACACAAGTTTGATTAACTGCACTCACGAAACACATAAACATGCCGTTACGTTATCAAACATGCCATAACGTTATTAAGGTTGATTAACTGCACCCATGAAACACATAAACATGCTATAACGTTATCAAGTTTGGTTAATTGCACCCATGAAACACATCAGCATGCTAAAACGTTATTAAGTTTGATTAACTGCACCCATGAAACACATAAACATGCTATAACATTATAAAGTTTGATTAACTGCACCCATGAGACACAAACATGATATAACATTAAGTTTGATTAACTGCACCCATGCAACACAAACATGTTATAACATTATCTAGTTTGATTAACTGCACCCATGAGACACAAACATGCTACATGTATAACGTTAATAAGTTCAATTAATTGCACCCATGAAACACCCATGAAACACAAACATGCTATAACGTTTTTAAGTTTGATTAACTGCACCCATTAAACACATAAACATGCTATAACAGTATTAAGTTTGATTAACTGCAACCATGAAACACATAAACATGTTATAACATTACTATTATATTTATAGGAGCTATGTTAGACCACATTCGTAACGAATCGCGTTCGTAACGCGTGTTTACGGCCCAACTGATCGCCGGCCGGTGGTCTTTAAGAGGTAAAGGGGTCATTTCACCGAGAAATCTTCCCGGAATACTGAGCTGCGATCTCAGAGCGTGGCTTGGTCGCCGCAGGTCGCACGTAGTCGACAGTTGACCGACGGTTGGTCGTGCCTTGGTCTCCCGTGGTCGCACATGGTCGAGGATTGGTCTCCCGAAAAAACAGATCGTAGCTCGGTTTTTTGACATGTCAAAAAACCGAGCCTTGACCTAAATGTCGCACGGAGAGCGTCGAAAGAGCGAGCGAGATCGAGGAAAGAACGCATTGGTCGTGAGACGATCGAAACTAGAGCGGGGATGAGCGAGGCTCAGTCTTCTCGAGCGAGAACTGGTCGCGCGAATGGTCGTGCTGATCGACCCCTGCTCGATCCTCGCTCGATCCGTGCGATCTAGCTTCGCTCTTTTGCGATTAAGCCTCGCTCCGCGCGACCTGTCCCAGACCTTCCCTAGACCCGTACGTTCCATATTATTTCCATTGGCGACCTCTGTGCACTTAAGCTTCAACCAAATAAGATCGACCCTCGCTTAACTTGCGGTTCTATAGATCTTCTATAGTTAGTGTCCATCTTTGCAATGCAAGGCCCACCCTGGCCAAAAGTTCGTCAAACATCTCCGGGGGCATACGGAGATAGGTCTGGTATAGGTAGATTCATCTCCCAGCCTCAGTTCCGTCATAAGGGATGTGTACTGACAATAATGTTCCCTCTGGTGTTCACGCAGCTCCTTTTCAGCATGGTTAGCATAACCAGAGAGTCTTGCTGCAATTTCAGGGCATGGTGCTGTAATACAATAGCATGATGCAGAGCGATTGGGTCCATGTTATCCCTTCGGAGACTGGTCAAAAACTGATGGTCGGCCAACGATCGCCGGGCATTGTATAACGATCGCAGTGGGTCGCGCGCAAATCCGTGCAACCAAAACCAATGTGCGCGTAGCTCGGGCGAGACTCTGTCGAGAAAAGATCGAGAATTGGTCGTCTGATCGAGGCTAGAACGTTCGAGATCGCATCTAAATCGTATTGATCGAGGGTACATTGCAACTCGTACGTAGCTAGATCGGCCGGGACCGAGTCTTGGTCGGCCGAGGTCGCGCGCTTGCGAGGATAGGTCGCCGAGAGATCGAGGCAATGTCGCAGATTGGTCGAACAGAACGAACCTTGGTCGTGTAAAGATCGCTTCAGATCGAGTGGATAGACGTAGGTAGAGCGTATATAGAGCGTATAGGACGTATATAGAGCGTACACATCGAAGGTCAAACGAGCTAACATCGAACATAGAGCGTGCACAGAAAATAATGGGGTAGGTAGCACGGTTTTTGCCCGCGACTATGGGAAAACCGAGCTGCGATTAAGGTCGTGCGTGGTCGCGTGCGACTTTTCCAGGTTGTACTCGGTGAAATGACACATTATAGAGTTTGGGTAATCGTGCGATCGTCGTACGAAGGTCTCCAACAATCTTTAACTGGTCGTTGGTGATATTCCCTACAATCGCTCGACTATCAGCAACCTTTCTACAATTACTTACGACTGTCGTGCGATCACCAGCGATTGCTTAAAGATTACCCGCGACTAGGCATAGACCACCTGGCCACACAACAGGTCGGAAGTGATTGTGGAACCTTCGTACGAATGCCAGTGACTTGGCGCTCGATCATCAACAACCTGTCTTACGGTGGTCGCAGATGCATCTCCAATATGACTGCGAATTATTGTTTGGAATTTAGTCTCCGACACTCGCAGACGATCGCCGGTTTTAGGTGTCAAAGGTCGCCAGTGGTATTTAACGATCACAGCGCTAGTGGGACTGTAGCTTTTTATGTACGATTAACAAGGTGCGTAGATGTAAGTAGTGTGTTTTTTCCATGCGTGCTCTTATTAGATACTTATTTAAACCGTTCCCTCATATTGACGCCTTTTGACGGCTCTGCAAAAGTCACTTTTTGAAATAATTGTGATAAACAGAGCATTTGCTCCATATGAGCAAATGCTCTATTCATCACAATGGTTTCAAAACTACACAATTCCCAACGTTTCCTTTTCTCAAGTAAATGTTCCTTTTCGATAAATTTATCCAAAGAGATTAAAAACTCCTATGAGGAAACGGGTTAAGAGTCAGCATACAAATTTACATAATTATAATAGTCTTACCAATACTGACGCATTTTAGCATTATCCCTTTAGTTTCTGCGAGCCCAAAACTGAGACATATGCTAATAGTATTGACCCAGATCAGAGGGTCGCTGGAGGAGCCCTCTCAGTAGAGTCAATACTGTTTACTGAACTGGTGGATATCAATGGTTTCTACAAGTGTGTTCTTTGTCTGCAATGCCCCCTCAACATGACAAACGGGTATGAATGTACTTGGGACGAATGTACTTGGAACGAATGTACTTTAAACAATATGGGACTTAACCCTTTCGCTGCCAATGCCGGATCTGTGATAACCTATGTAAACAGTTTGGATCCAGATAAGACGCCGAGTAACTCGCCGTCTCATCAGGATCCAAACTGTTTGTTACTGTTACTATGTTTTTGAAACAAAAATGAAGAAAATCAGAAGAATGAAAATTTGTAGCAGACGACAAAGTTAGCAGACGACAGAGTATGGCAGCGAGAGGGTTAATGAGTTATACTGAACGTTAATTTGGATCAATATCAGACACATTTTTACCTCCAATTATTTTTTTGGCTCCAGTTTGTTTAATTCATTCCCTCCTAGACTATTTTAGACCCAACCGCTTTGTATTAATCTACCGAAAAGGAGCATTACATGTAACTACAGAAAAGGAGAATTTTATATGTGTGTAGCTTTGAAACCATTGTGGCAAATAGAGCATTTGCTCCATATGAGTAAATGCTGTATTTATCACAATGGTTTCAAAAAATAGTTTTATAGAGGCGCTAAGTGCGGTGCGCAAGTAGGAGATAATGGGTAAAACAAATCCACGATCCAGTGTCTTTAACGAGTATCTATGTTTACTGAAATTTTTTACATACTGAAAAACAAGGAATATCGCAAGAAAACCTATCAAATTTATAAACGCCGAAAAAGACTAAACATTTATGTTTTATATTTATTTGGGTAGCGTTTTAATTACAAAACAGTTCGAATTAGGCCGATCATATTTGTTGCACAAGAAATTACAAGTATCGGTGAAAACGATGTATTACGTATCATAGGGGCATATATCGATATGTGTTGAAATTGAGAATAGTATGTATCATAGGGGCATATATCGATATTATTATGTTGAAATTGACAATATTGTATATTATAGGGGCATATATCGATATATGTTGAAATTCACAATTTTCGTAATGTTTACTGAAAATATGCAATTATGATAGAAACTTCAACGCATTTGTTCCCAAATTATTTAACCCTTTCTCTCAAATAAACGTGTTTTCAAGCATTTGCAAACAGAGTATATCCAGATCAGGCGGCTCCTATAGGAGCCGTCTGATCAGGGTGTATTCTGTTTCCTAGTGGAATTCGAAATATCTGTTTCTTTACTTTCTAAAAATGGCTACAATGTTCTACTTGCCATATTTCATTTAACTACTTTGTCTATGAATATTCAGAAGGTATTGAAATTTAGAAAAATGTAGAAAATACTAAATGGGTTAAGGAAAATCAGTATATCCTATTTCTAAACCCGTCCATTTTTTCATGTTTATTGAGCACAGCCAATCAAAACATTTGCTGACATAAGTGTATGACGTTGATGGTTGCATCAAGCACGGCACTCTTTCTGTCCTTCCTGGGGGATTCTGGACAAGACAAGATACTAGACACCAAAAGATATAAATAATTTGCTTTTAATGGAATACTAAAGTCTGCTCTTTGTATTATCATTACGTAGAAAATATTAACACGTGTCCCCACGCTATAGTAATGTAAAATGAAGGGTATTTCTGAGGAAATATAATATAATGTTTTATTAAAAAAATGATTTCTTGAAGACTGAAAATACGCAATATTTCCTCACAACATACTGGTAACTTCATTACAAATATTCAGTCACCCAATACCCAATAGAGAAACTACAAAACGAGTGTGTCTCATTAATGCCCATATATAGCAGTTTGAAATGCCTCCTAGATAACATGCTATTCTTAAATATGTTTGTAATACAGTATTGGAAAAAATATTTTTTGTACTCAACTTTCTTATCAATTTTCGTCATGAATAATTATCCGTGTAAAAACTGATTTTGTTTATGGCATATAAATTAAGGACATTTTGGATCTGGCAACAACAGTAGAATATTGAGTTGTTGTAGAATCAGTAAACTAAAATGAGTCTGAAAGAGTATGTCCTGTTTACTTATGAAATTTCTACCTTCGATTTCATCAAGCATTTGAAAAACTTTGACATGGTTTCCAACAACTTGGATGCTATTGTGTTGCCGAGTTACTCGGCGGTTCATCAAGATCCAAGATGTGTGCAAATGCTACTAAGATCGCGGGTAACGAGATATGAGTTAAAGCAGTGGTCACGTGTTATTAAATAAGACTTTACGAATGCTCGCTATATTCTTATCTTTTTCGCTGCCAAATTTTGTCGTCTGCAAACATTGTAGTCTTCTACAATTTTTATTTTTATTTTTCGTCATATGTGTTTAAAAATTGTCACAGTAACAAACAGTGTGCATGGATCCAGGTTAGACGCCGAGTTATATATAATGCTCGTGGGGTGTGTAGGGGGCTCTGGATAGAAGTAGCACCTTTGGTGCCTGTTGACTGCACCTTACAATTAGGGTGGACATGTGTCACTGGTCTTCATCCATCTCCTAAACTCTCACGTACTGGCTTCTAGCGCCACACCCTGTTAAACCCCTTCAGTCGGCGGGCTAAACCACGTGAGGGGGTGATGTTAACACGGCATCACTGGACGTACGAACTTCCACGAAGAGGTCACCGGTCAGAGCGAAAGTTCTCACGTGTTCGGAGTGAAGTCCCGTAGGCGGTTTCTTGTGCAAATGTGGCAAGGCTCCGGCAACTTCTGCATCAAGATTCATCTCTAGCCGTCTTGACTACGTCCTGCCACTAGGTCAAGGTGAATTCAGACGAGAGAGTGAGGTTGGTGGCGCTGTTCCAAGCTGTTCCACATCGAACCTGACACATGGGAAGATCTAGCTCTTGATCGAAGTGCCTGGCGCTCTAGCGTGAATATGGGAGCAAAGATACACGAGGATAATCATATCTGCCTTGCAAAACTTCAACGCATTTGTTCCCAAATTATTTAACCCTTTCTCTCAAATAAACGTGTTTTCAAGCATTTGCAAACAGAGTATATCCAGATCAGGCGGCTCCTATAGGAGCCGTCTGATCAGGGTGTATTCTGTTTCCTAGTGGAATTCGAAATATCTGTTTCTTTACTTTCTAAAAATGGCTACAATGTTCTACTTGCCATATTTCATTTAACTACTTTGTCTATGAATATTCAGAAGGTATTGAAATTTAGAAAAATGTAGAAAATACTAAATGGGTTAAGGAAAATCAGTATATCCTATTTCTAAACCCGTCCATTTTTTTCATGTTTATTGAGCACAGCCAATCAAAACATTTGCTGACATAAGTGTATGACGTTGATGGTTGCATCGATTTCATCAAGCATTTGAAAAAATTTGACATGGTTTCCAACAACTTGGATGCTATTGTGTTGCCGAGTTACTCGGCGTTTCATCAAGATCCAAGATGTGTGCAAATGCTACTAAGATCGCGGGTAACGAGATATGAGTTAAAGCAGTGGTCACGTGTTATTAAATAAGACTTTACGAATGCTCGCTATATTCTTATCTTTTTCGCTGCCAAATTTTGTCGTCTGCAAACTTTGTAGTCTTTAGGAGGGTCAAGCGAAAGGAGAGAGAAGCCCAAACAGCAGTACCATCCGGACCGTCTTGTGGTCGGACGTTCCATGCGAGGATTGGACTTGTCAGCCATTTGCGAACCCACAACACTCAAAGAAGGAATAAGCAGAGATGAAACTATGGTCATCTTCGACATCGAAGGACGAACTATTATTATATATAATGCTCGTGCTTACATTCCCACGTGATCAGGTTCGTGATGTGTGGTGATATCTAGGGTGTTTTTACTTTATTTCCAATCGCTCTATTGTTATCTCCACTATTGTTATCTGCTGACGTGTCATAAAACGTTTTGTGTATAATTTCTATAGTTGTGTTTCGAAACATGAGTATGATTGCTAGGCTCAGCTGGTGACATAGTAGAACTCAAAACGTGTTCCATGGTTATGGCACATGTCGTGAATAAACCTGTGGAGTTTGTAAAATTATGATAATGAATTCCTAGTATACAAGATTCGGAAAACAACAATGAATTGACATTTGAAGAGACGTAATGGTTGTATAGTTGGTAATGTATTTGCAGCTAAATTATCACTTTCCCTGTTCAGTATTCATGAATATTTATTAGCTCAATGTTTATCATGAACACCTTTCTACGTCGTTTTGCTTTGACAATAACTGTACACTCAGATCTATATCATGCCAACAGCAAAAACAGAGCAGACCCTGATCAGACGGCTCCTTTAGGGGTCATCTGACTTGTGTCCTCTTTGTTTGCCAATGCATGACTATTAGGGAAAGGGTTGGGTGACTTTAAGTCTATACCAAAGCAGTTTAAGCGACAACAAAGACAACAACAACATAATAATAATAGAAATAATAATGGTACAAAACAACAACAGCAATGAGATAATAAAGCAACAAAAATAACAACACTGATGATGATGATACTAATAATAAATAAGTACTAAGTTGTTGTTTTTCTGTTTGCTTATATAGAATGTGTTAGATCACCGTCTATACTATTCATCATAACTATATAATTATATTATATATCATAGCTATGTGTTAAATTGTGTTATATAGAATGTCTTAGATCACAGTATATATTATTTATCATAGCCCTGTGTTTAATTGTGTTACATAGAGTGTGTTAGATCATAGTCTATACTATTCATCATAGCTATGTGTTTAATTGTGTTACATAGAGTGTGTTAGATCACAGTCTATACTATTCATCATAGCTATGTGTTTAATTGTGTTATATAGAATGTCTTAGATCACAGTATATCTATATTATTTATCATAGCTATGTGTTTAATTGTGTTATATAGAATGTCTTAGATCACAGTATATCTATATTATTTATCATAGCTATGTGTTTAATTGTGTTATATAGAATGTCTTAGATCGCAGTATATATTATTTATCATAGCTATGTGTTTAATTGTGTTATATAGAATGTCTTAGATCGCAGTATATATTATTTATCATAGCTATGTGTTTATTTGTGTTATATAGAATGTCTTAGATCGCAGTATATATTATTTATCATAGCTATGTGTTTAATTGTGTTATATAGAATGTCTTAGATCACAGTATATCTATATTATGTATCATAGCTATGTGTTTAATTGTGTTATATAGAATGTCTTAGATCACAGTATATCTATATCATTTATTATAGCTATGTGTTTAATTGTGTTATATAGAATGTCTTAGATCGCAGTATATATTATTTATCATGGCTATGTGTTTAATTGTGTTATATAGAATGTCTTAGATCGCAGTATATATTATTTATCATAGCTATGTGTTTAATTGTGTTATATACGAGCAGCTGAACTTTGGTATCTCGAACTCGGATAACACAAACTTCGGGATAACTCG
Source organism: Azorinus chamasolen (assembly GCA_963576725.1). Lineage (NCBI taxonomy): Eukaryota > Metazoa > Mollusca > Bivalvia > Cardiida > Solecurtidae > Azorinus > Azorinus chamasolen. Next base: position 98,620,536 of record OY755238.1, on the reverse strand, counting down.
ATGTAAACATTTGGTCCTTCGAAATTTTAAAATAGAAAATTGTTCTAAAAAGTATTACTACGCATATCTAGGAACATACGCGACAGCTTAATGCAGGTCGAAAGTAAGGTTTCAAGCTCCTATAGGAGCTTTATTTTTGACCTGCATTAAGCTACGAGCTTGAGAAATTGTTCCGATTCTAAATCGGATGAGTCGAACCTATCTCGAAGTAATTTGTATGGTACATGTACCTTGAGTTCAAGATATCGAAGTTCAACTGTTATTAGTGATTAAGCATAATGGATGATGTATGCCATGAATATTAATGGAATATAATTATGGTTAAATAAAAACATTGGTTGTAAAAATGTGTTACAATTTTCACATGGTTTATAATAAAATTTAATTTTCTATACAGATAGTGCCTCTCAACCGGACGTTTAAAATTTAGTTTACGTGCAAGTCTTTCAGACAGGTGGCAGCTTAATGCAGGTTGAAACTCATGCAGAAAGCTTCTTTTGGATTATTTCTGTATTACTTTCACTCTGCATTAAGCAACCACATGTCTAGTTTGTTTTTAATGAAATTCTGGTTAATTCGTCTTTTTGTCTTTTTACATCACTGGGGCAATTCAAAACTGGCATACATGTAAAGGGCATATTTCCGCAAGAAAAGTATGCAACTTTATTTCATCTCCCACTAGTTTCTGGCCTTTTCATTGGATAAGAACACTGTCACATGGTGACCCTCTATATTTCTATAGAGGGTCAGTACCGCCTCGCCCCTATTCATCCTACAGACCCCCTATATTTCCGTAGTGGGTCAGTAACAAACCCAATAACTAATAATGTACAGCCTGTACACCAACTGATAAACATAATTTTATTGTAAACTGGTATCTAAGTGAACACTGTACATCAATTGGTAAACATGGTGTTAACTTTGTCAATTGACACATCTTTGTCAGATCAATTGACACATATTTGAATATGTATCAGATTGAGTCTTACGCTGAATATAACGACAGGAAACAAATTAATGCACAACCTGTTACAAACAGTGCAGAGCTGAACCAGTGCATGTGTATCATATGCAGCGGCTGGTATAAGTCTGCAGTGTTTCCAATACGATAGGACTCTTTCCCCCCCCCCCCTCCAATCAGCGGCTAAATACAAGACATTCGAACACTTTTGTAGGGGCCGTCTGACCAGGGTTTTCTCTGTTTGCTAATGGAATTTGAGGGATCTGTTTCTATTAATTTCTAAAATGGCTACAACGTTTCAGCTTCCATATTTCATTATAACTATTTTATCCGTGAATATTCAGTAGGTATTAAACAATTGGACTAAATGTAGAACAGGGAAACGGTTAAAGATCGATACTATATGCGCTTGTATCTTACTGCATGTGAGTGATTCAGGTACAGAACTTTTCTGCATGATCAGCAAATATTCTCATATTCAAACATTGATCTGCTTCGTATATTCAAATCAAAACGTACTAAGGGTGTCAAACAGTTAGTGTCTTGATGTGACGCCAAGTTACTCGACGTCTCAAATAGAACCAGGCCCCGAGGTTATAAAACATTTTGCTCGAGTCTGAGATTATTCTCAAGCATCTGATTGGTCAGATTCTGAGCTTGCATTTCGTTTCAACAGCACGGTCAGAGTATTAAACAGTTTGGATCCTGATGAAACGCCGTGTTTCTCGGAGTCCCATCTGGATACAACAGGTTTGCAAAGGTAATCACTCATCCGCAAATGGGCAAATAATTTGTATTCTTTATTGCTATGTTCGTACGTTCTTGTATACCAACAGCTTTCACTGAATTAAACCTGTGGCTGCTTAAGCGATATCTGCCGGGCATTTGCAAACTGTTTGTATCCTGATGAGGCGCCGAGTAACTCGACGTCTCTTCATGATCAATTCTGTCTGATGCTCGGTCAACAGTTGCTGAAACAGTTTAACTCTTCCGGTGTAACGAAGTAAAGTGACCCCCATAGAATACTGACCCCCCGGTCAGTATTTTTTAAAAAATAGTGACCCCCGGTCATAGTATTTTGACCCCCCGGTCATAATATTACGACCCCTGCACACGAAGAAAACTGACCCCTTACGAAGAATTGCGACCCCCCATAGAATAGTGACTCCCTGTCTTTGTTTCAACAAAACATACGCCCGCACGCACGCACGCACACACACACAACACGCATGTACATAAACAATTACACACACGAACGCAAGTACGCACACATACCGGTACACATATGAACGCACGCACGCACATATACCGATACTTACACATACACTTCGAAACACTCTCATACATGCAAGCACACAAACACTCACGCACACACTCACACGCACGTAGGAACACATGTATATATGAAGAGATCACTCAATGAATTGTAAAATGTTGTATTGACTTCTATCTGACACTTTACAAAACGTAAATAGCTGTTAAAATTTCAATAATCTTAGTTCTAACTTAAAATTTCATGGATGGAACATTGTGTCAGTCACTGTAAAACTAAACAAACTTCATTTGGCAGTGGATTTTTGTATGGTCAATGCTATGTGCAATGCCATATATCATATCCATATTTTGAATACATTTGTAATTTATCACCTATTGAAATTAATTGAAATAAGTCTCATCGAAGTGAGGCAACATAAGTGTTCGACATCATGCCTTTTGAATTATTTTAGCGAAGTGGGAAATAATTTTTTGTTGTTGTTGTTGTTGTGTTTGCTTCGTCTACCACCACCACCACCGTCACTACTACTACTACTACTACTACTACTACTACTACTACCACTATAATACCGCTACTACTACAACTACCACTACTACAACTACTACTACTACTATTAATCCCACAACTACACATACTACTCCTCCTACTACTACTCCTATACCTCCTCCTATTACCTACCTACCTTCACACATACCCAATAAAAAACCCACCCACCCAAAACCCAGCCACCCACTCAAGCACAAACCCAACCACCCACAAACCCATCCACCTACTACTACCGCTGCTGCTGCTACAACTGCTACTATTACTATTCCTACTTCCTAGTACTACTTCTGCTATTGCCTACTACATTCCACCTATACTACTTCCACTACCTATACTACTGCTACTACTACCTATACTACTACTATTTTAAATACTACTATCTACCTACCTACCTACCTACCCTACCCTACCCTATCCTACCCTACCTACCTACCTAGTGACCGCACAGTCATAGCATTTTGAGCCCTTTCTATCACTGACCAATGTGCACAACGTTCATTAGAACAAATGTATTATTTAGAAAGGGGGCACTTTTACTGAAGAATATCGACCCTGGTCAATATTCTTAAAAAAGGGCAACCCCCGGTCATAGTGCTTTTTAATCTATCTCCAGTATAATTAAAGAAAGTTAAACTTTACTCGAAAAAATAACCTTGGTCATTATTATTATAGATGAAGTGACCCCCGGTCATAGCAATTTGAGCAGCGTTTATTATATCATGACTAAAGCGCGCACTGCTAATTGAACCCAAGTATTTTGTTCATAGGGGTCACATTTTCTGAAAGAATATCGACCCCCGGTCAGTATCTTATAAAAAAAATATCGACCCCCGGTCATAGTGCTTTGACACACGTTTGTGATATGTTGATCAACTCCCCGCGAACTTAATCTACCGCCAGTATAATTTAGGAAAGAGTTTAACTTTACTCGATTTTATTTAACGTTGGTCATAATTCTTACAGATGTAGTGACCCCCGGTCATAGCAATTTCAGCCGTGTTTATACTGTAATGACTAAAGCGCAATCCTAATTGAACCCAAGTATTGCGTGCATAGGGGGTCACATTTTCTGAAGAATATCGACCCCTGGTCAGTATTTTTTTTAAAAATAGCGACCCCCGGTCATAGTGCTTTGACACACGTTCATGATATGTTGAACTGTTCCCGCGACTTTAATCTACCTCCTGTATAATTTAAAGAAAGGGTTTAACTTTACTCGTAAACTATTTAACTTTGGTCATAATTACAGATGTCATGATCCCCGGTCAGAGCAATTTCAGCCCTGTTTGTCATATCATGGCTAATGCGCGCCTTGCTAACTGAACCCAAGTATTTTGTACACAGGGGGTCACATTTTCTGAAGAATATCGACCCCCGGTCAGTATTTTTTAAAAAATAGCGACCCCCGGTCATAGAACTTTGACACACGTTCATGATATGTTGACCAACTCCTGCCAACTTAATCTACCTCTGGTATAATTTAAGACAGAATTTAACTTTACTCGATTTTATTTAACCTGTGTCATAATTCTTACAGATGTAGTAACCCCCGGTCATAGCAATTTCAGCCGTGTTTATCCTGTAATGACTAAAGCGCGCAGTACTGATTGAACCCAAGTATTTTGTGCATAGGGGGTCACATTTTCTGAAGAAGACAGAATTTAACTTTACTTGATTTTATTTAACCTTTGTCATAATTCTTACAGATGTAGTGACCCCCGGTCATAGCAATTTCAGCCGTGTTTATCCTGTAATGACTAAAGCGCGCAATATTGATTGAACCCAAGTATTTTGTGCATAGGGGGTCACATTTTCTGAAGAATATCGACCGCCCGCTCAGTATTTTTTAAAACATAGCCACGCCCGGTCATAGTGCTTTGACACACGTTCGTGATATGTTGAACAGTTACCTCGAACTTAATCTACTTCCAGTTTATTTTAAAGAAAGGGTTTAACTTTACTCGTAAACTATTTAACCATGGTCATAATTCTTACAGATGTAGTGACACCCGGTTATAGCAAGTTCAGCCGAATTTATCCTACCATGACTAAAGCGCGCAATACTAATTGAACCCAAGTATTTTGTACACAGGGGGTCACATTTTCTGAAGAATATCGACCCCCGGTCAGTATTTTTTAAAAAATAGCGACCCTGGTCATAGTACGTTGACACACGTTCATGATATGTTGACCAACTCCTGCCAACTTAATCTACCTCTGGTATAATTTAAGACAGAATTTAACTTTACTTGATTTTATTTAACCGTTGTCATGATTCTTACAGATGTAGTGACCCCCGGTCATAGCAATTTCAGCCGTGTTTATCCTGTAATGACTAAAGCGCGCAATATTGATTGAACCCAAGTATTTTGTGCATAGTGGGTCACATTTTCTGAAGAATATCGACCGCCCGCTCAGTATTTTTTAAAACATAGCCACGCCCGGTCATAGTGCTTTGACACACGTTCGTGATATGTTGAACAGTTACCTCGAACTTAATCTACTTCCAGTTTATTTTAAAGAAAGGGTTTAACTTTACTCGTAAACTATTTAACCATGGTCATAATTCTTACAGATGTAGTGACACCCGGTTATAGCAAGTTCAGCCGAATTTATCCTACCATGACTAAAGCGCGCAATACTAATTGAACCCAAGTATTTTGTACACAGGGGGTCACATTTTCTGAAGAATATCGACCCCCGGTCAGTATTTTTTAAAAAATAGCGACCCTGGTCATAGTACGTTGACACACGTTCATGATATGTTGACCAACTCCTGCCAACTTAATCTACCTCTGGTATAATTTAAGACAGAATTTAACTTTACTTGATTTTATTTAACCGTTGTCATGATTCTTACAGATGTAGTGACCCCCGGTCATAGCAATTTCAGCCGTGTTTATCCTGTAATGACTAAAGCGCGCAATATTGATTGAACCCAAGTATTTTGTGCATAGTGGGTCACATTTTCTGAAGAATATCGACCGCCCGCTCAGTATTTTTTAAAACATAGCCACGCCCGGTCATAGTGCTTTGACACACGTTCATGATATGTTGAACAGTTACCTCGAACTTAATCTACTTCCAGTTTATTTTAAAGAAAGGGTTTAACTTTACTCGTAAACTATTTAACCATGGTCATAATTCTTACAGATGTAGTGACACCCGGTTATAGCAAGTTCAGCCGAATTTATCCTACCATGACTAAAGCGCGCAATACTAATTGAACCCAAGTATTTTGTACGTAGGGGGTCACATTTTCTGAAGAATATCGACTCCCGGTCAGTAGTTTTAAAAAATAGCGACCCTCGGTCGTAGTGCTTTGACACATGTTTATGATTAGTTGAACAGTTCCCGCGAACGTTATCTATCTCCAGTATGAATTAAAGCAAGTGCTTAACTTTACTCGTAAACTATATTTTTTGTATTGTGTACATAGGGGGTCACATTACCTGAAGAATATCGACCCCCGGTCAGTATTTTTTAAAAATAATTCGTTTAACTCCCCCCTACCCTAACACACACATACCCACCCACCCGATGCTGCAGCGACAGCAACAAAAACAAAGCTGCAGCCACAGCAGTATTAGGTATTCAAGTATTTGCAATGGTTACTAATGTGTAAGTAATAGTTGGGGCGGGGGTCAATATTTTATAGATATCGCGGAGAGGGTCGCTATTTTTCAGAGGGGAGTCGATATTTTTCAGAAAGGGGGTCGATTTTTCTGAAGAATAGTGACCGGGGGTCAGTATTCTATGGGGGTCACTTTACTTCGTTACACCGGCACCACATTTTATTTCTAATAACCGTGTGCAATCCAATTTTGTTAAATCATTCAGTAAAATAAGGAAATAAGATAAATAAATGCAAAGTTCAAAGGAATAAAGCACAAATATAGAAATAGAGATTGAGACGAAAAGTGATGTCCCTGATCAGACGTCGCCCTGAAGTCACGGCGTCTGATCTGGGACTGCACTGTTTGTGTTGCGCATTTATGCAACATTGGCGGTGAAAGGGTTTATGAATCCAAAGTAAGTGAAAATTGTAGCAGATCAGAGTTTGAGCAAACGTCATTTTTTTCCTAGAGGCAATGGGTTAAAGCACACCGAACAATATTGACAGATTATACACCAACTAAATCCAATATATATTCATCACGTTGGCGACCATGTGATACAAATATGGAAATAACAAGTCTTCCTGTATGTAGGTCCCTCACCTCAGTACCAGCTTTTTCATTACCGCGAATGTCCAAGCCTGGCATGGCATCGAGGTCAAAATAAGTTCTGAATTGTTTGTGATAAATTATTTCCGAACTGAAAATTGCAGTAAAGAAATAATGCCATTATGGATATTTATAAGCTGACGTTTTATAATGGTATATGTGCACAGGTGTTTTGGTATTGGTAAAAAATGTAGAGTCAAATGTATTATAATTTCATCAGCAAACAGAGCAGACTCTGATCAGACACTTCCTTTAGCGTCTGATCTGGATCTACTCTGATTGCACAGGCATGAAACGTGTAAACATTATATAAAGGAATGGGTTAAGTTAATGCTCAAATCTAGCTATGATTTTAACCGTTTACTCCACAAATACGCATGCTTGCTTCTTTGAAATCAGGGTAGACGCAGATCAGACGGCTCAAGTAGAAGTCGTCTGGTCAGGTTCTGCTCTACCTGCTTATGAAATGATATAGATAAGAATATACAGTTTCTGTTATGGTCAACATTTCCTATATGCGTGCGCCATTATAAAACAGATAATCTAATAAAAAAACCAATAGCCATGATGTCATTATTTCTTACATAAATATTCATTGAGTAAAAAGGTTAAATAATTATCATATGCCTACCTTATTAGAGAGAGACAGAGTTAGACACTTATAGTTTATGTTGAGAGTAGGAGACACCATCGTTCTATGTTGAGAAATGAGAGAGAGATAGACTGACGGAGAGAGTCAAATAGACAAACAGACATACTGAAAAAGACAACACACATACATACAGAGATATAGTTAGACAGGGACAAACAGATAATGACACAGATAAACAGACAGACAGAACTACAGACAGGCAGGCAGGTTAACAGACAGGCAGAGACACAAACACAGACAGACAGAATACATACAAACAGGCAGATAAACAGACAGGCAGAGACACAAACACAGACAGAAATACATACAGACAGGCAGACAATAAAGCCAGAGACACAAACACAGACAGACAGAAATACATAACGGAAGGCAGATAAACTGACAGGGAGAGAGTTGGACATGTTTTGTGTTGAGAGTGAGAGAGTTGGACACATTGATGTTTTGTTAGAGAGAGAGAGAGAGAGAGACAGAGAGACAGAGAGAGATACAGAGAGAGGCAGAGAAAAAGAGAAAGAGACAGATAGATAGAGAGAGAGAGACAGAGACAGAGAGACATACAGAGACAGACAGACAGAGACAAACAGGCGGACGGACGGACATACAGACAGAGACAGAGAGAAACAGAAATGCTACATGCTTCTTGTCCTGTATTAAGCTACAAGATGTTTTAAAAAACTAGGTTTCTTTTGAGTGGTCGTATTTTACTGTATAACTGTAACGATGAGCTGCAATAATAAGCTATTTAGGCATTTTGAAGTATAAAAGAATGATTTCAGCTTTGTTACCATGTTTTTGTTGTTTTGTTTTCATGCCAGATAAGATTTATTATTGTAACACATGCATACCTTGTTTGCAGAACACACAATGCTTACTTCTCTAGGACAAAATACCAGAGCTAACATAACTATAATAGTTATAGTCTGTTCATCTTTAATTATCAAGTGACACCAAAGGTTGTACACCTATGCATATATGTACCATGAAACCAATGCTTATAGCCCATTCACAACAGTAGCCTCGAAATTCAACGGATCATAGAAATTACTTCACAGTGATACATATTACTCGGGGTTCGCATCTGGATCCACACTATTTGCACATAAAATCACAGGCCCGTCCCCCTGGCACTGACGGGGTCAATTGCATAATTCACAACGATGGTTGACACAAATCAGTTTAAAGTGACAAAACAAACACCATAGATAACGTTTGCTGTGATTCAATATGGTGAGTGTTTATAGTTCACTTAAGAGTACATACAGACGAGAGTCTCTGGTGAATATCGGACGCGTCTCTGCAAGTTCTGTAGAACTCACGGTTTCTCAAAACATGTACCATACTCCTTTTATGACATACAGATGTCCAGATAAGATGTGTGTGTGTGTGTGTGTGTGTGTGTGTGTGTGTGTGTGTGTGTGTGTGTGTGTGTGTGTGTGTGTGTGTGTGTGTGTGTGTGTGTGTGTGTGTGTGTGTGTGTGTGTGTGTGTGTGTGTGTGTGTGTGTGTGTGTGTGTGTGTGTGTGTGTGTGTGTGTGTGTGTGTGTGTGTGTGTGTGTGTGTGTGTGTGTGTGTGTGTGTGTGTGTGTGTGTGTGTGTGTGTGTGTGTGTGTGTGTGTGTGTGTGTGTGTGTGTGTGTGTGTGTGTGTGTGTGTGTGTGTGTGTGTGTGTGTGTGTGTGTGTGTGTGTGTGTGTGTGTGTGTGTGTGTGTGTGTGTGTGTGTGTGTGTGTGTGTGTGTGTGTGTGTGTGTGTGTGTGTGTGTGTGTGTGTGTGTGTGTGTGTGTGTGTGTGTGTGTGTGTGTGTGTGTGTGTGTGTGTGTGTGTGTGTGTGTGTGTGTGTGTGTGTGTGTGTGTGTGTGTGTGTGTGTGTGTGTGTGTGTGTGTGTGTGTGTGTGTGTGTGTGTGTGTGTGTGTGTGTGTGTGTGTGTGTGTGTGTGTGTGTGTGTGTGTGTGTGTGTGTGTGTGTGTGTGTGTGTGTGTGTGTGTGTGTGTGTGTGTGTGTGTGTGTGTGTGTGTGTGTGTGTGTGTGTGTGTGTGTGTGTGTGTGTGTGTGTGTGTGTGTGTGTGTGTGTGTGTGTGTGTGTGTGTGTGTGTGTGTGTGTGTGTGTGTGTGTGTGTGTGTGTGTGTGTGTGTGTGTGTGTGTGTGTGTGTGTGTGTGTGTGTGTGTGTGTGTGTGTGTGTGTGTGTGTGTGTGTGTGTGTGTGTGTGTGTGTGTGTGTGTGTGTGTGTGTGTGTGTGTGTGTGTGTGTGTGTGTGTGTGTGTGTGTGTGTGTGTGTGTGTGTGTGTGTGTGTGTGTGTGTGTGTGTGTGTGTGTGTGTGTGTGTGTGTGTGTGTGTGTGTGTGTGTGTGTGTGTGTGTGTGTGTGTGTGTGTGTGTGTGTGTGTGTGTGTGTGTGTGTGTGTGTGTGTGTGTGTGTGTGTGTGTGTGTGTGTGTGTGTGTGTGTGTGTGTGTGTGTGTGTGTGTGTGTGTGTTTTAACATTTTCACGAATAACGTTTGTTGTTCTCAACCAAATCTCGAAGAGACGATTCTAAAACGCGGTCACAAAATAGGGTTTGGTAGAGAAATAGAGGATCTGTTGCGAGTCGTCTTTTAAGATCACATGTACGAGCCTTAGAAAGCTTTGGCGAGTGAGTTTAGGAACATGTGATCTTAAAAGACAACGAGCATCAGATTCTTTTTCTCACATATCAAAAAAAGTGCATTTTCTCCGTTTAAATGACATGTAAACATCGGTTTCCATGGTTTGACGTCATATATATGACGTCATATATGTTCTAAAGTGATCTTACACGTGTTACAGATAAGGAAATCTTAACCCGTTGTTCTAACTCGGAGATGAGGGAAGGTATGTGAGAAATGGCGATTTTAGTATTTGAGTACGCCCCTTTATCTGTATAGATATTTTATTTTTAAGTCATTTTATTATGCAAAAATATTCGAAAATATTCACAGAATACATCTTTAACCCTTTACCTAGTGAATAGTCATGTACGAAATAAGCGCACCATGAATATCAATAAGATCAATTTGTAATGACAATTGCACACAAGGTTTTTGGCTATACATGTAGCAGCAACAGTATAATCATATCTATATTACTCCATAAGCAAACAGAGCAGACTCTGGTCACAGGGCTCCTATACGAGCCATCTGATCTGAGTCCACTTTGTTTGCAATGGTGGTTACAGCCGTCTTTATCAGGTAAAGGATTCAAGCAAGGTTTTAAGAACTCCTGGTTAGGAGGTAATTTCTGAACCTGCCGAAAATTACCGAGTAGTAGTAAATTGAGATGACTTATTAGGAGTCGTGGATTCCGAGATGTTGTTCTGTATTCAGTTATCATTATTTCATTTTCAGTAACAAAAATAAGACGTTTATGACGATCTGTCATGTCGCAGATGTAATGTATGTAATAAACGTTTGCTTAAAACGTGTGGAATAAATATTAAGCACGTGAAAATACAGGAGATGAATTATAATAATATTTCTCAGTCACGTTGCTAACAATATGTTTTATTGTCATATAATAGCAACCTCAATGCATTAGTATCGTATATAAACATGATATGTGCGTCTATGGGATTGTATTTAACCCTTACGATGCGGGACACGAATGATTTATGTCATTTGCAAACAGTGAATACCCAGATGAGGGGACTCCTCAGGAAGCCCTTCATCAATGCCTGCACTGTTTGTCATGTTACACTTTTCTTTCGAAAACTCCCTAAATATTCACCTTTGGCTTGATCTGTTTGAATTTTGGAATACTCCATTCGGAAACACAGCCACTGATTATGGTAAGACAACCAATGCTGAATTGTAATTTGCGTTTGCACACATTTAGGCTAACATCCACCCACACAAGTGTACAACAATCTTTATCTTGCCTTTTTTCTTTAAACCAAAACATGGCAGCGAAAACATAAAGCTTTCTGTGCGGGAAACGCGTCATTAATGCAATTTGCAATGTAGACCCAGATGAGAGGGCTTCTAGAGGTACAATTATGTAAAATACAATTTTGTAGCCTCCGATACAAACGCACATAATTTGTTCAGCAGGTTAATGGTTAACAGTAGGTGTCGATATTCTAATTTCTACATAAACAACGAAACCCCTATAAACCGGAATTCTAGCAGAGAAGAATTTAGATACCTCTAGACAGGTGACTGCTTAATGGAAGGTGCAAGTCATACAGAAAGATCCTAGAGGAGATTTCTGCGTGACTTTCACCCTGCATTAAGCTGCCACCTGTCTCGAAGACCTATATTGATATCAAACTGAACGTCCGGGCTGAATGAATTTTACTGTAATACAAAAATGAATTAACAAAACCCTAACTGGGCAGTGTAGAGTCTCCCTTGTCATCAGTTAGCTGTTTGTTTCACATCTTACATGCAAAATTATTTTATACAAGTCATGTAGATTCAGTTCTACTGATAAATATTGTTTGTTTTGATTACTTTTTGAGAGATTGGCTGTATCCGTGTCTGGTCATTGTAATGAAAGCTCCAGATCTATACTCGAGAATGTTCCACTGAACAGAAAAAGACTCTAAGCAAATGCTTTGCATCAATGCACCAGCCAGATGAAATATCACCTTTGGTTTTGATAAGCCATCCACCTACGGTCATTCCACTCGCAGGAACAAAATCCAAAACTGAAACTGGCATAACACAGGTCGCTGTTTCTCAGTGGGAAATGGGAAAAATGCTCCATTCTAGAACATAAATCTACAAAATTAAACACGTGAAGCACCACTTACTTTTGAAACTAGTGTACACTCTTTGTTTTAAATTTCCGCATAGATAGAACAACACATATGAATACTTTTTCTGTGCAAAGTTATGGCAAATTGTGGCATGAAATGTGTTGCAGTTGTGTTGTTATACGATGTTGAAATTTACAATTGAATAGAAATTTGTTTTCTTATTTTTTTTCTCAATCATTCCCTTGTTGTCAAGGGGATCAGTCCGTTCATCCGTCTGACTGTCCACCCATTCGTCGGCATGGTAGAATGTAACCAAACTTCAGATAAATGATCTTGGTGTTAAGCTCTATCAGAATTGCTAAAAGAATCCGGATCTGTGAAGAAGTCTGGTTGCTATGACAACAAAAATCTTAAGAAATCTTCTCCAAACCCAGGGGTCAGATTTCAATGATACTTGACAGAAATAGTCCTCTGATAAAGCTCTGCAAAAAATGTCTAAATGATGTTGATATCTCAAAAAACATGACTGCCAAGGGCGGGGCTACTTTTCCGCCAGTCTTTCAACGATTTCAGCGCTTTGATTTCATTCCTCCATGAAAACAAAAACATATTCTATATATTCCTTCAGTGAAAATCGATTCGTTTAAAATACCTATTTGGATAAGTTCACATTGATACATAGGTAAATTGAATATATAGGTAAACAGATCCAAATGGGCAGTCCGATTATTAGATTAGACACGGACACGTTACATCAGTACTAAATGGCTTCTAGAAGAAAACTATCATCTCTATCTTGACAGATTTGAACCCACGTTTCTGTGTTCCATCAGCTTTATGGTGATCCCATCGCAGATCAGACGAATTTTACTTGATTAAACCATTTTTCTGCATTTGCAAACTGAATAGACCCAGATCAGACAACCCTATGTATGAGCCGTTTGATCTAGGTTTGTTTTCTTTGCTTATTAACCCTTTCGCTGCCAAATTATGTCGTCTGCTAACTTTGTCGTCTGCTACAAATTTTCATTTTTGTATTTTCTTCATTTTTGTTTCAAAAACATAGTAACAGTAACAAACAGTTTGGATCCTGATGAGACGCCGAGTTACTCGGCGTCTCATCTGGATCCAAACTGTTTGCATAGGTAATAACAGATCCGGCATTGGCAGCGAAAGGGTTAATTTATACAGGTCTGACTGACCAGTTTCAGCCATAGTTAAAAGATCCCTTGATTCCGTTATAACAAGTTTGCTAATTAATATTCATATATTCATTATTTGTTACATGAATATTCACCAGGTAAATGGTCAAACCTTTCTACAGTTGCCAGACAATAACGTCTATCTGTCATTTATCACGCAACGTCACAAAATACAGTAACTTCCTACTAGATCCAGCATAATATTTTCCACATCGACGCTTTATTTTGTGAGGTACAGTGCATGTGTACTGGCCCCACTGGGATGCAGGTTTATTTCAGCCAATAGGAGGAAAACAGAAGGAAGAAAAGGCATAATTTAACATAAACATCAAATTTAACACATTTGCTCACCTTTGTCTCAACGTTTTGTCCATATAAAAGGATTAATATTCTGAAAATGGGTGATCCCTCGAAAGCAAAAGTAGAAATGCAAAAAGAGAAAATTGCACACTCGGTTTTATTGAGTCTGTTCATGAGTAGTAATTAAAAGTGCAACACTACTCACGCCCCCTAGCACCGGCTTAAGCAGTATTCAATTTTCAAAACTAATAACATGAAAACTAATGATCCCGAAGGACCAGAAAATATAACAACACTGAGAATGAATAAATCAAGTTTGTTTATGTTGTAAATATCGACTACGTCACTGCACGCCAATATGACGTCCCGTATATTGTACTGGCATGTATTTTTAATCAGGGGACAGAACCGCTTTAGCAAACTTTCTTTTTCTTCATTTTCTCCATTCTTTATTGGTGTTGCATGATAAAATAATTACTACGCTAGTAGTTTTGTAGTTGAGCTGTATTTTGGCTTGTCAGAAAAGCAGTTAAATGCTCGCCAAGGCTCGCATTTAACAACTTTTCTAAGTCGCCAAAATACAGGTGAACTTCAAAACTACTAGCGTAGTAATTCTTATTTATTTAACATAAGAGTCTTAGAAAAAAGGTGGTTGCTTAATGCAGGGCAATAAAAATACAGGAAGCGCCTGTATATTAAATTTTCATCGACCTATGTCGAACAGTTACGAAACGGAAACACAGCCCGAATAAATACTAATACATTGACGAATAATATCGGGTCTTCGATATCAAATACATGAAAGTTGCTATAGGAACCGTCTGATATGGGTCTACTGTGTTTGCAAAGGCGTAGAAAGGTGTATTAATGCATTGAAGTGTATACAGACAGAATACACGTTAACCCATTACCGCATAGGCTAGTTTTATCAGACCCAACCTCTTTGTATAAATCTACTGAAAAGGAGCATTAACTAGAGAAAAGGAAACAAATTGTAGTTTGAAACCGTTATGATAAGTACAGCATTTGCTCCTATAGGAGTAAATGCTCTATTTATCACAATGGTTTTAACAAGTGTCTTTTGAAGAGGCGTCAAAAAGCGCCCTATGAGGGAATGGATTAAGTGTGTCGGCCACGCACGAGATGTGTGTGGGATTCCCAGACAGATTTGATCAAGAACGCTTGTAACAGCATTGAGACACTCATCGATCATTCAGACTCGAGAATTAAGAATCAATAAGACTATAGAATGATGAACAACAACGGCGAGACTTTGTTTGAGTTGGACAAAGAGTTTGTGAACCCCACTGAATGCGTTAAACGAGTGTGTAGATATTTGCAAACAGTGTATACCCAGACCAGGGCTTCTAGAGAAGTCCTTAGATCAAAGTCTGCACTGTTTTTCATTCAAACACCCTGTGCTAAATTATACATGTCCATTAAAAGAACTATAGAACAATTTAAACATTCAACAGCACCCATAAGGTTAACATTTGTCATGGGGAGCAAATTATAATCAATGCAATGTGTCTTATAAATCAGTATCCATGCTTATAAAACTTTTTAGTTGAGTCTGAGTTCGTTCTCAAGTTTTTGATTGGTCAAATTTGAGCTAAAAAGCTTTATAAGCATCCACCCAGACTTCGAAGCAGTATTTCTTCTATTTGTTTGGACAATGTGTTAATCCATTCCATCATAGGCTATTTTTAGATCCAACCTCTTTGAATATATCTACCGAAAAGGAGCATTTACTAGAAAAAAGGAAAATTTAAGAATTGTGTAGATTTGAAACCTTTGTGACACATACCACATTTATAGCATATGTAGCATTTGCTCTATTTACCACAATGATTTTACAGAGGCGTCAACATGCATCAGTATGAGGGAACATTGCTGTGTCTAGAACAAATTGTTTGTGCTGTGTCTAGAACACATTGTTTTGATTGCTTCCGTATTTATAAACACCATTTAGGGCGAGGCAATTTATGTAAGTGTGCTATATCTTAAAGTACAGCTGCACCGATACGGATAACCTTTGCCATGCAAAGCACATTACATGTATAGTCAATTTAATGTGTCTTGTCAGTCACATTTCGGAACAGACTTTCTTCTATTTCTATTGACAGTGTTTTAAACGCCCTTAGTCCTGGTAATAATTATGCTGAATCCTCAGCGTTTCACCTGGATCCAAAGTGTTTGTTAGCCTCCTTTGACCTTTATCATGATTTCAAATGTTGTATATAAATGGCATTTTGTGATTTGTCTGAAGTTGGCATTTGGTTAGGTAATAGGCATTAGACATTGTACATGTCTAATACCTAACCCACTGCCAACTTCACGCACACCACTATAAGTTAACATTTACTAAATGTTTTTCACAGAGAACTGACCGTATTAATGTATCTAGAATAAATTGTTTTGACTGATTTAGTGTTTATAAACACCATTTAGGACGAGGTAATTTATGTAAGTGTGCGATATTTGGTTTTTATTCATCGTTCCTAGTATTAACCAAATTTCCGCTAAACCTGCCATTAGTCAGATTAAGAATAAAAGCTTGGAATAAATGAAAAGCCGAGTTACTCGGCGTCTCATCCAGATCTGAGAAGTTTGACATTTGGCTCATAGTTTCTCAAAAGCGTGTGTCAATGCATTTGGTCCATAGTTTCTGAAAATCTTGATCGAGTTAGAATTAGTTACAGTTCAATGAGACATTTTTGTTTACAGCTGGACAAGGGCTAATACAGACGTGGATGGCATTTATCAACAGTTCGTATATGTACTACATGTATATACAATACCACAAAGCAGTATATGTACAATGCATTAATTGCATACAGGAAAAAGCATTATACAGTGATTAGAGGTCCACATCGGTGTTTGATTTGGAAATTTGCTTTCCTTCATACAAATGTTTTCTTGTTCACGCCTTTGCAAACAGAGTAGGCCCATATCAGACGGTTTCAGATCCGACGGTTCCTACAGGAGCCGTCTGATCAGGATCTGTTCTGTTTGTTTATGGAATAATTTACATCTGATTTTAAGGTATTTAAGGTTACCAAAAAAGAATTTGTATATATGTCATTATAAGAATTAATTCAGCTAACCAATAATTATGGTATTATCCTTAATTCTTACATGAATATTCAACAGGGTAAGTGTTAACCCTTTCCCTGTTCTGTATATTAAGCCAAATTTCAATACCTACTGAATATTCATGGACAAAATAGTTAAAATGAAATATGGAAGGTGGAACAGTTTAACCATTTTAGAAGGAAAGAACCAGGTCTATCAAATTCCATTAGCAAACAGAGCAGACCCTGATCAGACGGCTCCTCTAGGAGCCGTCTGATCCGGGTGTACTCTGTTTGCAGATGCGTGAAAACACGTTTATATGAGGGAAAGGGTTAATAAAATATATTTACGAAACTGACTAGCCTTTATGAGTATCTAGATCTACATATCAATAGTTGATTAAAAGTGTGACAACATAGATATATACTTTATTGAGTACAAAGGCCATAGGCCCGACAGTACAAGGTAGCAAATAATGATTATTACATATGTCACAAACTAGCTCATGCCTTATGAGGTTATTAGCGAGTAAGCTAGTGAGTCTGAATGTATGCCAAAGAAAACCATTAAAGAGCTAAAAAATTACAAAACCTTACATATAATTTCTGGTGGTAATGGAACTGTTGAGCCTAGTTAGATGTTCGTGTATGTCGTTTTGTAAGTACTTTTGCATAACAAAGCTCCGATCACTGTCTTTACATGTAACAATGAAACTATACTTCTTTCAATACAATATTGCTTTCAATGTTTATGGGAAAAAAATGAGGGGCTGTGATTGATTTTGTTAAAACCCTTTACCTGATATATTAGGGCTATCACTGACTTGTTCTTGTTCCAAAGAACAAATATCACACTTCGCATATTAACTTTACAGATAGAGTAGGTTCTCTCTAATGTGGCCACAATTAATATATTCCCTCATATTGCCGTATTTTGAAGTCTCTGTAAAACATTTTTTGAGTCCAATGTGATAACTAGAGCAGTTTTCTTCATAAAAGCAAATGCTCTATTTAATCCATTTTTCTAGTAAATAGTCCTTTTCGGTGGATTTATTCACAGAGGTTAGTTCTAAATAAACACTATTAGGGAATCGGTTAACATATGAGTCACTAATAGCAGGCGGTTGCCTAATGCAGGGCGAAACCAATGCAAAAAGCTCTTTTAGTTCCTCTGCATAGCTAGATCGAGAGCTAGACTTGTTTTGAGTTGTACTATACTCTGCTGTATAACAAGATATTTATTTGGTAGAACACTTTCATCTTGCTTAGAACAGTAGATGTCTGTTCTAATTCTAATTAAGTTTTACTTTATTTCTGATTCGTTCAAGCTATCTAGAACCAAACCATATACGTATATAAGTAGAACCTCTATATAACGACCACTAAAATGTGTTAATTAGTTGGTATTTAAGGCAGATGGCTGCTTAAAGCAATGTGAAAGTAAAATGGAACGCTCCTATAGGAACGTTCTGTTTTTCTTTCAACTTGCTTTGAGCATCCACCTGCCTTTAACACAAATACTTGATGTTATTTAGTGACCGTTATAGAGAGGCTTTACTGTGGTATGATTTTTAATTTGCCATTGGATGCACAGATACATGTAACTCGCTGGGTCCGTATCACGGTAACGGTTAACACGTTCCCTTATGTAAACGCCCTTTTCGCGCTTTTTAACAGAGTAGGAGCCGTTTGGCCAGACTCTGCTCTGTTTGCTTATGACCAGATAAGATGTGTACAGTAAAACTTCTTTATTTCTCCATCAAACCCTGTGTTGTGACCACTCTTTAGAATCGTCTTGAAGAGACGATTCTAAAGAGTGGTCACAAAATAATGCGGTTTGGTGGAGAACTGATGAGTTTAGTACTTATCTGTAGCTCTGATGTGACGTCATATAGATGTGATTCTGCAGCTTTGTCGCCGCACAATCCCTTGTAAATTCTATATTACAAATCAGCTAATGGATATTGATGATGTCATGATTTCTGACATGAATATTGAACAGGTTATGGGTGAACAGTGAGTAGAGTTTATACTAATAATAAACACTTTATTTGAGGAGGGAACAAATTTGGTTATACATCATTTTAGCAGAGGTTTTCAATAACAGAATAAGTGCATCCTTCTTACTAAGGCATATGTCTGAGTGTATCCTGTGGAGACTCCGAGTTATTTCGAGTCCAAGCTGTTTGCAAATGCGAGTCAGGTCCCGCTCAGCATGATAAAGGTGACCATTACTAAATGTCTTTCACAGAGAATTGACCGTATTACTATGTCAGGAAAACGATTTTGCGTTTGACTGCTCACTAATTAGGGCGAGATAATTTATGTAAGTGTGCTATATTTATTTTTATTAGCCGATCCTATTAGTAACCTATGTCCCGTTAACCGCAGCATCCGTCACAAATTTGTAAAAAATAAAACAAACAACAAAACTTGGAACCAACAGAAAGGCCCAGTACCTCGGCCTCTTATCCGGAGCCGAACTATTTGGTACTTGGTTACTAGTTTCTTAGTGATTGCCCTACTTTTCCATCCAATCAGCGAGCCGCATTCTTGATATTTTTCCGACTCTAATTCTCATATATTTTATAAAATCGACTCCAACTTTCGAAGACGAACCTTCCAGTGCGCATGTGCAACAAAGCTCCGCACACAGCTAGAAACAAGAGCTGTCACAGGACAGCGCGCTCGACTATTCTCAGAATTGTTAGTGTAAAAATGCTTGATAGTGGACTAAAATAGTGTCCAATTATACTAGAAGCAAGTAATCAGTCTCAGTAAAATATCTTTAATAGCATTCAGGATGTAGGATCTCTTTGAACTCTTTAATGAAAGAGAAAACCTTAAGTGAAAAGGGGCAATAATTTCTGTTAAAATGCTTGACAGAGTAATGTACTCTTGCCTACATATGAAGCTTGAGGTGGTGAACAAGTGTTCCAAGTTTCAAAGCTTTATCTCAAAGGGTTATGTAAATAAGTGGACTTTAACAAAAACCTTAACCAAAAGGTCTAAGTTAAAAAGGGCCATAATTCTGTCATAATGCTTGACAGAGTTATGTACTGATGAAGATTGTGGTGGTGCACAAGTGTTCCAAGTTTTAAAGCTTTACCTCAAAGGGTTATGTAAATAAGTGGACTTTAACAAATACCTTAACCAAAAGGTCTAAGTTAAAAAAGGCAATAATTCTGTCAATTGGTTGACAGAGTTATGTACTCTTGCCTACAAATGAAGATTGTGGTGGTGAATATGTGTTCCAAGTTTCAAAGCTTTATTCCACAGGTAAGAGGCAAAAAGTGGACTTTAACAAAAACCTTAACCAAAAGTTCTAAGTTAAAAAGGGCCATAATTCTGTCAAGATGCTTGACAGAGTTACGTACTCTTACCTACAGATGATGTTTGTGGTGGTGAACAAGTGTTCCAAGTTTCAAAGCTTTATTTCAAAGGGTTATGTAAGTAAGTGGACTTTAACAAAAACCTTAACCAAAAGTTCTAAGTCAAAAAGGGCCATAATTCTGTCAAAATGCTTGACAGAGTTATGTACTCTTACCTACAGATGATGTTTGTGGTGGTGAACAAGTGTTCCAAGTTTCAAAGCTTTATTCTAAAGGTTAGAGGCAAAAAGTGGACTTTAACAAATACCTTAACCAAAAATTCTAAGTTAAAAAGGGTCATAATTCTGTTAAAATGCTTGACAGAGTTATGTACTCTTACCTACAGATGATGTTTGTGGTGGTGAACAAGTGTTCCAAGTTTCAAAGCTTTATTCCAAAGGTTAGAGGCAAAAAGTGGACTTTAACAAAAACCTTAACCAAAGTGTGACGCCGACGCCGACGCCGACGCCGACGCCGACGCCGACGCCGGGGCGAGTAGGATAGCTCCACTATTCTTCGAATAGTCGAGCTAAAAACGACCGACATAATTATGACGTTATCGACACGCGAACGAGTATGTAAACAACTGAGATCTAGTAATCGAACCTGTAGTCTGTTTAAGCCTTTACCTGTTTATTCTTATTTCACTATTCTGCCCATAATGAATGTTTAATATTAATAAGCTGTATTTTTATATGGAGTTTCGGTAGCAGTTAAATTTGTGCAAACCGAATAGACCCTGATCAGACAGCATAGTATTCTCGGCTTGCAAAGTGGTCAAAAGGCGTCAAGGTAAAGGGCTATCATTTAAATATCCATTGCGATTTTGCGTCCGTATTTCACAATAATTATTTTTTCACAGTTTTGCGGATACGTATAGATTGCTGTCGGAATTGTTGTTATTTGGACTACAGAAAATAGTGTAACACACAGATGGGAATATTAGATAACGTAACACAGCCAAATACGGCAAGGTTTACAAAAAAAGGCGCAAAACCAGTTTCACTGTGTAGGATTTTCAAAAACATAAACTCGTGAGAATTTTAACAAAGAAGACGCTGACACTTGATCCGTAGTTTCACAAAATCTTGAGTCAAGACACTTGGTCCATGGCTTCTCAAAAAGAAACCTCAAATTCGATATACAGCAGCCAGAACCTGTCTTAAGCAGCCATAAAACGAGGTCTGACTATCGGTCTGTAAGGCAATTGGTAGCTTAACGAAGGTCAAAGGTAACGCAAAGGCTCCTATAGGAGCTTCCCGTATTAGTTTTTGCCCTGCATTAAGCAACCACCTGCTTTTTTAGACTTTTCTATTCAAAAAATGAAATGGCCGCTTGGGAGAGGTTCTACTTTAGATAAAATTTGAATATTTGTTCTCACAGCAGAATAATGACTAATGGGCTTATGAACTGCGCATGTGGATGGTATTTGTCAACAGTTCAAATGCACTGCATGTATATTCAATACCAAACATGCACTATTATGCCCAATATATTAATTTAACCCTTCGCTTGCTGAATTTTAAAATACATTTCTCCTTCTTTACCCATGCCCTGTTGTATAATTACATATATCTTCACTGTATACAAGTATTTCACTGTGCAATCACTGCTGTGGAGTGCACTTGTTGAAAAATCAACTGGTAAATAGTGCAGACCCTGATGAGACAGCTCCTGCATGAGCTGTCTCATCTGGGTCTTCACTATTTACAGGTAGGTATATTGACGTGAATAGCAAGCGAAGGGTAAAGGCAGCAAAACAATATGTACAGTCCTTAACAAATTCTCTCATATTGACGTCTTTTGACTTCTCTGTAAAAGTCACGTTTTGCTCCATATGTTGGTTTCAAAACTACACAAGTCTAGCGTTTTCCTTTTCCTAGTAAATGCTCCTTTTTGGTAGATTCATTCAAAGAGGTTGGATCTAAAATAGCCTGTGAGAGAATGGGTTAAAGGTACGCATCGTAGTGTAATTTGGAAGACTTGATTAACCCTTTCGGCGCTAAATTTCTAATTGTCTGGAAATCAGTTTTGTTACATCATTCGGTAAAGTAAGGAAATGAGATTTCAAAGGAATAAAGCGCAGCTATAGAATTTGAGACAAAAAGTGAAGTCCCTGATCAGACACCGCCTTGAAAAAGGCAGCGTCTGGTCAGGGACTTCACTATTCGTCGTGGTGCATATTTGCGACGATATGCATATGGCGGTGAAAGGGTTAACCATTTCCTTCATTCGAATAAACGTTGTTTAGCGCCTTTTGAAACATAGTAGGCGGGGTCAGACGGCCCCGTCTGTTCTGTTTGTTTATGACATTCTAATAGATCTGACACTACAGTTTTTCACTAATTCCAAGAGTTCATGTACACATATGCGGCTCGCTGATTGGATGGAAAAGTGGACCGTCGTTCTTATAGGAGCAGTACAGAAACACCTCTCTATAACGGCCATTAAATTACATCAAGTATTTTGTTTTAAAGACAGCTGGCTACTTAAAGCAAGGGGAAAGTAAAACAGAACGCCCCTATAGGAAACGTTCTGTTTTACTTTCACCTTGCTTTAAGCAGCCACCTGCCATAAATACCAACTAATTAACACAACTTAGTGGCCGTGATAGAGAAGTTTACTGAAGTGCTGAATGAGACGTCTTATCATGGTCAGCTCTGTATGCTTATGTGATAACATAGTTATGACTTTAGAGTTTCCACCATGGTCAACACTGTCTATATTCATTTGTCATTATATAAAGGTATATAATAAATATCTAGGTCAATCGGTAAAAGGCTACATATCGGACTGACTGGTACTGAAATGATTTCATCAAGGTTTGAAACTTCAATTCCGTTATTACATGTATCACCAAAAACGGTTTTGTCTCTTTTCAGCTGTGGCAATGACTGTCTTGGCAATTAAGACGCCGGTGTCATAATTTGCAAGCAAAACCATGCAGCCGGTTCTTGAAACGTAATCACCGGGCATGTGTATCAAAAAGCTGCTTGTTGTTAGGACTTGAGGGAAAATTGTCTTTCTTTGATTTGAATAGGGTTTTTTCCTTGAAGACAATTATGGTGCTAGTGATACCACGTGCTCGCCTGATATGTGCCACGTCATTAATGGAGGGTCCAGACATATACCGGACAAATACAACAACAACAACTTTGTAGTGGTTAGATACGTATCAGGTGCGGATCCAGGATTTCAGATTGGGGAGGGAGTGCGTAGATTTTTAAAAGTTGGATGACATCACTAAATG
Source organism: Azorinus chamasolen (assembly GCA_963576725.1). NCBI lineage: Eukaryota > Metazoa > Mollusca > Bivalvia > Cardiida > Solecurtidae > Azorinus > Azorinus chamasolen. Next base: position 98,596,968 of record OY755238.1, on the reverse strand, counting down.
TCTTTGTGAAGCATGTTGAGAAAGAGCGTAAGTGGGTGATGGGTAATGCAACTCAATTTAAATCATTGTTTTATTGATTTTTATTAGATCTAGATCTTAATACAGTTACTCAAAAAGGCTTGTTTGGGCAATTTTAGGGGACGTACGCCGGCTCCGTCCCTCTAAATCCGCGCCTGCGTATTCTGTGTATCAGTGCAAATGTCTGATAAAGTGGCACCCGAGGATAAAGTGGCACTCGAGGATAAAGTGGCACCGAGGATAAAGTGGCACTCGAGGATAAAGTGGCACCGAGGACCATGGCACACGGTGAACTAGTGAACCGCCATCCAGAACATATTTCTGTTCATTTTACTATTTCCCTTCACACTACTGATAAGTTGCCATACCGGACAGTCGTATGATAGAAATTACGTAACTTACTGCTATACGGTATTTCGGCTATCCACCAGGAACCCGCTGATCAGGGTATACACTGTTTGCAAATGCCAATACGAATGTTTCTTTTTTCATGTAACAGGGGTTAAAGAGCTCACGCACTGTTTGACATGTATCAATCTATGCAGTATTCTGGGTCTACATTGGTCCCACTGGCATATTTCACATAGCACGGGATTTGTCGTCAACGGCTTTCACGAGATACAGTGTATAGGATAAACCCCTTTTAACCCAACCATTTTGAAAATATCTACCGAAAAGGAACATTTACTAGAGAAAAGGTAAAGTTTAGATTTGAGTAGTCTTGAAACCATTGTGATAAATAAAGCATTTGCTCCTATGGAGCAAATGCTCTTTTTATCACAATGGTTTCAAAAAGTGACTTTTTACAGAGGCGTCAAAAGACGTCAGTATGCGGGAATTGGTCAAGGTTACCACATTATGAATTTGCATGGGGTCTTTAAGCCTCTACTTCTTCATATATACGCCTTTTCAGGCATTTTCACGCTTTTGCAAACAGAATAGACCCAGACCAGCATTGATTGCTTATGAAATTCTAATAGACCTGACTGTACAGTTTCTACTAATACCAAAACCTCATATATGTTCAATGCCAATATAAATCCCAGCACATGAGTATTCAGAAAATCGTTATTTCTTATATGAATATCAAACAGGGAAAGGGTTTGAAGACACAAACATCGTGTATCCATGGCGACTAGATTGGTGAATTGGATGAATGTGATTTATTTTCAAATCTCACCCTGCTGAAGAGAATGTCTTATCAAACTGTTCTTTTTTTTATTTATTTTTTATTGTCGAACTCATCTAAACCGAAATTCTCGACGAGATGAATTTAGATACTTTTAGATGAATTTAGATACTTTTAGACAGGTGGCTTTTAGACAGGTGGCTGCTTAACCCTTCGCTTGCTGAATTTTAAAAATACATGTCTCCTTCTTTACCCATGCCCTGTTGTATAATTACATATATCTTCACTGTGTACACGTATTTCGCCGTGCAATCACTGCTGTGGAGTGCATTGGTTGCACAATCAACTTGTAAATAGTGCAGACCCTGATGAGACAGCTCCTGCATGAGCTGTCTCATCTGGGTCCTCACTATTTACTGGTAGGTATATTGACGCGATTAGCAAGCGAAGGGTTAACTTAATGCAGGGTGAACGTCGTGTAAAAGCTCCTGCATGACTTTCACCCTGCATTAAGCTGCCACCTGTCTACAACACTGATATATAAACTGAAATGAACGGCCGGTTTAGTGCGGTTTTAATGTACCTCCTATTTCGTAATGCATTAGAGTGTGACTGTTTGAGTAATAAACAGCTTTGATCCTAGAATTACTCGGCGTCTCATCTGGATCCAAGCTGTTTGCAAATGGCGCTTGTCAAGATAAGGGTTTTGATCTCATGGTCAGCGCTCATGCTCATCCAATGCATACGATTAACCAATATTAAAATTTATTCCGCTAAGCGTGAGTAGACTCGTATTGATAAACAGTTTAATTCCAGACAATATGCCGAGTAGCTCGGCGTTTCATCAGAATAAATGATGTTGACACCAGGGTCCATGCTTATAAAACTTTTAGTTGAGTCTGAGTTCGTTCTCAAGTTTTTGATTGGTCAGATTTGAGCCTTTGGCACAAATCTGACCAATCAAAAGCTTGAAAACTCAAATTTGACCAATCAAAAGCTAGATAACAAACTCAGACTCGACTATAAAGTTTTATAAGCATGGATACTGGTCTCAAACGTCTGTTCCATGATACTTGATAATTCCTCAAAAGCTTGATCGAATCGGAAGTAGTCAGAATTGCACCAGATCCAAATTTGAGATGACACATTAATTTACAGCAAGGAAAGTGTTAACTAAATACACACAGCATAATATTTATCCATTTTCTTCATATAAGCCTCTTTGTACGTTTTTGCAAACAGAGTAGACCCAGATCAGACGGCTCTTATAGGCTCAGCAAGGTTTAACCCATTTGCTCCCACGATCCCATATATGAGACGTAGGCAAACAGTGTAGATTCTGATCAGACGCCGCATAATGCGGCGTCCGATCAGAGTCTACACTGTTTGCTGATAGGAATTTCAATATAAAACAAAACGAAATTGAAATTTTGACCATGCACCCCTTAGATAAAAAATGGACTAATCCAATATATAAACATGGAAGAATCTACTGGGCGCAAATGGGTTAATCTAATACATGTTCATGGTGACATTAAGAACTAGTTCCCCAGTAATATTATGATGCTGGATGAGGGTTCAACGAGGCAGATATACGGGCAGCTTTCGTATGGCTTATTACAGTGTATATACGGGCTGTGTTTGCGCAGCCGCCGCACGCTGACCGTGCTATGTGTCATACCCACAAGGATTGCAACAAGCATTAGCACAAGGATGGCACACAACACGTATGTGATTTTAGTAAAACAAAATTCAATGCACGGTATCGACAGAACCTCTACTAGGTACACGTAGCGTAGATATAAGGTGGGTACGAGAAATGGATCGACAAGGGTGATTTCCCCTTTTTGATATTGTACAAAAAAAGAAAGAAAGATAAAAATGAGATGGGACAATTACCGGTATCTCACTTTTAAGCCATTGCTTCCGATAAGCAATTGTTATATAATTGTAAATTTCCGGACAAGACATTCAGATTGGTCATACAGTAAAATCCCTCTAAACCAGACGTGCATTTTAATACATGTATAAATATCGGTCTTGGAGACAGGTGGCAGGTTAATGCAGGGTGAAAGTCACGCAGAAAGCACCTCTACCTATTATAAACGTTCATCTAATCTATTCATGATTTCATTGTTTCTTACATAAATATTCAACAGGAAAATGGTTAAAGGCTATTGCTAACTAATGCAATACGAATGTTCTGCTGAAAGCTCCTATGGGAGATTTATACATTACACCCGCCCTGCATTAAACTACCCCTGCTTTTAAAGACATTCCATGTTTATTCAATGAGAGGTCGCTTTAGAGGGTTTTTATTGAATGTTTTTATCAAAACAGAAGAAAACAAAAACTGTATTTCATAATCATTTCATGATTTTATTAACAAAATACTGCAGCAATCGTAACAGTTAATATCAAACAACTTATTTTGTACCAAATCACATTTAAACAAATCTATCACAACTAACATAAAAAGTAATACTTGTCTTTGACCGTATAAAAATAACACGAACATATAAACTCTCTTGTTATTGTACATCACATAGCAAACACTCTTGTTATCAAAATTAACTAATGCACATGAAAACAAAATCATTATGAATGAGTCACATCACGGGAAAAGGTGACCCTGAAAATGCAAACTGGGTAGATCCAGATCAAGTTTTTGCGAAACAATTAACCGAATGTCAAAAGAAAAGTGTTGACCAGGGCATGTCCTAATTTTAGCAGCAGTATATAGAACTATTTCAACGCCATGGTCGATCTGGATCTAAACTGCACGCACAAGGCTTTCTATCCTGTTTCAGTGATGCGCCTCATTCTTGGTATATTAACAAACACAAATGTTATTTTTCAATGTACATATTGGCGCCAGGCAGTAGCAAATAAAATAAGTTGAACTTCGATATCTCGAACTCGTATAACTCGAACTTCAAGATAACTCGAAGTAAAAGTTCGGTCCTTCCAAACAATTTACAATACTGAATTGTTCTAAAATGTATCCATGAGCATATCTGGAAACATATACATGTCGAAAATACTGCTGACAGCTCATACAGAAGCTTTCAGCATTACTTTAGACCTGCTTTAACCCATTACCTCAAAGGCTATTTTTAGATACTATCTCTTTGAATAAATCTACCGAAAAGGAGCATTATCTAGAGAAAAGGAAAATATCAAATTTTGTAGTTTGAAACCATTGTGATAAATAGAGCATTTGCTCCTATAGGAGCAAATGCTCTATTTATCACAATGGTTTCACAAAGTGTTTTACAGAGTCGTCAAATGTCGTCAATATGAGGGAACGGGTTAAGCTGTAAACCTGAGACATTGTTCAGATTAGAAATTGTATGACTCGACTTCTGTTATCGTTAAATAATCAGTATAGTCCCTTGAAGTTCAAGATATCTGTGTTCAACATTATAGTAAATCCTCTCTAAAAAGCTTATATTGATATTATTGACAGATAATAACATAAATCAGAACAAACGTAATGCAGAAAGCCCTCACTTTGGTTCTGCATTCAGTAGCACATGTTTAAAGATACCCATAGTTACTGATCAATGTCTGCTGTAGACATTTCTAAGAAAAGGCGCTCAACCCTTTCAACACTAAATGTGCACAATGGAATAGCCCAGCTGTGCTTAACTATAAAGTCCACTCAGTGTGAAGGGTTTAAAATTGCTAAAGGAGATTGAAGGGCAAACAGTGCAGACCTTGATCAGACGGTTCCTCTATAAGAGGGGCTCTCAGATGTAGGTATACCCTGTTTGCACATGACAGTACATGTGTTTCTAAGAAAACGCTCTTAATTATTTAGAGCATGTCAACTGGAAAATCAATGGTATAATTTATGTTACTATTTCACTACCATGTCGTTTTATAAATACAACTCTTGAAAAAAGTATAAAAAAGACACATGAGCAATGTTATACCAATTAACAGTTATCTATAGTTAAGTGCGACCTCATTTACATTTGCTAAGAGCTTGGATCCACCATATCAGATGCCGAATAATTCGCCTTCTCATCAGGATCTAAGCTGATTGACAATTGGTCAAGAACTATTTTGTCCACGCTACTATTTTAATAAATGATTTTTGAAGTAGAAACTTTGACCAGACCTCTCCTCTAGGTACCGTTTGATTATAGTTTATACTGTCTATTAGAAATCAATAGAGATAAATCGATAACTGAATGGGTCGCTCGTGTCAAAGTGTCATTACACTCAACCAGTGCCAGGTTTTTGTTCATTTTAAAACCCTTATCCCGCTATGCGCTACCCGACTCGTATTTACAAACAGTTTGGATCCTAGTGAGGCGTCGAGTAACCCGACGTTAATCAGGACCCAACCTGTTCAATTGTTCTCAAAAACTGGATTGAAACGGAATAGTCAAAATTGCACCACTTCCAATATTGACCTCATTTATTTTGTCACAGCGGGATAAAAGTTAAAACTGCTTCATACAGTGTTTGGATCTAAATGAAATTTAATGGACTAGCAACACGGCGCCTTATCAGAATCTGCACTGTTTTATACTCGTGTTGTTCTGTTGAAAGTCGTATAGTTACGAACAATACTCCTTCAGATAATTTCTAACAGCATGCTGAGTGTTTCAATTCAACTTACTTCAAATACAGCCAAAATCTAAATAATTGAACAATCGATAGCTATTTTCTAACAAGATAATTATAAACACCAAAGACGCAATTCAATCACTAACAAAATATATGAAATGAAGCTACATGTAGTTCCATTCAAATGGTGAACCTAATTCTAGTAAATTTTAAACAAAACTAATAGTTTTTCAACAAATTTAAGTGACATCATTTGTTGTTATCGTAGGTAAAATGAATTTGGACATCGTGTACTAACCTTTCGCAACATATCGCGTATTATCAAATAGCTTGGAACCAGATGAGATGACGAGTAGCTCTGTATTTCATAAGGATCCAGGCTATTTGACACTCGGTCAATAGTTTTTCAAAAGCTTTGGTGAATCAACAGTAAGCAAAGTGTATGTCAGCTCGGAATCTGGACATACCTTATTTTTCTCACCAGACTAACAAAACTGTTTCTGAGTTTAGTTTCTAAATTGGCTACCTTTCATATTTGATTGTTTTCAACTATTTTGTCCATGAATATTCAACAGGTAGTGTATTTTGTAATAAATACAGAACAGTGAAATGGTTAATATTGAAACATTTAAAATATATTTATTTTGGGTGATTGTTGTCGAGGTTGTAGAGTATTAATGGCAGTTATTATTATTACAAATGTTCGCACGTGCAAATTATTATTATTTACAGTAAACACGATCTAAACCCAACGTTAAATTAGTATAAATATTGGTCTTGGAGACAGGTGGCAGCTTAATACAGGATGAAAGTCATGCAGAAAACTCCTAGAGGAGCTTTCTGCATGATTTTCACCCTGTATTAAGCAGCTACCTGTCTAAAAGTATCTAAATTATTATTTTATAGAATTCCGGTATAGAGTGATTCTATCGTATATGTTCCGGCTGCGCTCTCTAATCGAATACTATAGTGATTTTGTCCATTAACGCTACAAATAGATTCGATACAATTTGAATTAACATTTTAAAGGTGCTTGTCGATCTATGTCTAACATGTTTCTAATGTAGAAACAGAGCAGATCCTGATCAGCCGGCTCCTATAGGCGCCATCTGATCTGGGTCTATTCTGTTTGTAAATGCATGGAAAGTTGAAAGCACGTTTATATGAGGGAAAGGGTTAATGCACCGTGAATATTCAATGTAGGATGAATGACATGTAAATGCCCCAGGAGCTTTCACGTCATGACTTCCATCCTACATTAAGCTACTGCTTAGTGTCCAGTCCGGCATCGAACTTGATTTAAACGATCGGTTTGAAGAGGATTTACATTCTTGTTATTCGTGTCATCCATAAATGTTATTATATTGAAAGCATCATTAAAAACACCAGACAAAAAAAAAATAAACACTAAAATTATATATTATTAATGTTTATCATAATATCAAAATTTGTATCACTTTTTAAACATGTTATCAAGATACAGTAAAATCCCGATTATTCGAACACTCAAATACCTATCATTATCGATATTTAACACAGATGGCAGCTTAATGCAGGTTGAAAGTTGTGCAGAAAGCTGGGAGCTTTCTGCATGACGTCAAACCTGCATTAAGCAGCCACCTACATAAAATGATGTAAAATCTTCTAGACTAAAAGTTCGAAATATCGGGATTTTACTGTAAAAATGTGAAAACAAAAACAGGCAAGAAGGTCAACCATTCATTTTGCACTTTAAGTAATTTATACAAACTGCCCTGGGTCCTTGCAAGTATGTCCATTTTTCGCTAAGTCAATTTCTTTCAATGCAATTAAATCCGAGGGCTGGATCAAATGATTATACAGTATTGTTTCGAATACTCGGTAGTTTTGGTCTTTGCAACAAAACATCCACGACTTGGCTACACGACGGAAGTCTGAATTTCCCACACCGTAAAGGAACGGATTTACGGCGGAATTAAATGCTAGAACCCAGTATGCCAGTTGCAAAATCCAAACAGGTACACGATTGGGGCACAGGGAATATAAGATATCACAAAAGGTTATGGGTGTCCAACAGACAACAAACATAATGACAAGTAGACCGAGTGAAAGTAAGGCTTTGTTGTCTTGTCTGATTAAAAAGTCTCGCACAACATCGTCCTGGTTTTTTGTCTTGGACGAAATGCTTGCACGGGAGGTCTTACGCGCCGAGGCGTATTTGCGAGGAATAGTGGCCAGCAAGGCAGCATACTCGGCGGACAGGCGCCGCACGGTAGAAGTCCTAGGAAAGGCAAGCTTTGTCGTAAATTGTCCGCTTCCACTGCGCTCGCTTGTAAACCGTCTGTATTGAGTGACAAATGACTGTGTCTTTTTGGCATCCGTTCGTAACGGGAATGTATGCATTAACTCCGCAATATCATCGGAATTGTTCGTGTTGTCAGAATCCGTCGACGACTTTCTCCCATAAACGCAATGACTGTCAGATGTGCTCAGAGATCGCCTGATTTTCTTGCTGTTCCGTCGCTTCACAAGTTTGATATACAGTCCCAAATTGAGCGATAAAAGTAGCACTAATGGAATAAAGAATTCAATCACAGCCGCCGACATCATAAAGCCAGTGTTATATTCGTAAGGAACACGGCAATATTTGTGATGCTTGACTATAGGCACGTGTAAAAAATTCCACCCGACGATAGATGGAATATGAATAAGAATACTTAATAACCATACAATAATGGCCAACGAAAGCGCCATCTTCTTACTCCTCCTGATTCGGTACGAGAAGGGAAAATTCACTGACCACCATCGATCAATCGTTATTAACACAATACTGAGAATGGTAACATAAAATAAGGAGTATCTTATAGTCAAATAAGCTGTACAAAAAGCGTCGGAAAATATCCACTCATCGCTCAGTGTCTCGAGAATAGTCAAAGGCATCGTTAATCCTATTAAGAGATCCGCTATTGCTAAACTTACAATGTACGTGTTCCTGCATTTACGCAACTTTGACTTCATGGCAAACATCAGAATGATGCTACCATTGGCAGTCAATGTAATCATAAACAGTGTCACCATTGGGATTGCACTCAGCCACAAAGTTAGGAATCCCGCGTTAACAAACAGTCCTGTGTTCTCCGACGGTGCATAGCACGACCGGTTATCCATGATGATGATTTCTATAATACTGTCCAGTTATTAAAGTATTTATGCCCACATATATCACTTTTGAAAGACATCTCTGTAACAATGTCCAACTATCTTTCCTGTAACTATCTTTCGGAATTTAATATTACTGTCCAAATAGCTTCTGAATGTTTGTCACCTTTATCAAAGAAGCGACTATAACACCACTGCAAGTTGTCTCCAAAGTGAGTTCTTGTTGCTTCACATTCAATATTGCATTAGAGATCCCAGCAGTCTAGGATTGTGTTTGGCTTCTCACGACGCCGTGTATGTTTCCAATAGCAATGCTTGGTGATAATGAGGACTGTTGCCAGCTCTGTCTCTCTTATATTCGTCTTGGCGTGGTGAGCGAAGGACACAAAACTTTTACCAATATTTCTATAGGCTTCTGACAAGGACTCTGTGCACAGTTTGCTATACAAATCAGTAGTTGCAGAAAAAGACAGTTTTCCGATACGTTTATTGTTATTACATATGAGTCGCTCTTTGAGAAAGAAGAAGTATTATTGTATTGTAAACAATGAAGACACTTATCAGAAATCATTATTTATGTTGAAGTTTTATTATGTGATGAAAATGTACCGACCCTGATCAGATTCCGCGTCGGAGACACAAGGGTTGGCCTTGATCTAAACAGTTTGCAATTCAATAAGATCATGCGTAAATGCTTAACAATTCAAGAATAACTCCTTTATTTCTCCACCAAAGCCTATACTGTAATCACTCTTTAGAATTGTCTATTCGAGACTATTATAAAGAGTGGTCACAGTATAGGGTTTGGTGGAGAAATGACGATGCAAGTGTGTGGCTACTTCCTACATAGAGAGCGGCTAATGTATAGAACTGTACGAAACTGTTGTCATAATTACTGTGATGTTTTCTTTTAGAAGAATTTTCTACGTATACAGATCACGGAATGGGACCGTCACCATTCCATTTTGCCTTGTGTCCTTTAAAAGGAGCTTAAACAAATATTGTAGACACATATGGAAGTAATATCGGACTGTTTGCTTCACAAATACATTGTAAAACGTCACATCGGCAAAATAATTCTTGTAGAAACATCCCAAAGAATCTAACTTGATTCATTCACACCGCATAACCGGTAAAGAAAGTGGTGTATACTTTTTTTAATTTAATCTAAAGATACATGGGTGTCCGACAGACATCCCTTTGTGCATTGTGCACAGGATTTCAAAACTTACGTAACAAACGTGATCATCTGTTACGAACTCCCTTCACCTCGAAACTTATCGAAGACTAATCCAATATAGAACCGTTCTTAATCCCATTTTGTCCCAACAATGCACTTCTTGCTTGTTTCCGAATGACGTCAAAGATGTAGCATTGAACCATTGCATGCAAACGGTCGATTTGTGATAAACTACACAAAGAGTAGGATCCGGATCAGAAACAAAGCATCTCGGCATCTGACCTTTATCATATTCACACGGCGTTAAACTTTATTCTTTTAAAACGAAAATGACTTTAAAAAACTATAAAACAACTTCTTAGCCTACGACAATTAGCGTGCTAACAGAAAACCAATGCCTACAATAGCCAGTTCCGGCTCAAAAACAAACTTAACCACTTCTTCTGTTAATCAAGAGCAGACACGCATTTGTAAACAGCTTGGATCCAGATGAGACCCCGAGTAGCTCGACGTCTCATCTGGATCCAAGGTGATTGAGTTTTTAAAAGTTTGATCGAATCGGAAGTAGTTAAACTTGTGAATCTAAGCAGACATTAGTTTTTAGATTGGTGTAAGGTACAAGACAAACTATTGATTACTTCGTTAATCTTACTAAAAGCCAGCCGTAAATAATCGCTTTTAGCAATAATCCTATTGTAAATATCAAACCACAACAGCAAATCCTCGCCTAAATACGCTAATACGATCACTTAAGAGAAGTATGATTCTGGATTTTTAAAACAGAAGGTAGCTTAATGCAGGACAAAAGTTATACAGAGAGGAACTTTCTGCATTTTGCTTATTTCTGCATTACTTTTGCCCTGCATTAAGCAATCACCTGCTTTTACACACTCCAGTGTTAATTAAAGAATGTAGATTTACATTAGAAGTTGTTTTAAGCGGATATCAAAAAGAGGTATAATTATGGGTCTGTAAAGCAGGCGGTAGCATAATACAAGTCAACAATAATGCAGAAAGATCCTATGGGAGTTTTCTGCATTACGTTTGCCCTGTATTAAGCAACCACCTGCTTTTAAGACTCCTATATTCAATAAATAAATGACCACTTAAGACATGTGCTACTGTAGTCCCCGTAGCAAGCCTTTAACGTAATGCTGAGTGCAAAATATATGGCCTGTTTCAATTCTAAATTGTCTTTCTTTTGGGATAGAAAAGCATAAATACAGTATCAAACAGGTTTGATCCAGACGAGAATTTGAATTATGATCACAGAAACGCCCATAACTGTTAAACATACTGGAGGACAAGAAACGTCGCAATTACACAAAACGCAGATACAATACATTTGTTACACAATATTTGTCACATGACGGTGCTTGCAACCTAGTAAATGTGGCGAATTTGTAATATTTTTATACTACACACGTGTAATATAACACACAAATGACGTAAGCAAGTCTAAATATAGGTCTTTATAAAAGAAATAAAATGTATTTCTTTATTGATTTTGTGTATGATGTGATAAAAGGAATATCACATTGGTATTCATTTACTATTAAGTTTTACCAAAACGCATTGACTAAAGAAAATGACACTCGACAAGTCATATTATTTTAGTTAAAATCCTCTGTAAATAGTCAGACTAAAATCTGTCATAACTCAGAAGCGATATTCTGTAGGAAAATTGATACAAAATGAATACTCCTGGATTCTGGAAGGCACAGACTGGTACAGTGTACCATCATGTCTAGGAATTAGCCCATTCTGGTTTTAGCCCTTACCACGTTATTAAGTAAGCAGTACACAAAATCATGCCAAATATTCGCATTGGCCCCGGGTCAAAATCTTAATATTTCAGCAAATGTGGACTTTATGATTATTAAAGGTCAGTAGCATAATTATTTTCTAGTACTTTTTGTACCGAAATCTTACAGAAATGTTCTCAGATGATTGAGAGCATAGGTCATGACCTTTTCCATGTTACTGAAGAGAAATGAAAGGCAAATTCGAAACTAACATTTCTAGCTCTGCGGTCTAAAAAAGCACTGAAAAAACAGTGTGTGAAAACGACAGTAAGTGGCAAAAAAGTAGATGGTAACCTGTATATTTTTGGTTTCTCTGTAAGACGTGCATGGAATAAAATTGCAAAACACATACACAGTACTTGGCCAAAAGTGCGCGTTATTATTATTATTATACCACATTTATATAGCGCTCTTTTCACACAGGATATGTGCGTTCAAAAGCGCTTATCGGAATACGCAAGGAAGAAGAGGACATGCTTTGCTAGTTTTTGTCATGTGTTTTCGCGGTCAACACAAATGTTTGGAAAGGACTAAAATAGGCCTAAAAGGGACTTTCTGTGCTAGTGAATGGTGTTTTTTATTGATTTGAAACAGATGTCTGTGAGAAGTATGTATTATTTTGCAGATCTTCGAGATAAGAGAAGAATTCCAGTTCAACCTTTGATCGGAGTGTCGCCCGGACAGCTGATTCCAGTGCAGTGTGTACTGCCCCCTACACGCGAACTGGCTGGTATTTAGACACAGCTAAGAATAAATTGGAATTGGTATAGTTGCACTAGGTTGGAGATCGAGTAGACTTAATGGTAAAACTGGCAGAGGTCCAGATAAGATACGTAAATTAAAATATTTTCAAGAATAACTTCTTTATTTCTCAACCAGGCCCTGTGTTATTACTACTCTTTAGAATCGTCTTGAAGAGACGAATCTAAAGAGTGGTCACAACACAGGGTTTGGTGGAGAAATGACGATTTTAGTATTTCAGCACGCACGTGTATCTGTTGCTCTTGGTAAGTGCACTTGTTAGCTTATTCAACCTCCGTGGAGCTGACTGACAAAGACGGATAAGGCGACCCATCTCATTCCAAAAACACTCAAGTGGATGAATGCTTTACCTGGTACATACACATGTTTCGGGCTTTTCGCAAACGGAGCGGATCCAGATTAGACATGTGCTGTAGGAGATGTCTGATAAGGGTCTACCATGTTTGTAAATTTTGTAAGAAAGCGTAAATACTGTGAAGGATTGAGCTTGATTCTGCAAACAGATAAACGTAGACTCACATTCTGTAAAGACATTTGCATTGCGCCAAACCCCAAGGAAGACATTTATCTTTACAATTTGACATTACTGCTTTCTTTGCTTGCTTGCTTTAAAATTTACTATCATTATTATTTTCTATTTCAAGACAAATCCACCTAAGCTATTCAGATCGTAGTTACGTTGTGAATGGAACAACAGTATCTCTGTTACACTAATTATAATGTGAAATATTCCCTGACCAATAATTATATCAGAAATAATGACATCATGAATATTTATTAGCTGATTTAGTTTATAATAATATCATTTGGTATCGGTAGAAACTGTTGAGTCAGGACTTCTGTAATATCGTAAGCAAACATAGCAGACCCTAATCAGACTGCTCCTACGGGAGGACAGCGTGCAGAACTGTCGTAACATTATAGCTGACCCTAATCAGACTGCTCCTACAGGAGGACAGCGTGCATAACTGACGTAACATTAATCTATGGTACGAAATATTGATGATATTGGCAAACAGTTTGGATCCAGATGTGACGTCGAGCAATTCGGGCTCTCGTCACAAACCAAGCTGTTTGAATGTTGACTGTGATATTTTAAAGGACATGGAATACTCTTTTTCGAGAATAATAGTACAGGATAGTTTTGCAAATGATTATACAGCAGGACCTGTCTTAAGCGGTCATCAACAAAAAGGTCTAATTAATGGTATGTAAGGCAGGTGGTGGTAGCTTAATGCATGTCAATAGTAAAACAGAAAGCTCCAATAGGAGCTTTCTGTATTACTGTTGCCCTGCATTAGGCAACATACCTGTTTTAAATCTCATGGGTTCAATAAATGAATGGCCGCTTAAAAGACAATTTATACTGTAGATAATAAAGAATGTGGTTAGCTTAGTTTGCGCTTTGCCTCGAGATGTCTTTGTCTTAATTATTTCTTTTTGACATGGGCGAATAGCGACTACCTTGGCAAACAGCTTGGATCTTGTAACTCGGCGTCTCATCAGCATCCTATAACCTGTGTGATATTATGAACATGTTTTGAAGCAAACAGGAAAGTAAGTTTAAAGAAAATAATTTAAGTAAATGACAACATGTGGCTTTACTGACAGACTTATACTCACTCATTGTCACATGGCACAGAAGAGCATATAATATCATTTACCCTTATTCGGTTGTGGAAAAATAATGTCTGCTCAGTGTTGGATCTGATGCAATTTTGACTTCTTCCTATTCGACCAAGTGTTTGAGAAATTACTGATCGAGTGGCAAACAGCTTGGATGCCGAGTTACTCGGCGTCTGATCTGGTTCCAAGCTGTTTGAAAATGCAAATCTGGTCGCGGATAATGGGGAAATAGTTAAAACAGTATGGGAAGAGAGACAACTCTTACTTAATTTCATATTTGTATTTCGTTTCTGCTTTTATTGTCTCCCTTTCAGAACGTTTTCGTTTTCCAAACCCGTGACGTCAAGAATTATTTGGTTGTATTGATTGACGTCCGTTTCTTCTCACTATAGGCTAATTGGACGCCCAGAGAGAGAGGGGCGAGGATACAGAGAAACTAAGTCGCGATACCCTGCTCTTACTATGGACGGAGTTTCTCTGGTTCTTTAAGATGCCTAGTGTAAAGCACTCTCTCGTATGTTCACAATGTTTACTTGCGTATGTAACAAGAGCCATTGTATAATTACGTTTAATCTTTTTTCAGTTGAAACGAATCACTACTTACCTTTGCAAACAGTGTAGACCTAGACGAGAGGGAGCATGGGTGAGCTCATGGATGAGCCCTCTCATCAGGGTCTGCACTGTTTGTCATACATGTACTATACCTGTTCACAATCCCGCAATTCCCTGAATATTCAGGTTAATTTTGACAGTTCAGCGTTGAAAGTGACCAGGTATAAATAAACAATTATTATATTTAAACACCCGTCTGGATAAAAACTGTACAGTACATCCCTCTAAACCGTAATTCTAGTAGATAAGAATTTAGAAACTGTTAGGCAGGTGGCTGCTTAATGCAGGGTGAAAGTCATGCAGAAAGCTCCAAGAGGAGTTTTCTGTATTACTTTCATTCTGCATTAAGCTGCCACCTGTCTCCAACATCGATATTTATACCAAATGTAACGTCCGGTTTAGAGATGGTTTACTTTATACATGTTTATTTACAATATGTTCACACATAGCGCGTAGTGTTCTTTACTACAATAACAGTTACTGTGTTTTCTTTTCTTGAAGAAAGGGTAAGCGTGTCCTGTCTTCACCCTACCCGACTGTGAAGACATAATGTCTGTTATAGTTTGGATCTGGTGCTAGTTTGACTACACCCAATGCGGTGACTACTTCCGAAACGATCAAGCTTTTAAGAAACTATTTACTGAGTGTCAAACAGCTTGGATCCTTATTAGGGGACGCCGAGTTACTCGGCGTCTCATCTGGATCAAAGCTGTTTGCCAATGCGTGTAGGGTCTTTTGGATCCTAGTGAGACGCTGGGTGTCCTGATTGCAAATGGGAGTCATGTCGGGGATAGCTAGACATGTCGCGGATATCGAGTTATGTCGCGGTAAAGGAGTAATGTCGAGGATAGCGAGTCATGTCGGGGATAGCTAGACGTGTCGTGGATATCGAGTTATGTCGCGGTAAAGGAGTAATGTCGAGGATAGGGAGTTATGTCGGGGATGGCTAGACATGTCGCGGATATCGAGTTATGTCGCGGCAAGACAGTAATGTCGAGGATATCGAGTCATGTCGAAGATAGTGAGTCAATATTTATTCATATTTATTTATCTGGCATCGTAATGGACATACTGAATTATGGCCGTTTAATTATTAAATAGTTAAACATGATAATAAAACATGATTTGTTATATGCATGCTAACTTCGAATTCTTGCGTTCCTACGTCAACCATGTTCCCAAGCATGTACTTCATACAAAGCATTTAAATGCATTTAATAACAGAGCAGACCTAGATAAGATGGGACAAATAATCAGGGTCTGCTCTATTTGATTGTGATGTAATATAAATCTGATTTCAAAGTTTCTGCTAATATAGAATAATAGTTTATCATGTGATTAATATTTATGAAGTCATTATGTTTTATAGTAATATTCATGATGTAATGGGATAAATTTTGACAATATTTGTACAGTAGAATCCTCTAAATCAGACGTTAAAGTTAATATACGTGTCGGTCTTGGAGACATGTGACAGCTTAAAGTTAATATACGTGTCGGTCTTGGAGACATGTGACAGCTTAATGCTGGGTGAAAGTCAGGGGGAGATAGCTCCTCTGGGAGCATGACTTTAACACTGCAATAAACTGCCACCTGCCTTAAAGTATCAAAAGTTTCTCTACTAGAATTCTGGTTTAAAGGGGTTTACTGTATATATATGTATTTGTTTATTTTGTGTGCAGGCAAATAAATGTCTTCTGTCAACAGTTACCGCCTGTTTCAGGTTTCTTCACAAAAACACATTCCAGGGTCTCAAAGAGTTTGGATCCTAACGTGATGCCGAGTTGCATTAGCCTCTCATCTAAATACATGACCTCTCATCAAAATACATGACCTCACGTCTAAAAACATTGCCTCTCATCTAAATTCGAGACCTCTAATCTCAATACATGGCCTCTCATCTAAATACACGGCTATCGTCTAAATACATGGCCTCTCATCTAAATACAAGGTCTCTCGTCTAAAGGCATTGCCTCTCATCTACATGCGAGGCCTCTCATATAAGTACATTAGCTCTCATCTAAATGCACGGCCTCTCATCTAAATACACGGTCTCTCATCTAAGTACACGGTCTCTCATCTAAATACAGTCTCTCATCTGAATAAATAGCCTCTCTTCTAAATAAATGGCCGCTCATCTAAATGCTATTTATCGATTCGCTTATAGTGACAAAGTGGTTAAAACCAATAGGGGCCGTCTGATCTGTTCTGTTTGCTTATAACATGATATAGATTTTATTCTACAGTTGTTTTTCACAGCAAAACAGTCCCGTGAAAATTTACATGAAAACAATAAACAAATAAATATTCAGATATTCATTATTTCTTACATGAATATGAAACAAGCAAAGGGTTCAGCAGTTGTACGGTTTCTACTTATAATAACCTTTGCGTGCGTTAAAGCACTAGAGTTGTAAACAACACAGTCCTTGTGCCGTGACCGAAGGTCATGTGGCGAGAAACCCCCCAGATATAAAACGTATTTCTCTCAATTGTCAGGGTCTGTGTTATCTATTACAACCTCATAAGTAGAATAATTACCTACTGCATATAAACTGAAGAGACATTTCATCTTCACATAAATCACAGACGGTTCTTATTTAATGATCAAACGAAATGCAGTACTTTTCAGAGTATGTAGACAATGTAACACAGTACAGTGCAATGCAATACAAGACACTCATTTACAATACAATACAAAACAATACAATACAACAAAACACACACAAAGCAATGCTATACAATACAATGCTACACAACACAATGATGATAATAATGCAATACAATACAATACAACACAACACAAAGCAATACAATAAAATACAAAACGATACAATAAAATGCAACACAACGGAACACCAAGGAAAGCAATGCAAAACAATATAACACAACACAACACAAAGCAATGCATAACAATATCATACAATTCATTTCATTTCAAATCAATGCAAAATGCAATTCATGATAATAAATACAGTACATTACAATGCAATATTAAATAATGTAATGCAATACATTATACAATACAAAACAATATAATATAATTCTCATATCCTTTCGTTTCGGACCTGTGAGAAAGGTCAACACATACACAAAAATAAATGCAATTGTTCGTCGCAAAGAACATATTACCAACACAAAAACAAAACAAACTAGAACTATCACTAAAGGTGATGAATACCCCCACACGGCAGCCTTGATTGCAAATCCAAGTTTTGAACATGTAACAGGACCAAATAACAAAAATACCCAAAGTTCAAATAGAGGAAATTCTGTAATGTCTAACACTAAACACAGGAAAATTAGGTCTTGCACATGTACTATTCGTGTTTAGTATGTATGGCAAGTATCAATTTAATAAGTTTCAAAATGAAGGAGGAGTTTGTGACACCAACTCCCCATGTTTCATGCAAAAATGACAAAAAATATTCAAAGTTCAGGGGGGAATAATTCTACAATGGCTACTACTCCTGAGTAACATTTATTCCAAGTATCAAGTAAATCAGGTTGAACGTGAAGGAGGAGTTCAAAGTACAAGATTTTGCCTGCCAATTTCAAGACCAATTTCAAGGCCAAAGGTCAAGGTCACAGAGATTTGAAATTTGTGTCTTGCACATCTACTACTCATGAGTAACATTTATGTCAAGTATCAAGTGAATCAGGTTGAAATTGAAGGAGGAGTTCAAAGTACAAGATTTTGCCTGCCAATTTCAAGACCAATTTCAAGGACAAAGGTCAAGGTCAAGGTCACAGAGACCTGAAATTTGTGTCTTGCACATATACTACTCCTGAGTAACATTTATGCCAAGTATCAAGGGAATCAGGTTGAAAGTGAAGGAGGAGTTCAAAGTACAAGATTGTGCCTGCCAATTGCAAGACCAATTTCAAGGACAAAGGTCAAGGTCAAGGTCACAGAGACCTGAAATTTGTGTTTTGCACATATACTACTCCTGAGTAATATTTATGCCAAGTATCAAGTGAATCAGCTTGAAATTGAAGGAGGCGTTCAAAGTACAAGATTTTGCCTGCCAATGTCAAGACCAATTTCAAGGCCAAAGGTCAAGGTCAAGGTCACAGAGACCTGAAATTTGTGTCTTGCACATCTACTCCTGAGTAACATTTATGCCAAGTATCAAGTGAATTAGGTTGAAAGTGAAGGAGGAGTTCAAAGTACAAGATTTTGCCTGCCAATTTCAAGACCAATTTCAAGGACAAAGGTCAAGGTCAAGGTCACAGAGACCTGAAATTTGTGTCTTGCACATATACTACTCCTGAGTAACATTTATGCCAAGTATCAAGTGAATCAGCTTGAAATTGAAGGAGGCGTTCAAAGTACAAGATTTTGCCTGCCAATTTCAATACCAATTTCAAGGCCAAAGGTCAAGGTCAAGGTCACAGAGACCTGAAATTTGTGTCTTGCACATCTACTCCTGAGTAACATTTATGCCAAGTATCAAGTGAATTAGGTTGAAAGTGAAGGAGGAGTTCGCCGTACAAGATTTTGCCTGCCAATTTTAAGACCAATTTCAAGGCCAAAGGTCAAGGTCACAGAGATTTAGAATTTGTGTCTTGCACATCTACTACTCCTGAGTAACATTTATGCCAAGTATCAAGTGAATCAGCTTGAAAGTGAAGGAGGAGTTCAATGTACAAGATTTTGCCTGCCAATTTCAAGACCAATTTCAAGGACAAAGGTCAAGGTCAAGGTCACAGAGACCTGCAATTTGTGTCTTGCACATCTACTACTCCTGAGTAACATTTATGCCAAGTATCAAATGAATCAGGTTGAAAGTGAAGGAGGAGTTCGCCGTACAAGATTTAGCCTGCCAATTTTAAGACCAATTTCAAGGACAAAGGTCAAGGTCACAGATATTTGAAAGTTGTGTCTTGCACATCTACTACTCCTGAGTAACATTTATGCCAAGTATCAAGTGAATCAGGTTGAAAGTGAAGGAGGAGTTCAAAGTACAAGATTTTGCCTGCCAATTTCAAGACCAATTTCAAGGACAAAGGTTAAGGTCAAGGTCACAGAGACCTGAAATTTGTGTCTTGCACATATACTACTCATGAGTAACATTTATGCCAAGTATCAAGTGATTCAGGTTGAAATTGAAGGAGGAGTTCAAAGTACAAGATTTTGCCTGCCAATTTCAAGACCAATTTCAAGGCCAAAGGTCAAGGTCAAGGTCACAGAGACCTGGAATTTGTGTCTTGCACATCTACTACTCCTGAGTAACATTTATGCCAAGTATCAAATGAATCGGGTTGAAACTGAAGGAGGAGTTGAAAGTACAAGATTTTGCGGACAGACCGACCGACGACCAACGACCGACCGACCAACCGACAGGCTGATTCCAGTATACCCCCTCAAACTCAGTTTGTCGGGGTATAAAAAGACGGACTTGGATCATAAAAATGATTTTGAAGATATCTGATCAGGTTCTGCTCTGTTTGCTTATGGGATTATATATAGATGATCACAATGCTTTGTCTAAGGCAACATTTCCGTTTTAAATTTTGAAATTGTAGAAATTAAATGAATGAATATTCATGAAGCGATAAATTCATGCACAAATTTTCACCAGGGAATGGTTAAACTCTAATCTGTTATAAGTGTTACTTACGGAGAAGTAGTGTGTATTGTTTAGCGGATAACCAATATAACTCTTTTGTACCCGAACTAACGCTTACACGTGTGTTAGTGCCATTTGTCATATCCCGGTATTACATCTTCCACTTTTACGGTACTTTTAGTTGTTAACGAATAATTCAGAACAGTACAATTTGTGCATAAATAGAAAGATAAATATTTTATTTTATTGCATATGTTCAGAGACAACAAACAATTCTCAAAATGTTAAGCAGCCAATGAAAATATGGAGTCGTTTTAATGGGCAGGGCTCTCAAAACAGATTATTTTTTGCACAATATTACTACGCTGTTATATTTTCTTTTAAATGTAATAGTTTACAAGTGTATTACAGAACTTTACATTTGTTTTAATAAACATTGGTGACACATTTTGTGATGAATAAATGAGATAAAATGCCAAGTTATTTTCAAATGTATTTATTATATCCATAAACCTATTTCTGGGAAAATTGAAAACCGGGTGCCTTCAGTATTTACGCAACGTCTGTTAAAAGCATTTAAGCTTTAATTTTACACAAACGTGGTCCACAGTTGTACCTACAAACTGGTATATAGAACGTTTCTATCGGGTGAATAGATTTAGAGTAGTAAGGAATTGAATTTGGGTTGCATTTTTTATGAGACACCCTGTATAACTTAGCCCCGTTAAACGGTAAACAATCGGATCATTCGTAACTACTCGTCTAATTCCACCAGGGTTCGGAATATCTGAAGTGTTCCGAGTTCCGAGTGCAATCGGATAAGTTTGCCCGGCTTAACTCCGAACCCCGACGGAAAAGGACACGTCTTTACGATTGGTGCTATTTTTGTCTTTTTCTACATGTGTTTAAAACCAACGAACAGATGAAATGAAATAATCCTCTCCTTCAATGTAACTTCATGAACCTGACCGGGAATTCATTAATTTGATAAAAATGGTAACGATCTACAGGCATTGTTTTTCTGACCGATAACTCAATATTAAGACAGGAATTTAATATTCATATGAATGTTTCAATATGAAATCAATTACATGTAACATATTCTTTTGTATACAGTTGAACTTCGATATCTCGAACACGGATAACTCGAACTTCGTGATAACTCGAACTAAACGTTCGGTCCTTCCAAAGCTTACAATACAAATCTGCTCTAAAATGTATTGCTACATTATAAAATTATATCTCGAAACATATGTGACAGCTTAATACAGGTCTAAAGTAATACTGAAAGTTCTTGCAGGAGCTTTCAGTATTACTTTAGACCTGCATTAAGCTGTGAACTCGAGAAATTTGTTATATAAGAAAGCGGATAAATCAAACTTCTGTTATCTGGAACAAATTTGTATAGTCCCTTGGAGTTCGAGATATCGAAGTTTAACTGTATGTTTTTAATCTTTTTTACTGAAAATTTGCGGTGTGAGATGGTCTAGTGGTAACGCGCTTGACTATCAGTCCGGAGGTCCGGGGTTCAAATCCCCGGTCCGGGCCCCTCCCGGAAATTTCAGAGACGCTTTTCCGTGTCTCCCACCCGCACCTCCTCTCCTGCCAGGGGTTAAAATGGGTACCTGTGAGGGTCACCCGCCGGTACTGCGGCTGCATGATTGCGCCATATGTTAGCAGTTCTCAACATTGTAGGTCAATGACTCAATGACCAGGGTGGGGGGGGGGTAAATGTACAGTCGACTGAGCGGTCATTCGGACTGAAAGTAGACTATAACTAGGTATTTTTTTAAATGATCCAGTCCCAGTCAGGTGCGTAATATTTTTATCCGTTCCCATGACTCTGTCAAATTTTATATATAAACTAGAAAATTGTGTCTATAAGACACCGCCATGTCCCCGTGGTGGTGCTTGCCTAGCTACATGTAGCATTCCTGTCATTTGACCTTAACCTTGGGCTTGTGGGCAACATGGGCTGGATACCCAATGAAAGTATAGATGGTGTTTAATGTGTACATGCAATTCCATGGCAATAGCTATAGTGGTTAGTGAGATATAAGACAATGGAAATACTGTGACAACCAACTGCACGTAAATGTAACAACCAACTGCATGTCAAATTTCCAAGTCATTTGACCTTGACCTTGGGCTTGCAGGCAACATGGATGGGGTGCCAAATGATAGCACAGATGGTGTTGAATGTGTATGTGAAGTTTCATGTGTATAAGTGTAAACATTACTGATGTATAACACTTGAAAAAACTGTGACAACCAACTGCACATAAAAGCATGACACACGGACAGACGGACAGACATGTGCAAAACATAATGCCCCCTGACTATCGTCAACGGGGACATAAAACTGGAAGTTTGATGCTACAAAAGCAGATATATCGCTTCTTTTCTCCGTGCCCCCCCCCCCCCCCACCATTACATCCTTGCCCCTCCCCCCCCCCCCCCCCCCACCATATTGAAAACGCTCCTACGTCTATGATAAGTATTGAATATAGATAAACAACTGTATAAGCACGTACATTCCTCGTGAAAATGGATTGTCACCACAACACACAACACTTTTTCAACACCCCCCTGTTGGCTAGTGGACTTTTGAAAGTTCTGTTTCTTTACTTTCTAAAATGGCTACAATGTCCCACTTTCCGCAATTCATTAGCAATATTTTTTTTCCATGAATGTTCAGCAGGTATTGAAATTTTCAACAGGCAAAAGGTTAAGAAATTATTGACCGAGGGTCAAACAGTTTATACTAAGTTGTTAGAAAACACAGCTCAGGTCGTGCTGTGCAGGGTAATGGGATAGTCCCTACAATAAATGTATATTTTAATAACATCATAAAAATGATATTCGTTATGTTCAATCATTATTATCCTATTACCTCATAGGCTATTTGTAGACCCAACCTCTTTGAATATATCTACCGAAAAGGAGCTTTAACTAGAAACATGGATTTTTTATATATAGTTTTGAAACCATTGTGATAAATAGAGCATTTGCTCCAATTGAGCAAATGCTCTATTTATCACAATGGTTTCACAAAGTGACTTTTACAGAGGCGTTAAAAGGCGTCAATATGCGGGAATGGGTTATGAACACTGTTTATTATACTTATATCGATATACATATATTTTATACTTATACCCCATGTTGTACAAAATGAACGATTTTAGTTTGCAGACAGAGTTGACTAAGATCAGACAGCTCCTACAAGAGTCGTAATATCAGAATCTGGTATACAGTAAAATCTCGAGTATTCGAATTTTCGTTATGAACCAATTTAGACCCTTTTAGGCAGGTGGCTGCTTAATGCATGATGAAAGTCATGCAGAAAGCTCCTAGAGGAGCTTTCTGCATGACATTCACCATGCATTAAGCTGTCACCTGTCTTAAAGATCGATGATAATACTTATTTTAGTGTTCGGATAATCGAGGTTTTACTGTATTTATTGACGAAATAATATAAACTAGATTCTGTAATAGTCAACATTTCCCTTATAAAACATTAGCTAATCAATATTCTAACAGTTATTATTTATTACATGAATATTCATGACGAAAAGTAATTAATTTACTGAAATTACTTCCACGTCCATTGGGATGTTTTAAATTTTACAATTATCACAAGCAAATGCCTTTAACCCACTTCGCTGCCAATGTCGCATCTGTGATTACCTATGCAAACAGTTTGGATCCAGATGAGACGCCGAGTAACTCAGTAGCTTCCAAACTGCTTGTTACTGTGACTGTTTCTTGAAACAAAAATGAAGAAAAAATCTTTAAAAAATGAAAAGTGTAGCAGACGACAAAGTTTGCAGACGACACAATTTGGCAGCGAAAGAATTAAATATAAGATTTTAGACAAATCGTAATTTGTTTTGGTATATATTAACCCATCGCCAGCTAAGAGCGACCTTGACATTTGTAAACGTGTTTGGACCTATATGACATTCCGAGTAACCCGGCGGCCAACCAGGATCCATACTGTTTGGCACTAGGTCAAAAGTTTCTCCAAACCTTTAACGAATCGAACGTAAATAACGTAGGAGATAATATTGTGTGCGTACATGTATTATCTATATAACAGGCTTAGGGTAAATAAGTATTGTCTCGTGCCGACAAACGTACCAATAGCATCGACCAATTGAAAGCAAGAGTCACGAGAATGCTGGGACTCACGTTATATTTTGTCCTGTGTCGCGAAACTGGTGATTGTATTACAATTGTTGCTAAAGTCATTTTATAAATTGTCGGGAAGTTCACATTTTCATAAAGATATTTATGGGAGTATATCACGCATTGGTGTTTGTAACAAACAAACAAATTTGGAATGAGTACGGCTGAACCGGTTACAGTTTATGCAGTAGCCTAGCTGAGCCTAACTACAATGTACCATGCCTAGAGGAGGAGCACGCCTAGAATGGTATAATTATGAAACCATTGTGATAAGTAGAACATTTGCTCCTACAGGAGCAATTCTCTATTTACCACAATGGTTTCAAAAGGTGATTTTTACAGAGGTGTCAAAATGCGTCAATATGAGAGAGTGAGTTAAAGGTTACACGGCAAGACAGAACGTTTATTAATCCCTTCCCTGTTCTGTGTATTTCAAATTTGAATACCTTACGAATATTCATGGAGAAAAAAATCCTATAAGAGCCGTCTGATCTTGGTCTACTCTGTTTGCAAATGCTCGAAACACGTTTAAATGAGGGAAAGAGTTCAAATCTAAACACCCCACCATTGCCTTTGATTTTTGTGTGTTCCATTTTGACCTGAATACTGTTTTCATCTTTCAGACTGATGTTACGTGCGTGCACATCGGTAGCTAGCTAGTGATGGTGGTGAACATGATGTGACGTGCGTGCGCATCGGTAGCTAGCTAGTGATGGTGGTGTACATGATGTGACGTGCGTGCGCATCGGTAACTAGTTAGTGCTGGTGGTGAACATGATGTGACGTGCGTGCGCATCGGTAGCTAGCTAGTGATGGTGGTGAACATGATATGACGTGCGTGCGCATCGGTAGCTAGCTAGTGATGGTGGTGAACATGAGTCGTATGTAAAAAGATATACAATGTATGTTACAGATTCACTCTGAACTATTATATAAATGTCAATATCGAAAGCGAACCAGCCAGTATGGAAAGCCAACGGGCAATTATTTGAGATAAATATTCGGCAAAATACCATAATACTTTTGAAAATAAGATGCATTATACTTTGTTTTCAAATGTCAGTCGTCATTATTTCTGAAGACTTCTCTTGAATTGTACTAACTATTTTAACAGATTTTAGTTATGTCGGCATTATTTAGTTTCTTCGAAAACAGTGTTAAGTAAGATATGATTTCTGTAAGAGGGTTGCCAACTTGGTTTGTCCGAATATTCATAAAATAATGCCAATTTATACTAATGCAACCACTAAAATGACACTTTTATATTTTAATCATTTACTCCATAATTACGCCTTGGCAAACAGAGAATCATAGATCAGACGGCTCCCATAGGAGTCGTCTGATCTGGGTCTACTCTATTTGCTTATAAAATTATAACAGATCTGATTCACAGTTTCTACCAGTATAAACATATCATATACACATATGTCAATATAAAACTGCAGGTAACCGGTTTCCGTGACGTCATTAATGTACATGTAGTAAAGAGTTCATCCTATACACTGTCAAACACGACCTGGTCCGTTTGCAAGCAGATCCAGATGGGAAGGCGAGTCCCCATACATGATAATGTAACTAAAAACGTAAATGCAATTCGTCCAGAACGACAGAAAGTTCATCATCAAATCTGTTGAAAGAAAAGTAATGGAGAACAAACAATATGCATACAGTACTCCCCCCACCCCCACCCACACCCCCACCCCACCCCCACACACACCCTTGTTTATCTAATATAAGTTTTTTGTGTGACTTTTTTGAGTTGGGAGTTGAACATTCATCCGTATACGTTTGCGCGGCAGTAGCCAGCCGTGTCTTTAAATCTTTCTGCGCCAAACTTCTAATTTTCGTCTGCAAACCAATTTCGGTTAATCTACGGTGAAAAAAGGAAATGAGATAAATAAATGCAAATTTCAAAGGAATAAAGCACATGTATAGAAGTATAGTTTGAGATAAAAGTGAAGTACCTGGACAGACGCCGCATTGAAAAGGCGGTGTCTGATTTGGGACTGCTTGTTTTGTCATGGTGCATTTTTGCGACATTGGCGGTAAAAGGGTTAATGCAGTAAAATCTCGATTATTCGAATTTTCTGTATAGAAGAATTTAGATCCTTTTAGGCATGTGGCTGCTTAATGCCTGGTGAAAGTCATACAGAAAGCTCCTAGAGGAGCTTTCTGCATGACTTTCACCATGCATTAAGCTGCCACATGTCTTAAAGATCGATAACAATACGAATTTTAGTATTCGAATAATCGAGATTTTAATGTATATGAATTTTAGTATTCGAATAATCGAGATTATACTGTATATGTTTTAGAAGCTGTCCTAAGCGTTCATTCATTTTTATCAGTTTAGGAATCTTAAAACGCAAGTGGTTGCTTAATGCAGTGCAAACGTAATGCAGAAAGTTCTATACGAGTGATCTTTATGCATAACTTTTGACCTGCATTAAGCTACCACCTGCCTTACAGA
The DNA here is from genome assembly GCA_963576725.1 of Azorinus chamasolen. Classification (NCBI taxonomy): domain Eukaryota; kingdom Metazoa; phylum Mollusca; class Bivalvia; order Cardiida; family Solecurtidae; genus Azorinus; species Azorinus chamasolen. The sequence continues at coordinate 98,569,886 of OY755238.1, read as the reverse complement.
CCAGACCCATATTTATACCTCTTCTATGATGGTTTCTTAAGACAGGTTCTACTGTGGCGCAAAAGCGCAGGTAGAAGACAATGCATAAAAGCCAATGTGTCATACAGATGCACTGCTAGCTACGAACAGACAGCAAGCAGCGAGTTGAACATTCGTAAAAGGAGAACCCACAACTGAAAACGAATGTCTAACTAGTAATAAATTGAGAGACAAGGCCATGAATTAAGGCGAATACAATGTTGACTTCGAATAAACAGCCAGCTGTGAGTTAAACATTCGTAAATATGCGAACCCACAACTGAAAATAGAATGTTTAACTGGCAGTGAATTCAACATTCAGTCACTACGAGCGAAAATCCGATTGGCGTGTAAAACATATGGTAGCTTAATGCAGGTTTAAAGTCATGCAGAAAGCTCCCAAAGAAGCAGTCACATGCCTTGATTCATTCTCTCCTAGACTAGTTTTAGACCCAACATCTTTGAGTTTATCTACCGAAAAGGAGAAGTAACTATAGAAAAAGAAGACTTTTAGAATTGCGTATTTTTTTAAACCATTGTGAAAAATAGAGCATCTGCTCCATAGGAGCAGATGCTCTATTTATCACAATGGTTTCAAAGAACGACTTTTATAGAGGCGCAAAAGTAGGAGAGAATGGGTTAAAAGATCTTATCTTTTCATTACTAAAATTCCGGGTTAGGTAGATTTTACTGTACTTTATAACTATAATATTATAATAATGTGTAAACAGTATTGATGCTACTCGTCGTTGCTTGCACACCAGTTGTCTGTAGTTTTGATTTTGTAACATGTAGATGACGTGTACTTTAAAACTATATGTCGCATGTGTTCCGTCATATACCCGTTCCCCCACTGTAAATGATTTATCCATGTTACATGTGTAACTTCTATAAATACTACTCGCTGTGTGCACAACAGTTGTCTTTAGTTTTGATTTCGTAACATGGAGAGGACGTGTACTTTAAAACTATATGTCACATGTGTTCCGTCATATACCCGTTTCCCCACTGTAAATGATTTATCCATGTTACATGATTGTGTAACTTATATAAATACTACTCGCTGCGTGCACAACAGTTGTCTTTAGTTTTGATTTCGTAACATGGAGAGGACGTGTACTTTAGAACTATATGTCACATGTATTCTATCATATACCTCTTTCCCCACTGTTAAACATTTGTCCGCTCAACTTTGGATCTGATTAAACGGTTTAGACACTACAGTAGAACCCGCCTTAATCCATTCCCTCATAGGCTATATTTAGATCCAACCACTTTGAATAAATCTACCGAAAAGGAGCATTAACTAGAGAAAATGATTTTTTTAGAATTTTGTAATGTGTAACCATTGTGATAAATAGAGCATTTGCTCCTATAGGAGCAACTGGTCTATATATCACAATGGTATCACAAAGTGACTTTTACAAGGTCGTCAAAAGTTGTCAATATGAGGGAGTGGGTTACGCAGTCATTTATTGATTGGACATAGAAATCTTAAAAAGCAGGTGGTTGCTGTTAAATGCAGAGTAAAAGCGATTCAGAAAGCTTCTATAGGAGCTTTCGATATAAGTTTTGTCCCGAATGAAGATACCGCCTGTTTTAGAAATCCAGATTTAGACGTATTGTTTATTGTATAAGACATGTTCTACTGTGTTGATAAAGTGTCGCGTAACACACGTTTGTTGAGAAACTATTAACTAAGTGCTAATATGCCAAGTTACTCGGCGTCTCATCTGGATCCACGCGTCTTAGATCGTGGTTAGTAAGATAAGAGCTAATATCATAGACGACATTAGTAACGAATCACGTTCGTAACACGTGTTACGAATGTGATCACATTCTTAACATTCGTAACATTTCGTGACGAATGTGATCGATACCGACTTTTGATGCGACATATAGTCTCATTTGTAACACGTCAAATGCCATACAGAAAAGGAAGCTAAAAAGTACATATGTACAAACAATTACGCAATTGCTGCAAGAGTGCAGCAAAGGAATTGTGCACGGCCTAAAACACATGAGAGGTTTCATGTTGGTAGCTATTGACTAGGTAATGTACTTTTTGAGTCATGGACCGGACCAAAAGGTCGTACGAAATCTCTATGATGTGACTTGTCAATGATTGATTGATTGATTGATTTCGATTTAACACCGCTTTTAACAGTATTTCAGTCATACCGCGACGTCCAGCTATTTACTGGTGGAGGAAAACCCCCAGAAGCCCTTTATACACTTTTTTCATGTACAAATCAGCAATTGGGTAGAACCACCGACCTTCCGCAAGCCAGCTAGAAGGCTTTCCCACATGAAAATTTCGGACTGGCACATACCGGGCGCGAACTCACAGCGGTGAGGATGTGAGTGATTGTTAGTCACATTGACCGTAACCACTCGGCCACGACCCTGGTCGGAGGGTTGCTTTTTTTAGCTATCTTGTCTGGGTCTACATTTTTCAAATGTCAGTACTTATTATTTATGCATTCAAAGAGTTTAACAATTCAAACTATATATATATATATATATATATATATATTTGTTTTGAATACTGAAAATTAATTGTGTTAGACAGTTGGAGACTATATTATTACATTACTTACTCAGCCGAAATACCGCTAATTTACTAACTAGACCTAGGAAAAGAGTAACGATCAAAGGTGCCAGATGGTCAGTAAATCCCCTAGTTTATCAGCAGGGGACAAGGGTCAGCGATCACACAATTGCCATCTATCACACACTGTCTTTTCAACAAAGTTATGAACTATTACGTAACAAGAATGCTTCTAATGTAGCAACTACTAAACAATGTGCCAATTGCAAACCATATCAGTATGCACGGCCCCTGGTGGGGGCCGTGCAATGAAAGACATTTGTCACAAGTTGTGAGCAGTGACATGTTATGTTACTTCCAGTCAGGTCATGATTAGTATCGGTATGAAACTATGAACACCCAATTACCACCACCATCGTCATCATCATCATTATCATCATCATCGTCGTCATCATCATCATCATTCATCCCAAATATGAAACCTTCCTCAAATTTTAACAACAAACTAAGAATATTAACAAAAGAAATGACCGAGGTTTTCTTTCCTAAAGTATATCATTTGATCTATATTAATTTTGCTAAACATATTCGGCAAAGTGTATTGCTCACTCAACAGCAAATACAGGATCTAAGAAGTACAGTGAAACCCCGCTAATGCGACCACTTAATAAACAGCCACTGATGTCGTTTAAAGCAGGTGGTTGCTTAATGCAGGACGAGAGTTATGTAGAAAGCTCCTATAGGAGCTTTCTGCATAACTTTCGTCCTGCATTAAGCTACCACCTGCCTCTGCCACCCAGAATTATGCCCCTTTTTGGTGGTCGTATTAGCGGGGTTTTACTGTAATTTGTATTTTATCATAGGCACACATTAACAGCATTGCATAGGTGCATGTATATGACACGTTCTATAAAAATGGTAACTTCTTTAAGATCTTTTAGGAAGGTGTCCTAAACATATTACAAGCATGTACATTATATCTTTAAAATGTGATGCTAAGGTTGTGATAAGTTCGGACATGGTCCTGAAGGAAATATAAAAACATATACAAAGATAATCTTAATACTATAAAAAAAAAAGTCAAACAACTAGGTATGACGAGTCACGGGTTCGCCGAGTCCATTTTTAAGGGAGATCAGCATTTCGGATATCCACGTGCCATTTATAAAAGAAAATGTTTAGTTATAGGTATAAAGAAAGCGCATTAGTTATCGGAAATATAGCGTAGTGGATAAGACGTAGGACCATAAAGAAGTATATGATCGGCGAACATTTTATTAGGCGCAGGTTCGAGTCTCGCATCAACCTAAAATATTTGTTTGCTAAAAATATTAAGGAAAGTCCCCTTAAGAGCATTAGTTTTGTTGTGCATTAAGAAGCCACTTGTACAAGACATTTGCTAAAACTTATATTGATATTAATATTTTAGCATCGATTTATTATTGAAAATATGGCTAATATAGGACTCGAACTCAAACAAAGGCACCCTTACCTAACATAGACGACCATGTGCATAAATGGCCATTACAATTATACAATATGACATAAAATAATACTCTGCTATTCATTAAAAATTAAAAAAAAGTTTAAGGTCGACACGGGATTCGAACCCACGCTCAATAAAAAACTACTCTCGCAATGTCTTCTGCGTACCTAGACTTTACCCACTGCGCTAAACTGCTGACAACAAATCCGCCTTCAATTTTATCTTATATACTAAACTCGTCTGTTTAAAAAATGGTCCGAGAACATGCGGAATGCTGATTTCCCTAAAATTGGACTCGGCTGACCTTTGACACGTCAGATCTAGCTGTTTGACTATATTTGCTAACTGAACATTGTCAGCCGGGAAATCAACATGTTACACACGTGATTCTAATGTCAACCTCCATGTCGGTCAGGCATTTTACCTGTTACGAAATTTGATCACCGTGATAGCTGTTCCAAATGTATCAATTGCGAATGTACTCTAACATAGCTCTGTACTAATGTGACATTTACAGTGTACATGTATATGACACTATCGTGACTGTATTTCTGATGTTTCTCTGGTCGTGTGGTACTAAAAGCTTTTCTGGCTTCACCGCAACCTGACTAGCATTTACGAACCGATAGGATCCAGATAAGATAGCAAGAAGCTCGGTGTCTCGTCCGCATCTAAGCCATTTGACACTGATAGGATCCAGATAAGACAGCAAGAAGCTCGGTGTCTCATCCGCATCTAAGCCATTTGGCACTGATAGGATCCAGATAAGAAAGCAAGAAGCTCTAAGCCATTTGACACTCGGTTAACAGTTTGTCAACAGCTTGATCGAATCGGAAGTAGTCAAAATGGCACCAAATCCAAATTTGAACAAATACGGGTTTTTTTCACAGTGGAGTAAGGGGTTGCCTTGATGCTATAGAATTTTAGGGTTAACCCTTACAATACGGGAAACTGGTCACTAATACCATTTGCAAATAATGTAGACCAGGGCCTACACTGTTTGTTATGCTTCAGTTTTTCATTTGAATTGTTTTTTATAATTGTCCATTTGAAATTTCGGCGCTGTAAGTGTTAAAGTTGTTGTGTCAGTGTTGGTGTCGTGTTACGGTGGCGTCTTTGCGGACAGTCTATAGAGGTATTTTAACTTGACAATGCACGTGCCTCCTTACATGTATAGTTCGATTTTGACCCGTGAGCTGTGACCTTTAGGACCAGTCCACCCGTAGAGGTAAAACGCGTCACAAACCATGTATTTGTTCAGGAGTTACCTGTGGTTATACAGATAAGTAATAAGCATATACAGTAAAACCTCTCTATAACGGCCCCTAATTTGTGTTAATTAGTTGGTATTTAGTGCAGGTGGCTGCTTTAAGCAATGTGAAAGTAAAACAGAGCGCTCCTATAGGAGCGTTCTGTTTTACTTTCATCTTGCTTTAAGCAGCCACCTGCATTTAACACAAAATACGTGATGTAATGTAGTGGCCGTTATAGAGAGGTTTTTCTGTATATACTAATACTGCACGATTACTACGAGCTTCTTGTGACAACCATTGTCCACTTACCCATGAATTAGAATGGTTGCAACTTCTATAAATAGAAAAGTGCAGTCACGGCTCAGCACTCGAAATCGAACTATACATACGATATATTAGCCTTTAATCAAACGAATAGTCATGTTATACATAATGTAATTTGATGATTTATATAATGAAATATGAACACATGTGTTGTTTTGTCATTACAGAGTTTATATTATTACAGTAGAACCCGTCTTTTAAAGAGACCATCAGCGATTTCTGATCTTGGGTCTGCAAGGCATATGGTAACGTACTGTAGGTCAAACGTAATGTAGAAAGCCCGTATAGGGGCCCTCCATTAAGCAAGCACCTCAACAATTCAATTACTTCCCATTAACCCTTTCCCAAATGAACATGTTTGCATATATTTGCCCCCATTGAATATCCATTAACTTATTATACGCCCCTTTTGAAAAAATGGGGGTATATTGCTTTGCACATGTCGGTCGTTCGGTCTGTCGGTCGGTCGATCGGTCGATAGATAGATGGTTTCCGAACGATAACTAATAAACGAATTGGCATAGAATCTTCAAACTTGCTGTTGTGGTTGGTCATGACAAGTAAATGACCCCGATTGTTTTTGAGGTCACTAGGTCAAAGGTCAAGGTCACAATGACCTAAAATGGTGTAATAGTTTCCGATCAATAACTTCTCAAGGGTTTGGTTTGGGATCTTCAAACTTACTGTGGTGGTTGTCATGACCACTAGATGACCCCTGTTGTTTTTTAGGTCACTAGGTCAAAGGTCAAAGTCACCATGACCTTAACTGGTTAAATGGTTTCCGGTCAATAACTGTTCAATGGTTTAGCTTAGAATCTTCAAACTTGTTGTGGTAGTTGTACATGACCACTGGATGACCCCTATTGTTATTGAGGTCACTAGGTCAAAGGTTCAAAGGTTCACCATGACCTTAACTGGTAAAATGGTTTATGATCAATAACTGCTCAAGTGTTTGGCTTAGGATCTTCAAATTTGCTTAGGTGATTGGTCATGACCACTGGATGACCCCTATTGTTTTTGAGGTCACTAGATCAAAGGTCAAGGTCACCATGACCTTAAATGGTTAAATGGTTTCCGATCAATAACTGTTCAAGGGTTTAGCTTAGTATCTTCAAACTTGCTGTGGTAGTTGTACAAGACCACTGGATGACCCATATTGTTTTTGAGGTCACTAGGTCAAAGGTCAATGTCACCATGACCTTAACTGGTAAAATGGTTTATGACCAATAACTGCTCAAGAGTTTGACTTAGGATCTTTAAATTTGCTTAGGTGGTTGGTCATGACCACTGGATGACCCCTATTGTTTATGAGGTCACTAGATCAAAGGTCAAGGTCACCATGACCTTAACTGGTGAAATGGTTGGTGATCAATAACTGCTCAAGGGTTTGTTTAGGATCTTCAAATTTGCTGTGGTGGTTGTTCATAACCACTAGATGACCTCTATTGTTTTTGAGGTCACTAGATCAAAGGTCAAGGTCACCATAACCTTAACTGGTTAAATAGTTTCCGATCAATAACTGCACAAGGGTTTGGCTTAGAATCTTCAAACATGCTGCAATAGTTGGTCATGACCACTGGATGACCCCTATTGTTTTTTAGGTCACTAGGTCAAAGGTCAAGGTCACCATGACCTTAACTGGTAAAATGGTTTCTGATCAATAACTGCTCAAGGGTTTGGCTTAGGATCTTCAAGCTTGCTGTGGTGGTTGGTCATGACAACTAGATGAGCCCTGTAGTTTTTTAGGTCACTAGATCAAAGGTCAAGGTCACCATGACCTTAAATGGTGAAATGGTTTGTGATCAATAACTGCTCAAGAGTTTGGCTTAGGATCTTCAAACTTGCTGTGGTGGTTGGTCATGACAACTAGATGACCCCTTTTGATTTTGAGGTCACTAGGTCAAAGGTCAAGGTCATCATGACCTTAACTGATGAAATGGTTTCCAGTTAATAACTGCTCAATGGTTTGGTTCGGGATCTTCAAACTTGCAGTGGTAGTTGGTCGTGACCACTAGATGACCCCTATAGTTGTTGAGGTCACTAGGTCAAAGGTCAAGGTCACCATGACCTTAACTTGTGAAATACTTTTAGATCAATAAATGATCAGTGGTTTGGCTTAGGATCTTCAAAGTTGCTGTGGTGAATAGTCATGACCACTAGATGACCTCTATGGTTGAAATCACTAGATAAAAGGTCTGGGGGTATACATATTTTACAAACATCTCTTGTTTTATACCAAAGTCGATTTCAAGAGGAATTTTGGGTTAGTCAAAAATGTAGGATCAGACCTTTCAATGAGTAATTCCATAAGCAAACAGAGCAGACCCAGATCAGGTGGTTACAACAGAAATTGTAGCAATATTGATTAGATATTATTATTTGAGTTTTCAGCGGTATAAACCTGCGGTCCAGATAAGATGCGTAAATTGAAAACATTTTCAAGAATAACTGCTTTATTTCTCTGTCAAGTTCTATGTTGTGACCACACTATAGAATCGTCTCGAAGAGACGAGTCTAAAGAGTGGTCAAGACATAGGGTTTGGTCGAGAAATGACGATTTTAGGATCTGATTACAAGGCTTTGGACTCTCCGACGTGTTTTAATCTTTTCTGTCATACAAGCACCTTTTCACGCATTTGCAAACAGAGAAACCGTCTAATCAGGATTTGCTCTGTTCGCTAATGGAATTAGATATATCAGTTCCTTTAGTTTCTAAAATGGCTTCAATTTTCCACCTTCCATTTGAGATTAAAACTATTTGGTCCACGAACAATCAGTAGGTTTTGAAATTTGTACTAAATACAGACCAGGGAAAGAGTTATAACGATAGTATAAATATCGTATCTTTTGCAAGGGAAAGCTGAATTGTTGGCCACCCGGAATTCTAACAGAAAGGAATTTAGATACGTTTAGGTTGGTGTCTGCTTAATGCAGGGTGAAAGTCTTGCAGAAAGCTCCTAAAGCTGCATCCTGCATTAAACTACCACCTGTCACCAAGGCCGATATATATATATGCTAAGCTTAACACCTGGTGTAGAGGGGTTCTACTGTATAATGAAATACATAAGTATAATTCTGGATGTTTAAAACGAATGGTAGCTTAATACAGTAAAACCCCGCTAATGCGACACGTAAAAGAGGTATAATTCTAGGTGGTATAGGCAGGTGGTAGCTTAATGCAGGACAAAAAATAATGTAGATGAGCTTTCTGCATTACTTTCTTCCTGCATTAAGCAACCGCCTGCTTATAAAGACAACCATGTTGATTCATTAATTGGTCGCATTAGAGGGGTTCTACTGTACAGGACTAAAGTTACGCAGTAAGTTCCTATAGGAGTCTGTTTAATTACTCTTGCCATGCACTAAACAACTATCTGTGTTTTTAAACTTCTATGTTAATGAATTACATGTATGTACACTATACTATAGGTTTTAACCAAATCTTTGTTTTGAATGTTCGGACCTTTCACACATTTAGAACTTTATAGTCTAAGAATTATATCATTACTTCCCTAAGAAGGACTTACTATTGCATTGCATTACAGCACAACAGATAAAGATACTTACTCAAATACTAAAATCGTCATTTCTCCACCAAACCCTCTGCTGTGACCACTCTTTAGAATCATCTCTTCGAGACGGTTCTAAAGAGTGATCACAACATGAGTTTGGTGGAGAAATAAAGAATTTATTCTTGAAAATATTTAAATTTACGCATCTTATCTGGACCACTGAGTGTGTGTTCGTGACCAAACACATGCCAATACATTGCATCAGCTAACAATGACATGAAATGTTCCGCTCAAAATCAACGTTAACATCGAATGTTTTGATAACTAATTCTAGAAACGTGGTTGTTGAAAATAAATCTGTATCGTCAAAAATGTCAAAATAAGTGCAAGGCATTAATTTTAAGCTCATTTCTAGAGAACTGTCAACAAATAAAGACAATTACATGTAAAAACATAGGAAGAGGAACACGTTTATTGCCACCTCTGATAGAACGAAAATTTAATCAGTACAAAGTAAACTTAGTTTTCCGACTTTCTAATTCGTTATTCAACTCTTTTGGAACCAAAAACATTTTCGTCTGCAAATAATGTCGTCTGTTTTAAAGTTCAGAGTACTCGTAGACATTTTTTCTCTAAAGCGTACGTGGTTCGTAAAACAGTTTGGGTCCTGATTAGACGAAAAGTTATTCGGTGTCCCATCTGGATCCAGACTGTCCAAAGATCATCACAGACTCTCCTGCTGCAGCACGCCCTGTGATTTGATTTGCGACAGTGAAAGCTGTAAGTTCGTATGGATATGTTACATGTAAGAGTGACATGTTGGTAAAGAGAAATGCAAACTGTGGATAGTTTGATCAAAATAACAAATACAGTAGAACCCCTCTAATGCGACCACTTAATGAACAAACATGGCTGTCTTCATAAGCAGGTGGTTGCTTAATGCAAGACAAAAGTAATGCAGAAAGCTCCTCTAGGAGCTTTCTGCATAACTTTTGTCCTGCATTAAGCTACCACCTGCATCTAGCACCCATAATTATACCTATTTTAGGTGGTCGCATTAGCGGGGTTTTACAAATATAGCGAAATGTGGATGTTAACGAAATATGGATATAGCGACAATGTGAATACAGCGAAATGTGGATATAGCGAAACTGTTGATATATAGAAATGTATAAAGTGAGCATGTGGATATAGTCAACATAGCGAAATGTTGGTATAGCGAAAATATGGATAAAGCGAAATGTTGATCGAACTCGGGATATAGAGAATATTGGGAAAATGAGGATAATTGTAGTGAATGGATATAGCGAAATGTGGATATAGACAAACAATCGAAGGAGACGTCATGGCTTTGTTATATGTTTACTCATACTTCACTATACGCTGTAATTCCCTTTACTCAATGCATATTTCTATTTATCATGCAACGTCACGAAATACAGTCACTTCCTACTAGCATAATATTTTCCACGTCGACGCTGTATTTTGTGAGGTATAGTGCATGTGTACTGACCCCACTGGGATGTAAGTTTGGTTCAGCCAATAGGAGGAAAACGGAAGGACGAAAAGGGCATAATTAAACATAAACATCAAATTTAACACATTTGCTCACCTTTGTCTCAACTATTTGTCCAGATAAAAGGATTAAATCAAGTTTGTTTATGTTGTAAAAGTCGATGACGTCACTGCACGCCCACATGACGTCACGTATATCGCACTTACATGTATTTTCAATCAGGGGACGAAACCGCTTTAGCAACCTTTCTTTTTCTTCATTTTCTCCATTTTTCTGGGTGTTGCATGATAAAAGAATTACTATGCTAGTAGTTTGGAAGTTAAGCTGTATTTTGGCTCGTCAGAAAAGTAGTTAAATGCTCGCCAAGGCTCGCATTTAACAACTTTTCCAACTCGCCAAAATACAGCTGAACTTCCAAACTACTAGCATAGTAATTCTTATTTATCATGCAACGTCACGAAATACAGTCACTTCCTATTAGCATAATATTTTCCACGTCGACGCTGTATTTTGTGAGGTATAGTGCATGTGTACTGACCCCACTGGAATGCAAGTTTGGTTCAGCCAATAGGAGGAAAACAGAAGGACGAAAAAGACATAATTAAACATAAACATCAAATTAACACATTTGCTCACCTTTGTCTCAACTATTTGTCCATATAAAAGGATTAAATCAAGTTTGTTTATGTTGTAAATGTCCATGACGTCACTGCATACCAACATGACGTCACGTAATTCGTACTTGCATGTATTATCATTCAGGGGACGAAACCGCTTTAGCAATCTTTCTTTTTCTTCATTTTCTCCATTTTTCTTGGAGTTGCATGATAAAAGAATTACTATGCTAGTAGTTTGGAAGTTCAGCTGTATTTTGGCTCGTCAGAAAAGTAGTTAAATGCTCGTCAAGGCTCGCATTTAACAACTTTTCTAACTCACCAAAATACAGCTGAACTTCCAAACTACTAGCATAGTAATTCTTATATACTTAGCAATATTGATATGATTATTATTCAGATGAATTCTGAAAGCGGGAGATCCTTCGAAAGCAAAAGTAGCAATGCGAAAATAGAAAATTGCAGACTCGGTTTTATTGAGTCTGTTCATGCGTAGTAATCAAACGTGCACCATTACTAACGCCCCTAGCCCCGGCTTAAGCGGTATTCAATTTTCATACTTAACAACCAAAACTGGGTCCATGCTTATAAAGCTTTTAGTTGAGTCTGAGTTTCGTTCTCAGGCTTTTGATTGGTCAGATTTGGCTCAAATCTGACCAATCAAAAGCTTGAGAACGATCTCAGCCTCAACTAAAAGCTTTAAAAGCATGGACCCAGTTTTATAATGGTATTATTAACATAGGAATTTTTGCCACGACAGAAACTGTAGAATTATATCTTATTTTATTCAACAATCAAACAAAAGATATTCTAATCAGACGGTTTCTACAGGAGATCTTTATTATTCCGTGAGCGATGTGTATATTATAATAAAAACTTTACTTTTATATAGAATTTCTCTTGGAACTAGTAATGTTTTAGCATGCACAGGTGTTTCGTGCACCCACTTTATTGCGTAATTGTGAAATATCAAACATCAATGTCTGCTTTTATTGTCATGGTTTCCAACATTTACACCAGCAGTTTTATTGTTTCCTTAACTCATCATTTTCTTTGAAATAACACTTCACTCCATGAATATTCATGTTAATAGATATGTACTTTTAGTATGAATATTAATAAGTTTAACCATTTCCTTCATACAAACGCCTTTTCACGTATTTGCAAACAGAGAAGACCCAGATCAAACGGCTCCTATAGGAGCCGTCTGATCAGGGTCTGCTCTGTTTGCTAATTGAATACGATCGATTTGTTTCTTTACTTTCTAAAATGGCTGCAATGTTCCACTTTCCATATTTCATTATAACTATTCTGGCCATGAATATTCAGTAGGTATAGAAATTTGGACTAAACATAGAACAGGGAAAGGGTCAACTCATTCCCTCCTAGACTATTTTAGATCCAACTTCTTTGAATAAATCTACCGAAAAGGGGCATTAACTAGAGAAAATGAAAATTTTAGAATTTTGTAGCTTGAAACCATTGTGATAAATAGAGCATTTGCTCCTATAGGAGCAAATGCTCTATTTATTACAATGGTTTCAAAATGTGACTTTTACAGCGACGTCAAAGTGTGTCACTAGGAGAGAATGTGTCAATATATATAATGGCATATGAACTAGAAAAGTCTTAGCCCTAAGCAAACAGAGCAGACCCCGATCAGACGGCTCCTACAGGAACCATCTAATATATGCATACCCTGTATAAAGCATATATAGTAGAACCTGTCATAAGCGGTCGCTCAGTTTTTGAGAATACAAGGAGTCTTAAAAACAAGCCGTTGCTTAATGCATGGCAAACGTAATGCAGAAAGCTCCTATAGGAGCTCTCTGCCCTACTGTTGACCTGCATGAAACTATCACCTGCCTTACAGACCTCTTTTTAATGGCCGATTAAGACAGTTTCTGCGGAAAAAATCCGAAGTTCGAGATATCGAAGTTCAACTATATTTATCGAGTGTGAGTCGGGGCGCGAATAGCGGGACAGTGATCAATAACAATTGAATTTGAATATGTTGTATGAACGTATGAGCTCTTTTGCTGAACATGTCGCATCTTTGATAACCTATACATGCAAAAGCTTTGGATCCAAAGTAACTCGGCGTTTTATCAGGATTCAAACTTTGAGAAGTCAATATCATAACGAAGGCCAAATACTGTCTGTTACTAGTGACTGAAAATAGATATTCAAACTCTTGTAAAAGACGAGCAACCATGACAAATCCCAATGAAGTTCAACAACAAGTCCCAGCTCTATATCTAAAGGAACAAGAAAACAATCTGAAGCATTTTTGTTTTCAAAAACAAGGAACTACTCTTAAAAAGTAGGCCAACCAAGATCAAAGTTACATCTAACCTCAGGTGTCCTACACTGAAGCTCATAAGCAAGTTTCAGCTCAAAATCCGAATGACAATGAAAGTTAAACCTGATATAAATAAGTTTCGAACTAGCTTTTTTTTTTAAGTTTGTCAAATGTCAAGGTCAGTGCAAAAATATTAAATTAGTAAAAACAGTAAACCCCCTCTAATGCGACACAAAGAGGTATGCTTTTGGGTGCTAGATGCAGATGGTAGCTTAATGCAGGACAAAAGTAATGCAGAAAGCTCCTAGAGGTCCTGCATTAAGCAACCGCCTGCTTATAAAGACAACCATGTTGATTCACTAAGTGGTCGCAATAGAGGGGTTCTACTGTAAATATGGAAAAAATAGCCAAACAGTGAGAGCCACATACGAAATGACACCGCACCAAACACCATCAAACAAGAAACGGTATAGCCACAAGACAAAACATAACAGGACGTATATCAAGATGAAAAACATTAAACATTAAGCATATTAAAAAAAAACACTCCATCCCCAGTATGTATAAGCACACCTGATATTGGTATTAACCCATTCCCTCATAGCTTATTTTAAGATCCAACCTTTTTGAATAAATCTACTGAAATGGAGCATTTACTAGAGAAAATATAAATTATAGAATGGTGTAGTTTTGAAACCATTGTGTGGTTTTGAAACCATTGTGATAAATAGAGCATTTGCTCCATATATAGAAGCAAATGCTCTATGTATCACAATGGTTTCAGAAAGTGAGTTTAGAAAGGTTTAATACGTCGGATATCTGTACTATTTCGTTTTTGTCGCGCCCTTTATTACTTTTCTACAGTTACTCTGTTTGCAGCTCAATCATGGAGTACACTAGCGATAGGTGGATACAGTTTGTTTCACTTAAATGTTTTCGTTTAACATGCACCTTACCACAGTATTTGCCATCGCGGTTGGTGTAGAATAGTCGGAGAGGGGATATGTTTATTTACACTGTTTATCTTTTAGGGTAGGGATGGAATAAGTGTGAGGTTGGGCGCCCCTAAATCGGTTTAAACCCCCAGTGACTTTTGTCACTGACCGTTCCAAGGCGGTACATCCACCTTCCTCCTATTGTTTGTTTGTTTTGTCTGTGCGTCTCTTTATGGGTTTGATAGTTATATACATTTGTTTTTTTGTGTTGCTGTTCGGGCGGCTGTTTGTTCTGTATGTTCTGTTTCATGCATGACTGTTACAGAGACGTCAAAAGGCGTTAATATAGCATCATATAAATTCAAAACATAAACACCATTGTGGCATTATTTATTCCATAAGTATCCATGTGTAAAGGATTAAGCGCAATCAATCTCGTAGTGAAATGATGTTGGTACGCGACACACCATCTTCCATAGATGTATAAGTATTCATGATTCTGTATATGTAAGGCTATTCGTATATGGAAAAGAAACTATGTGATCTTCCTTCACCTGTAATTAGCTGGACGTTGCGAAAGGACTGAAATATGACTGTAAACCGATACAAACAAACAAAAACAAATAGTTGTACATGAAACTTGACCCGGACAATGTTGGTAGACTTTCTTACCTTGAAGTAGGTCAAAGGTCATGGTGAACTAATGCATGTATCTGACACTCCTCTGCAATATAGCATACCTAGTTTGGCATGTGTAAAGCTAAAAGTAAAGGAAATATTGCAACTACCATTTGATTGGACTTGCTTAAGTGGTGATTAACCCTTTACCCAATAGCCTGTTTCTAGTTTTGAAGACATATGGCCACTTAAAGCAGGTTGAAAGTAAAGCAGAATGCGCCTTAAGGCGCATTCTGCTTTACTTTCAGCCTGCTTTAAGCTACCACCTACTAGGATATAGAAAATATTTATTATGCAATATGTTCATGACTGTATGAATTTGAACTATTTTCTTCAGCGGAGGAATAAATCAAACACGCTAAAAGCCGCTTCTATCAGGTAAAGGGTTAAATGCTAAAGTGGTGATCAAAGTCTCGTAATGTTGGACGGAACACACTTTTGTCCCAAGATATATCAATATACATTATCTTCGTATACAGAAATCTAAAATCAACGAAATGTCCCGGTCAAATTTTGTCTGGTCAGTAGGGTCAAAGGTCGGAATCAATGATACAGTTGACCCTTTACTCCATGCATACTCATGTAATAATGACATCATGAATATTAATAAGATTATTCGATTCTATAGGACATGGAGCAACACTTATATTACCTTGGCAGACACTGTAGACTTATATCTATATTATTTCATAAGAAACACAGCATATTCAGACCAGACGGCTCATATAGGAGCCGTCAGGTCTGTGTCTACTCTGTTTGCAAAGACATAGAAAGGTGTATTTATGGAGTAAATGGTCAATCTTTGGTATTTGACCCACCGCTTTCCCAAGATGTTTGACACATACTTAGTATGGCATGTGTATATGTTAGACACACAGTATAGCGTGTATGACGCGTACAAAATTGGCTTTCTTTTAACCCTTTCCTTTTTTTAACCATTTCTCTGTTCTATGTTTATTGCAAATTCCAATACCTACTGAATATTCACTGACAAATTAGCCATTTTAGAAAGTATAGAAACAGATCTTTCAAAGTCCATCTGCAAACAGAGCAGACCCAGATTAGACGGCTCCTATGGGAGCCGTCTGATCTGGATCTACTCTGTTTGTAGATCTCTATGTGTGAAAACACGTGTTTATTAGGGAAAGGGTTAATATGCATGACAACAATAATGAGCTAAACTAGTTTAAAGCATTATTAACAAAGGCATTTTTTGACTGTGGAAGAGAGTGGAGAATCAGATCTATATAATTCCATAAGCAAACAGGAGCCGTCTGATATGGGCCCACTCTGTTTGCAAATGCGCGAAAATGCCCTTATATGCAGGAAAGGGTTAAGTGGGTTAAAAGGTCCAGGTCACCGTGACCTAATGTAGGTATGTGATACAACCCTTTCATAGATGTATAATTCATAGTTGCGTTAATATATGGATAACGGTATCAGAAAAAAATACCAGTTACATTAAAGTGCCTGTTGGACTTTTTCTTTGAAGTAAAATAAAATGTCAAAATTCAAGTTCACAGTGACGTGTGGTTGGCATACGTGTTTATAGATATGTGTAGCGACAGCTTTTAGAACAATCCTGCATTGTAAATGTTTGAAAGATTGAGATTTTATTTCGAGTTATCCGAAAGTTCGAGTTATCCGAGTTCTAGATATGGAAGTTCAACTGTATGTTCAGCAACGTGATGGTAATTGACAACGCGATATCTTCACGTGGAATCCAGATGCATGTATGTTGTTTCATAAACCAACCATATTATGCTACATGTAGACGGCCATCAAAGGATTAAATATCTCGGTGAATTAATTTCAAAACAGAAATAGCTACAGCGCATGGGGAGACCCATTATAAGCATGCACTCTTTAAACACAAAGGTTTGTTCTGGATGATGTGTTATCCGATACAATTCCCAAAGTACAGACCTTTTAAAATTTATTTTCAAAATAAGATTACATGTGTGTCAAGGACTTTTCGTCCCGACCGGAGGTGGACTCAGCTGGTATCTTCAAGATTATTGCATCTGTACAATATAACCATGCGTCTTAACCCTTTACCTGATGAATATTCATGAAAAACGAAAATGACATCATGAATACTATAGTTAAACAGAGCTAGAGATAAAGGCGCGTACTCAAGTACTAGAATCGTCAATTCTCCACCAAACCCCATGTTGTGACCCCTCGTTAGAATCGTCTCTTGGAGGCGATTCTAACGAGGGATCACAATATAGGATTTGGTGGAGACATAAATAAGATATTCTTGAAAATATTTTAATTTACGCATCGTAGCTGGACCTCTAATAATTAAATGTTAGAACATGAACATAGGAGTATTGGTCCTGACAGACACTGTACACTCTGAGACCATATTCATAAAGCTCTTAACCATACGCTTGCTGAATTTTGAAATACATTTCTCCTTCTTTACCCATGCCCTGTTGTATAATTATATATATATCTTCACTGCGTACAAGTATTTCGCTGTGCAATCACTGCTGTGGAGTGCACTGGTTGCACAATCAATGTGTAAATAGTGCAGACCCTGATGAGACAGCTCCTGCAGGAGCTGTCTCATCTGGGTCTCACTATTTACAGGTAGGTATATTGACGTGAATAGCAAGCGAAGGGTTAAAGAACGTTTTAATTAAGGGACACCTTTAGGAGAAAGTTTTTATATATCTTTAGCAAGCAGGGTAAATTTGCATTCAATAACTCTTATAAAACATGAATAATGGGTGGATTCAAAATTTAAAAATGGGTGGATTCAAAAATAACATCTGGACGGGTTCTCCTTAAATAATATGGGAATAAATGGGTTGATTTCGAAAAATCCTAAACCATTCTATTTTTGACAATGTCAACATCATTATTTTATATTCAGGTGTAAATTACTTTAAATCAACTCTCCAAAATAAACATAGAAATGTAAAAGTGTCTTTTAAGTTTTATTTCATTACTTTTCAGAATCTGTGCACAGGAAAACCCGTCTTAAGCGGCCATTAAAAACGTCTAATTATGGACCAGAAAGATACGTGGTAGTTTGATGCAGGTCAAAAGTAATACAGAAAGCTCCTATAGGATCTTTCTGCATTACTTTTGCCCTGTATTTAGCAACCACTTACTTTTTAGGACTCATATGTTTAATAAATGAATGGGCCGCTTAGGACAATTCTACTATACGAACTTGAAAACTTGAGAAACAGCTTGCTTATGGAACCGTCAGAAGCTATTCCATGATGACATGTCGCCTTATCAATGATTTCATCGTTAACCATATCAATGCGAGAAACGATTCACTAACATCTTTGCAAACAATGTCGACACGAGTTATCCCCTGATCCCTCTCATCAGGGTCTGCACTGTTCGTAACATTACACCTTTCTTCTAAATATCCCTGAATATGTAGTCAGCTTAACCTGTATTTTGGAATAGTCCATTTGAAAATTCTGCGTTGAAAGGCTTTATAGATAGTTACATGTATCCCTGGAGCAATGAGCCACATTATGACCATATTCCAAATTATGGAGAACTCGCAACGAGGTCGCGAAAGTAGTAATTTCTGTTCTAAATACGGCCGATAATTTACGTGTCTGTTTTAACTAAACTATGTACTGTAACAGTGATGCCTCAGTAAAACCTCCTATTAATGAATCAATATGGGTGTCTTTAAAAGCGAATTACTGCTTAAACCCTTTCCCTGTTCTGTGTTTATTCAACACCAGCTAAATATTCATGGTCAGAACAATTCTAATGAAATATGGAAGGTGGAACATTGTAGTCAAGAAACAGATCTATTAAAATCCATAAGTAAACAGAGCAGCCCCTGGTCAGGAGTCGACTCATCTGGGTCTACTTTAATTACATAGGCGTAGAATGGCATATTTGTAGAGTAAAGTGTTAAAAGAAATCCTGTTAAGATCGTTCTGTTAAACTCCCATCCATTTACCATGATTGTGGCGGGGATACGGCAAACACAATGTTTGCTGGAAGAAGTCACTACCATTGACGAGTTCAGCAAACAGTGCATACCCTGATCATAGGACTCCTTAACCCATTACCTCATAGGCTATTTTAGATACAACATCTTTGAATAAATCTACTGAAAAGGAGCATTAACTCGAGAGAAGGAAACTTAGAATTTTGTAGTTTGAAACCATTGTGATAAACAGAGCAGTTGCTCCTATATGAGCAAATGCTCTATTTATCACAATGGTTTCACAATGTGACTTTTACAGAGTCGTCAAACGTCGTCAATATGAGGGAATGGGTTAAGGGTCACACTGCTCTTGGTCTACACTGTTTGTCTATGTCATTTTCAAGGTGTACAGGACACTAATGTGTCAATGGCTATTTCATATCCCATATACTCCATAAATAAACAGAACAGACCGTGGTGAGATAGCTCTACGTTCTATGTCTGATGTGGGTCTACTCTGTTTGGGTATGCGTAAATATGCGGCGTTTTTATTTAGAAGATAGTAACGATATCCTTTGTTATCCAGTTTACCAGTGATTTGTAAAATCTTGAGTTTGCCTGCATAAAGGAGTTAGAATCTATACTGACCTGTGGTCAAGGGTAAATGTCTGGGAGCCTTCTGGCCAATCTGCTCCGCTTACTAATATAATTTTTTATATATAGATCGGACGCACTAGTTTCTATTATTGCCAAAATGGTCTGCGTTTTGTATGTCATTACATGTATAGAAAGTATTCTAATTCACATTCACCATAAGGTTATCACATATTCGCCAGGTATAGTGCAGATGGTTAAACATTGAATTGTGTTTATTTATTTTCAATAAGTTTAATATTTGTTGTATCATCATTTGTGTATTCAAAGTCAAATGTGTGCATTTTTATTAACAGTCTGTGTGACTTGATTTGAGCCTTTACTTCATAAACGTAAGAACGAATGACGTCATGAATATTAGTTACTTCAAGATGAATCTTTATAATGGAATATGAACACAGGGATTGTTGCTAGGCTGCGTCTGTCTTCGCATTCATTAAAATAGAAACAGGGAGATACGGCAAAACTGGCATACCAAGAAATGAAAGATATTGTAGTTACTGTGAAACTCGTGATATTGAAGACGAGTTTGATTTTGTTCTTTATGTAGTTCATACACAGACCTGCGTAAGAAGTATATAAACAAGTGTTATTATGCTAGACCAAGTTTTGTAAAGTTTTGTCAGCTATTACAACGTCAAAACCGTCAGGAATTTGTTAAACTGGCTGGCTCTATATATAAAGTATTCCTTTTCCTTGTTAACGCTTACATGTAAGTCATCTCAAATCTGAATAGACAGCATTTAATGCACAACGTAATTAAATCGACTGTAATTGTAATACATGTACTCTGTCAATCTGAAAGATCACTTGATCTATGTGACATATGCTATGTATATGTATTTATAACAACAATGTACATGCTTGTACAAGTTGAATAAAGATATGTTCTGCTCTGTTCCTAAAATAATGCTCATTTTCTGTTTCGTTCACACAGGTTTCATTGTACATAAACGTCATATCTCTCATTATGCACATAGCATTACTGGGAACATAATGATAGTTTGCCAAAGATTAACTTGACAATGTCTCTATTTAGTTCCGTCTCACAATGCAACATCATGTTTGCATATATTCTGTAATACACTATTCATCAATTAAAATATGCTTGTTTTTCCTTGTTATAAACACCTAGTCAATTATTCACATTTGCCTTACAGTTGAACATATTTAAAAAAAATGACCATTTCCTTAACACAGTTGCCTTTAGAACCCTTTTAACTGTTTGATTGTTAGAATTATTTCAGGAAATGAAACATAGCTACAATATAGATCCTGCTTTTACAGCTTTGTATTGTACTTATTTACCAACATTGTGTCATTTTCTACTATATTATCAGTTTATTCATTTCAAAGCTCGCAACAAAAACACTTAAGTTTGTCTTTTCAAACTATACCTCCGTACCTTCAATGTAATAGTAGCAAAAAACTTGACAACAAACTATACAGTCAGTTTATTTCAGTTTACTTTGCATTTATAATTCTTATTTCAATGTTTACTAGCATTTCACTCCGCAATAATTACTTTGACATTTATGAGCCATACACGATGTCAAAACTTTCCCAATTATGCCATTAGATGTGTCCATAACGCCCTACTTCAAACAGGCCGTCTGCATTTTGAAAATATCAACAAAAGACAGTTACATCCATATTAAATTCATACAGTTGACAATTTATAACTCTATTACACAATCTTCCCAGCATTTCGTTTGCCCGCGCTCTCTGTTGCTGCCTCTGCAGCAACTTTTGTACTTGTTTGACCAAGAGTCGCACAACATGTGCCCAAGAGTCATACAAGTTCATAGGATTGTAAACTTTATGTAACTCAATGCACCAATGGTATCATTATGCATTTGACAGCTGAAAGCGCATGTTTATGTCCCTGACAGTTTGTTTTACATAGCTATATAGATATACATCCTCATATAGATCAACAATCGACTTCTGCATTTGAGATGAACATTCGAGGCGAGGATAAGGCCTTACCCTGTGACCTTGATAAGTGCTATGGGGGTATTTATTACGCATTATGTGTTGGTTATACAATTACAAAATGATAAGCGTACATGGTATTGCCGCAGAACCTGTCCTAAGCGTTTATTCATTTATCGAACATAGAGGTCAGCCTCGAAAAGCAACTCTAGGAGTTTTCTGCATTATTTGTGCCCTGCATTAAGCTACCACCTGCCTTACAGACCTATAATTAGACCTCGTATCGATGCCACTGAAGACAGGTTCTACAGTAACTTGTTAACTATTAGAAGGTATGTGCTTCGGTGTGCAGCAACAGTCATAGCACATATCTAATTAGGAATATTGCTAGATGACAGATGTGGTCTGATCAACTGGATTATACTTCCAACTCCCTGTTCTCGGCAAGACGGAAGCAATGCACTGAAAATTTAGGTCAATAACAATTGGCACTGAGACACACTGTTGCTAGCAAACATTCATACAGCACTCTAATCAACGTATCCCAGACGTTCTTTACAGTTTCCTTCATACAAATACTTCTTCAAACATTTGCAATCAGAGTAGACCCAGATCAGCCGGTTCTTGTATGAGCCGTCTGGCCAGGGTCTGGTAGATTTGGTTATGAACTTATAAAAGAGTCTTTCATTACCAAACACTGCTGTGTAAATATGCCAGTATAAAAAATCAGCTAATACATATCTATGACGTCAATGTGTCTAACATGAATAATTAACAGGCAAAGGGTTAGTGTAAGGAGATACAGGTCATATGGTGCCAGTGAATGGTCAGATGATGCTCGTGACACATAATTCTGAGAGATGGTGTCAGCTGGCTATATGCTCTACAAAACAGTTCATAGCACCGACGTTATCGAACCATGCGCATACATCTGTCTAGTTATTGTCGGATGGGATACTTAAAATTACTTATTACTTAATCCTGATTTCAATTCGTAAACAATTGCCTTTAATTTGAACATTTGTTTTTAACATATTGCGCACATTATTTCCAATATAATGAGGACCCATGAAGGAACAAGGGGCTCGAAAGATAATCTAAATTTTGATTCCTAGAGTTATCCAATGGTGAACAGACGGACGAAGCAATTGTTACGAGTATATGCTTCTCTCTCTCTCTCTTGGTGAACATTCAATACGAACTATGATATATCCTTATTGCAATATAAATTGCTATGCTAATGATTAACCCTTTCGGTGCCAAGTTTCTAATTGCCGTCTGAAATCCAACTTTGTTAAATCATTCGGTGCAATAAGGAGATGAGATCAATAAATGCAAATTTCAAAGGAATAAAGCATAGATATAGAAATAGAGTTTGCGACAAAAAGTGATGCCCATGATCAGACGCCGCCTTGAAAGGGCGGCGTCTGATCTGGAATTGCACTATTTGTCGTGGTGCATTTATGTGACAGTGGCAGTGAAAGGGTTAAGACAAATTACTCAGGACTGTTGCTACAGTTAGAATTTTGTTCTTGAACATGACATTTAGGGGTAGCAAGCTTAAGTCTTCGTACACTCTATAGTTAAACCTTGATGGGTTATTGGACTTTGATAATTCACGGTTGAAGGTGTTAATTAATATGTCAAATATCTGTATGTAATGCAATACATACTGGTGTTGAAACCGTGTTCATTTCACCCTTGAATTACACGTACAGTACAACATGTCTTAAGCGACCTGATATTGATTGCACACAGGAATATTAAAAACAAGCGATTGCTTAATACAGGTCATAAGTAAGGCAAAAAGCTCTTATTGGAGTTTTCTGTATTTCTGTACTTTTGATCTGCATTAAGCTACCATAAGTAGACCTAGTTTTATAATCGCTTAACCCTTTCGCTGCCAATGCCGGATCTGTGATTATCTATGCAAACAGTTTGGATCCAGATGAGACGCCGAGTAACTCGGCGTCTCATCTGGATCCAAACTGTTTGTTACTGTTACTGTTTTTGAAACAAAAATGAAGAAAATCAAAAGAATGAAAATTTGTAGCAGACGACAAAGTTAGCAGACGACAGAGTTTGGCAGCGAAAGGGTTAAGAGAGTTTCTGCTGTATTCTGGGATACAGTGAACCCTCAATATACCGGCATTCGTTACAATGGCACCCTCGTTATACCAGCATATACTTCGCTAACGCTCCGCGCAGCCTATTTCATGAAGACTTGTCGAAAATTCTGTGCCGTTGGCCAGTCGGAGTTGGTAATTCAGTTTTTCCTTTTTCGTGAAGACTGGGTTATTGCCGCCAAAATGAAACTGCGGTATAAATTGGTTAGACTCCGCGCAGTCTATTTCATGAAGACTTGTCATAATGTAGTCTAAATATAGGTAAGAAATAGACAGTGAGGAGCGCCAGCGAAGCCAATCTATTTCATGAAGACTTGTCATTGGCAGTCTAACCGATTTAAACCGCAGTTTCATTTTGGCGGCATAATCCAGTCTTCACGAAAACGGAAAAACAAAATAACCAACTTTGATTGGCTAACGCCACAGAATGTTCGAACACTGCGGTTTAACCTATATGAAATGCTTATGATCTAAACATTGAAACAGACGCCTCTGTTTTGTCATATGTTTTTCTATCAGGCATAATTATGTTATTAGTATCCTTACTCGAAACTCACATTCATTGCTGTTTGGGTACTTGTTTTGCCAGTACTCAGTCAAAATTACTAGTATGAGAACTTGTATCATTCAAGTACATGAGAAAATTGCCCAGTGCTTATGAGTATTTTCAAGTACTCATAGCTATGGTTTTAACTTTGTTTAATAAGAAACAAAACTTATAGATTATAAACTCATTCAAAGGAAAAATGTTGAAATGTATCCACTTATTTCATGAAATGGACTTAACTACTTTCCGCTACACACGACTCGATATAGCTTAGACATCATGTATTCGTTTCAGTTAAATCCTGTTAGATCAATTAACACATTCGGCGCCAAATGATTTTCGTCTGCAAGCATTGTCATCGTCTGTTTTAAGTTTCAGAGTGGACTTTCCTTCAATTTAGTCTCTAAAACGTAAGCGGTGTTTCAAATAGAGTAAGTTGGCGTCCCATCCGGATTCAAATTGTTTGCAAAGGTAATCAATCACAGAATTGCTAATAGCAGCAAGCCTTGTCAGTCGCTTTCCGGCGACTTTGTTGGTGAATAACTATGTGGTGAAATGTTGCAAACAAATAGCAGAAAACCAGTTCCAGGCACTTGGGGACTATTTTTTGTTGAGTCTTGTATTAATCTAGTTTTAAATGTTTATCAAAATGTTTATTGTAGATTTGAATCTATTTATACACCTTTTGCAAACAGCGTGGGCCAATGAGCTGTCTGACCAGGGTCTTCATTGTTTACACTCCAGATCTTTTAGGCCTACGTTTATCTTGTCTTTCATAGAAATAATTTCAAACTTTTACATACAAGACTATTATTTCAGATGAAAGCTATGTAAAGAGAACGGAGCTTAAATCATAACTATTTATGGAGTAAATGGTTAACCCATTTCATCATATTGACGCCTTTGGACGCCTCCTTTAAAGTCATCCTTTGATACCATTGTGGTAAATAGAGCATTTGCTTCACAGGAGTAAATGCTCTATTTATCACAATAGTTTCAAAACTACATAGATTTTCCTTTTCTCTGCATAGTAAATGCTCCTTTTCGACAACTTGGGTCTGAAATAGTCTATGGAGGAACTGAATAATAATAGAAGTACTGAAATAGGTTAGATTAGACGATACGTATCTGTATAGACGATAACCGTGACCTTTGTCAAAACTCCATTCTCATTAAACTTTTGCGGTAATTAACTTACAGATTCACGCATTATTTTATAGTCGAATGTTTTGATCAAACTGATAACTTTTTGCGTTTTACATGCAATTTACCACTGCATTTGCCATCGCGGTTGTTGTAGATTACTCGGACAGGGGATGCGTTTATTTACACTGTTTGTCTTTTAGGTTGGGAATGGAATAAGTGTGAGGTCGGACGCCCCTAAACCGGGATAAACCCCCAAGTGACATATGTCACTGACCATTCCAAGGCGGTACTTCCTTCCCTCCCTAGTTTTTGTTTGTTATGTCTTTATGCGCCTCTATTTGCCTTTAGATAGTCTTATATATTTACTGTTCTTTTTTGTCATGGTGCTGTTCGGGCGACTGTGTGTATTGTATATGGTGTTTCCTACACGGCTCATATATTTACTTTTTGTATGTGCATATTAAGAGGGTCAAATAGCCATACAAGGGGCTTTAATTATATTAAATAAATCGCAGCTATAGTTGCACACCTGCATATCAGGATTGACCATCTGTGGTGTGCGGTGGTATAGTGGTAACGCGCTTGACTACCAATCCTGAGGTCCGGGGTTTAAATCCCGGTGCCTCCCGGAAATTTCAGTGTCACCCGCACCTCCTCTCTGCCCAGGGGTTAACATGGAAAACCTATGAGAGTCACTAGCCGGTACTGCGACTGCAAGATTGTGCATGAACATATAACAGTGAATCGGAGTGTGTGAATTTTGGTGTGTAGTTGTGTGTGTATGTGTGTGTATATGTGTGTGTGACATGCCATCTATCGGTGTTTTGGTGGTGGTTGCGTCTTGTATGTGGCTTTGCCTGCTTGACGTTACTACTTTTTCAATTAAACATACAGCTTGTCAGATTGTATGCAGACCATTTATTTGGTAGAATACTGGTTAACACACAGCAGTCTGGAGTCTGGAATCACTTAACACCGTTATGTGAAAACCAAACTTATTGCACATTTACGTATATCAGTCGCGTGTTTGATCAGGTTCTATGGTAGAACCTGTCTTAAGCGGTCATCAAAAAGAGATCTCAATATGGGTGTGTAAGGCACGTGGTAGCTTCATGCAGGTCCAAAGTAAACCAGAAATCTCCTATGTGAACTTTCTGCATTACTTTTGCCCTGTATTAAGCAACCATCTGATTTCTATCACTCCTATGTGACCACTTTGGACAGGGTTTACTGTAATCTCCCTTTAACCCTTTCCTTCATATAAACGTGTTTTCATGCATTTGCAAACAGAGTAAACCCAGATCAGACGGCTCCCATAGGAACCGTCTGATCAGGGTCTGCTCTGTTTGCTGCTGGAATTTGAAAGATCTGTTTCTTTACTTTCTAAAATGGCTACAATGTTCATCCGTCTTTATTCCATTTTAACTATTTTGTCCATTAATATTCAGTAGGTATTGAAATTTGAAATAAATATAGAACAAGGAAAGAGTTAGGCAGTGTTGGACAAATCATGTAGCTTCTGGTTAGTGTTAAACATGATAAGGATCAACCATTGCACTTATACCCACATTCCACTGAGCGGCGATTCCGCTACGCTTCGAAATTTTAGTAAAAACGCCGCAAATCTTAGCAGGAACGGCAACAACGCAGTAGAAACGCCCTGATCGTAGTAGAAGCGTAACAAAACTTCACGGCGATCGTTTTGACCTTGCTCAAAATTTACGTAGCGGCATCGCCGAGGACTCGAAGCGCCGCAAAAGCGTAGTAAGAAATTCATGAACGCAGCAGTACCGTAGCATAGTCGCATCGCAACAAAATCGCCGATATATTTGTCCGCGATCCCGCTGCGTTTCTCTTACGCTCTGGGGATCACACAACGCTCTCAACGCTCTAGCGACGATCAAAGCGCTTCCATGGCGATTCGACCATTTATGAATCACCAACCACGGCGCTTCTACTACGCTTTCACTACGTTCTTGGTGCTTTGGTTGCGTTTCCTCTGCGCTTCTGCTACGCTCTTGGCGCCACACGCTTGCCGATCAGGGTATAATTATGCAACACTTCTGCCGTTATCTTCATTTATTTGCTTGCACTTACATCCCGAGTTCTGTAATAAGTTGGTTATAATGGCCAAATTGGAGCCTTCTCTCTGCAGACAACCATGGACGGACTCAGAACCTTTTAACCCTCCATCATCGTCTGACTTGTCTCTCAACACCCAACCTTATCAAACTAATGTTCAAAATACCAAGCTAGAGCACAGCTACTGGAACAGCTACTGACCTATTTTTCATCGAAGGATGATGGTCAACTGTTTCGAAAGCAGTTACATCGCCAATTTTATATAGAAACGTTCCAAAAGCGCAACAGACCTCGGGCGTCGTAGAAGCGCAACAACAACTCGGCATGATCGTAAACAGCACAGCGAGGTCGTTATTAAAGCGTACTATATGCGTACTGGAAACGCCCAAATCCCAAAATTATGCACATGTCGGCGCTTCTGCGGCGTTTTGGAAGATTTTGGAGAAGCGCCATGATCGCCATGATCGCAGTGGAACCGCCGCCCAGTGGAATGGGTGAATTACATATCCACCACTAATCTAGATTAACCCTTTACTCTATGCATATTCATGTAAGAAATAGTGACATCATGCATATTAATTAGAATATTTTTATGACACATGGTCACGGGCATTCCTGGCCATAGTAGTGACTGTATACTCATATACATGTAGTTCATGAGCAAACAGTGAAGACTCTGGCCAGACGGCTCATAAAGGAGCCGTCTGACCTGGGTCTACTCTGTTTGCAAAGACGTAGAAAGGTGTATTCATGGAGAGCAGGGTTCACACTGTACATCGGAGCTCATGTTGTACTGTCTTGATCAAGACAGTAAACCCCTTCTATGGCGACAACTAAAATGAACACCAATACTGGCATTTGACAGCATGCTGTGGCTAATTCAACCAAAACTCTTCTATAAGAGCAGATTTTTTGCATACCTTTGGTGTTGGGTTAAGCTACTACATGTCGTAACAACTCAGAATTAGTCTTTATTTGGATGAGCTTGGTCACAATAGAGATGTCTTACAAAGGTATTGTACTTACAATAAAAACTTGACACTACGAACACTCAACTACGTACCATTATTGATCTTTAACACGGAAAGCAGCTTAATGCATGGTGGAAGCCATGCTGAAAGCTCCTCTAGGAGCTTTCTACATGACTTTCACCCTAAATTAATCAGTCACCTGCCTAAAAAAACATAAATTCTTAATTACTAAAATTTCTTAGTATCGAGTTTTTACTGTACACATTTAATGTTTTAAGAATCATCTTTCTAACATATTGCATTCTTCTACAAAATAAGATACATATAAATCTCGAATTCCGTCTCAACATAAAATTAATGTTCTGATCGCAGACTCGCTTATTTGTTGTTTTTTTATATCTATCCTTGAAACAGATGCGCGGTTACATGCAACTTTTAGCCTGCTGTAGACAAAATTATAACTACTTTTGTATATATCAGGTTTGAGTAATCGAGCTTGCTTTTGAGGAGGCGAAGATTTCCCCAGCGAGCACATATACATGTAGATCAAACTGAAAGTATACCTATTCGACACATATTTCACACCATAGAAATTAAATTCCGTTTACCTAACATATGATTAATGATCCTGTTTCCATCTAAAAAGTAAATCCATTATTCTTTATAATATACGTTGCTTAGAGCGTACTCGATTCAAGTAACATAGGTATTAGTGATAGGT
Organism: Azorinus chamasolen; assembly: GCA_963576725.1. NCBI lineage: Eukaryota > Metazoa > Mollusca > Bivalvia > Cardiida > Solecurtidae > Azorinus > Azorinus chamasolen. Next base: position 98,540,596 of record OY755238.1, on the reverse strand, counting down.
TTCACCTTCATACAATGTAGTTGAATGTTTGAGACTTGCAGTTCAACCTCTCTACAGTACCTACTTGATCCTTTCCCTGTTGAATATTTATGTAAGAAATTCTGACACCAAGAATATTTATTGTTTAAATTCTTATAATGGCTTTTGGACACATGATGATTTGGTATTGATGGAAAGTGTAGAGTCAGATCTGTAACAATGTCATAAGCACACAGAGCAGACCCTGGTCAGACGGCTCCTTCATGACCCGTCTGATCTGGGTCTACTCTATTTGCAAAGGCGTGAAAATGTGTTTACGCGAAGGAAACGATTATGTTGTTGCCTAACGAATATTCATGTATGTGATGGTTTGTTGAATACTAATTAGCTAACGTTTTTATAATGACACTGTGAACATACCATTACCATGGCAACAACTGTAGAATCATATCTATATTATATCATCAGACCCTGATCGAACAGCTCCTATAGGAGCCGTTTGATCTGGATCTATTCTGTTTGTAAAAACATAGAAAGGCATACTTATGGAGTAAAGGGTTAAAACAGGTAGCAGCTTTAACCAGGGTCCAAGGTTATAAAACTTCTGAGTCTGAGATCATTCTCAAGTATCAGATGCTTGAGAATGATCTTGCTCACAATTAGATAATTGATAATGATCTCAGACTCTAGCAAAAAGCTTTATAACCTCGGAGCTAGGGTGAAAGATATGACAGAGAGTTTCCATATTACATTTCTGTATGACTTCCCCTATGCATCACCCTATCTCGCTATATGCAACTTGAATAGCACCTGCAAACAGGTTGGAGCCAGATTTCAGGTAAAGATATCACCTCATGAATTTTAATTAGCTGATATTTATAATGATACGTGGACGTAGTGATAGCATAAGGATTCTGACATTATTCACCATGACACAAATTGTAGAAACATACATATAATTCTACAAACAAGGAGACCAGGGTCCCTGCTTATAAAACGTTTAGTTGAGTCTGAGTTCGTTCTCAAGTTTTTGATTGGTCAGATTTTAGCCTTTGGCTCAAATCTGACCAATCAAAAGCTTGAGAACTCAAATCTGACCAATCAAAAGCTTCAATCAGAGGCTCCAATTTAGTTAATGAATATTCAATAAGTGATCAATCAATGCATACATGTTCATGGTGTGAAAGATTTAAGACCGAGCCCGAGGTTATAAAACTTTTTGCTTGAGTCTGAGATCATTCTCAAGCATCTGATTGGTCAGATTCTGATACTTGAGAATGATCTCAAACTCAGACTCGGAAGTTTTATAACCTTGGACCCTGCATTAATACAGTAGAATTCGTCTTTCGCAGTCATCAAAAGTGGTCCAGTTATGGGATCTGTGTGGCAGGTGGTAGCTTGGTGCAGGTCAAAAGTAATGCAGCAATATATTATAGAGAGCATCCTGCATTACTTTTGCCATACACTTAAGCATCCACATTCTTTTTTAAGACTCCTATGTTCATTAAATGAATGTCTTAACCCTTTCCCTCATAGGCTATTTTTAAATCCAACCACTTTGAATAAATCTACCGAAAAGGAGCATTAAAGATGTATGCTGCGCAAATTTCCGCAAATTTTGCGTTTCGAACTTACTTCAGAAATAGGAATATATGTAGCTTAACACTTATTTAACGCTAAACACGGTCAGTAAATTGTTATTTGTTTCAAAACTAGAAAATGGATTGCTACGTAAACCAACGGAACAGCCTTCGTCATTTGCCGGAATCTGTCGTAAGATTCAATTTTTTACATACCGGAAATAATCATTCGATGTACATGTATGAGTTAGCTCCCTTTGACTGTTATATTTGACGGTATATTTTATTATATTTTTTTTATATTTAGCTTGTGGTAAAATGGGAGTATTGCTTTATTTTCCAGAATAAAATCTATTATGTAGGCCAACAACCAGTGTCAGCCATTGTACATGTGGAAACAACCTAATTAATATTCAAAGCGTTTTTCCGAAATAGAATCGGAGTTGATGTCCGATGGTTTCCGTACACAATCTCCGTAATAAAAAGGAGGCTCCTTTTTAAGAATTTAGCAGTATTCGGATAGCGATAATATTTAGCTGAACAAATATATCCTTTCGGCAAACGGGTTGTAAGCATTATTTTCATTGTATGTATACCTGTACAGCTTCTGGTGTTGATTGATTAATACGAAAAATGTGCATAATACATCTTTAACTAGAAACAATGGATATTTTAGAATTTTGTAGTTTTAAACCATTGTGACAAATACAGCATTCGATCCTATAGGAGCAAATGCTCTATTTTTCTCACATACCTTCCCTTATCTCCGAGTTAGAACAACAGGTTAAGATTTCCTTATCTGTAACACGTGTAAGATCACTTTAGAACGTATGACGTCATATATGACGTCAAGCCATGAAAACCTATGTTTACATGTCATTTAAACGGCGAAAATACACTTTTTGATATGTGAGAAAAAGAATCTGATGCTCGTTGTCTTTTAAGATCACATGTTCCTAAACTCACCAAGAAAACTCACCATTTTCTAAGGCTCGTTTAGGAACATGTGATCTTTAAAGACAACTCGCAACAGATCCTCTATATCAATGGTTTCAACAGGTGATTTTACACAGGCGTTAAACGGCGTATTTTTGAAAGGAAGGGTTAAGACAGGTTCTACTGTATTACAATTAAAGCTCTCTAATACGACCACTCAGAAGAAGTTTAGCTCTAGGAAGTAGCTTAACGCAGAACAAAAGTATACAGAAAGCTAGCATGGGTATTTTCTGCATTACGCTTGCCCTGCAGCAAGCAACAATCTGCTGTCATAGTCTCCTATGTTAATAAATTATGTGGTCGAGTAGGCGAGCCACTACTGTGTCTTTAAATGTCCAGTTTAAAGGGGTTTTATTGTACTACATGCTTACTTTACAAACCGTATACCAGCACAAAAACCTCATTTTACTCGCAACACGTGTTGCCATGTCACGCGAATGGAGCTTGAAAGTGGATATACATTGAAACGTGTATGGACATTGAAATGGGATACACCTTAACTACCCTAATTATTCAGACAGACAAACTTGGGCAAATAATGCAGACCAAGAATTCTTAACCTTTTCCCTCATATAAATGTGTTTTCACGCATTTGCAGAGTACACCCAGATAAGACGGCTCCTATTGGAGCCGTCTGATCAGGGCCTGCTCCGTTTGCTAATGGAATTTGATAGACCTGTTTCTTTATTTTCTAAAATGGCTACGATGTTCCACCTTCTTTATTTCATTATAACTATTTTGTCTATGAATATTCAGTAGATATTAATATTTTAAATACACATATAACAGGGATAGTGTTAATGGGCCGTTTCATCAGCGTCTTCATGATCTGCTAGTATGCCAGTCTTATTTAACCCTTTCCCTGTTCAATATTCATGTAAGAAATAATGACATCATGATTCTTTATTAGCTGAAATTCTATAATGCCATATATAATATGTTGGTATCGATAGAAACTGTAAAGTCATGTCTGTAATAAGCAAACAGAGCAGACCCTGATCAGACGGCTCCTATGGGAGCGGTTCGATCTGGGTCTACTCTATTGGTAAATGCGTGCAAATGCGTTTATATGATCGGAAGCGTTATAGTTATCAAAATGATAAAGATAAGTTTTACAAATTATTGGAGAGATGAGGCTGAGTGGATATTTAGAGTAATTAAGATAGCAAAAACTTACATGTATTGTAACAATAAAACCCGTTTCATTATTTCAAACAGTGGAACATATATAACACGTTTATTCACTCTTGGGTGTGTAAATCCTGTTAATGGATGTATGAACTCTCCCGTTTGTCGTTTAGTCTTTATTCTGCTTTGACAGGTTTTACTGTAGAATGCAAGCTACAGTAGAACCGCTCTAATGCGACCACTTGAAGAATAACCATAGCTGTCTTTATAAGCAGATGGTTGTTTAATGCAGGACGAAAGTAATGCAGAAAGCTCCTATAGGAGCTTTCTGCATAACTTTCGCCCTGCATTAAGCTACCACCTGTCTCTGCCAGACAGAATTATGCCCCCTTTTGGTGGTCGCATTAAACGGGTTTTATTGTATATACAATAAATACAAAATACAATGTTTAAAACTTACCTGCAATATTCGTTTTGTTCATTGAATTGACTGTTTCAAGGCTCTAGTTACGGTCGCAACAACCCATGACAAAATAGTCGAAACCACAACAATCTGCTAAATACATTATACTGTTCCCCAAACGCTTCCTACCAACAGCTTATAAGTATACGAACACGATAAAGAAACTGTACATTTTTTGATGGACATTCATCTGTGTGTACGACACGGTGTTACGACACGGTGTTAACATCGCTCAGAACTCCCTCGAGCGATGTTAACTCCAAATAACACCAGTGTGCTGACGAAGGCCGAAATACTCGGTCGAAAGCTCCAGGTATGCTTTCAAATTTAAATTGTGTGTGAGATCTAAAAGTTTTAAAACATACGGTATAATAAACTGTACATTTGGTTTGAGGGACTTTTGTTATACTTATAAGTACAAACCATAGACAAATTTGGTAACACAATACCATGGTTTGTACATATAAGTATAACAAAAGTCCCTCAAACCAAATGTACAGTTTCTTTATCGTGTTAGTATATATTTTGTCTTCTGAGATCGAGTCCGACTGTAACACAAGCCCCAGAGATTAGCGACACCTTCATTTCCCCTGTAGTTCCAGATGTAAACAGTCCAGAGGTCAAGATAAGATGCGTAAAATAAAATATTCAAGAATAACTTTTTTATTTCTCCACCTAACCCTATGTTGTGACCACTCTTTAGAAGCGTCTCGAAGAAACGATTCTAAAGAGTGGTCACAACATAGGGTTTGATTGTGAATGGAAGATTTTAGGATTTGTATACTCTTTGAGAACGCACCGTTATTTGTTGCCCTGTAGTACTAACGGACAGTTTGGACCCAGGTAAAACGACGAGTAACTCCTTGTCTTACCGGGAGCGACGCGGTTTAACCCTTCCCCTTAAGTAAGCGCATTTTCGCACATCTGCAAACAGAGTAGACTCAGATCAGACGGCTCGTATAGGAGCCGTCTGATCAGTGTCTACTCTGTTTGCTTATGATTTAATATAGATCTGATTCTACAGCTTCTGCCTGAGCCAAAATGTCCTTTGTTCATATACCATTATAAAACATATTGTTATTGATATTTATGACGTCATTATTTCTTATGGATATGCAACAGGGAAAGGGAAAACCCTTGGTCAAAAGTGCTTTGTTTTTCCAAAGCGAATCGAGGTATACAGCGGAACATCGATATACCGAACTCTGATAACTCGAACTTCGGGATAACTCGGAAAGTTCCGTATTGCCGAAATTTACAATATAGAATTGTTCTAAATTGTATCACTACGCATATCAAGAAAACACAGGAGCTTTTAACATTACTTTCAACCTGTATTATAGCTGTGAACTTGAGAAATGGTACAGATTGCAGAAACACCCATTAACACTATAATTAGCATTAAGCAGAATGAATCTTTGAACGAGTTCAATGATATAAGCAGGTTTTAAATGGATTGAAGCCATACAGTGACATACTATTGGCTTCTGGAAAAATCAGGCTGATTTAAGCTTAGATGTGCACAGTATAACATCTCTATAGTGACAACGAAAGTGTCCTTTGCAGGCCGTGTAGACCCAGATGAGAATGCTCCTAGAGCAGCCCTTTCATCAGAGTCTTCACAGTTTGTCATGTTACACTTTTCTTTAGAATCCCCCGAAGTTACCTGGAATAGTCAAACGCCCTATTCTGGGTTCTTGAGACAGGTGATACATATAGCTTAAACCTTTACCTCATAGGTTATTTTTAGGTGCAACGTCTTTGAATAAATCTACCGAAAATGAGCATTAACTAGAGAAATGGAAAATATTGAGTTTTGTAAGTTGAAACCATTGTGATAAATAGAGTATTTGCTCCTATAGGAACAAATGCTCTATTTATCACAATGGTTTCACAAAGTGACTTTTACAGAGTTGTCAAAAGTCGTCAATATGAGGGAATGGGTTAATACAGGGGCTTTATGTATTATTGGGTTCTTGAGACAGGTGATAGCTTAATACAGGGGTTTATGTGTTTTTTGTTCTATATTATCGCTTTCGCTGCCAATGTCGCATCTGTCATTAGCTATGCAAACAGTTTGAATCCAGATGAGACTCACCTGGATCGAAACTGCTTGTTACTGTCACTGTTTTTTAAACAACGATGAAGAAAAATATAAATGTAAACAAATTAAAATTGTAACAGACGAAAATGTTTGCAGACGACAAAGTTTGGCAGCGAAAGAGTTAAGCTACCACATGTATCTAATATCACAATCTTTATTTATTTTAAAGGTGGCTATAGACAGGTTCTTCTGAACTGTATATTGTATAATACCATGCGTAGATTCAAAATATTATGCAATAAAGTAAGACAATCTGCTTTTCGGTATTTTTGGCAGTTGGTTATACCTTAAATGTTTATTATATTTTAATAGCTCCTTTCAATTTGAAAATAAAAATGAAAAGATCGATTTTTTTGTCCAAAAATGGTTTTAACATTTCCCTGTTCAGTATTCGTGTAAGAAATAATGACATCATAAATATTTAATAGCTGGGGTTTTATAATGTAAACTTTTCAAAGAAACTTTTTTGCGTTGAAAAAAACTGTAGAATCAGTTCTATATCATGTCAAATGCAAACAAAGCAGACCCAGATCAGACGGCTCCAATAGGAACCGTCTGATCTGGATCTACCTTGTTTGCAAATGTGTGAATAGGCGTTTATATGAAGGAAAGGGTGAAAATCACTTTCAAACAAGTGGCGATGCTCGAAGCAATGAACGATATTTATCATGGGAATCCCTAGTTGGACAGATCGTCAACTATATGCAAATGAGCTACCGTGACGTGATAGTCAGGCTGTTTGGTGATATTAATATGTTTCTATACAAAAAGGAAGAAAGTTAAATTATTGGCACCCGCACATTTAGCGCGACGCCTATATGTGCATATGAAATGTTCAGCTAATGGGAGGAGCAGACATTTCTGTACCGTTGACAAAATGAAAGCTACTTGCTTGAGTAATGTAAATTGTATGTACTGGTCGATTAAAGAGTGTGTATAACATATTAGAAGTAATGAAATAAAAATAAACATTTATTTGTTTGTTATTATGGCATTAAAAGAAATGAATGCAATATTGATAGTAAAAAGATGATCCTTTCGAATTTCCGATGCAGTAGACTTGCATTAAGGTCTAAGAAAGTATTACACTTTTTACAGTAAATGCACAGTCCAGTGTGCAGTTTTTGGTTAAATAATTGCAAGTTTAGGCACAGCGAATATTTGCTTTGTAAAAAATTGACCCAATTAAGAGTAAAAATCCTATACTTTACGGTGTATACATGGATGTTTTACTTGATTATTGACTTGAAACCAGTCATACGGCCAGAAAGACGCAGTCAATTGCACCGTAATACGGTGACGCTAAGGAGTTAGTCTATTGGTACGTATGCACATAATAATCACATTTTCATGACAATCACATACACCTCTAGAAATTTTCCGCCCAATATTTACAGAATGTCTATTTATTAAAATTTAAAGAAACCCAGCTATATGTTAAGACTTTCTTTTAGTTTTTAAGTATTGATTAATTAAATTTATGTACGTTATTGTATAAACTGTGAAAACTGGAGCACATTGAGACCTTAATTGGATATATCATAATGTCGTGTAATTAGAATTCGACCTTGCTTAGTGCAAACATTTTCTTTTTCACAGATAAACTCCAGATTTGTTGCAGATAGGTGTGTTATATTAAGCTTATCTAATCAGAGTTTATTAATATATGAATGAGATTTTACAATGAAAATGATACTATTATTTTCTAAGATTTTATAATGACTGATCCGTCAATAATCAATTAAAATAATTTATATAAACGGGTTAATTATCTACCAAAACTACAATTTAAATTATTTCGGTCTTTGATTCATTTCTTAAATTCACAGTATTGAAAAGCTTTGGACAAATTCATTATTTTGTTGTTTTAAGTCTAATTATTTCATTGTTTGATATGGTGCCTGTAGTAATTCCAACAGCAATATACTTAACTAAACCTTTGAATTATTGCATGATTATATTTGCTAACCATTGTATATTTTCATGTAAACATCTTTCATTTGTCTTAATTTATGTTTACACTATTTCAATAGCAGACACGTATCTTTATTGAAAGGGTTAGTGCAACACATAAGTATCATGATTACTCATATTCTAAGCATTTTTGTTTCACAATAGATTTAAACAAAACCAATATGGCTGTTCTTTATAATAGCGTCCTTTGATGTTTACATCAATGCTTTTCTTGTGAGAATTTGCAAAGACGATCGATTTTGCATACGACAATATTTGGCAGCGAAAGAGTTCGACTGTAGCGTGTGTAAACATAAGGAGAAACCCCAACGTAATTATAAATAGATAGAGATCATTCTCAACGCGCGAAATAATGAAATGAACCACGTGTGATAAAACATTTGAATATTTTGGAGGTATGTACTTGTATACAATAGAACCTGTCTTAAGCGGCGATCAAAAAGAGGGCCTTTAAGGCAGGTGGTAGTTTAGCGGCGATCAAAAAGAGGGTATTTAAGGCAGGTGGTAGCTTAGCGGCGATCAAAAAGAGGGTCTATAAGGCAGGTGGTAGCTTAGCGGCGATCAAAAAGAGGGTATTTAAGGCAGGTGGTAGCTTAGCGGCGATCAAAAAGAGAGTCTATAAGGCAGGTGGTAGTTTAGCGGCGATCAAAAAGAGGGTCTATAAGGCAGGTGGTAGTTTAGCGGCGATCAAAAAGAGGGTATTTAAGGCAGGTGGTAGCTTAGCGGCGATCAAAAAGAGGGTCTATAAGGCAGGTGGTAGCTTAGCGGCGATCAAAAAGAGGGTATTTAAGGCAGGTGGTAGCTTAGCGGCGATCAAAAAGAGAGTCTATAAGGCAGGTGGTAGCTTAGCGGCGATCAAAAAGAGGGCCTATAAGGCAGGTGGTAGCTTAGCGGCGATCAAAAAGAGAGTCTATAAGGCAGGTGGTAGCTTAGCGGCGATCAAAAAGAGGGCCTATAAGGCAGGTGGTAGCTTAGCGGCGATCAAAAAGAGGGCCTTTAAGGCAGGTGGTAGCTTAGCGGCGATCAAAAAGAGGGCCTTTAAGGCAGGTGGTAGCTTAGCGGCGATCAAAAAGAGGGCCTTTAAGGCAGGTGGTAGCTTAGCGGCGATCAAAAAGAGGGTCTATAAGGCAGGTGGTAGCTTAGCGGCGATCAAAAAGAGAGTCTATAAGGCAGGTGGTAGCTTAGCGGCGATCAAAAAGAGAGTCTATAAGGCAGGTGGTAGCTTAGCGGCGATCAAAAAGAGGGCCTTTAAGGCAGGTGGTAGCTTAGCGGCGATCAAAAAGAGGGCCTTTAAGGCAGGTGGTAGCTTAGCGGCGATCAAAAAGAGGGCCTTTAAGGCAGGTGGTAGCTTAGCGGCGATCAAAAAGAGGGCCTTTAAGGCAGGTGGTAGCATAGCGGCGATCAAAAAGAGGGCCTTTAAGGCAGGTGGTAGCATAGCGGCGATCAAAAAGAGGGCCTTTAAGGCAGGTGGTAGCTTAGCGGCGATCAAAAAGAGGGCCTTTAAGGCAGGTGGTAGCATAGCGGCGATCAAAAAGAGGGCCTTTAAGGCAGGTGGTAGCATAGCGGCGATCAAAAAGAGGGCCTTTAAGGCAGGTGGTAGCATAGCGGCGATCAAAAAGAGGGCCTTTAAGGCAGGTGGTAGCATAGCGGCGATCAAAAAGAGGGCCTTTAAGGCAGGTGGTAGCATAGCGGCGATCAAAAAGAGGGCCTTTAAGGCAGGTGGTAGCTCAACTGCGATCAAAAAGAGGGCCTTTAAGGCAGGTGGTAGCTCAACTCTTTTGGCGCCAAATTTAAAAGTGTCGTCTGCAATAATAATCTCATATTAGATATAATTCTAAACTAAATAATAAAGGTATATTAGTAAAACATGTTTTTAAAAACCTGTATGCTTGGGCTAAAATAATACAGAAAACAGTGAAGTCCCAGGTCAGATGCCGCCTTGAAAAGTGGCATCTGACCTGGGACTGCACTGTTTTCAATGATGCCAACAGGCGACATTGGTGCCGAAAGAGTTAATGCAGTTCAAAAGTAATGCAGAGAAAACCCCTGTAGGAGCTTTCTGCAGTGTGTTTGTGCTGTATTAAGCAATCACTTGCTTTTAAGATTCCTGTGTTCAATAATTGAATGTCCACTTAAGACAGGTATCCAGATGTTTTAAAACATCCATGTAGTGGTTCATTCCATTATTTCCATTATTTCACGCGTTCAGAATTATGTCTGTCATGCTATAAATACAAATCAAATCACATAGCCAACATAACGTATATATCATATTGTTCATGACATAATGAGTCTCGCCACGACAATTTACGTTCGAGGCTTGGACATCCAAACCCCAGGTTGGTCTGGAACGTGACTGAATGTACGAAGAACCAGTGGTGACATTTCACTGTATACATTTCATACTTCATAGTTCACACTTCAAATAGCATGAATAAATGCTATCAAAATCTAATAGAATATGTGTACTTCAAACTGCATAGTTCACACTTCACACTTTACACTCCAAACTACTTCAAACGTTAAATAGCATGGGCCCAAGGTTATAGAACTTCTGAATCTGAGTCTGAGATCATTCTCAAGTATCTGATTGGTCAGAAAAGTTTTATAACCTCGAGGCATGGAGGCATGATATCAATAATATAGTGCACAGCCCTTTGCCTGATATAGATGGACAAACAGCAGACCGCGGACAAATAGCCCATTCCTCTATATGCGTTAAAACGTTAAATAGCATGGGCCCAAGGTTATAGAACTTCTGAATCTGAGTCTGAGATCATTCTCAAGTATCTGATTGGTCAGAAAAGTTTTATAACCTCGAGGCATGGAGGCATGATATCAATAATATAGTGCACAGCCCTTTGCCTGATATAGATGGACAAACAGCAGACCGCGGACAAATAGCCCATTCCTCTATATGCTACTTTTAGACCAAACCTCTTTGAGTGAATCTACCCAAAAGGAGTATTAACTAGAGAAAAGGAAATTTTAGAAGTTTGTAATTTGAAACCATTTCTAGATAAATAGAGCATTTGCTCCTATAGGAGCAAATGCTCTATATATCACAATGGTTTCAATAGGTTAGTTTTACAGAGGCATAGAAAGGGGTATTTATGGAGGAAATGGTTAAAGTAGCCGTCTGAGTAGGGTCTTCTCTGTTTTGCTTATGGACATTATTAAGAATAAAGATATTATCCAGATTCTGCCAAGGAATTCCGGTAACAGGAACCTTGTATATACCATATACCATTCTATAACAGTAAATAAATAACTATCGTGCCATTACATCTTATATGAAATTCATGAGGTAAAGGTTAAACCGTTTCTGTGCGGGGAATCTAATCACTAATGCCCTTTGTAAACAGTGAATACCCAGATGTGCACTATCTGTCATGTTACAGTTTCCTTATAAACAATCCCTGAGTATTCATGTTAACAATGGACCTGAATAAGTTTGGAAAAGTCAAACGCCCACTTATGGGGTTTATGATGGAAATGAAGATGTTCATTTTTTTCTATTACATTTTTTTCCTGAATCAGAGAATAGCTTTATGTTATGAAACTTATACATGTAATTGCATCCCACTAAATACTGAAATTATTTATTTTGTGAAAAGTGATTTGTCTAACAATGATAACAATAACTTTTTTGCTGCTGTTCATTGTTTTATAAGCAAAGTGGAAGATTTATTTCTCATACCGGGATTTAGTACACTATTTTTACATGTTAGCTTATGATAGTTTCTGGCTTTGTTTTGAGCGTCCTTTGATCACAAATCATAATCTCCCTCTGTCTCTGTCTCTCTGTCTCTGTCCCTCTCTCTGTGTCTTTGTCTCCCTCTCTCTGCCTATGTCTCTCTCTGTCTCTGTCTGTCTCTGTCCCTCTGTCTATCTCTCTGTCTCTCTCTCTGCCTCTGTCTGTCTGTATGTCTGTCTATCTGTCTGTATGTCTGTCTCTTTCTGTCTCTGTCTCTCTCTCGCTCTGTGTCTGTCTCTGTGTCTTCTCTGTGTCTGTCTCTGTGTCTCTCTGTGTGTGTATCTCTCTGTGTCTCTCTGTCGCTGTCTCTCTGTCTCTGTCTCTCTGTCTCTGTTTCTCTGTCCCCTCTGTCTCTGTCTCTCTCCCTCTCTCTCTGTCTCTCTCTCTGTCTCTCTCTCTGTCTCTCTCTCTGTCTCTCTCTCTATCTGTCTCTCTCTCTCTCTCTCTCTCTCTGTTTCTCTCTCTGTCTCTCTCTGTCTCTCTCTGTCTCTCTGTCTCTCTGTCACTCTCTCTCTCTGTCTCTCTCTCTGTCTCTCTCTCTGTCCCTCTCTCTGTCTCTCTGTCTCTCTGTCTCTCTGTCTCTCTCTGTCTCTCTGTCTCTCTCTGTCTCTCTCTGTCTCTCTCTGTCTCTCTCTCTCTCTCTCTCTCTCTCTCTCTCTCTCTCTCTCTCTCTCTCTCTCCCTCTCCCTCTCTTTCGTTTCTACTTAAAACATGTTCTATTGAATTCATCTAAGGTATATGGGTTGTTTTTTTTATATTAAAAAAGATAAATTAAAGTTATATCATTATACAACTTCAAGTTTCTCCGTCCACGTTAACCAGTATCGCATGTAACAATATACTGTCAATGTTAACCCTTCACATGCTGAAAAAAAACGTTCGCTCAGTCTCTCGTTTCATGAACGTTTGACCGCCTTCCGATTTGATCGAACTTTTGAGAAACTATTGACTGGGTGTCAAACAGATTTGATTGAGCGGGTGTCAAAGATTGGACCCTGGTGCTACGTCGAATTACTCGGCGTGTAATCCTTTCACCGCCGCAGTCGCATAAATGCACCACGACAAATAGTGCAGTCCCAGATCAGACGACGCCTTTTCAAGGCTGCGTCTGATCAGGAACTTCACTATTTGTCTCAATCTCTATTTCTATATTATATATTATATATATGTATGTGTGTGTGTGCTTTATTCCTTTGAAATTTGCATTTATTTATCTCATTTCCTTATTTTACCGAATGATTTAACAAACTTGGATTGCAGACGACAATTAGAAATTTGGCGCCGAAAGGGTTAAGCTGTTTGCGTTGAGCATGCATGAGAAGAGTCTGTAGAGGAATACCCTGTAACAGACCAACCACACTAAATCGAAAGGATCGCCTTTATTGTATGGTGTTCGTTGATTGAGAAACATACAATAAAACCTCTCTAAACTAGACTTGAAAATAGTCGGTTTATAATATAGGTGGCAATTTAATGCAAAGTGAGTCATGCTGAAATCTCCTGAAGGAGCTGGCTATATGACCTTCAACTACATGTAGTATGTAGCAGCAATCTGTCTAAAATATCTAATTCCTTCTTTCAAATACTGCTTTTTCTATTTTCTTCGTTTTAACCCTTTACTCCATATGTGTACTTTTCTGTGCCTTTGCAAAAACAGTAGACATATAATAGACCCGTCTGATCAGGGTCTGCTCTGTTTACTTTTGATATAATATAGATCTGATTCTTCATTTTCTGACATGACCAAATGCTAATGAAGGGTTTAATCCACCAAAAACCAAAACGAAGGCGCATTTTTAATCCCATTGACAGTGAGTGACGTGTAGTCGAACTGTATGCCATTTAAACTATGAGCTAATGGCGCACTTTACACAGACACATGTATGCAGTGACGTCATAATGTCACGTGTTTGTATGTCGAAACTGTAACTCAAAATTTATTTTGACGTGTTTCTTTAAAAAAAATTATCATAAACTATCACAGTTAAATTGAATATCAGAGATATCTAAATTAGATACAGGTTGCTATGACAGGACGTCAATAAACAGTTGGAAAGTTTGGCCCTACTTTGTCCCAGTTACTTAGCGAACCTAATAACAACTTTCATTCATGATTTCTATATGTAAGGTATGGAACGCCATTCTGCCATGCTATTAGCTAAATGCTTAATGCGAAATGCTAAATGCAAAATGCGAAATGCTTTTTGCCAATTGTGGAAATTGCTAGGGAAAGAACCTGAATGTTCCAAATGATAGATGTAAATGACAAATGCGAAATGCAAAATGCGACATGTTTAATTTAGTAGTGCAATAAGCAATAAGCTTTAGTGTAAATAAACATGCATTTAGCAAATGCACATTCACTTTAAAAATGGCGCTGTTCAATGCCAGTAGTGCAAACATGCATTTAGCAATAAGCATTTCGCACTTCGCATTAATTTTTGTCATTTACATCCATCATTTGGAACATTCCCTAGTAATTTACACAATTGGCAAAAAGCATTTCGCATTTTGTATTTAGCTATTAGCATAGCAGAATGGCGTTCCATAGTAAGGAGAGTTAAATAACAATTCACGTTACTGCTGAAAAAAGTGGCTGCAAAAGCATGTGTGTTTGTTATGTTATAAATAGAATCTTGCGTTCGTGTTCTTGATTATTGGATTTATTAAATGCGTCTTTTTAAAACGATTATAAAAACGAGCTTTAATAGCGAGATTTTTTATTGTTTTAAAAAGACGCATTTAATAAATCCAATACTCAAGAACACTCATGTAAGATCCTCTATTTCCAAAATACAGCTGAACTTCCAAACTAGTAGCATAGTAATTCTTATAAATAGGAGTCTACAGTGTACTGCCGAGGCCAAAAATGGGCACGTTTCCAGTTACTATTATAACAATTAATTTAATTAATATCCATAATAGCATTACTTCTTACAGGAATATTTTTTCACGGAGTAAGGGGATACAGCAGAACAAAACTAAATCACAAAGCTGCATTTCTCTGTATTAACGCTTTACCTCATATTTACGTATTCTAACATTTGTTTTAAACACAGCAGACCAGAATCAGATGGCTCCTACAAGAGTCGCCTAATATGGATATACTATTTTTTGCTAATGATCTAATAGATCTGACATTAAAGTTGTCACATGTGTTTCAAGATATGTGTAGTGAAACGTTTTAGAACATTTCTTTGTTCCGAATTTTGGAAGGCCAGAACTTTTAGTTCGAGTTATCCCGAAGTTCGAGTTATCCGAGCTCGAGATATCTAGGTTTAACTGTATTAACGAACGTTGTTGATGTTCAATTGTACTTGTACTATTGATAGTTTTCCAACACATGTGTACAAAGAACTTGATATCCATATATTGTTTTATAATCAGATGTCTAGATAAGGTGTGTAAATTAAAACGTGTTCAAGAATAATCACTCTAAAAAAGTGGTCACAACATAAGGTTTAGTGTAGGTGGAGAAAGGACTACTTTTATACTCGGGTACGCACAGTTACCTGATGCTCTGAAAGTACAGTTTTCACAGTTTTTACTATGTCAAGCGAAGTTTTTAATGACATAAGGAAACGTTCATGTGACATTCATTGTTGAAGGGTTTTATATCGATCAATTTAATGTTTATAACCTGACCGATATGTATGACGACATTTTGTCAGTTTATTACGCACAAGATATATTTTTTTGTTGAAAAATATTTGAATAATACACAAGAACATGTTTATAATTAATATAACTTGTTGCTAATGGAAAACACCTTTTTAATCGCTTAAATGCTGAATAACAAATATGGAATGGCACATTATTGCTAAACTAAGGATTCCGTTCAGTTTGAAGGGATATGCATGTATTTGATAAAGGATATTGAATTACAAATAGTGCAGATCCTGATCAGAGCTCTCACCTGTGAGCTCTATAATCTGACTCTGCATCGCCAATACCAGTACAGTAAAACCTCTCTTAACCGGCAGTTAGATTTAGTATGAATATCGGTCTTGGACACAGGTGGCAGCTTAATGCAGGGTGAAAGTCATGCAGAAAGCTCCTAGAGGAGCTTTCTGCATGACTTTCACCCTGCATTAAGCAGCCACCTGCCTAAAAGTATCTAAATTCTTATCTACTAGAATTCCGGTTAAGAGAGGTTATACTGTATCATTCCTTCCAACGTTCAAACTGTTAACCCTTTTCTCATATAAATGCATTTCCACTCATTTAAAAACAGAGTAGACCCAGATCAAGCGGCCCCTATAGCAGCCTCTCTACAACAGGGTCCTCTCTATTTGCTAATAGGTATTGATAGTTCTGGCTCTTTAGTTTCTAAAATAGCTGCAATGTTCCATCTTCCATAATTCATTGTAACTACGTGTATTTGTTTGCAAAGCCGTTGAAATGCGATTGTTACAAGAAAATGTCACAAAGCAAAACAGTTTGGACCCTGATGAGACGGCTGATTTACATTCGAATGAAATAAACAAAGACAACTTCTATAGGAGCTTTCTGTATCAATTTTGCCCCTAGAACGTTTTTGTGACAGATGCAGAGGAAGTTTCATTGTATTTGTACTATTTATAGATTTCTATCACGTGTATGCAAGCAACTCGATATCTCTCTATATATAATCAGAGTTCCAGATAAGATGTGTAAATTACTTCCTTTTTTACTCCACCCAAACCTATGCTGTGACCGAAGTGGTCACACGATACTACTATACATGTAGGCGGCTATAGCATTCGATTACAAACCTTTATCTGTTGCGCTAGTAGTTATACGTTTCCCAAGTGTTCAATTATGGAAGAGAACATGAGATTATATTTATCTACGGAGCAGTGAATAATGTGAACATTTTACACTATGCTGCTTTTTAACATTTTTTTCTGATACTGACGCCTTTTTACGCATCTATAAAAGTCACCTTTAGAAACCATTGTGATAAGTATAGTATTTGCTCCTATGGAGCAAATGCTGTATTCATCACATTGGTTTCAAAACTACGTTCTTCTAAACTTTTGATTTTTTCTAGAAAACGCTCCCTTTTAGTAGATTTATTCAAGGAGATTGGGTCTGAAAAAAGCATATGAGACAAACCCGTTAAATTAAAGTAGAATAAATCGGTGTTAGATATCCAATACATGTAAGAAAAAAGAGAGTAAAACAGTTTCTGGTAGATATTGCTGTTTACGTACTAAATGTCAACGACCTACTATGTCAGCTGAAATGCCCAGGGAAACATAAATGAAATAATCCACTAACAAGCATACAATGAAATGTTCATGTGACATACATTGTTATGGGGTTTCGTAACCTTACCGATATCTAGGACAAATTGTGTCAGTTTATTACGCACAAGAGTTATTTTGGTTGAAAAATATTTGAATAATACACATTGCTGTAATTATTATAACTTGAGGCTAAGGGAAAACACTTTTTAACCGTTTAAATACTGAATAAGCAAAGTGGAAGGGTCGACAATTCACTGCTTATAGTTTGAGTCCATTCAGTATGAAGGGAATATAATTAATAAATGATTTACAAACAATGCAAATCCTAATCCGAACACACTCCTGTGAGCTCCTTAGTCTGACTCTGCATCGCTGATGCCATTACATTCCTTTCCAGCATTCAAATGTTTAAGAAATAATATAGATCTTATTCTTTAGTTTCCGCCATGCCCAAACATACCTGAATATTCATGGTGAAAAGGTTAATTTTTCTTTGCTGCAATAGTCGCCGGTTTCAGTTCTTAACTACATGTGTATTCAGTATTTAACACTTGACCTAGTTACATTCATGTCATGACTGCATATTTATAAACTAGATAAACTTTTATAATGTCATAATGAACGAGGTACGTTTTGATCATGGTAGAAACTGTAGAATCAGATATATATTATATAATAACTAAACAGAATAGACCCACTTCACTCCGATCAGGATACTCTTATAGAAGCGTCTGATCTGGATCTACTCTGTTTGCAAGGACGTTGAATTGCGATTATGACAAGAAAATGTCACAAAGCAAATCAATTAAAATCCTGATGAGACGGCCGAGTTACATTCGAATGAAATGTTCAAAGAAAGCTTCTATAGGAGCTTGTATGTATCCCGTTTGCTCTGCATTAAGCCGTTACTCCATGGATACACCGTTCTACGCCTTTGCAAACAGAGTAGACCCAGATCCTATAGGAGCCGTCTGATCAGGGTCTGCTCTGTTTGCTTATGAAATAATATATCTGATTTTCAAGTTTCATTCATGGCCAAACATTATCGTGTCAATATGCTGTTATAACAAATTAAATTAATATAATTCATATTCATGACGTCATTATTCTTTCATGAATATTCATGGAGAAAATTGTTAAGCAACAGCCTGCTGTTACAGTCTCCTGTGAGCGCTTTAGTGAGTCTTCACTGTGCATGTAATGGCAAACCTAAATCTTACTGTTGAAACTCGCTGATATTCCCCTGTGTGAAGCATGTGTAATGCACGTGTTGTTTAACACGTGTTTTAGTTTATATAGTAAATGCTCACTATCTATAGTTTGATTTGTTTTTATTATTATTATTATTATACCATATTTATATAACACTCTTTTCATATCTAAATACGTTCAAAAGTGTTTTACAATTAAAACATTTATACATACTAAAGCAGAAATTAAAGAAAATATAAGGTATGAAATAGAAATAAAAACACAATAAATAAAACAAAAACATTTACAGTGTATTTCTAAGGTATAACAAGAACATCGCATAACATCAAAATTTAAAATCCATATGCCTAGTAAGGTATAATACAATTATGATAAGAGAATAAAGCAAATTTGACGGCATACTATTTCTAAAGTTAAAACATGCAACCGCTATTTGGACTTAAAATATATATTAGCCACCATAATTCTTTAAAAAAGAATGATTTTAATAGATATTTTAAAAGAATCAAGTGTAGCTGAGTTAAAACATGCAACAGCTATTTGGGCTTAAAATATACATCAGCCACCATATATCTTTAAAATGAAATGAGTTTTAAGAGTTCTTTTAAAAGACTCAAGTGAAGCTGAGTTCCGTATTCCCACCGGAAGTTCATTCCACAACTTAGGAACCGCCTTTGCAAAGCTACGATCACCATAGGTAACTGTGCGGGATCTTGGTATCACGAAGGTCATAAAGTCATTATTTGATCTTAAACCACGCTGTGGTTTATATATCTTTAACATGTTTGTGATGTAACTCGGAGATTTGCCGTTCAATGCTTTATAGGTGTGAGTCAAAAGTTTCCGGTGTTCCACTGCGAGCCAGTGAAGTTCTTTTAACACTGGTGTTATGTGGTCAAAACGTGATGTCCTGGTAATGATACGAGCTGCAACATTTTGGACAGTCTGCAGTTTGTTCAAAATTGTCTTTGGTAAACCACAAAGCAGGGAGTTACAATAGTCGAGTTTGGATGTAACAAGAGAATTTACTAGGGTTTTTGTAGCATCAATGGTAAGATATTTTCTGATATGGCCTATTTGTCGTAGCTGGGCATAACAAGACCTACAAACAGAATTCACCTGTTGTTCCATGTTCATGTTGGAATCGAGGAATGCCCCTAAATTTCGAATCCACGTTAATGGTTTTATCTCAGCATGTTCAACTTTGATTTCTATGTTTGATACACGTTCTGCATTACGTTTGGAGTTAAACAGTATAAGTTCTGTTTTATCTGCATTTAGTTTTAGCATATTGTGGTGCATCCAGGAGACAACATCGTTTAGACAGGCTTCCACTCGTCTTATAACTTCCATTTGTGTAGTAGTGTCAATGGGTTCAAATGATATATATAGCTGCGAGTCGTCCATGGTTTCTACAAATTGCGCCTATGGGTTTTGTATACATAATATAGTTTTTTGGCCCTAACACTGACCCCTGTGGTATACTGTATTCCATGAGGACTGGCTCAGAGAGTTCTTTGTCAATGCATACAGTTTGAAAGCGATCGGTGAGATAGGATGTCATCCATGCAAGCGGTGTACCACCTATTCCAAAGTCATGTTCAAGACGTTCAAGCAGTGTGCTGTGATCAATAGTGTCGAATGCGGCGGAGAGGTCCAGTAATACGAGGACAGTAACCTTGTTTTGGTCTAGTGACTCTAGAATATCGCTTTGGACCTTGAGTAGAGCAGTCTCAGTTGAGTGAAACTTTCTATATGCCGATTGATGTTCCTCATGAAGATTGTTTATTGACAAGTGGTGTTCAACACGTTTGTCCACTACCTTCTCTAAGACCTTTGAGATAAATGGGAGATTAATTTTTAAAAGAGTTTCGATCCAGATTTGGCTTTTTCATGAGAGGTCTGACATGATATATTACAATAATATTCTTTACCGTATGTTTCCTCGTCATAAAAACCAGTGTCAAACAGTTTGGATCCTGATGAAACGACGATTTAATCTCATCAGGACCAACTGTTTGCAAAACTAATCACAAATGCACTAGTAGCATTCTTAAGATTAATCTATTACAAACAGACAGTGGATAATGTTGGGCTTGTAATATTTTAGAAACACTGTTTATTAGTCTGTGCAGTTCTGGATATAAAGATAAATCAAAGACATTTTATAAGACATATACTCGATACTAGTATACACCATTATATCGTATTGTATGGAGTCTGATCTGTGCCAAAAACCCAGACATCTAAACGTGCAATCGTAGACAATGAAATGAACTGTTCGACGTTAAAATGTCGACCGGAACCTTGCAAATCTAACTGTGCATTTTCATTTGTGCAGATGCGTTCTCGCGGTTTACATTTGTACTCATGTGAAATATCGTCGATTTTCCAGCGTTAGCGTAGTTAAGTTGCGAATGTGTCGTGGTCCGTTTCAAAATTACTTTCCCGACTGGAATGTTTACAACTGTATGCAATTTTCGACTTCCATATAAGGTAAGTGTTGCGGAGATTAACGATCTGAAATGACACGCCCGAATGCACCAAACTTCCGCCCAAACTTTGAGCGAGTTCAGCTGACTTACTAGGGTTAAATCGAATAACTAGAGTAGCGGGAAAACGTGCAGACTAGAGTAGCAGGAAAACGCGCAGAGTTTTAATGTGTTTGACGTTATATGACAGTTCAACCCAGCCTCAGAGGTACATTTAAGGTTGATAAAATCAGGCAATTGTTTTTATAGACAACAAGCATACCGTAGAAGGACACTAAACTGTAAGTGATTATTGTACAAAAGTGACAAAACCTATTTAGATGTAATTCCGTATTAATAAGTAATATAATACACACCAACGTTCTTTATAAACAATTTAGACATTGTACCGCCGCTTTTCACTCGTAACGGCACCTGTAGCTTGTAGTTCCATCTTATCTGGGTCTTCTCTGTTTGCACATGTGTGGAAAAGTGTTTATATGAGAGAAATTATTAACTATTCAACATTGCAAACAGGATCTTAACCCTTTACTCAATAAATACGCCTTTCTTCACATTTGCAAACAGAGTAGACCCAGACAAGTTTGCTCCTAGCTGTAGGAGCAATCTGATCTTGGTCAGCTCTGTTTGCTTATGAAATAGTATACATTTAGATACAATTAGAACTACAAAAATTATGTTATAGGAACAGTCTAATCTGGGTCTACTCTGTTTGCAAAGGCATAGAAAGGCGCAGTTATGGAATAAAGGGTTAAGGAGACAAAATATTTGTCTCGCTAAGCTCCTGTTTGTTGGAGATGTTTTAAAAGGTTCAGTCAGCAAACATATTATTTGACAAATGCTCTAAATTTGCTGACTCTGAACAAGCTAGATAGTTCGTGACCATGACACAAATTGTAGAATCAGATCTATATATTGACAGAGATTTTAATTAAATTTGAATCGTCTACTACAGAAATCACGTGATTTAGGCCTACTCTGTTGGAAAGAGCACCAAAATGCGTATCTATTAAGAAAATAGATGATTCAGCATAATATATGACTCATCTTTCAAGTGCATGTGTGTTATAAAGATCTATGCTATTTCACACTTGGTCGATGATCTTTCAAAAACTCATTGAATTATAATGAGCTATGGTGTGTTGATGGCTGTGGCAGTGGTGGTTTCGGTGGTGGCTGCACTGGTGGATGTAGTGGCGTTGTAGGTTATACGATGACGGTAGTAGTGGCAGTGGCAGTGGCGGTGACAGCGATTGTGACAGTGACATTGACCGTCACAGTGGCAGTGGCGGTAGCAGTGATTGTGACAGTGGCATTGACCGTCACAGTGGCAGTGGCGGTAGCAGTGGCGGTGACAGCGATTGTGACAGTGGCATTGACCGTGTCAGTCGGTAGCATTGGCGGTGACAGCGATTGTGACAGTGGCATTGACCTTGTCAGTGACGGTGGCTGTGGCGGTAACAATGGTGGTGGCGTTGGCGTCGGAATTTGCGATGGGGTGGCAGTGGCAGTAGAAATTTCTGTGGCGGTGGTATATAGTGGCGGTGGTACTGGCGGTGGTATATAGTGGCGGTGGTACTGTCGGTGCTATAGTGGGATGATGCTGGTGTAGGTGGCGGCGGTGGTGGTGGATGTGAGAATACCAGTACTTTCGTTTTTAAATTTCTGACCTTGCTAAAGCTTTTTTTTTATATTTATTCGAACGTCTCTTGATTAAATTGTTTTATACATTGTCAATCAATGTGTAATTACTTTTGTAGGTGGCGGTGGTCTAGTGGCAACGCGCTTGACTATCAGTCCGGAGGTCCGGGGTTCAAATCCCGGTCCCACCCGGAAATTTCAGAGACGCTTTTCCGTGTCTCCCACCCGCACATCCTCTCCACCCAGTGGTTAAAATGGGTACATGTGAGGGTCACTCGCAGGTACTGTGGCTGCATGATTGCGCCATATGTTAGCAGTTCTCAATATTGTAGGCCAATGACTCAATGACCAGGGGAGTAAATGTACAGTCGGCTGAGCGGTCATTCGGACTGAAAGTAGACTATAACTAGGTACTTTACTTTACTTTAATACAAGTAATGTCTAAACACTGTAACTTTCACATCATAGTTTCCAGTGTTCATACACCGGCAATGTAAATCACTGTTCATATAATATTTTGGCAAGTGCGCTTAGAAAAAGATTGTTCTCCATGGTTGCTTCTGGAATTATATTATCTTATTCTATAGTTTCTGCCATAGCCACAAAATAATGTGTTCATACACAATTATAAAACATCAGCTGCAATATATAACACGGTGTCATTATTTCTTACGTGAATATTCTCATGGGAAAAGGGTTAACCCTTCCCTTCATATAAACGCCTTTCCACGCATTTGCAAACAGAGTAGACTCTGATCTTATAATAGATCTGACTTCACAGTTTATACCAATACCAACACCCCTGTGCACATTTGCCATCATCCCTTGTGCACATTTGCCATCACAAAAATAATTGCTACTATATGTTCACGTTGTCATTATTTCTTACATGAGTATTATCCAGGGAAAAGATACGCCTTCGTACGCATTTGTACGCCTTTGTATACGCCTTTGTATACGCCTTTGTACGCCTTTGTACGCCTTTGTATACGCCTTTGTATACGCCTTCGTACGCCTTTGTATACGCCTTTGTACGCCTTTGCAAACAAAGTAGACCAAGATCAGACGGCTCCTACAGGAGCCGTCTGATCAGGGTCTTCTCTGTTTGCTTATGATTTAATATAGATGATTCCACAGTTTCTGTCACCGCCAAAATTCCTACACAATAAAATACTAAACTAAATTCTAATTAATATTCAAGACGTCATTATTTGTGCGTGAATATTCATGGAGTAAAGGGTTAACATGGTTCAAGCAAAGTAATAACCAGTAAGTTCTGTATGGTTTCAGGCATGCCTTCTTCGCATATAACTAACTGAACGCTGTCTCATTTCATTCAAGCCTATTAAAACCATTTATATGAAGTCTGTATTGGGGAATCTATTGAAAGGTGCAGAAAATAATGTTCCCAAACTACTTATTAACCGTTATTCCGCTATTTTCGATCAGACTCGTATTTGCAAATAGCGTAGATCCAGACGAAAATCCGTGTATCCCGGCCTTTTATCAGGAATCATGCTATTTGACACTCGACCAAGAACTTCTCAAAAGCTTGATCAAATGGGAAGTAGCCAAATTGCATCAGATCAAGATTTGAACAGACAGGGGTTTTTTTAACATCGGGGTAAGGGTTCAAAATCGCATACGTTTGATGAGACAATTGTCCCGAAATAGTCTAAAAGACAATTCTAAAGAGTGGTCACAACATAGGGTTTGGTGGAGAAATGACGATTTTAGTATCTGCGTACGCACATTTATCTGTTGCTCTGGTAACCTAGATATATACACGAATTGTGTCTCTGGGTCTTTATATTCTTGCAGTGGCGTACAGTAAAGTATTCAATATCCACAAAAACATGATCTAATTATCGGACTACAAGGCAAGTAAAACCTCTGTAGGTGCTAAATTTCTAAGTACCGTCTGCAGCCCATTTTTGTTACAGTATTACAGTAAGAAAACGATTTTTATAAATAGATGCAAAGTTCCACGACATAGAAGTACAGATTAAGACTACACCATTTATCGCTTTTATGGCGAAATTGGCGGTGAATTAAGACTAACGTTATGCAGAAGATCCCCAAAGAGCATTAATGTTGTTCTGCATTGTTCTGTCGCCACACGCTGATCAGTCTTGCACACGTCATACGTGACCCTATAAGCTATGTTTAGATTCAACCGCTTTGAATAAAACTGCTGCAAAGGATAATTTACTAGAGAAAAGGACACTTTTAGAATTGTGTAGTTTTGAAACAATTGTCACAAATGCTCAGTTTATCACAATGGTTTCATATTAGTGACTTTAACAGATGCGTCAAAAGGCGTCACTATGGGGGAATAAAGTACGTGTGGTTCTGCTGCCATCCAGACCAAACACCACATCAGAAATACTGCGACGATTGCGTGGTCTATAATGTAAATTCTGAAGAGAGGCGATCCCCCGAAAGCAAAAATTGCAACACAAAAGGAGAAAATTGCAGACTCGGTTTTATTGAGTTTGTTCATGAGCAGTAATTGAAAGTGCAACACTGCTCACGCCCCTAGCACCGGCTTAAGCGGTATTCAATTTTCAGAACAAAAAGTACTGAAATCCATGATCTCGAAAGATCAGAAAGTATAACAACACTGAGAATGAAGTACGGGGCGACGTTTTACGGCCGCCACACAAGCACTTAACACCTGCTGTTGTGAAAATTATAAATTCTGAAGAGAGGTGATCCCCCGAAAGCAAATATTGCAACACAAAAGGAGAAAATTGCAGACTCGGTTTTGTTGAGTCTGTTCATGAGCAGTAATTGAATGTGCAACACTGCTCACGCCCCTAGCACCGGCTTAAGCGGTATTCAATTTTCAGAACAAAAAGTACTGAAATTCATGATCTCGAAAGATCAGAAAGTATAACAACACTGAGAATGAAGTACGGGCGACGTTTTACGACCGCCACACAAGCACTTAACACCTGCTGTTGTGAAAATTATAAATTCTGAAGAGAGGCGATCCCCCGAAAGCAAAAATTGCAACACAAAAGGAGAAAATTGCAGACTCGGTTTTATTGAGCCTGTTCATGAGCAGTAATTGAAAGTGCAACACTGCTCATGTCCCCTAGCACCGGCTTAAGCGGTATTCAATGTTCAGAACAAAAAGTACTGAAATTCATGATCTCGAAGGAGATCATGAATTATTTTATTTGCTTAATAAGTAATAAATGATATTTTGACTGAAGTGTAGTGTTTATTATTTGAGCATTGAAAGCAAAGTGGTTTTAACAGTATTGACACTGGTAAAATACCATTTTTATTTCAAGTATACTAGTATACGAAAGGCTAGTCTTCTGATTCTGATATGAATTAATTACTTAGTATGCTAGGAAGTAATAAGATCAAAAGTCGGGTATAGAAAAGGAACAACAAAGTTAATGATTATTTATCTTTATTTAAAAAAAGCTTCTAAATAATAATAAATAATATACAATAGAAAAGGAACACTTTTGGAGTTTATAGCATAATTGAAACTACTAAATATATGGCAATGAGGACATTAGTTGTTTGCTCTCGATAAAAGTATATACATTTGTAGAAGCTTTCTTTAAAAAATTTCGTGACTCCTTTTATTTGCAAACCTTTGGTTTTATCCTAGATGCACATGTCGACCAAGTAAAAGTTTACATTGGATTAATGAATAAATTATATGGATGAACTTTTGCGAAAAGAAATAAGGACCTATCCTTCTATCCTTCTTTAGTAGCAAAGGGAAATGAACGACTAATGTTCCTCATAACAGCATGCGCAAAATCAAGATTGGTCAACCTTTTCTCCGTTTATCTATACGGACGCGTTTATCTATACGGACGTTTATTTTTGGTGAATAATTTATTGATTAAATCATTAGATAAACTAATTTTCACTGACATTAGGAATGTTAGCTGAGATGTACAGTGTTTTTACTATAATTGTCCTTAAATATAGCAGACAAAATGAAACAGCTTCTTTAGGATCTTTCAGATCTGAGTTTTGTCTGCAAAGATGTTTAAATGTATATGTGTAAAAAATATTAAAATAAACATTTGAAACATTCTAATCTATACAAAGAAAGTAGGCAACATGATTTTATAAAGCAGTGATAACAAAAGAATAGTGTAAAACCACAAGTAAACAAATCAAAAACCTCTGATGAGACTATAGAAATAAGTTAATAATTTAATTTTTATATAAATTTATATTGTTAAATAAAGTTAATATTTAATTCTTCTCGAAATCAAGTAACTTTTATTTCCAATGTAAATATGTTTGACACCGAAATATGAATTATTTACTAGGAACTACGGATATTTTACAGATATTGTTCTGAATTCGCTAACAGTGCAGATTCTGATATGAGGGCTCATAAAGAATGCCCTTATTAACTTATTGGTTAAGCTATCATGACAGCGTTACAAGTTCATATGATATTGAAAAGTATTATCCATTTGGTAATGCTAATGCTCAGGCCACATTCCTTCAAGAAAGAAAAATGTCAAAAATGCTCTAACTGATATATCGGTCAAGTGATCATGACCAAAATAACAGGTGCACAATGCCAAATAAAAACAAGGAAGTATACAAAGCTTGAGAATGATTCATTGAAAGATGACCGTGTAATGCTCCGGACAAATCCAGACAGATCGATAAATGGACAGACAGACTAATAAACGTACAGGGTGATTGTAGCATACCCCTCCACTAGTTGGAAGGGGCAATAAAAGTTTAAGCCGTGGGAACAAACATTAGTATTTTGCACAAATTTATAAATGAATTGCACATAGATAGTTGTGGTTGAATGGTTTCTGGGCCGTTATACTGCCGCAGCTTTCCAAATAGTAATGTACAATTCATAAAAACAAAAATGGAATTATTGTTAATCACTGTGTTATGAATAAAATTTTATTGAAGTTCAGACACCTTCTTTGCTGAAGGAATCGGTGACTGAATACCCAAATACGTCATTTCGACTTGGGAGTATATAGTACAATATACATGCACACATAGTTACATGTAGTTCCGTGCATCAGATTTTAACTGATGTAACATATTTTACCTTTTTCAGACAATAGATATATCTCGTGTTATATTTTGCTATAAATGTACTTATATCTGTACATATGCATTTTAACACCTTGACAAATAGAACAGACCCAGATTTGACACTCCTGTAGGATCAGTCTGGTCAGGATCTGTTGTGTTTGGTTATGAAATAAAAAATACCAAATATATTTTATAATGTCGCTATATAGCTCAGTCGTTACTATTTGTTTCTTATCTATTTGCTCTGTATATTTCTTGCTTGATAAATATGTTTGCTCATTCATATTTGTTCGGTATACTTATTGTTTGATAAACATGTGTTTTCTTATTTGTTTCTTATCACAATAAAAATCCAATTTCAAAATGAACCAAGGTTTTTGTGTAAAGTCCATGCCTTGACTTTACCATTTCCACAACTTTGTAATTCAGATTATACAGGATACTTACTAACATCATTCCCCATACTTGACTATCATGATACGGCATATAGTGGTGTTGAAAGCTTATTTATCATCTAATCAAAAACATATATCGATTGGATTTAATTCTGGGTATATTGGTACTTTCCGTTCAATCATATCACAATTGCCATTTACATACATTTGAATGCAAATCGGTTAGAGTAAATGTTGCGTAAAATGGCTATATTTTATAATGGGTCCGAAACGACCAAGCCCGAAACGGATTGGGACCTAA
The DNA here is from genome assembly GCA_963576725.1 of Azorinus chamasolen. NCBI lineage: Eukaryota > Metazoa > Mollusca > Bivalvia > Cardiida > Solecurtidae > Azorinus > Azorinus chamasolen. The sequence goes on along the minus strand of OY755238.1, from coordinate 98,512,285 downwards.
TCGTTCATTACAAATAAGCTCTTCCAGGCAGACGGTAAAAATGTTACTCCAGTGCCAATAAGTAGGTCATTAAGATCATCACATACGCTGTGCTTGCCCGCAGTACAATAACAAGGGTTCCAACTGGCAGAACGGACATCCGTGTACCACAAGTACAAATATGACTATAACTCTTACAATTTAAATGATAATTTCTTAATTATTTCGGCTATCAAAAGCCAATATATCTTCCTACCAAATAAATATAATCTTCCGACAGAAAATTAAGCACTATTATCAATCTAACAATCGGAGTTCTGGGTCATAGACAAACGTTCGTTCAACCCGGTCTCACCCTATCACAGCAATAACCTGGCGATTTGCAGTTCAAAAGACGGCGTGGTTCAAATAAAACTACTCAGTTATATAACCATTATCCATTTGTTTTGTCCTCTAAATAAGTAAGCAACTAGAAACAGCGGCCTTTCCCTGTGTCGCTATGTTTCTGTTTCGGATGATGCCATTTTGCAACAAATATGAATGGTGCCATTTCATTGGATGAGCGAAAGAAAACTTAGGAAATCCGTGACACCACGTACAATGGCTCCTTCCTCGATGATTTGAAGCTAACTGACAAAACTCGCTAGTTTTACATCATCGTTTTGAAGCGGGGGACTAAAAAGATGGAGATTGGTGATCACGTCGTTTTATTGAATCACGCCATCTTTTGAACTGCATAACGTCAGGTTATCGCTGTGTCAGGGTACGATCGGGGTGAACGAACGTTTGTCATTGACCCAGTAATGCATATTATACTGTCAGAAGATTACACTTATTTGGTAATGAAATATATTGGCCTTCAATAGCCGAAAGAATTACGAAACTATCATGTAAATTGTAATAGTTACAGAATTGTTTGTACTTAAGGTACACGGATGTCCGTTCTGTCAATTGGAACCCTTGTTTATTATAATTATAGAACATATAGACTCACAGTGAGAATTACAGACCCATAGGACCTACGTCTGATAAGAAGTACAAATATGTGCAGACAAAACCCAGATCAGAGGTTTCCTGAAGGAGTCGTTTGATCAGGGTCTGCGCTGATTTTTTAACTCATTGATGTCAATAGCCTATACCAACAACTATTTTGTTTGCTGTGCTTCTCAACATGAACTATAGATGGGTTTCATAACAAAATGTGGGTGGGGTTTCCTGCAATCAAAGTGAATCAAAAACTTTCCCGCTCTGGTCGTTTGTTTTGAATAGTAATGCAAAAAGTAATAACAGTAAAACCACTCTAATGCTACCATCATAACAGGTTTAAAAAGGGGTCTTACATAAAGTTGGTAGCTTAATGCAGGAAAAAAGTGATGCAGAAAGCTTCAATGGGAGTTCATTCTGCATTAAGCAACCGCATGTTTTGTAAAGACAGCACTGTCTATCTATGACGAAGATGTTTCCTACAAGTTCTACCGTACTTACAGACTGCTTTAGATTTACACACTATTATTTGTCAATATTTCACAGCAATATAATGGTTGACATATCTGACAGTCAAACTGTCTGGATCCTGATTAAATGCCAATCTACGTTTCATCTTGATTTAAAGGTTTCACAAACTCCGTAAAATCTCTCTTACTTATTATACAAGAATATTGTTTAATCCGTTTCATGCTAAAAAAATGTCTCTGACATAATGAAATTCAGATCTACTGAAAACTTTATTGAATTATTATCAGTTTGTTTTTGTAAATTTACTGTATGAGTATCAAACAAGTGGATCTGGATGAGGCGTCCTATTATTGCACGTCTCATCTAGATCCGCTCTGTTTGCTAATGTCAGTCAGTCGGTAGATACATTGTGTCGTACTGAGGGTTAATCCTTTCAAGGATGATTTTTCAAATGGACTAGTCTACATTTCAGAAATCCCAAGCTTACCATGAACATTCTGGGGTTATGTTTCCTTTAAAAAAAGCAACATAAACAGTGAATATCTACACTAAGTGTGAATGACGTTTATTACTCATGTCTCGCACTGAAATGGTTAACTTTGTTGGTGTTAAATAATGCTTTGAGCGTAGTGTATTTTCCAATATTCAGAAGGAAAACACGTGTATGTTTGTCACGTTCTTCTGTTGCAAGCCGCAGTCTCATTTTTAATACAATGCAACATGTAACAACTGCTAAACCCTTTACTCATAAAAACGCATTTCTATGCATTTGCAAACAGAGAAGACCTAGATCAGACGGCTTCTGTAGGAGCCGTCTGATCAGGGTCTGCTCTGTATGCTTATCAAATAATAATAATTTGAATTACGTTTTATACCAATACCAATAATTCATGTATAAAATATCAGCTAATAAATATTCATAAGGTCATAAGTACTTACTTATATTCATGGAGTAAATAGTTAAAACAGCAACACCTCAATATTGCCAACAATTATTGAACTTAAGCTACCACTTGTCGTTCAGGCACTGATATCACCATTCTCCATTTGTTTTGAAAGTCGGGCTTAAAGTGGGTTTACCGTAGATAATATACAGATGAACGTCGATATCTCGAACTCGGATAACTAGAAAGTCGGATAACTGGAACTAAAAGTTTGGTCCTTATACAATTTACTATACAGAATTGTTCTCAAATGTATCACGATCCTTAACTAGAAACACATGTTACAGCCTATTAATGCAGGTCTCAAGTAATGCCGAAAGCTCTCGCACTTTCATCATTACTTTCGACCTGCATTAAGCTGTGAACTTGAGAAAGTGTTCAGATTAGAAATCGGATGATTCGAACCTCTGTTATCTCGAAGTAATTTTATGATCCCTTGAAGTTCGACATATCGCAGTTGAACTGTATAGAAAATGGTTGCTTAGCGCAGAACTATACTAATACAGAAAAGTCACTTGGGAATATCCTGCGTTGCTTATGAAATAATGAGCTAATTCCAGTGATTTGTCGCGTATTAGATCGCATTCACATAGGGGAGACGATAGAAATGTGGGGCAATTCAGATCAAGAGTACGAATTTTACTCTTTCGCTGCCAATGTCGCATCTGTGAATTCTATACAAACAGTTTGGATCCAGATGAGACGCCGAGTAACTCGGGGTATCATCAGGACCCAAACTGTTTGTTACTGTAACTGTTTCTTGAAACAGAAACAAAAATAAAAATGAAAAGTTGTAGCAAACGACAAATTTTGCAGACGACAAAATTTGGCAGCGAAAGAGTTAACCATTATTGCGCTAAAGGCGACCTGACTCGCATTTGCAAACAGATTGGGTCCGGAGAGGTCTCGTCAGGATTAACCCTGTCCCTCATATAAACGTGTTTTCACGCATTTGCAAACAGAGTAGACCCAGATCAGACGGCTCCTCAGGGTCTGCTCTATTTGCTAATAGAATTTGATAGATCTGTTTCTTTGCTTTCTGAAATGTCTACAATGTTTCACCTTCCATATTTCTTTATTATTATGTTGTTAATGAATATTCAATAGGTATTGGAATTTGGAATAAACATAGAACAGGGAAAGGTTTAAAGAATATTTTTTATTTGACATAAACTGATTAACTCTTTCGGTGCCAATGTCGCCTGTTGGCACCATTGACAACAGTGCAGTTTTCAAGGCGGCATCTGACCTGGGACTTCACTGTTTTCTGTATTATTTTAGCCCAGGTATGCAGGATGTTTAAAAACAATGTTTTAGCTCACTTAAAGTGTCAGGTGAGGTATTGTGAGGGGGCAGTGTCCGGCGTCCGTCGTCGTGCGTCGTGCGTATGTGCGTCGTGCGTCGTCAACAATTTACTTAAACATCTTCTTCTCTGAAACCACAAAGCCTAGAGCTTAGATATTTGGTATGTAGCATTATCTAATGGTCTTCTACAAAGATTGTTCAAATTATGTTCCCCGGACCAAAAATGGCACCGCCCCGGGGCTTATCAGTTTTTCTTAGGAAAATCTTTAAAAATCTTCTCCTCTGAAACCGTAAGGCCTAGAGCTTTGATATTTGGTATGTAGCATCATCTAACGGTCCTCTACAAAGATTGTTCAAATTATGACCCCTGACCAAAAATGGCCCCGCCCCGGGGCTTATCAGTTTCTCATAGGAAAATCTTTAAAAATCTTCTTCTCTGAAACCGTAAGGCCTAGACCTTTGGTATTTAGTATGTAGCATCATCTAATGGTCCTCTACAAAGATTGTTCAAATTATGACCCCCGGACTAAAAATGGCCCCGCCCCGGGGCTTATCAGCTTTTCATAGGAAAATCTTTAAAAATCTTCTTCTCCGAAACTGTAAGGCCTAGACCATTGATATTTGGTATGTAGCATTATCTAATGGTCCTCTACAAAGATTGTTTAAATTATGACCCCTGGACCAAATATGGCCCGCCCCAGGGCTTATCAGTTTTTCATAGGAAAATCTTTAAAATTCTTCTTCTCTGAAACCGTAGGCCTAGACATTTGATATTTGGTATGTAGCATCATCTATTGGTCCTCTACAAAGATTGTTCAAATTATGACCCCTTGACCAAAATGGCTCCGCCCCGGGGCTTATCAGTTTTTCATAAAAAAGCTTCTTCTCTGAAACCGTAAGTCCTAGACCTTTGATATTTGGTATGTAGCATCATCTAATGGTCCTCTACAAAGATTGTTCAAACTATGACCCCCGGACCAAAAATGGCCCCGGCCCCTGGCTTATCAGTTTTTCATATGAAAATCTTTAAAAATCTTCTCCTAAACTGTAAGGCCTAGACCTTTGAAATTTAGTATTTATTATCATCTAATGGTTTTCTACCAAGATTGTTCAAATTATGACCCCTGGACCAAAACGGCCCCGCCCCTGGCTTATCAGTTTTTCATAGGAACATCTTTAAAATCTCCTGTGAAATTGTAAGGGCAGGAACATTGAAACTTATATGAAGCATCATCTAATGTTCCTTTATTTAGATTGTTCAAATTTGAAACTCAAGGCCTAAAATTATGGCCCTTGGTTTAATATTGGCCCCAATCTGAAGCTTACTTATTTTTACATAGAAATACAGTGTATGCATATGTCTATAGTAACCAGGTGAGCGATTTAGGGCCATCATGGCCCTCTTGTACTAATATACCTTTATTATTTAGTTTAGAATTATAATTAATATGAAATTATTATTGCAGACGACACTTTCAAATTTGGCGCCAAAAGAGTGAAAGCTGTTTGACACTCGGTCAATATTTTTTTTAAGAAGTTTGATTCAAGTCTGAGAAGACATTATGTATCACATCGAGATATAGAGAATAATAGGTTAGTGCCGTAGATGGGACGCCTTTATCCGACGAGGGGAGAAAACGTTTCAAGAGGCGAGGCTTGCCGAGCGTCAACTGTTTTCTCTCCGAGTATAGAGAGGTTCTCCTGTATTACGTTCGACCTGCAGTAAGCTGTCAAATCGAGAAATCTTCCGAGTGAGAAATTACCTGAATCGAATTCCCTTATCTCAAAGTAATTTGCATGGTCCCTAAAATATCGAGATATCAAGGATTCACTGCTTATTATGTTTATTATGTTAATTATATAGAATAGTTCACAAATATTTGCTTATGAGTAAACATAATTATGGACATGTCTTCGATGTATTTTACAAAGACGGTTACATATCGATGTGACTGTCCAGTCAACTTAACCCATTCCCTCATATTGACGACTTTTGACGACTCTGTAGAAGTCACTTTGTGAAACCATTGTGATAAATAGAGCATTTGCTCCTATAGGAGCAAATGCTCTATTTATCACAATGGTTTCAAACTACAAAATTCTAAACTTTTCCATTTCTCTAGTTAATGCTCCTTTTCGGTAGATTTATTCAAAGAGGTTGTATATAAAAAAAACCTATGAGGTAATGGGTTAATGCAGGTCGATAGTAATGCTGAAAGCTCCTACTGGAGTTTCCGTGTTACGTTATAGTTTATACCTGCATTATGCTGTGAACTAGAGAAACAGTCCAGATTAAAAATTGGATGACTCGAACTTCTGTTATCTCAAAGTAATTTGTATGGTCACTTGAAGTTCGAGATATCGAATAATTTAACTGTATTTGCAAATGCATGTCGAGTCAGGCCTAGTGTTATAAGGGGTGGCCTTTGAACTCTTTCAACGATCGTCAATAGAAAGTCTTTAACTCTGTCCCTTATGAATAGTTAGTTTTAATATTATAATTACTGTATGAATATTCGTTGATTTTGTTGTTGTTGTTGTTGTTGTTGGTTTTAAAATTACACATTAAAAATGCAAGTTTTTACTATGACAGACAGATTCAAGTCCTCTATGTGGTATTCCAAAAGCAAACAGAAAATACCCTTATCAAACAGCTCCGACAGTCTTATCTGGGTCTAATATGTTTGCAAATGTGCAAAATAGTGTCTCTATGACGTAAAGGATTAACCTTTTAATTAATGAATATTTATGTTAGAAAATATAACACCATGAATACTAAATAGAATATTTTTATAATGGTACATGGACACAGGTTTGTTTGGGCATTGTAGAAACTACAGAATAGTATCTGTATCATTCCTAAGCAAACAGAGTAGATCCTGATCAGACGGCTCCAATAGGAGCCGTCTGATCTGGGTCTATTATGTTTGCAAAAGCGTAGAAAGGCGTATTTATGGAATAACTTATTAAAGTAGTCGCTTTTTGTGCGGTTTTATTGTTCTCATTTTCCATCGTACTACTAGTTACGACAAGAAGCGGATTACAACCTTCCCGCAGTTAAATATCAGCTGCAATCGGATAATTCTGAGGGGAAAAAATAGTTATAGTATTGCTGCAAAAACATATACGAATAAGGCGTAAGAATTTGACATTTCGCAGATGTACGATTGGATTATAGTTTCAGAAAAATAATAATCTTGAGCATTATGTCCTAAAATAGCAAACCTGCACAGCGAACATTAAATAACAAACATTAGTGGTATTCAATAGCAGATACATGTAGTTGCTTAATGCAGGATGAAAGTAATGCAGACAGCTCATATGGGAGCTTTTAGCATTACGTTTGTCCTGCACAAAGGTGCCACTTGTCTTAAAATATAAGAATCTGTTATAAACGGCCATTAAAAAGAGGTATTTGAAGGGTCGCCTGTAAAGGAGGTGGTAGCTTTATTCAAGAATAAATAATGCAGAAAGCTCCTTTAGGCATTAAACAACTATAACACCGTCTGCCCCACTACCTTCGTTTTAACGCTTTCGCTGCCAAACTCTGTCGTCTGCTAACTTTGTCGTCTGCTACAAATTTTCATTCTTTTGATTTTCTTCATTTTTGTTTCAAAAACATAGTAACAGTAACAAACAGTTTGGATCTTGATGAGACGCCGAGTTACTCGGCGTCTCATCTGGATCCAAACTGTTTGCATAGGTAATCACAGATCCGGCATTGGCAGCGAAAGGGTTAAGACGCATATGTTCAATAAATGAACAACCGCTTAAGACAGGTTCTATTGTATTGAATTGTCAATTTATTTTCTGTTTTATCTTATTTTGTAATATTCTTGTCGTATTATTGGGAAATATTTAAGTATTAAATACAACATAACCTTAAATCTCCTGCAAAACTGATGTCTGCTTAAACTCGTGTTCTGTTGCATTTTGGTTTACTTTCTTCTGCTTCATTCAAGCTTTCGAGAATGTCAAACACTGGAGACCCTGATGAGACGCCGAGTTACTCGACATCTCATTTGAGTCCAAGCTGTTTGCCAACGACATTTAGGTCGCGCTCATCTCTTTCGCTGCCAATTTTGCATCTGTCATTACCTATACAAACAGTTTGGATCCAGATGAGACGCCGAGTAACTCGAGACGTCGGGGATCCAAACTGTTTCTGTTTCTGTTACTATTTTATGAAACAAAAATAGTAATAAAATGAATACGGAAATTTGTAGCAGACGACAAAGTTTGCTGACGACAAAAGTTAAGCGCGTCGTGGTAAATAATTACATTCCACAAGGAAGCTACTTTGATAATAGCTGAAGCCAATTAACTGCTCAATTTACACACTGAATTGTCAGTTGACGCTTTCACTGCCAATGTCGCATCCGTGACCTATGCAAACAGTTTGGATTCAGATGAGATGCCGAGTAACTCGGCGTCTCATCAGGATCAAAACTGTTTGTAACTGTGACTATGTTTTTGAAAAAAAAATGAAGAGAATTAAAAGCAAATAAAATTGTTGCAGACGACAAAGCCAGCATACGACAGAATTTGGCAGTGAAAGAGTTAAGAAGGGTTTAATTTCACTCATAGTTTATTGAAAGAAAAAACACTCTTCTACTGCTTGGGCTCTAGTATTACAGGGTAAACGAGTACAGATAAATAGATTAATGCCCACCCATTATTTATTTGAGGCAGGCGTTCCCTCATAGACTATAGGGGCCGTCTGATCTAGGTCTGTTCTGTTTGCTAATGAATTTTGATAGTTCTGTTTCTTTCCTTTTTAAAATGCCTGCAATTGTCCACCTTCCATAGTTCATTATACATGTAAGTGTTTTGTCCATGAATATTCAGTAGGTATTAAATGCTGATTCTTCAAGTGGATCGGTCCATTATTGTTTAAATGATAGACTCCATTTGATATGAAAGGGGTGAATTCGTGAGAGGATTTTGAATGACAAACGCTGCAGACCCTGATCATGGGACTACTCTATGATCCCTTTGATCTGGTTCTTCACTGTCTGAAAATTGTAGTACGGTCGTGTCTGGCATTCCAATAGTTACTATACTTTACACAATTGATGTATTTTGAATTGCTGGCGAGAAAATGTTATATGTCTACCCACTGGAAATAAAACTAAATGGTATGACATTTACAAATGCAGCACAAAAATCGTTTGAGCTGTTAGCGTGATTGCCTTGACCTTGCCATTGCATTTTACAAATCATGTGATATGTAAAAAACACTCTAAAATTGAATTTCAAGTTAAAATTGATGACGGTTTTTACAGCAGGCGATAGCTTCACCATTCCCCTGTTCAATGTTCATGTAAAAACATAATGACCTCATGAATATTGATGAGTTTATTTTTTATAATGACACATGAACACATGAAATTGTGGTCATGGCAGAAACAGTAGAATCACATCGTCATTATTTCATAAGCAAACAGAGCAGACCCTGATCATAATAGCTCGGCGTCTCATCAGATTTCAAATTACTTGTTATAGTGGCAACGCTTTGAGAGAAAGGGGGAGAAAATTGCAAAAAACAAAAAATGTAGTAAAGGATAAATTTTGCAGACTACAATAGTTTACAGCGAAAGTTTAAAGATGTTTCGCTGTAATGAACAAAACCTGAGCTCTAAAATATACACATGGCTTCAATAATATCTTGTGAAATTAATTTGAACGCTTTTATAACGACGCATCGTGACAAGATATTGCATTATACATCAACCTTTATACAACTGCCATTGCACTGCTTCACCCTTAATCGCTAGATAAGGTTCGTCTGCTACGATTATCGTCTGCTTAATGTTTTTAAATAGAAACGTATTCAATATATCTTCAAAACCATTATCAGAGTGTCACACAGTTTAAACCATTATCAGAGTGTCACACAGTTTAAACCATTATCAGAGTGTCACACAGTTTAAACCATTATCAGAGTGTCACACAGTTTAAACCATTATCCGAGTGTCACACAGTTTAAACCATTATCCGAGTGTCAAACAGTTTAAACCATTATCCGAGTGTCATACAGTTTAAACCATTATCCGAGTGTCATACAGTTTAGATCCTGATGAGATGAATGTTCAACATGCGTCTGATCTTGATGCAAACTACAGTGAAACCCCGCTAATGCGACCACTTAATAAACAGCCACTAATGTCGTCTAAAGCAGGTGGTTGCTTAATGCAGGGCGAAAGTTATGCAGAAAGCTCCTCTAGGAGCTTTCTGCATAACTTTCGTCCTGCATTAAGCTACCACCTGCCTCTGCCACCCAGAATTATGCCCCTTTTTGATGGTCGCATTAGCGGGGTTTTACTGTATTTGCAAATATTATCACAGATTCTCCAAGTGTCTTATTACAAAAATGTTTGTTTGCTTTTGTTTCGTTTGATTTGTTTTTTTTGTTGTTGTTGTCGTTGTTGATATGCTTCCAATAATATGTTCAATAATTATGTTCGCGATAGTTTTTTTAGTTTTTTATTTGTTAGAAAATTTGGTCAGAAAACTTTATTTTGGTATGTTTTAGATACTTATGACATGTGATTAAAAAAATAATGTATTTGTGATGGAGTTGTTGTTGAGACATAGCATGCGAATGGCACCTGTGAATCAGCGAGCACAAGTTCTAAACGGAATGGAATAAGTGTTCAGGGTTAGTTGAGAAAGCGATAACCCTTTCCCCGTTCAATATTCATGTAAGAAATTCCTTAAGAAGAACCGTGGAATCAGATCTATATCATGTCACAAGCAAACAGAGTAGACGCTGATCAGACGGCTCCTATAGGATCTGATACCCATAATTAGTATTCTGCTAGATGATTTCTTAACCCTTTCCCTGTTCTATATTTAGTACAAATTTCGATACCTAATGAATATTCATAGACAAAATAATTATAATGAAATATAGAAGCTGTAACATTGCAGCCATTTTAGAAACTAAAGAAATAGATCTATCAAATTCCATTAGCAAACAGAGCAGACTCTGATCAGACTGCTCCTCTAGGAGCCGTCTGATCTGGGTCTACTCTGTTTGCAAATGCATGAAAACACGTTTATATGAAGGAAAGAGTTAAGACAAATTGTGTTGTAACTTCAGGCTGTAATTGTTAATTTCACATGCAATAAAGGTTTATGTTCTCTAGAAAAACTAGCAGACTGTCTATCACCTATGTGTACAGAAATAAAACTGAAGGAAAATCGGAATTTACAAATTATGAACAAATTGTATGAGACATTATCGTGATTGTCTTGACCTTGACCATACAATGTGCCATTGAGAAACAGGTGGGTTTACAGTACAATGTATAATGACTTTGACATTGTAACTTTGTCATTTAAAATTAATGATTTTTTATCGGTGGTTGGCTTTGCAAAATAACATACATATATAAGAATTTATAATGATATACAGTTTACCTTCGATATATCGAACTCAGATAACTCGAGATTTCGAGATAAATCGAAGCAAATATACGGTCCTTCCAAAATTTACAAGGCAGAATTGTTCTAAAATGTATCACTACGCATATCTAGAAACACATATGACAGCTTAATGCAGGTCGAAAGTAATGATGAAAGCTTCTACAGGAGCTCAAACATTCAGTGGGGCAAATATTTGGCGGGAAACTCGAAGTCGTCCAAATAGATCACCTGATGATCCCGTGCGTGAATATATGACCGAGACAGAAAATAATATATGCAGTGGAATATCGATAACTCGAACTTAAAGGGGTCATATAAATTACCTCGAGATAACGCGAACTCGAGTCAACCTATTCTTGACTTGGATTTATTTTCTAGAAATGAGAAGCTTAATGTAGGTCCTACAGGAGCTTTCAGCATTACTTGCAACCTGCATCAAGCTGTCGTATGTCTTTATAGATCTTGCAGTGGAGATTTTCAGAATAATTCTGTAGTAAAAAACTATTTTTGAAAGAACCGACTTTTTCGGGTTCATTAGTTTTGCTGTTATTGGTTTTGAAAATTGAAAACTGCTTAAGCCGGTGCTAGGGGGCGTGAGTGATGTTGCACTTTTAATTACTACTCATGAACAGACTCAATAAAACCGAATCTGCAATTTTCTCTTTTTGCATTTCTACTTTTGCCTTCGAAGGATCACCCATTTTAGAATATATGTACTTCACAACAGCAGGTGTTAAGTGCTTGTGTGGCGGCCGTAAAAGGTCACCCCGTACTTCATTCTCAGTGTTGTTATATTTTCTGGTCCTTCGGGATCATTAGTTTTCATGTTAATGGTTTTGAAAATTGAATACTGCTTAAGCCGGTGCTAGGGGGTGTGAGTGGTGTTGCACTTTTAATTACTACTCATGAACAGACTCAATAAAACCGAGTCTGCAATTTTCTCTTTTTGCATTTCTACTTTTGCTTTCGAAGGATCACCCATTTTCAGATTATATTGAAGTTCGAGTTATCCGAGTTCGAGATATCGAATTTACATTGTTTATTATCATAAGCAAACGCTTGCAATTTGTAATCGAAACTCATGAAGAAATGGTAATGTTAAGCATACTTTGGTGTGTTGTGAATGTAATTTATTGAGTACATTAAAACCATTGCATTCTTATTCTGATGCGACAAACACAATGTCCTCTTAAAGTTAGTTCTTGTGAGCTTTTTTACCATTTCCAATTCCATCAAGTTGTTCTGAACATGTTTACAGAGTGCTGAACAGTCACTCTTCGTCTCATCTGGGTACGAATACGGTCAGATCGGCATACTGCGATACTGGGTGAGTATTGCCCATCCATATCTCCACCAAACCCTAACCATCCTTTAGAGTCACAACATAATGCTTGGTGGATAAAAGAAGCTTTCAGTGCATAACCATTTACTATATGAATATTCATTTAACCCTTCTCTTGCTGAATTTTATAATACATTTCTCCTTCTTTACCCATGCCCTGTTGTATAATTATATATATATATATCTACACTGTGTACAAGTATTTCGCTGTGCAATCACTGCTGTGGAGTGCACTGGTTGCATAATCAACCTGTAAATAGTGCAGACCCTGATGAGACAGCTCCTGTCTCATCTGGGTCTTCACTATTTACAGGTGGGTATAATAGAGCAGACCCTGATCAGATTGCTCCTACAGGAGCCGTCTGTTCTGGGTCTACTCTGTTTGCAAAGGCGTTTTTATGGAAAAGGTCAAGGTATAACGAAGTAATTAAATGTAGCTGAATGTTTTATACTGGCATTATGTACAAGGAAACCAGAGCTACAGATAACGATGCGTACCCAAATACTAAAACCGTCATTTCTCCACCAAACCCTATACTGTGACCACTCTTTAGAATCGTCTCTCCGAGACGATTCTAAAGAGTGGTCACAATATAGGGTTTGGCGGAGAAATAAAGGAGTTATTCTTGAAAATGTTTTAATTTACGCATCTTATCTGGAGCTCTGGGAAACCTTTGACAATGGCATGAACGGTAGAATCAGATCTAATTCTAAAAACAAACCCCTCCACTTAGGAACTTAAAGCACACAAATCTTGTCTTTCGAAATTTTATGTAAGAACTATTGACTGTATGATTATTAATTGATTGATAAAATGGTATTTTTAACCCTTCGCTTGCTATTCACGTCAATATATCTACCTGAAAATAGTGAAGACACAGATGAGACAGTTCCTGCAAGAGCTGTCTCATCAGAGTCTGCACTATTTACAAGTTGATTGTGCAACCAGTGCACTCCACAGCAGTGATTGGACAGCGAAATACGAGTACACAGAGAAGATATATGTAATTATACAACAAGGCATGGGTAAAGAAGGAGAAATGTATTTTAAAATTCAACAAGCGAAAGGTTAACAAGAGACTGTTGTGGAATGAAACACGGTAGAATAAGATCTAGTTTCTATTCACACGTTAGTAAGTTTGTTTAAAGCGAATCATATGCCCAACGTGTTTGTCTGTAATAATTATATGCTATGAATAGCACAATGTCACTATAATAAAATATACTTACTTATAAAAAAAGTCTTTGCTGTTTGCTTATAGAATAAGCTAGACCTAATTTGACAGTTTCTGCTTTGGCAAACATTTCACGTGTTAACATGCCATTACAGTCTTATTAATATTCGTGACGTCATAATTTTATTCCAGAATATTCATGGAGTAAAGGGCCAGATGAACATGTATCATGTAAATTGTTATACATGCAGTCTTAGAGCTCCAGATAAGATGCGTAAATTGAAACATTTTCAAGATTAACGTCTTTATTTCTCCACCAAACCCGATGATAAGATCACTTTTTAGAATCGTCTCCAACATACGGTTTGGTGAAGAAATGGCGATTGATTTTAGTTCGTGTGTACACATGTGTTTCTGTTGCTCTGCGGACATCTAACTTAAAATCAAACAGCAGGAGTGGTTGCATTATCATTTAGTGGATGTTAACGATTCACTAATGTTATATGTCTAGACTTCACCATGTTTCCAAACAAGCGCTGATACTTATGCTGCTCAGTAATGTGGATTTGGTGGAGAAGAACAGGTTCAAATTGTCCTTCATATCAATTTAATTTACACGTGGGATAAACAACGATCAAATAATTGGTTATAGGCAATTGTGTCGACATTACTTAGGTACAAATAAAGCATTATATCTTCTAGTTCGACCTTGACCCTTTCATGGTATTGACAACCATTTATAGACGTTGCTTACATGCATTCAGCAGGATTATACCACTTGTGCTATGACTCGCATTTGAAAACAGCTTGGATCCAGATCAGATGGCAATTAAATCCAATGATCCAAACTTGATCGGTTCGGAAGATTCCAAAATTGCACCAGATCCAAATTTGGAAATATATTATTTGTTCACAGAAGACTAAGGGCTTGAAAGATCTCGCCTGCGCTGGCTCAACTTTTGTAATAAAATCTAGGTAAGACTCAAAGTGTTGTATGGATGTAACATTAATTAGAATTTAGCTGAACATTATGAAAAAGAGAATATTTCACCACAGCAGAAACTGTAGAATCATATCTATAGTAACCTATTGCTCCCACGATCCCATATATGGGACTTATGCAAACAGTGTAGACTCTGATCAGACGCTGCATAATGCGGGGTCTGATCAGAGTCTACACTGTTTGTTGATAGGAATTTCAATATTAAACAAAACGAAATTGAAAATTCTGACCAGGCATCCCTTAGATAAAATATGGACTAATCCAATATATAAGCATGGAAGAATCCACTTGGAGCAAATGGATTAAGTCATAAGCAAAACAGAGCAGACCCTGACGAGACGGTTCCTACAAGTGCCTTCTGATCTAGGCTTACGCTAATGGTGAAGGCGTAAAAAGGCTTTTCTATGAATTATACTATAAAGGTTTAACCCTTTACTCCATAAATACGCCTTTATTCGCCTTAGCGAACAGAGAAGACAAAATCAGATGGTCCCAGTAGAAGTCGTCTAGTTAGGGTCTGCTCAGTTTCAGAGTGGTGATACAGATATGACTCTGCAGTTTCTACCACGGCTTAACATTCCCATGTCAATAACTATACTATTATAACAATTGTTTTAATCCAGGATGTCATTATATCTTGTATTATTAGTCAATGAGTAACGAGTCAAATTACCTTCCCGGTGCGATTCTAATGATTATCAACACAGTAGTGTATCGCTGAGAAATTATAGCAGTTATGGTCTGCAAGAATTGTGTACTACTGCAATTATTTATTTATTTATTTATTTATTTCTCTTCAGTATACAACGTAACAATTTATCACAGTTAAAACAGACAATAAAAGCTGTACACTGCCACTCTTAGATAGAGTTATAAGAGACTATCTTCACTTTACCCATACCATTCACAAAGGAATACTGATTACTTTCAAGTAAAGACAAACAAACCCAAAGAAAAGCCCTAAACAGCATTTCATCTGTAGAGATATACTATTTAGGCCTATCCCCCCGGACAATTGTCACCCTCGGTTTCCAAGAACACTCCACGAGAAAGCACTCGAAAAGCATAACAAAATATAAACTAGCTGTAATGGGAGACTACTTCTGCCAAATGACCACGTTGATATAACAGGAAACGGTCCCCAGTTACAGTATGCATTCCAACGCCTCTTTAAAGACACAGCAGTTCTCCTACTCATATGATATAATACACAGATAAAAAGGTACCCATGTCATTTAACCATTTCCCTGTTCCATACTTACCACGAAACTCAATCCCCACTGAATATTCAGGAAATAACAGTCACAATGACATATAGAAGACGGAACACTGCAGCCATTTCATAAAATAAAGAAAGAGATCTTTCAAATTACGTTAGCAACCAGAGCAGACCCTAATCAGACGGCTCCTCTAGGAGCCTTCTGATCTGGGTCTACTCTGTTTGCAAATGCGTGAAAACACGTTCATATGAGGGAAAGGGTTAACCCTTTTCCTGTCCTATATGCAGCCTAAACACCAATACCTACTGAATATCCAGGGACAAAACAGCCATAACGAACAAACGAAACACGGAACATTTCATCTACTTAAGAAACAAAAGAAAATGAACCGTCAGCAAATCAGAGCAGATCCTGATCAGGCGGCTCCTCTAGGAGTCATCTGGTCTGGGTCTTCTCTGCTTGCAAGTGTGTGAAAAGGCATTTATCCGAGGGAAATGGTTAAACCAAAATAACAAGAGACCTGGAAACCAACAATACTGAATCGGGAAGCATTGCCCTTATCACATGACATCTGTGTCTTACAGGCTCTGCCTGACCTGAAAATACAGACGCCTCCTGAGTCCAGAAGCATTTGTACCTGTTGACTCTTGCAGTATCAGAAAAACGTAACCAGCGTAGCCATTTCCTGTCCTGCTTGAGCAACAGAGTATCTGTCAAAAAAAAAAAAAAAAAAAAAACACCGTCCCAAGCGAACCGTCTGAGGCTGGTTTCAAGGCACATCACCCTATTAACTACTAACGGCATCAACTGTTGCTATTTACACATAAATTATAACCTGTCTCAGGTAACCCCAGATTTGGGGGCAGAGATTGTAAGCACTGGATATAATCCCAGATTACAGATCCAGTATAATAAACAATATAGACAGACATTAAAACAACGTTCAAAGGTAAAATCCCGGTCAGATATACTATCCTGACCAAAACAGGTTTCGGCAAGAATACAAGCATCGCTTAAAAACAGGTTTTCAGCAGAAGAAAGAAACGCACTGCAATCCTGAATGAGTTAACTAAATCACCTTCTTCCTCTGCAGTATCTCATAACATAGCAGATATTCTGATCATACTTGGTTCAGTGAAAATCAAATTCAGCTTATCTACATCATTCATTGCCGAAAATTTCGGAAATAAAATCCTAGCCCTGCTGGACAAGGCATTCCTAATGTCATTGTACAGATAATAATCTAACAATACGTGACTTGCATTGTCTAAGACATTGCAAAATGGACAGACCCGGCGCTCAACTGATAAGCCTTCAAACCGCCCGGATTCCAAGCGTATAGGTTCGACACCACATCTAAACTTACTGAAAGCAGCCCTATGATTGGGTGGCAAAATCAGAGTGCAGTATTTCTCAACACGGTATACATTTTTGAATTTACAGTAGGTTAGCAGTTTGTTTCGCCCCCGCCACGAAGGGCCAACATTCGAATTCAATTTAACTGACCAGTCATCGACAAATCTTGCCATCATTTCCTCCTGAACAGATCTAGTTATACTAAGCCTAGAAATGGGTGTCGACAAACTGCAAAACTGTTGTAAATTCAGATCTCTCAAAAACTTTTGAACCCAGAAATATCAGTTTCTGGTATACTCCGACTTTGAGAAGGCCCAGAGTGCTACCCGTTTATTGAGTCTCGAGGAATTTGTGCATGTTATCCTTGCCCAACAGTTGGCAACTACCTTCCATTGCCTAATACTATTACGAACCCAACCCATATCACCTGAAACAGCCACTGAGGGTGTATATTTACCCACCCCTAAAAAGAACCTCATTGCCCTGTTCTGAACAGATGAAATACAGAAAAATTCTTTATGACCCCATATAGCGGTGCCATACCCAATGACCGGCCACACGATGGAGTCATAAAGCTTAGTAAACACATTGTAGGGTACCCCCCCCCCCGGCTGCCTTACATTTTGCAATCACAAGACCCAAAGCCCGGCTAGCACTAAGTGCCACCATTTTAGCAATAATACCGAGATCAAGGTGTTCATTAATGACCAAACCAAGATATGTATACATTCCCGAATACTCAATAGTTTGCTCACCACATGTAAAAGGAAAATCAGATCTCCTTGTAGCACTTGTACGAAAATGAACGATATTGCTTTTACTGTCATTTATGTTCATATCATTCAGTTTACACCAATTATTCAGGGTATTCAATAAAGTTTGCAGATCATTCTCATTTCCTGCCAACATCTGCATACATTAAAATGCAAACCTTTTCATTACCTATGTCAACACCAATATCAAGTGATTTCAAATACAGTGCCAGGTCATTTATTTACATTTACGTCGAACCACTCCGTTGTATGAATATTCACCTTAACACAAGACGAAACACCATTATATAAAGATTTCACCGCTGAAAGCAATTTACCTGTTACATTTGTAGCACTGAGTCTATTCCAGAGTTTATCCTTATTGATACTGTCATATCGAGGGCTTGGTGCAAAACTATTCTAACTCCTTCACTTTGTGAAGGAGTTAGAATTGCTTTGCACCAAGCCCTCGATATACCTTACGGAAATCTATAAACGTTGCATATGTAGATAACATACTTTTCTTACGTGTCTCAATAATATCAACCAAAGATGAGATTTGCTCAGTTGTACTCCTATTTTTCCTAAACCCATTTTGTTCCTCAACTAAAATACTATTTTTCTCCACCCAGCTATTCAACCTGTCATTTATAATCCTACAGTATACTTTATAAACAGCTGAAGCTAGAGAAATATTAAGAACATGGCTACAGATAAAGGTATATACACAAGTATTAAACTCGTCATTTCTCCACCAAACCCTATACTGTGACCACCCTTTAAAATCATCTTTGAGAGACGATTCTTATGGAGTGGTCATATTATAGGGTTTAGCTCCGAGACGATTCTAGTCACAGGATAGGGAAATAAAGTAGTTATTATTGAAAACGTTTTAATTTACGCATGTTATCTGGACCTCTGAAATTTAAGAAAGTTAACCTTTCTTCCATGTTTCTTCAGAAATACGGACAGATGTTCAAATGGTCGGTTCCTCACAAGACGACGAATGTACATGCACTAAAATTCTCATCTGGGATCTAAATCCAAACTGTTGGCATGGGTTATCACAAACTCCTTACTCACGTCGCCTGGAAATAACCCGCTCGCTCCAGTTCTAGAAGACAAAATTTCTTTAGGAAATATAGTAAGAGTTTCAAACAGTTTGGATCTTGATGAAAAACTGTTTACCATGGCTTAAAATCATAAATCGCTTTAAACAGTGCAAGCTGCCCCTATTAGACGTAATGTATTTTACAATAGAACCTGTCTTAACCCTTTCCTTCATTTAACGTGTTTTCACACATCTGCAAACAGGGTAGGAGCCGTCTGATCAGGATGTTTCTTTACTTTCTAAAATGGCTACAATTATTTCATTTTAACTATTTTGTCCATGAATATTCAGTAGGTATTGAAATGTGGCATAAACATAGAACAGGGAAAGGGTTAAGCGGCCATCAAAAAGAGCTCTAAATACGGGCCTGTAAGGCAGGTGGAAGCTTAATACAGATCAAATGTAATACAAAAAGCTCCTACTACCAGGGTCTGCTCTGTTTGCTTATGAGATTATAATATATGTGACGTTCCAGTTTATACTAATTCCAGTTTATACTAATATCAAAACATTCTGTGTATATACACCATTATAAACAGTCTGATAATAGATATCCATTATGGCATTATTTCTTATATGAATATATAACAGTGAAAAGGCTAAGGTGTCATCTGGCTTACACGTACATGAAAGATCGGCATTGATACGTACAGTAAAACCCCGCTAATACGACCACCAGAAAGGGGCATAATTCTGGGTGGCAGAGGCAGGTGGTAGCTTAATGCATAACTTTCTGCATAACTTTCGTCCTGCATTAAGCAACCACCTGCTTTAAACGTCATCAGTGGCTGTTTATTAAGTGGTCGTATTAGCGGGGTTGTACTGTATTTGAATAATTGGATTAGAGATGGTTTACTGTGTACTCTTATTTCATAACACGTGCAACTCGCTCACATTCTTGCTTAATTATATCTAGTAAAATACTATTCAATAATTCAGTATTTAAGTATGCTTTTGAATTATTTATTCATGTCTGAAGTGCAAGCACTGCAATCTAATTTGTTTTAAACGAAACAAAACCGTCCCCGAATTCTAAATACAGACTTTGGATTTTGATGTTTGTAAAACTACATTTACGAAACGCATAAATATGCTAAACTGCTGTTATTGCAACAAGAAATTCTATTATAAAATAGAAGGCTTTAAATCAATGTTTGGCTCTTTTTAGTCACGATCATACATTTGAGACCCGGAAAATCGGACGAGAAATTCGCAGTTGGCTATACTATTTGTATAGGCCATGGACTCGTTTTCTTCCAGGATTTGTCGTCCTCGAAATTTTGGCCGAGACGCAAGTTAACCCTTTCCCTATTCTATGTTTAATTAAAAGTTCAATATATACCGAATATGCATGGGCACTCCAGTCACAATGAAATATGGAAGGTGGTACATTGTAGCCATTTTAGAAAGTAAAGAAACAGATATATCCAATTCCGATGGCAAACAGAGCAGACCCTGATCAGACGAATCCTATAGGAGCCGTCTGACCCGGGTCTACTATGTTTTTGCAAATGCGTGAAACACGTTTATATGAAGGAAAGAGTTAAAGTGTCAATATTGAAAAAAACATATCAATATTGATGCGCATATAATATCATTAATTGCCACATTTTATGATAAAGTTCATTGTTGTCATGGTAATTTAAATGTTTTAGAGTGTTTATACGGTTGAACTTTGATATCTCAAACTTCAAGGAACCATAAACATTACTAAGAGATACCAGAGGTCGAGTGATCCGGTATCTAATCTGAACAAGTTCACAGCTTAATGCAGGTCTCAAGTAATGCTGAAAGGTCCTGTAGGAGCTTTCAGCATTACTTTCGACCTGCATTAGCTGGCATATGTGTTTCTAGATATGCGTAGTGATACAGTTTAGAACAATTCTGTATTGTAAATATTTAATGATCGAACTTTTAACTCGAGTAATCACGCAGTTCGAGTTATCAGAATTCGAGATAACGAAGTTCAGCTGTATTTGTAAAGACCATATAGTTTCCTTCCAGAATTTCCCGTCCCGTTACTTATAAATGTTATTTATTTGATAATTCTCTTAACCTTTTTTCCCACATAAACGTCCATCCAAACAGAGTAGACCCAGACCAGACGATTCATATAGGAGCCGTCTGATCAGGGTCTATCTGTTTGCTTATGATATAACTCATCTCTGATTCTACAGTTTCTGCCTTTATTTGTTCAGTAGACATTATGAAAAAAATCATTTTTACTCAATGAAATCAATGTGCATTTCCATGTCTTTACAAACAGAGTAGCCACAGATTAGACGGCGCCATGTTTGCTTAAAACACAATATAGATATGATTCTACTGTTTCTATTATGGCCAAAACTTCCCGTGTCAATGTGCCATTATAAAACTTAATCTAATTAATATTCATGACGTCATTATTTCTTACATAAATGTTCAAGGAGTAATGGGTTAAACAATATCCATCTAGTGATGAGGCACTGTCCAATACAATTGATCGCTGCAAAATATGTTTGTCGTAATGTAATGGTACATCCGGCAATATAAATGATATATACATGTACATGTACTGAGTGTCAAGATGTGTAAACCCTGATAAAACCATACATCAGACTATATGAGTCCTTTTTATCTTAGTTTGGGGCCTGATAAGACACCGAGTAACCCTTCGTCTCATTTGGAGGGAGCTGGTTGTATAAATAATTACGAAATCCCCTCTAGCGTGCAAAGAATTGAGCATGGCAAAGGCTAATACCTGAACCATTTACTCCATGAAGGTTCATGGAAGAAATAATGACATCATGAATATTAATTAAATCAATTGTTATAACAGCACATGGGCACATGCAGTTTTGACCATGGCAGGAGTTGTAAAATCATAACTATAATATTTCATAAGCAACCAGAACCGACCCTGATCAGACGGGTCCTATAGTAGCCGTCTGATCTGGGTCTTCTCTGTTTTACAATTGCGCGATAAGCGGTTATATGACGGAAATGGTTAAATGGTCCTTTCCAAAAGTGCCGTACTTAACCGTGAATTATCAGAGGTAGAAAAGCAGGGAAATTACAAACTGTGAACATCCTAATAAGAGGGATCCACTAGGGGCACTCTCATCCAAGTCTACACAGTTTGCTCTAACAAGAGGGCTCCTCTAGGGGCACTCTCATCCAAGTCTACACAGTTTGCAAAGGACATCAATGATGTGTGTCCCACAATGGAAGGTTTAAGGGGGTTCATGTACTACTTCATCGCCTGCTTGGGTAACCTGAAATTGTGACTCGGCCTATATGAATACTCAAGAACTTTCCTTTCATTCAGATGTTCAACAAAACTACTATCAATGTTCATGTGACTTTTCCAATTCTGATGTTACTGGTGTTGGTATGAATTGTTTAAACCATCAGGCCCAGTTGATTTCTGAAAATTCGAATGAATGCTCTATACATAATCATAGTACAGTTGATAACTTTTCATGTACTTATAAAGAATGTGTAACAGAAAGCCCAAACAGTTCCAAGCCATGGTTTAGAAACAAAGGATTAAAAATAGTTCATTTAAATATTCACTACCTGTATCCAAAATTAGATGAAATCAAACTACTTTTATCAAAACCAAAGGTGCCCGACGCATGCTTGGACTCACCCATAGAACCCCCCCCCCCCCCCCTTCCAAAAAAAAAAAAAAAAAAAAAAATTGTGATCGAAGTATGTTCAACTAGCCTAAAACTATCTATTTGAACCCTAAACCACTCCGAAAAACAAGAAAAGCACGACCCGGAAAAAAAATTCCTTTCGGGTCTATATATGTATTGAAAGGTACCTAACTACGTCAGATCAACGGCGGAAAATTCAACAGTCATGTTTTTCAAAGTCTTACAGCAAAGCCAATTCTACACCGATTTCAATCATTTTGGTCTTGATCCGTTCCAAATTCCATATATTAAGCGGCACAGTTAGTGCTTTCCTTAAATATTGCTCCGTCTTGTCGCTACAAGACCGCGAATTTGAAAAAACGCTAGAGCGAAACGATGTGACTCCCACCAGGATGCATAGAAGTATATAGGGGGATCTGTATTCGTTTAACTTTTCAAAAAAAACGCGAATTATGCTGAAACACATTCGAAAAACATTCAACTCACCGCAGTTAAAACGATGTTAACTATTTCCAGTCTGCTATGAGACGCCAGTTTCTTTCTCCTACTTTCGTTTTGAACGGAGATGGCCATTTCGCTGTGGCCCGGAAGTAGTAGTCAATTTGCATATCTAATAGTTTATGAGCCGGGTCACAGCAAAATGGTCGCATCCGTTCAAAAAGAAAGTTGGGGAAAGAAAACTGGCGCCTCGTAGCAGACTGGAAATAGTAAGCGCCGTTTTAACTGCGGTGAGTTTAATGTTTTTCGATATTGTTTCACCATAATTCCTGTTTTTGTTGAAAAGATTAACTAATACAGATCCCCCTATATACGTCTATGCATCCAGGCGGGAGTCACATCGTTTCGCTCTAGCGTTTTTTTCAAATTCGCGGTCTTGCAGCGACAAGACGGAGCAATATTTAAGGAAAGCACTAACTGTGCCGCTTAATATATGGAATTTGGAACGGATCAAGACCAAAATGATTGAAATCGGTGTTGAATTGGCTTTGCTGTAAGACTTTGAAAAACATGACTGTTGAGTTTTCCGCCGTTGATCTGACGTAGTTAGGTACCTTTCAATACATATATAGACCCGAAAGGAAACTTTTTTCCGGGTCGTGTTTTTCTTGTTTTTCGGAGTGGTTTAGGGTTCAAATAGATAGTTTTAGGCTAGTTGAACATACTTCAATTACATTTTTTTTTTTTGGGGGGGGGGGGGGTCTATGGATGAGTCCAAGCATGCGTCGGGCACCTTTGATCAAAACAAGATATTGATATTCTTTGTGTATATGAAACCTTTTTACTTCATCGCCTGCTTGGGTAACCTCAAATTGTGACTCGGCCTATATGGATACTCAAGAACTTTCCTTTCATTCAGATGTTCAACAAAACTACTATCAATATTCATGTGACTTTTCCAATTCTGATGTTACTGGTGTTGGTATGAATTGTTTAAACCATCAGGCCCAGTTGATTTCTGAAAATTCGAATGAATGCTCTATACATAATCATAGTACAGTTGATAACTTTTCATGTACTTATAAAGAATGTGTAACAGAAAGCCCAAACAGTTCCAAGCCATGGTTTAGAAACAAAGGATTAAAAATAGTTCATTTAAATATTCACTACCTGTATCCAAAATTAGATGAAATCAAACTACTTTTATCAAAACAAGATATTGATATTCTTTGTGTATATGAAACCTTTTTACTTCATCGCCTGCTTGGGTAACCTCAAATTGTGACTCGGCCTATATGGATACTCAAGAACTTTCCTTTCATTCAGATGTTCAACAAAACTACTATCAATATTCATGTGACTTTTCCAATTCTGATGTTACTGGTGTTGGTATGAATTGTTTAAACCATGAGGCCCAGTTGATTTCTGAAAATTCGAATGAATGCTCTATACATAATCATAGTACAGTTGATAACTTTTCATGTACTTATAAAGAATGTGTAACAGAAAGCCCAAACAGTTCCAAGCCATGGTTTAGAAACAAAGGATTAAAAATAGTTCATTTAAATATTCACTACCTGTATCCAAAATTAGATGAAATCAAACTACTTTTATCAAAACAAGATATTGATATTATTTGTGTATGTGAAACCTTTTTAAACGACACTTTTTCAAATAATGAATAAAATATCAACAACTACAAAATATTTCGTAAAGATAGAAATACTGTAGGTGGGGGACTGGTTATTTACATTAGAGATGAAATTCCATGTGACCAAAGACACGACCTCGAAACCAATTTTGTTAAATCAATATGTATTGAAATTAAGCAGTCTAATTCAAAACCATTTATATTACCATACCTTTACAGGCCACCCTCGTCCAAAGTCCAATGGATCAAAGACTTTACTTTTATAACTGAAAAAGCACTATCAGATGAAAAGGAATGTATAGTCATTGGAGACTTTAATTTTGATCTGATGAAAACAGATTACAATTCTAAATCCTGGCTTGAACTGATGGAATCAATGAATTTTAATCAGTTAGTTCATGATCCCACAAGAGTAACATTGCATTCTGCTACATTGATAGATCATGTTTTTTCTACCATTCCTCTTAATATTTCTGATATCATAGTACCATGTTATGCAATAAGTGATCACTATCCTGTTTGTATTACTCGCAAAATATCGTCGTCATATGAAAGGTCCTGTACATAAGACAATAACCTACAGATCTATGAAGCATTTTAATGAAAATCAATTTCTAGAAGATCTATCAGGCCAACCTTGGTTTCTCGTGGATACATATGATAATCCTGACGATTCAACTGAATTATTCTTAGATATTTTTAAATCGATTTTAGATAAACATACTCCACAAAGAAAAAGACAAGTCAAAAGAATTAACCAACCAAGCTGGATGAACCCCGACATATTACAAGCAATAAAAATAAGAGATCACTTTCATAAGAAGAAGGACAATATTAATTACAAAATTTGGAGACAAAATGTTAAAACTCTCATAACTGAATCAAAGCGGCAATTTTACAACAACAAGATTTCATTGAAAAACCGTTATACAAAAGATCTTTGGAATAGTCTTCACGACCTAACTGGCTTTAAAACACAGATACACACGAACTATATTGATGATGCAAACGGAATACCTATTACAGATTCCTCAATTTCAGCTATTGTTTGAAATGATCATTTTTGCTCGGTGTTTCAAACAGTACAAAGAAATAGTCAGATCCATGATATCAATAACAAAACCAGAATTCTTTCAGACAGTATCGAGGAGAAACTTAAGAATACACCCTATTTCGTCATTCCCAATGTTAGTGTATCTTTTGTTGAAAAGCAATTAAAATCACTTGATACTAGTAAGGCTACAGGCTCTGATGGTCTGAGTGCCAGATTTCTTAAGATGTCTGCATCCGTTATTGCTCCTGTGCTTACAAAAATTTATAACAACAGCTTACAAACCGGCATTTATCCACAAAAATTCAAAAATGCAAAAGTCGTAGCTATTCACAAAAAGGGGGAAAAGACTGATAAAGCAAATTACAGGCCAATCTCTATTTTACCAATTATTTCTTTAATTTTTTAACGACATGTAAGTGTTCATTTAAAAGAATATTTTGAAACTAATAGTTTGTTTTACTCTAGGCAGTCCGGTTTTAGAAAGAACCACTCTTGTCAAACTGCTCTAATCAAACTATTAGGCGACTGGATTGCTGCCATTGACAAAAATGAAATTAATTGTAGGTACAATATTTCTTGATCTTTCGAAAGCGTTTGGTTTGGTTGATCATGGTATACTATTAAAAAAGTTAAAGCAATATAAAGTAGACCGGGGTGCTCATTCTTGGTTTTCTTCTTATTTGGAAAATAGACTCCAACAAACTCAAGTATCTGGGGTGAGCTCAGACCAAAAACCAGTTGTATCAGGAGTTCCTCAAGGCTCAATTCTAGGGCCATTGTTATTTTTGATCTTCATAAATGATCTACCACTTACAACCACTCATTCTACACCTGATATCTTTGCTGATGACACCACACTTTCTTTTCATAGTTCATCTGTTAATCAAGTTGTTGAATCTCTAACTCAAGATATATTTAATGTTAACTCCTGGTGTGTTTCAAATCGCATGTCTATCAATGTAGCAAAAACCAAAACGATGATAATTGCATCTAAACCCAATGCTAAACACATTCAAAACTGGTTGCCTTGTATAGAACTTAGCAATGAAATAATAAATTATAGTTCCGAGGAAAGGTTGTTAGGAATTGTAATTGACAAAACTCTTACAAGTCGACGTTGTTCTGGAAAAATGCAATTCGTTGTTATATTTGTTATCTAGAATTAAATCATTCATTTCTATTCCAATACGAAAATTATTTTTCAACATATATATTTTACCCCATCTTGATTACTGTTGTATTATATGGGGAAACTGTAACAATTCACAAGTGGATAAACTCATAAGATTTCAAAAAAGAGCCGCACGAGTTATACCTGACAAAGATTTTTCCACCCCATCTAAAGATCTATTCAATGAACTTAACTGGTTAACGTTTCCAGGAAGAGTAAAATTTCAAAAAGCTGTTTTATTATATAAAATATTCAATGACCTTTCTCCAGATTACCTGAGAAATATGTTCACTCATACTTCTAACATCCATGATAGAACGCTGAGATCATCTTCTAACTTTCAACTCTACTCACCTAGACCTAAAACTGAATTGTTTTGAAAATCGTTTATTTATTCCGGATCATCCATTTAGAACAGCCTGCCTTATCATGTGAAAAATGCCAGTTCGGTTATTCAATTCAAAAAATTGTATTTACAGTCGACAAAGCTAAACGATTAATACTATTAATAATATCTTCAGCATTATAGTTCTTTCACAAAACAGACATGTGTTTCAATTTCACCCCTATTCTTGACATTTATTCACAAGTTAACTGTTATTTAGAAGTTCCTCTGATTAGGCTCTTCACTGTTTGTCTTTGTTCTTATTCTGCAAAAGGTGTGGATCCTGATTTATGGAGAAGTGATTGCCAAATCTTTATAGTCAGGGTCTTTACGGTTTGTGGCACATCTTCTGGTTTTTAAATAGCCTCCCTTGATGTGATTTATAACAGATTGCCTGCTTTGTGTGAGATATGACATATTGTTGCAAACCGGGTGGTCTCTGACCGGAGGACTCCAATCTGGGTCCTATTAACAGGGCCTACAATGTTTGCTGTATTCTACCGTTGTTAATGGTCTTGTTGCCAGTGTTTTATGTTAAGACACAGACCTATTATATACCGTGATAAGATCTCTTCAATCGTACTATGAGTTTGGTGTTGATTTCATTTATGTATATCTATATGACTTTGCTAATGTACCAATCTTGCACTCTTTTATTATCGCAAAATTCTATAAAAAATCTGTTAATTCGTAAACTCGGTAAAGTAGTTCGGGGCATAAGTTTATATTGCTTCTCCTCCGATGAATATTTACTAGCCAAATTATTGTATATACAGAGGATGAGAAACAAACTGATTTTAGTGCAACATTCGACCTGTATTTGGATATTACTTGTCTTACATATCCGTGTATCTGTATTTCTGTACAGCATTCTACGCATGGATCTGGTATTTAAGGTGTTTCGTCCATGATTGGTTTTTGGATTTCCGCCGACTTCCGTGGGTGTACGGGGACGGTGTTGGGACGTGTTCGGTTGTTTTCGTGGAATTTTCGCGGCCGCGAGAATGCCCGAGGACGTCCGGGGTCGGCCCGGGCACTTGCTCATTGCGAAATCAGTTATGGATGTTAAGCATCTTTTGACGGCGTCTGATTTGCGTCATCTGATTACGTAATATATTCACGTGATGGATGACGTATGCATTCGCGTCATAAGCACTTGACAATATTTGGTATACTATTAATTAATGGAATTCCCAGTGTTTAAAAATAGTCCTGAAACCGCCTGAAAATTCATGACGTCATTTATCCATGTCATCTTTTGCTGACACAGTCTATGTACATGATCCAGTTTGTCACTGATATCGTTAGTTCTAATCGATCTAAATCGTCAACTCGGTGAAATGGGGTTGCATTTACCTATGAATTCCACATGCAGCCTTTTTGCACCAGAGCCAACGATTTTTGAATTTCAATTTCAATTTCCCATTGCAAGCAATGCCGATCCTGATGAGAGGGATCATACAGGAACTACTCACTCATCCGGGTCTACACTGTGTGTGGTAAAAATCGTGCTAAGCACATAATGGATTAACTCAGATCTGTTTATCACCAGTGTAAGTTTGGTGCTTATGCAAAATTATTATGAAAGCATTACAAATTGTATATAATTGTATATATGTAATTGTATATATGTTTTCTCTCTGTTTGAGGGCCTCGTGGAAGATTGGTCATAACCAAATGAGTACTCTCGTTAAATAAAGTCTTTATTATTATTATTATTATTATTATGTTTACACATGAGAACTTTCACGACTTACTTGTGACATGATACAATACTCTTATGACCCGAGTAACCTTTTACCTAATGAATATTCATGTAAGAAATAATGACAATATGAATATTAGTTACGTGTAATTTAGGCAGTACGACTGATCGACTGAAACTGTGGAGTCAGATCCGGGGGCTCTTTCAGGAGTCCTCTAATCTGGGTATACACTGTTTGTCTAGGTCCTGTTAAAGGAACACTGAATACCAATGGATCAATATAAATGTGTTCTTATCCTTGTATATGGTTTGATTTATTACAAGAATGTGTTTCTTTAAATTAATGCAATTATTTTAATTTTTGCCCGTTATTGTTCTAACGTTGTAGCAAAAACCGGTGTTGTTATTTCCATTTCAAAATACAATTAATCTTGCTAATCGGTTTTGATTCGGGACTGATATTAAAGACATACATGGGAGTTTAATGATACAAGATCACTTGAAATCAAATACAAGTGAACTTCTATATCTCGAACTCAAAGATAACTCGAAGTAAAAGGTCGGTTTTTCCAACGTTTACAATACAGAATTGTTCTAAAATGTATCACTCTGTATATCTAGAAACATATGTGACAGCTTAATGCAGGTCTAACGTAATGCTGTAAGCTTCTGCAGGAACTTGCAGCTTTACTTTAGACTTGCATTAGGCTGTGAACTTGTGTGACTGGAACTTTTATCATATCGATGTACGAATATAATTATGGACTCTTGAAGTTCGAGATCTTGAAGTTCAATTTTAGATATTGACGTAACGCACACGGAAGCTGATTATTACTATTCCCACTTCAGGTTTGATTACATGAAATGTAAAACTTTACAAGTATCTGCATATTAATATTTGACCCTTTAATTTTTCCCGCCCTTTTAAATTCCAAGGGCGTGAATTTCTCATGACCTATATATTGTATTTTAAGTTTTCACGCTTTTGCAAACGCAGTAGCCCAGATCAGATAGCAATTGTAGGAAGCATCAGATCAATGCCTGCTTTATTTGCTCATGGAATTATATAGATATTTCACTACTGTTGTTTTGTATAAGTCAAGTAAAAAAAATATACATTATAACAATGAGAATATTCATGAACCGATCAATTCGTGCAAACATGTTCATTATTTTAGCATTTACTCAATAAATACGCTTTTGCCACACCTTTTCAGCCTGACTTGGATCTGTATGATCAGGGTCCATGCTTATAAAGCGTTTTAGTTGAGTCTGAGTTCGTTCTCAAGCTTTTGACTGGTCAGATTTGAGTTCTCAAGCTTTTGATTGGTCAGATTTGAGCCGAAGGCTCAAATTTGGTCAAATCTGACCAATCAAAAACTTGAGAACGATCTCAGACTCAACTAAAAGTTTTATAAGCATGGACCCATGTCTGCTCTGTTTGCTTATGGTTTAATGTAGATACGGTTTAACAGATTCTTGCTCGTAAATTTGTTCTGTTATAACACATTAATGTAATTAATATTCATGATGGCATCTTTTCTTACATGAATATTCATAGAGTAGAAGGTTAAGAGTTAAACTAGTTTTCATAATCCAACAACAGCGATGTGTGGATGCCTGCCTTTAAGTGCAAAGAAAAACACGTGTCGGAAGAACTAGTGTTTGGAATCGTTGACCCTGAGACCATCTCTATTCTAAATGTGGAACACTAGACACGCGACCGTTTGGGGAACACGCACCGTGATAGCTACATTGAATAATATTCTTGCAATATTATTTCAAATTATACAACATCAAGACATTATTCTCGAATTAATTCAAAACATGGAATTAAATTGTTCCTTCATTTTTGTATTGACGTAACAAAAACTGACAATGAAGTTCAATTTCGAACCTTCTGAATGTTGGAAATGAGTGTACTGCTATCTGCAAATAGTGTAGATCCAGATCGGAGGACTGTTAGAGGAACCCTCTGAACTGGGTTTGCACTGTTTGCCAACTAGCATGGTATTCTATGTCATTCTGAATGGATTTAATTGTTAAACAATAGTAGACTACTCCTCTTTGAAACTTAGTCTAGTACTTCTGCGGCTTAAGTGACACATGACTGTCACATACAAATAATTTAGATTCTGGTGAGATGCCACGTAACTCAGAGTAGTTTCATCAAGATCCAAACTGTTTGACACTCTGCAGATATGCATGTAGTTTTCTCAAATGGTTGATCGAACCAGAAGTAAGTAAATATATATAACATAACGGAGTATGGGGAACATCACATTTTCTGCATGTACTAACCGTGAAGTAAAAAAGGGAACTTTCACTCTGAAAGCCGCAGGAAGCTTAAGACAGAAGCCTTCTTAAGTGATCAATAAATGAATAAACATGACTATGTTTAAAACAGATGGTTGCTTAACACAGGACAAAGGTAATGCAGAAAGCTGCTTTAGGGGTTTTCTGTATAACTTTCCTCCTGCATAAAGCTATAATCTGGCTTTAGGAGTTGGAGTTTCTGGATGGTGGCCGCTTTAAAGAAGGGCCTACTGTAAATGGGTTAAATCTTTTGGCGCCAAATTTAAAAATGTCATCTGCAAAAATAATTTTATATTAAATATATTTAAACTAAATAATAAAGGTATATTAGTAAAGCATTTGTTTCTTAAAACCTGTATGCTTGGGCTAAAAAAATACAGAAAATATTGGAAGTCCCAGGTCTGTACTGGGACTGTACTGTTTTCAATGGTGCCAACAGGCGACATTTATGCCAAAAGAGTTAAACTACGATATATACGCTATAATGTATGCAACTGTACCTATAATACTAAGTATGAGTGAAAATAAAGCTTCGTCACTGACTACGGAATTAGAAAATGTCTGCAATTTGCATGCCAGCAGGTAATTATCACAATTGAGGTTCTATTATTTTAGCTAGTGATTTATCTTTCCCTGGTGACATAACGCAGGCATTCGCTAAATTGTTTAGAGAAACATGCTCGTCATCGTCGCCAGGTCAAACAAAGTAGAACACGGACAAAGTAGGACACAGACAATAGGGCACCGAAAATGAATCAGTCAATCAAGCGGTTCGCAACGAGGCCATGTGAACGGTATGCAACTACAAATGACCAATATTATGTAAACAAAACGTGGCTGAAAATATAAAGACGACATATTCCACAGTTTGTTGCTGATATGTTTGCTGCAAATAATCATCCAAGTACGGAAAACGGTGGACAGAAACGTGATATGCTATCAAACATTTGTATGTACATATGTAGCTTATCTAGTGTAATTCACGTGTGAATTATACTCTAAAATACCCGAGTGTTTGTAATTTTTCATGAACATATCAATCATGAGTATGATTGTATATTATACTTAATGACTCTTATAATCACTCTGTCTTCATGAGAAATAACTCTGTAGGCAATAAGCACATATGAAGGATTTTTTTTGCATATTACGACTGTATTTGTTCGGTGCTAAACGAAGGTCACTTTTCATGTGTACGTTGCTCTCTAAATTCAAATTCAATTTCAGGATACAGATCACGTGGTGTGTACGTACTGTCGGACACTCTTCGTCACATGTTTCTGTGCATGTAATTGAACTCGATGAAAATATTTGTTTGAAATTTGTAAAACGGAGATTTTAGATTTTCAGTATATTTTAGGAATGTCAAAATGTTCAAGTGTGTGTGTACGATGTACCGGTGCATGTATATGCCAAGTTCATAATTTCTGTAATCTTCTTTTCCATAATGGATCCATCAATCGAACACGGGACCTCAAGATCTTGAGTCAGACACACTACCGTCTGAGCTATACCGGCTGGGTCTTCAACAAAAGCACTGCGAGGCGGATCTTATACACCCGGAATTGATGTTTGTAAATAAACTAGAAAGATGTTCCTCGGAATACTTATGTCGGCTGCCTGCGTACTGACCCTCTTCCCCAGTTTTAAACTTGACACAATCACAGTACATGTATACATGTATATGGGTATAACATAAATCCAGCTATGATGCTACGTACGATTCAACCGTATCGGTAGTAAAGAATTTACAGACATATCAGGAAATATGAAAAGGGAAATAACTCAAATATATTGAAAGTAGAGCTATGGACATTGTGCATGACACTTCCACTCATCAGGCTTGTTCCATATGTGAAGATTTTTAATGCCATCAGCAGAATAGGACATTTTGGCCGGACAATACAATGAAATGGAGGAATACTTCCAAAAATACTAAAGCTAGAATTATGGACCTTGTGTATGACACTTCCTCTTATCAAGCATGTTCCATGTGTGATGTTTGAATTCAATTGCATCAGTAGAATAGGAATTATTGAACAGACAAAAAAGTAAAAAGGGGAATAACTTCAAAAAACACTGAATCTAGAGTTATGGACCTTGTGCATGACACTTCCTCTTGTTAATCATGTTCCATGTGTGATAGTTGAATTCAATGGCATCAGTGGAATAGGAATTATTGGTCGGACAAAAACCATAAACAAGAGGGTCATGAGGCCCTGAAGAGCTCACCTGAGATAACCCCGGGGCGGGGCCATTTTTGACCCAGAAGTTACCATTAGAACAACCTTGGTAGAGAACCACAAGGCAATGCCGCAAGAAGATTTCTAAAGAGTTTCCTATGAAAAACTGATAAGCGCCGGGGCAGGGCCATTTTGGTCCAGGAGTCATAATTTGAACAAATTTTGTAGAGGATCATTAGATCATGTTACATACCCAAACATCAAAGGTCTGGGCCTTACAATCTCAGAGAAGAAGATCTTTAAAGTTTTTTCCAATGAAAACTTGATAAGCCCTTGGCCTTACAGTTTCAGAGAAGAAGATTTTTAAAGATTTTCCTATGAAAAACTGATAAGCCCTGGGGCGGGCCATTTTTGGTCCGGGGTCATTATGTGAACAATCTTTGTAGAGGGCCATTAGATCATGCTACATACCAATTAGTAAAGGTTTAGGCCTTACAGTTTCTGAGAAGAAGATTTTTAAAGATGTTCCTATGAAAAATGATAAGCCCATGGGCGGGGCCATTTTTTGTCAGGGGGTCATAATGTGAACAATCTTAGTAGAGGACCATTAGACCATGCTATATACCAAACACCAAAGATCTACAGTGTCAGAGAAGATGATTTTTAAAGATTTTCCTATGAACAACTGATAAGCCCTTGGGCGGGGCCATTATTGGTCCGGGGTCATAATTTGAACAATAATTCGTTCCCCCTAGCCACTGGTGATTCTGACAAAATTTGGTAAAAATCAGGTCAGCGGTTTCAGAGGAGATGTCGTTTAAAAATGTGGACGGACGACGGACGCCGGACACTGGACGGCGGACGGATAGCGGTCACAATAGCTCATCCTGAGCTCAGGTGAGCTAAAAAGGGAAATAACTCCAAAAATACTGAAGATACGGTTATGGACCTTGTGTATGACCCTATCTCTCACCATGCCTGTTCCATGTGTGATGTTTGAATTCAATTGCATCAGTAGAATAGGACTTATTGAACGGACAAAAAAATAAAAAGGGGAATAACTTCAAAAAACACTGAATCTAGAGTTATGGACCTTGTGCATGACACTTCCTCTTATCAATCATGTTCCATGTGTGATAGTTGAATTCAATAGCATCAGTGGAATAGGAATTATTGGTCGGACAAAAAACATAAACAAGAGGGTCATGAGGCCCTGAAGAGCTCACCTGAGATAACCCCGGGGCGGGGCCATTTTTGACCCAGAAGTTACCATTAGAACAACCTTGGTAGAGAACCACAAGGCAATGCCGCAAGAAGATTTCTAAAGAGTTTCCTATGAAAAACTGATAAGCGCCGGGGCAGGGCCATTTTGGTCCAGGAGTCATAATTTGAACAAAATTTGTAGAGGATCATTAGATCATGTTACATACCCAAACATCAAAGGTCTGGGCCTTACAATCTCAGAGAAGAAGATCTTTAAAGTTTTTTCCAATGAAAACTTGATAAGCCCTTGGGCGGTGTCAAGTTTGGTCCGGGCGTCATAATTTGACACAATCTTTGTAGAGGGCCATTAGATGATGCTACATACCAAATATCAAAGGTCTAGGCCTTACAGTTTCAGAGAAGAAGATTTTTAAAGATTTTCCTATGAAAAACTGATAAGCCCTGGGGCGGGCCATTTTTGGTCCGGGGTCATAATGTGAACAATCTTTGTAGAGGGCCATTAGATCATGCTACATACCAATTAGTAAAGGTTTAGGCCTTACAGTTTCTGAGAAGAAGATTTTTAAAGATGTTCCTTTGAAAAATGATAAGCCCATGGGCGGGGCACATTTTGGTCAGGGGGTCATAATGTGAACAATCTTAGTAGAGGACCATTAGACCATGCTATATACCAAATACCAAAGATCTACAGTGTCAGAGAAGATGATTTTTAAAGATTTTCCTATGAACAACTGATAAGCCCTTGGGCGGTGCCATTATTGGTCCGGGGTCATAATTTGAACAATAATTCGTT
Source organism: Azorinus chamasolen (assembly GCA_963576725.1). Taxonomy (NCBI): domain Eukaryota; kingdom Metazoa; phylum Mollusca; class Bivalvia; order Cardiida; family Solecurtidae; genus Azorinus; species Azorinus chamasolen. The sequence continues at coordinate 98,476,651 of OY755238.1, read as the reverse complement.
CCCCCTAGCCACTGGTGATTCTGACAAAATTTGGTAAAAATCAGGTCAGCGGTTTCAGAGGAGATGTCGTTTAAAAATGTGGACGGACGACGGACGCCGGACACTGGACGGCGGACGGATTACGGTCACAATAGCTCATCCTGAGCTCAGGTGAGCTAAAAAGGGAAATAACTCCAAAAATACTGAAGATACGGTTATGGACCTTGTGTATGACCCTATCTCTCACCATGCCTGTTCCATGTGTGAAGTTTGAGTTCAATGGCATCAGCAGAATAGGAGATATAGGCCGGACAAGAAGTATGACGACGCCGACAATGACGACGACGACGGACAACAAAGTGATCCCTATGTGTCTGCCATGCTTCGCAGGCGACACAAAAATCAAGGGGTATAATTCTGGAACCAACTATCCGACTTAAAACAAAAATCAGTCACATGCATAACTTTGAGTCATTGTAACTCATATTTCAAACATTGAATTCCATTCATACATGTATGGGGAGTTAGCCGTACAAGAGATTGCTGTCCGACAGACCGTGTCACTTCTAGTATCGCTTACTCATCCGTCTTCAAAAGAAATGTTTACTCAGTCCATTACAGATTGTGGTGGGCAACTGCAGCATATAAATATACATAGTTGACTTGAGATTGAAACATACACACATTCTGTAATATATTCATCAAAAAAGAGACATATAGTTGCAGCTGACACTTCAGCCGTTTCCCACTATGCTTATTATTACACTGACCACTCGGTTATGGGCGGGGTTACCTAATCGCTTGTAGAAGGTCAACCGATGCGCACTTCTTAATTCATTGAGTATTTTCATTCATATTATGATCACGTGATTTATTCATGTGACTGATATTTGTATATCCGTGCGCATATCTTACACATTGCTATGTTTTGTGGATTTTGTTTAGTTTTGCACATACTAAGTCGAAGCTTATGTTACGAGGCATTTTCATTTCAGATATAGTATACCACGATTGGTTCCGGATGCCGTGTTATTCAACACCTTTTGTATCCATCGAATGCAGGTCAATACAAAATGCAGACTCGGTTTTATTGAGTCTGTTCATGATCAGTTAAAAGTGCAATACTGCTTACGCTAGCACCGGCATTCAATTTTCAACACTAATTAATCAATCAATGAATCAATCATTATTGCATTCTGCATTACAAAATGCTCATAGCAAACATAATGTATATACAGTAGTAAATACATAACTCATACATCTATCATCTTACTGAGGAGCTAACGTATTGTCAGGTTCATGAACAGAACATATAAAACTGTCTAAACTTATGATGGCATATATGTATATGAAGATATTGAAGATATACATGAAAATAACATCGAAATTACAACGAAACTAATGATCCCGAAGGATCAGAAAGCATAACAACACTGAGATTGAAGTACTGGGCGGCTTTTTAAGGCAGTTGTCCGCCACACAATTCTCGGTATCTAAAACTACAACCCCTTGTCGAAAACTGTGTAAATATGACACATTTTAAAGTGCGTTGCAGGGCCAAACATTCCTGTGACCATATGCTATTTTAACAAATTAACCTAATTAATATTCAACATTTCATTATTTCTGAACATGAATATGCATGGTGTAAGGGGTTAAATGAGTACAGGTATACTTACAGAAGTGCGCTGGGGTCAGCAGTGTTTCAGTACATGAACAGACTACCACATTTTGGATCAAACATCTAGGTTAGAAAGGATAGTATTTCTTCGAATGTTTGTCCTGAGTTTGTTTTTCACCTCCCTTCAGAATTTAAAACAAAACCGTTACGAGAGAGTGGCATTACATTTTGAACAACATTCGTAGTTTTGCATGAATAGCAATTAGTTCTTTGCCATCACCTGCCTCCATGAAAACCTGTCTTTAATATATTTTGAGATTTGAAAATGTTTTGCCATCATTAAGAAGTTTTCAAGGGTATACTACATATTCATATTAGCTGTTACGAATGTACTCTGCCCAAAACTCGTCTACTTAATTTTTGAAGCTCACCAAGTTTGCTCTGTTCTTGAACCCTTTCCCTCACGCATCTGCAAACAGGGTAGATCCAGATCAGACGGCTTCTATAGCAAATGTGTGAAACCACGTTTATATGAGGAAAAGTGTTAATGAAATGTGTATACCCGTACGATGTAAAAAGTATCTATGGCTAACAAAGGTTCAGATAAGATGCGTAGATTAAAATATTTTCAAGAATAACATCTTATTTTCTCCACCAAACTCGTATTATGACTACTCTTTAGAATCGTCTCGAAGCCATATACTGTGACTCTTCGAGACAATTCTATAGTGTGGTCATAGTATAGGGTTTGATGGAGAAATGACGATTGTGGTATTTGGGTAGGCATCCTTATCTGTAGCTCTGGCAAAGATTAAACCTTCGACAGATGTACAAACGAATAGACACTCAGAAGGTCCCAACTTACTTAGATCTTGGATGCATGGAAATTTGTTTGTGAAACAACATGCCTACCGTGGTCTTGAATTTTGATTTCGTGTTAAAACATACATTTGTTCTTTAAATAACACAGACTATATTTGTGCAGTAAGAATGGAATGTCCAGTCTGAACTCTGTATCTTGTGTATCATAATTCATAACACATTGCCTAGTGTGGAATTCCTAATATACATACACATGTATCGAGTGTGGAATTCCTAATATACATATATATATGTATCAAGTGTGGAATTCATAATACATTTTGTATACATATACCAATTGTGGAATTCCTAATGTACATACACGTGTATCAAGTGTGGAATTCCGTATATACATATACAGTAAAAGGTCGATTATTCAAAAACTAATCAAGTAACATTATACTTGAAACTTGAAACTTAATCACTTGGTTAAACGCCTATTTTTGCAAATAATGCATTCAATGGCGTTGTACATTGACATAAATAAAACCAGAGACAAATAAAAATCGAGGATATACAATACACGAATATACATTTAAGAAAGCATAAAAACTAATATCCATAAAACGATGGTTAAAAAACCGCTATAATATACTAAAACCCAGACTTTATATAAAGTATTTTATACATCTTAAACACACGGACTGTTTCTACGAAATATTTAAAAGTGAGTCAAAGTGTCTGAAATAATGCGTTTTTAATTTTCTTTTAAAGGAATCAACATTTTCTGCTCTTTTAATCTCGCTAGGAAGCCCGTTCCAAAGTCTGGGACCTGCTTCCCAAAACTTCTATCACTAAAGGTCTTTCTCTTGTTGAAAGACACAGCATACAGCTCTTGAACTTTGTCTGCCGATCTCAGACAGCGTGTTGGGGCTGGCTTTACGAGAAGTTCTGTCAGATAAACAGGAGCGTGGTTGAGAGAGCAATTGTACATGTATGTCAATATCTTACAAGTGACCCTAGCTTTGATACGTAACCAATGTAAGTCTTTAAGAGATTGTTTGGAGCTGTCTGACCATTTCCTATTCAAAACGAGTTTAGCGCACATATTTTGGATTCGCTGTAGTTTATCTATATCACACTGTGCAATTCCGTATAGGATGACATTACAATAATCTAAATGAGAGGTCAATAGTGAGAGAACTAAATTTTCAGCAGATTCTTTTGTCAAGTATTTCCTAATACATTTTATTCTATAGTAGTTCAACATGGCAACGCGACACTTTCTTTTCACGTGTTCTTTGAAGGTTAATTATTCATCGAGAAAAGCACCTAGGTATCTAATACACGTTTCCGATTCAACAACATCTCCTGTGATATCAATTGAATGTGTAGTACATTTGTTTAGCTGTTGCTAACTTCCAAAAATGATGAATTCAGTTTTTGCTGTGTTCATTTTAAGTTTGTTTTCGTTCATCCAGTTATTGATCGTTGTGGCACATTCTTCAAGGTTTTGAACAGCTTGTCTTTCACTATTGGACGTAGTTTTAAAGCGTTTACTTGCAATATGGTCATCAGCGAAACCGTATACTGAGAAAAATGGAGGAATAACATCGAACAAGGTTCCTGCGTATGCAAGGTAGAGCCAAGGACCAAGGCCACTGCCCTGTGGAACACTGCACTCCAACAAACGAGGTTGTGATTGTGACGAATTTACATTCACGTGACAGCTTCTAGGTCGTAAGTAGGAGTCCAACCATTTCAGAGCAATGTTACAAACTCCATATTGACTCTTGAGAACATCGAAAAGAATATCATGGTCAACAGTATCAAAGGCAGCACTAAGGTCAATGGCAATAAGGGCAGTTACTTCCTGGTTCTCCATAGCCTCAAGTAGGTCATGAACAAGTCTCAATAAGGCAGATTCGCAAGAGTGAAATCGTCTGTAAGCCGATTGATTTTTGGGCAGAAGGTCATGGTTAGTTACGTGGAGCTTCCTCAATAAGTTTTGACAGAAAGGAAAGATTGCTTACGGGTCTGTAATTTGACAGTTCTAGTTCCAATCTTACTTTCTTGGTCTTATTATGGCTTGCTTCCATTTGGATGGGAAAACACCATGTTTCAATGAAGTGTTAACTAATTTTGTGATAACAGGTAATAGTTCATCTAAAGACAATTTTAATATCTTTGTAGGCAGAACATCTAATTCACATGACTTTGTCTTGAGCTCGTTTATCAATTTTCTAATTTCTTCTTGACTCAGTTCTTCAAATTCAGTAAACTGTACAACATCTTTCTGAATGGGCTCAACGTTTTTAAAAGAATTCAAAGAATCTCGAATGATCCGTATATTGTTCATGAAATAGTCGGCAAAGTTATCACTGAGGGTAATCTCACTTTCGCTAGGAGGCAGTGGATTTTCAGATTTAGTTCCTGTCACATTATAGATCTTTCAGACAGGTGGCAGCTTAATGCAGAGAGACAATCAGGTAGAAAGCTCCTCTATGAGCTTTCTGCGTGACGTTTACCCTGCATTAAACAGAGACACCTGTCTAAAATGCATGAACTCGTAAATACTAAGATTTCTAAGTACAGTAAAACCCCTCTATAACGACCACTAAATAACACCAAGTTGTGTGTGTTAAATGCAGGTGGATGCTTAAAGCAATGTGAAAGTAAAACAGAACGCTCCTATAGGAGCGTTCTGTTTTACTTTCATCTTGCTTTAAGCAACCACCTGCCAAAACACCAACTAATTAACACAATTTAGTGGTCGCATTAGCGGGGTTTTACTGTATCGAGCTTGTAATGTACCAGTAACACAGTATGTACTGGTTACTGTGTGCCTATAACTAGCTTAACCCTTACAATGCTAAACTTTCAAATGGACTATTCTAAAATTCAGGTCAAGCTTATGGTGAACATTTAGGTATATGTCTAAAGAAAAGTGTAACATGAAATGACCCTCTCATCTGAGTCTACATTGTTTACAAAGGACATTAGTGACTTGAATCCCGGACTGTAAGGGTTAACCAGCTTTAAACTTATTTTCTTTCTTTAAAGTCCAAAACCAATGGCAAACAGTAAAACAAAGATTGTTAAGAAAAAATAAATCTGATTAAAATATGTTAGTATTTCGACTGTGGTGGCAAATAATTGTAATGGGTCTGTGCCTCGGGAAAAGTTGAGCAGACAGTAATTCTAACAGCAAACTACGACATAGCCCTTTCCTCCATGAATATTCATGAAAGAAATAATGATGTGTGTGAATTAGATTTATTGTTATAATAGAACATAGATACAACGGGGTTTGTCATGGCAGAAACTGTAGAATCATATCTATATTATATATTAAGCAAACAGAGCAGACCCTGATCAGACGGCACCTATAGGGGCCGTCTTATCTGGGTCTTTTCTGTTTGCAAAGGCGTAGAAAGGCGTTTTTATTGAGTGAAGGGTTAAATCCTGTATTGACTTATTAACCTTCACCCCGCCAGAGACATATACATGTACAGTAAAACCTCTTTATAACGGCCACTAAATTGTATTAATTAGTTGGTATCTAGGGCAGGTGGTTGCTTAAAGCAAGGTGAATGTAAACCAGAACGCTCCTATAGGAGCGTTCTGTTTTACTTCCACCTTGCTTTAAGCAGCCACCTGCCTCCAACACAAAATACTTGATGTAATTTAGTGGCCGTTATAGAGATGTTTTACTGTATGTATATGTCTCTGATCCCGCTATCTGCGACCAGAGTCGCAGTGCAAACCAGCTTCTATGCAGATGAGACGCCGAGTAACTCATCTGTCTCATCTGGATCCAAACTAATTGACACAAGGTTGACACTGAGTCAATAGTTTCTTAATAGCTTGTGTTATGATACTAGGTCAGCTTAATCGAATTGGAAATAGTCGTGTCGAGACGATTCTACAGAGTAGTCAAAATATAGGATTGGGTGGAGAAATGACGATTTTAGTATTTTGGTGTGCACGTTTATCTGTATAAAGTATGGATCCCGATGAGAAAACATATGGACTAAAATATCACCAGGATTCATTAGTTTTATTGCAGAGGTCCAGATAAGATGTGTAAATTTAAACATGTTCAAGAATAACTCTTTATTTCTCCACCAAACCCTACACTGTGACCATTCGTTAGAATCGTCTCGAAGAGGCGATTTTAAAGAGTGGTCATAGTATAGGGGTTTAGTGGAGAAATGATGATTTTAGTAATTGGGTACATAGCTTTATCTTACTCTAATCTAACTCTATACACATCCGTTGCCAAGACAGCCGTTGAGTTAAATCACAACAGAAGTTTTAAATTTCGGGTATTTATGAGAGGAAGCATTCCCAGAAAATCAAGATGAGATGCCTAAATTTAACCCATTTGCTCCAGTGGATTCTTCCATGCTTATATACATGTATATTGATATTGGATAAGTCTATATTTTATCTAAGGGGTGTCTGGTCTAAATTTTCATTTTTGTTTTGTTTTATATTGAATTTCCTATCAGCAAATAGTGTATACTCTGATCAGACGCTGCATTATGCGGCGTCTGATCAGAGTCTACACTGTTTGCCTACGTCCCATATATGGGATCGTGGGAGCAAATGGGTTAAACATTTTCGAATCGTTATTTCTCCACCAAATTCTATACTGTGAACATTCTTTAGAACCGTCTCTAAGAGACCATTCTAAAACGTGGCCACAGTATAGGGTTTGGTGGAGAAATGACGATTTTAGTATTGGGGTACACACCTTTTGTCTTTAACTCTGCTTCAAGTTTGGCTTGTTGAAGGTAGGTCAATGGCTCTTCGTCGATCTGAAACATTTTTAGATGTTGAATGTGCGAGGGCGAACATCATGAGTCTTCCCTCCTCTATAATAAGTTGTAATAAATTGGACTATGGTTTATATACTTCTTAGTATGAGTAAAATGAGTTTATTTTCAAGCATCTGATTGACCACATTTGAGCTGAACCCAAACTCTGACCAATCAGATGCATTCGAATGAACTCAGAGTCAAACAAAGCATTTTACAACAACACAGCTTGTACGCCAGGAAATACTTTAAATTATTTTGAAACGACTGTAAACCCCAAATCAACATCCTCATCAGTAACGCCCACTACTTCTCCATTTTTGGTATACAGTAAACCCCCTCTAAACCGGAATTCTATTAGAGAAGAATTAAGATACTTTTAGACAGGTGGCTGCTTAATGAAGGGTGAATGTAATGCAGAAAGCTCCAAGAATGAGCTTTCTGCATGACGTCCACTCTGCATTAAGCTGCAACCTGTCTACAAGACCGATATTCATACACTAAATTGAACATCCGGTATGGAGGGGTTTTACTGTACTTGTCCATATGTATCACCAGACATTTGTCAGGATTACTAGGGTACGTATATATTTACCTTCATTTTCTAAAGTACAGTAGAGCCTGCCTGAAGCAACATTAAAAGAATCTAACACTTGGTCTTTACCACTTTACTACATAAATACGCCTTTCTACACCCCTGCATATATCTCCTATAAGAGCTATCTGAAGATATGAATTACAATTTCTGGCATGACCAATACTTCCTGTGCTATTATAATAATTCAATCTAATTAATATTCATAACTGAAAATAAAAATAAATAAAGCTTCTTGTATCTAACGTCATTATTTCTCAAATGAATATTCATGGAGGAAAGGGTTACAGCGAGTGGTAATTTAATACATATCGAAAGCAATGCAGCAGGCTCCTATTGGAAATAGGTGCATTGCTTTTGCCCATTATTAAGCAATATCACTTGATTTTTAAGACTCCTATGTTCAATAAATGAGATTTTTTTCTACTGTAATCGGACACCTAATCTTCGCTCTAAAGACCACAACACCACGCATGATATTATGGTAATCCCTAAGAAAGCATACATTTTAAAAGAATGTCATAAATAAAGTATTCGTGCAAAAGACATTTAACAAGTAGAAATTCGTCTAGAAAAAAGACTGGCCACGCAAAACATATTGAACAAGAAGTATGACCGCCTTCTAACAGTACATTTATATTACTTTGTTTAAGATTAGACTGACATACAGTTGAACTTCGATATCTCGAACTCGGATAACTCGAACTTCGGGTTAACTCGAACAAAAAGTTCGGTCCTTCCTAAACGAAATTGCTTTAAAATGTATCACTATGCATATCTAAAACACATGTGGCAGCTTAATGCGGGTTTAAAGTAATGCTAAAAGCTCCTATAGGAGCTCTCAGCATTACTTTAGACCTGCATTAAGCTGTGAATTTGAATATTTGTCCATCGTTGAAATAGGATAACTCGATTTTCTGTTATGTCGAACTAATTTGTATAGTCCCATGAAGTTCGATCTATCGAAATTCAACTGTAGTAGCATATAGTGTTGACCCTGCTCAAACAGCTCCTTGAGGAGCCGTTTGATCTGGATCTGCACTGTTTGTATCAGCGTGTCAGTCCGAATACTTAGGTAAGTAATGTACTTTCATTTGTGTTACTTCAGAAAGGTTTACGTTCCATACTCTGCCTCGTGCTAAATCATTTTTATAGTCATTTCCCTATTGAGTTGATTATAGATTATTATCAGAATTTAACCCTTTCAACCCAGATTTGTCGAAGTGGAATTGTCCACCAGTGTTAAACGAAAGAGTTCACTCAGTATGAAAGGTTTAAACTTGATAAAGGGTGATGAAAGAAAAACAGTGCATACTCTGATCGGAGAGATCCTCTAGGAGCCTCTGATCTGGGTCTACACTGTTTGCAAATGACAGTACATGTGTGTCCCCGGGCTAGAAAGGGTTAAAGATATTTATCGATCTACAACACGTGTTTTTGTTTTCTTTAGGCCACTCTTACATTTCATTTTAGTAAAACATTATCTCGTCTGCTCGACTTAATTAACCCATTTGCTCCCAGTGGATTATTCCATGCTTATATATTGGATTACTCCATTTTTTATCTAAGGGCTGCATGGCCTAAATTTTCAATTTCGTTTTGTTTTATATTGATATTCCTATCAGCAAACAGTGTAGACTCTGATCAGACACCGTATTATGCGGCCTATGATCAGAGTTTACACTGTTTGCCTACGTCCCATGTATGGGATCGTGGGAGCAAATGGGTTAATAGCTTGTGAACTTCATCTTGCTTTCGGGTGGGAATGGAGACATGGTTACCCTATAACCGTTTGAATCGAGGAATGAGTATACAAGAGTTTACAGTCAGTGTAGACCCAGATCAAATGGTTTCTAGAGGAGCCCTGTGTACAAGGTCTGCACACATTTGTCATTCAAAATCCTCTGGCAAATTAGACCCTTTCATACATAATGGACCCCGTCGCTAAACAATGGTGGACTATTTAATTTTGAAAGGTAAGCTTTAAAAGGAGTGACGGTGATTTAAAACAGCGAGTCATTGTTGCAAAGGATGGGCCTAATGCATGAGCAATTCGCTAATATCAAAACATGAGACTTATTTTAGGCAAATACTAAGCGTATTACATGTATTAGGAGTGGTGTCATACAGAAAATATAATAACGTCACTATTTCTATTTTAAACAATATTGATAGAATGCAACTAGTTTCAAAATGTTTAACCCATTCCCTCATAGGCTATTTTTAGATCCAACCTTTTTGAATAAATCTACCGAAAAGGAGCATTTACTAGAGAAAAGGAAAATTTTACAATTGTACAGACTCGAAACCATTGTGGTAAATGGAATACTTGTTCTTTTGCAGCAAATGCTGTAGTGATCACAAAAGGTTTCAAAACGTGACTTTTACAGTGGCGTCAAAAGGCGTCAATATGAGGGAACGGTTTGAGGTACTTTGAATTATGTCGTGATTACAGTTCAATATATGAATATTAAATATTTCATCGATTTAGAAATTAGAGAGTGAAGACGGCAAACGGCGTGGATCCTTATCCTTATCAAATGTGTGTTCTTTAAATCTCTCTGATCTGGATTTTCACTGTTTCCTATCTTGCATTTTATTAATTGTTACTAAAGACATTTAACTTTTTGCACTATAAGTAATTTTTCGTTTGCAACAATAGTCGTCTGCTTCAATTCTAAAAATAAAATTTCTCTCATTTCTTTGCAAAATTGTGGTCAAACTGAGATCCAAACTGTTTGCATAGATAATCACAGTTTCGCCGCTAGCGTGCAAAGAGTTAAATAACTTTGTAAATACACAGTCTGTGGGTGCAGACCATATTATCATTTTATCACATAATCTGCCTTCTGGGAGTGCCGTAACAGGGTGCCATAAATAGCGGAAATGCACTAGTGCATTTTGTATGCAAATTAGCAATCGTTAGACAATCGTATCGCTCTTTTAAAAGTTAGCCAATCGTAGCACCCCATGTGCGTCGTCCGTTGTATCACTACACTGTCTGAAAGCAATGGCCGAAACAGCCATCAGCTATAGCATGTTTTATTTTCTATGGCATTTTTGTGATAAAAAGATTCGTACATTCGTGTTCATTACGAATTGTTTTCATGAAACTCGTTTACTATAATGATATGACACTCGCTAAAGCTCGTGTCATATTATTATAGTATACCCGTTTCTTAAAAAACAATGTGTAATGAACACTCATGTAAGATTCTCTATATAATAGCAACTGACTTGGTTCTAAACCGTTTGCTATAAACAAGCATCGTTCCTTTAGCCTATGCAAATTTGAGTGTGCTATGTAGTTGTGTATATCTTAGAATATAACGGGAAACTGTGTAACAGTTTAAGTCAAATAAAACATTCTGTATTCTATTCTTAACATAATCTGCGTATCCAATTTAATAGATATATATCCTATCATTTTAAACTTGCAAAATCTAAACAAAGATGTTGCATTGTAGAATACACAATCTACATTGCTCAGTGTTCACAACACAATATGTGCCTAATTGATTTCGCTGACGGGTTTGGTACAGAATAGAATAGATCCCGATCAGATATTGACCGGTGCGGTGACGGACCAGAGTGTAGATCTACATTGTTTGCAATAAGTTATTCATTTTATTACATCTCATGTTTACCGGAGTATGCTTGCTGATATTATTCATACAGAGGTATCAAACTCTATCTTGTAAACTCACTATGACAGTTTGACAATTGAAAATGCAAATTATAGGCTTATCGAATAACCTAGATCTATTCTCAACAATTATTTTAGAGTCAATAGATACCTGATACCTGTCGCCCGTGTCTATAACTACCCTATGAAATATCATGCAAGGAAATATGTCTGTTTGAATACTAACTAATTTAAGTTTTATAATGACATACAGTAAAACCTCTCTATAACGGCCACTAAATTGTGTTAATTAGTTGGTATTTAGGGCAGGTGGCTGCTTAAAGCAAGGTGAAAGTAAAACAGAACGCTCCTATAGGAGCGTTCTGTTTTACTTTCACCTTGCTTTAAGCAGCCATCTGCCTTTAACACAAACTATTTTATGCAATGGCCGTTATAGAGAGGTTTTACTGTAATTTAGTGGCCGATATAGAGAGGTTTTACTATATGAAAGTTGTAACATTAAGCCATGGCAGAAATTGTAGAAACTATAATTCATAAGCAAACATATTAGCCCAAGATCAAACCGCTCCCATGGTAGCCGTCTGATTTGGGTCTTCTCTGTTTGCAAATGCGTCAAAATGCGTCTCCATGGAGTAGAAAGTTAAAGTCAGATGTAGAGAGACGCGACACAGAATATTTTCCATTACGTAGCAGTTATTATTCCCACCATTATTGTAAACTTCATTTATTTATTTTTCTTGAGCGTAATTTAAGTTTAGTGCAAGTCGCATGGGTAAAATACAGATTGTTAACCTTTTCATAAGGTCTACAATACTCTCCTGAATTCGAAGCAAATCTGAACGCGAAAACTGAACGATAATGTAATTATTTTAGTACTATATTGTCGTTACCTTTTATCCATCTGTAAAAAAAATATGTCCGCTCAAAATCTGACATGTGAAAAATAATGATATCGTGAGTTGTTAAAATAGCACATTGACACAGTTCGAACCTATGTGGCGAAACTTGAGGAGGGCACATAGACTCAGACTTATATAGATAATGTGTATACTGACTGGTGTAATTTCATACAGAACAACATATACAACAACATCCCACATGAAAAGGTAACGGGTGGGTACAGAAATAAACAATACCATTTTGGTAAACCAAGGTGGAACGAAAACTTGACAAGTATGTGGTCAAATGTTCGTACTCCGGAACATAAATTGACTAAATGCACTTCAAAGTCTGATCGAGTAAGGCTTAAAGCTGAGTTTATTTCGGTTCGTAAAGTATTTGATACCGAGGTACAAAAGTTGAAACGTAGGTACTGGTTCGGTATTCAAAATGAACTTTTACATGAATGTGAAGTGGATAAGACTACTTTTTGGAAGTCCTTTGGCATAATTGGGGTAAATTGTAAATCAAAGTACGATATTCCAATTGAAATTGTTAAAAATGATGGTTCCGTTTAATACGATTTAGCTGAAGAGTTAGAGAGATGGAAACGTGATTTTAGTAACGTATTTAACTGTTCTGACTATGATTCTGCTGATGCCGTGAATGAGACAGTGACCGCAGATGACAGTCACAATGCTTTTAATGAAAATACTAGTATTATAATATTGAAGTAAAAGATGCTGTATATGTCGCAAATAAAGGTAAAGCTAGTGGGTCTGACAGCATTCCAGCAGAAGTTTTGAAAAATGATTCAGCTGTCATATATCTCCATACTCTGTTCAATATCTGTTTTAACGATGTTAGTGTGCCTTCGATCTAGGGGAAATGTATTATTAGTCCTATCCCAAAGTCATCAACAAATGACTTAAGGGATCCACTATCTTATAGGGGTATATCTCTAGCGTCATCTGTGTACAAAATGTATTACCCTATACTAAACGAACGGCTGTCAAAGTGGGCTGAGTCAAATGGCAAGATAGTAGATGAGCAAAATGGTTTTCGGAAAAAGAGGAGTACAATTTAGATCACATTTCATCGCTTACAAATATCATAGATACGAGAAATCAGCTACGTAAATCGACATTTAGCGCTTTATTAGACTTTCAGAAGGCTTGTCATTCTATTAACCCTTCGCTTGCTATTCACGTCAATATACCTACCTGTAAATAGTGAAGACCCAGATGAGACAGCTCCTGCAGGAGCTGTCTCATCAGGGTCTGCACTATTTACAAGTTGATTGTTCAACCAGTGCACTCCACAGCAGTGATTGCACAGTGAAATACTTGTACACAGTGAAGATATATGTAATTATACAACAGGGCATGGATAAAGAAGGAGAAATGTATTTTAAAATTCAGCAAGCAAAGGGTTAACAGAACTAAATTGAGGAAGAGGTTGATTGGCATTGGAATTGCTGGAAATGTGTATTCTTCTATTAAGACCTTATTCTTCAATGTATCTTCCTGTGTGCATGCTAATCATCAATTCACTGGTTGGTTTAATGTTAATTGTGGACTCAGACAGGGGTGTTTGTTATCTCCCTTGTTATTCAATTTGTACATTAATGACCTTGCACTTTATTTGAAATCTTATGGCAAAGGTATTGTCTCTAACGAGGAGATAATTTGCATTTTGATGTACGCTGATGATATAGTTCTGTTTGAACACGACTTAAAATATTTTGTTAAACGCACTGGACGTATGGTGTTGCAAATGGGACATGGATGTAAATATAAGTAAGAGTCGAATTGCACATTTTCGCAGACCATCAGTTCCAAGAACAGAATTTGTTTTCAAATGCGACGACTACTGTTTAGAAATAGCTAGTAGTTACACTTATTTAGGCATGTTCATAAATGAATTTCTTGATTATGAGTATGAGGAGTGTTGCACGCAGTGCTAGTCGTATACTTGGGTTGTTAATTTCAAGGCTTACCATTTCATGTATTTGCTAAACTATATGATAGCATAGTTTGGCCAGTCATTAGTTACGGTGCCAGTACAGTGCTCCCTCTCTACAACGACACCCTTTGGGATACAAAGATTGTATGTGTTGTTCAGAGGGAGTTGTTATAGGGAGGGAAAATCAAACATAATTAGCTTGTTTGCAGATCCCCAGATAAGGTTATTTCGAGAACTAAGACCGGTATGCCTCTATCAAACCCTATGCTGTGACCACTCTTTAGAATCGTCACAAAGTGACGATTCTAAAGGGTGGTCACAACATAGGGTTTGATGGAGGCATAAATAAAATACGATGGAAAAAAGATGTTTCTGGAGCCATGTTGTTTCGGAAACAGTGACATGCGTTGTTGTAAGGAGGGAATCGTTATTGAGAGAGCCGTTGTATGGGTTTTAAACAATAGTCATGCATTACTGCTGTACAGAATAGAGTCATCCGTTTTTATTTAGAGGTCGGTAAATACACACCTTATGCGGGATTGTTAGGAGAATGGGATGGATTCCAATGCATGTTCAACAGTATACATGCTTAAGCAGATTCTTTGTTAGAAATTCCTGTACGCAATCATGTCGTTTAAATAAACGAATTGCCCTTTGGTATTTAAGTAAGGATGCGTTATGTAAAAAATTGTTTTATTATTTCCAAAAACTGATCCGTGATCTAAACATTGATGTTCAATTTAGATTGTCAAATCCCGTTTCTAAGAATGTTGTTGATATTGTCGTTTGACCTTTTTTAGCGACATGGTCAATCCATATTAACAGTGTGACTGGTCCGTCTGGTAAAGGCAACAATAAATTGAGAAATTATTGCAGATTTAAAACAGAATATCAGACGGAGAAATATTGCCAAATGATATTGCCCCTTAGACATAGGTCAGCTTTTGTTACGGTTAGATGCAGTGTGGCCCCGTAGAAAATTGAAACTGGGCGGTATGAATACATTCCGGTACATGACCGAAATTGTCCCTTCGTGATAAGATTGAAACAGAACAACACGTATTACTAGAATGTAATTTGTATGAAGACCTGAGACAGGTATTGTTCGAAAAAGTCGTTGATATTAATGGCAAGTTTACTTGCCTTACTTCAGATGTTAAATTTGCATTTATTCTTTCCAACCATGTTATGATACGTTTATACGCCAAAACCTGTTTTAATATTTTACAGAGACGTATGTGTAAAAAGTGTTTTGTTTTCGTATAACATAGAGATGATCTTTATAAACTCTGAAGCACAGTCTGATAATCAAATTGATTCTGATCTGATCAGAGACAATGTCAGATTTATTATACTTATTTCTTAATTATGTGCAATAGTACTCATATTAATTTTCAGCTTTCTATCCATAATTGTATGGCAGATTTTAGCATCAACTAATTAGCAACTGTGTTTCAGTTTTACATGTACAAATGTAATTGATTTCTAAGCTGATAATAGTGTAGTCCCTTATAACTCTTTCTTTGAGTGGCAATATACAGATTTTATGATATATTGTATAATGAATAATGAATGTTATATGTATATTGATGAGACTTAAATAAAGAATACATGTATAATTATCTATCTGCATTTCAAAGACACCAGTGATGTAATCCAACTTTTAACAAGAAATGTCGACACGACATCAAACCGGGTTTTCCTTCAGTATTAACTGGTGATTTCTAAGTTCAAAGGGGCATAACTCCCAGAACAAGAAATGTGTCACAGTACGTGACAAATGCCCCAAAGCAAAGCACTGACAATATGCGTTTTGTAAGCAGGCCTGCAATATGCAACTGCAAAATGAAAATAAAGATTGCATAGTAAGACCACAACTTGAACCCAAGTTACCCTAAATGACAATCTTTTTTTCATATTTGAGGTCAAAGGTCAAGGTCATGGCCACATGACCTACAAAAAGTATGCAATATTCCAGCATCCGAAGATAAACTCATACACCATATTTAGTGATCCTAGCTGATTCGGTGTAGGGATGACAAGCTGTTTTGTAAATGAAGTCAAAGGTCAAGGTCATGGTCACACTGATCTTTAAACAGTATGCGACACTGCTATCCCAGGATCTACTCACAAACCATATTTGGTGATTGATCCTAGCTGAAGTAGTGTAGAAAATATGCTCTGGACAAGCCATTTTTTAAAATGAGGTCAAAGGTCAAAGTCATGGTCACATTAACCTATAACTAGTATGTGATCCCAAGACAAACTCACACACCACATTTGATGAACCTAGCTGATTCAGTGTAGGAGGTAAGGTCAAGACAATTTTTATTGTAAATGAAGCCCAAGGTCAAGGTCACATTGACCTATAAATAGTATGCGACACTCTGCCATCCTAAGATGTACTCACACACACACCATATTTGGTGATCTTAGCTGCAGTAGTGTAGACGATATGCTCAGGACAGGCTTTTATTTGTAAATAAGGTCAAGGTCACATTAACCTAAAATTAGTATGCAACACTCCGCCATCCCAAGACAAACTCACATGCTATATTTGGCGATCCTAGCTAATTCGGTAAAGGAGGTACATGCTTCGGACAAAATTTCTTTTGTAAATAAAGCCCAAGGTCAAGGTCGCATTGACCTATAAATAGTATGCGACACTCTGCCATCCCAAGATGTACTCACACACAATATTTGGTGATCATAGTTGAAATGATGTAGGAGACATTTTCCAGACAAGCTTTTTTTGTAAATGAGGTCAAAGGTCAAGGTCACCTTGACCTATAAATAGTATGTGACACTCCACCGTCCCAAGATGTACTCACACACCATATTTGGTGATCTTAGCTGAAGTAGTGTAGGAGATATGCTGAGGACAAGCCTTTTTTGTAACTGAGGTCAAAGATCAAAGTCACATTGACCTAAAAATAGTATGTGACACTCCGCCAACCCAAGATTAATTCACACACCATATTTGGTGTTCCTAGCTGATTCCGTATAGGAGGTATTCTCCGAACAAGTGTTTTTGTAAATAAAGCCCAAGGTCAAGGTCACATTGACCTATAAAAAGTATGCGACACTCAGCTATCCCAAAATGTACTCATACACCACATTTGGTGATCCTAGCTGAAGTAGTGTAGGAGATATGCTGAGGACAAGCTTTTTTTTGCAAATGAGGTCAATGTTCAAAGTCAAGGTCATATTGACCTAAAAATAGTATGTGACACTCCGCCAACCCAAGATTAATTCACACACCATATTTGGTGATCCTAGCTGATTCCGTATAGGAGGTATGCTCCAGACAAGTGTTTTTGTAAATAAAGCCCAAGGTCAAGGTTACATTGACCTATAAATAGTATGTGACACTCCGCCATCCCAAAATGTACTCACACACACCACATTTGGTGATCCTAGCTGAAGTAGTGTAGGAGATATGCTTCTGACAAATTTTTTTGCAAATGAGGTCAAATTTCAAGGTCAAGGTCACATTGACCTAAAATAGTATGTGACACTCTGCCAACCCAAGATGAACTCACACACCATATTTGGTGATCCTAGCTGATGCCGTATAGGAGGTATGCTCCAGACAAGTGTTTTTGTAAAAAAAGGACCCAAGGTCAAGGTCACATTGACCTATGAATAGTATGCGAAACTCCGCCATCCCAAAATGTACTCACACACCAAATTTGGTGATCCTAGTTGAAGTAGTGTAGGAGATATGCTTCGGACAAGCTTTTTTTTTGCAAATGAGGTCAAAGTTCAAGGTCAAGGTCATATTGACCTAAAAATAGTATGTGACACTCCGCCAAACCAAGATTAACTCACACACCATATTTGGTGATCCTAGCTGATTCCGTATAGGAGGTATGCTCCAGACAAGTGTTTTTGTAAATAAAGCCCAAGGTCAAGGTCACAATGACCTAATAAAGTATGTAAATACTCCGCCAACCCAAGATGAACTCACACACCATATTTGGTGATCCTAGCTGATTCTGTATAGGAGGTATGCTCCGGACATGTTTTTCTTGTAAATGAAGCCCAATGTCAAGGTCACATTGACCTATAAATAGTATGCGACACTCCGCCATCCCAAGATGTACTAACACACCATATTTGGTGATCCTAGCTGAAGTAGTGTAGGAGATATGCTCCGGACAAGCTTTTTTTGTAAATGAGGTCAAAGTTCAAGGTCAAGGTCACATTGACCTAAAAGTAGTATGTGACACTCCGCCATCCCAAGATGAACTCACACACCATATTTGGTGATCCTAGCTGATTCCGTATAGGAGTTATGCTCCGGACATTTTTTTCTTGTAAATGAAGCCCAATGTCAAGGTCAAGGTCACATAAACCTATAAATAATATGCGACACTCCGCCATCCCAAGATGTACTCACACACCATGTTTGGTGATCCTAGCCAAAGTAGTGTAGGAGATATGCTTCGGACAAGCAAAATCTGTAAATCCAGTTAAAAATATACATGATTTTGACCTTTGACCTCTAAGTATGACCTTGACCTTTCAGCTATTGATATGGTTTTTTCATGCGACACGCCGTACCGTCTAGAGGAACATTTATGCCAAGTGATTTCACAATCCATCCATGGAGTTCTAAGTTACAGCCCGGACAAGACCGGGCGGACGCACATATGGACTGACACATTTTTAAGTTCAAAGGGGCATAATTCCAATATTAGTGAAGCCAGAGTTATGGACCTTGTGCATGACACTTCCTCTTATCATTATCTTTCTATGTATGAAGTTTCAATCCAATGACATGAGCCATTTAGGAGTTATCGTCCGGACAAAACTGGCAGCCGCCCGCCCGCCCGCCCGTCCGCCCGCCGCCCGCCCGTCCCCCCGCCCGCCGTACATCAGCATTTCAATAACCGGAGTTTTCCGTGGAAAACCCGGTAAAAATCCACGACCCCTAAATTTAAATCTACCCCCCCCCCCCCCCAACACACACATCCCTTTGAAATCCTGGATCCGCACCTGCTCACCCACATCCATGATACCATCCGTTATTAGTCCCCCACCGGTTACCGGTCGGGGGACTATACGTTTGCTCGATTCCGTCTGTCCGTCCGTCCGTCTGTCCGTCCGTCCATCTGTCACGCTTCGTGTCCGGGCCATATCTCCTACAAAGTTAGGCCAAAATCATTATAACTTCACACATTGAAGAAGCATGATGAGGGGGAGTGTCATGCACAAGGGCCATAACTCTAGCATCAATATTTTTGGAGCTATTCCCCTTTTACATATTTTTTGTCCGGACAATAAATCTTTATCTACTGGTTCAATTGATTTGAAACTTCACATATGGAACAATCATGATGAGGGGTAGTGTCATGCACAAGGGCCATAACTCTAGCATCAATATTTTTGGAGTTATTCCCCTTTTTCATATGTTCTTGTCAGTCCGTCTGTCACGCTTCGTGTCCGGGCCATATCTCCTACAAAGTTAGGCCAAATTCATTATAACTTCACACATTGAAGAAGCATGATGAGGGGTAGTGTCATGCACAAGGGCAATAACTCTAGCATCTATATTTTTGGAGTTATTCCCCTTTTCATATTTTCTTGTCCAGTTAATAACTCTTTATGTACTGGTTATATTGATTTGAAACTTCTCATATGGAACAAGCATGATGAGGTGTAGTGTCATGCACAAGGGCAATAACTCTAGCATCAATAGTTTTGGAGTTACTCCCCTTTTTCATATTTTCTTGTCGGGACAATAACTTTTTATTTACTGATCAATTGATTTGACACTTCACATATGAAAACAATCATGATGAGAAAAAGTGTCATGCACAAATGCCATAACTCTAGCATCAATATTTTTGTAGTTATTCCCCTTTTTCCTATTTTCACTCTCTGTCCGTCTGTCACACTTTGTGTCTATGCCATATCTCTTACAAGGGTAGGCCAAATTCATACTTCACATGATTATTACCCATAGCATGGAAGTGTGTCACGCACAACACTAGTCACCAGCTCTCAAGGTCAACGTCACAACTTTGACTGTTACACTCAGAATTGTCCATTATCTACAGCTTGATTATTACTCATAGCATGAAGGTGTGTCATACACAATACCTGGCCTTTTATACCCAAGGTCAAGGTCACTTTTTGGTATGAAAGTAGGTACTAATACTATTCAGGTGGTCATGTATATACCATGGTCAACCACACCATGGATGGGTGGGGTGGGGAGAGTGGAGTTTTTTTTCAGTCCGGTGGGGGACTCATGTCTTGCATTGCAATACAACATGCCCTTGTTTATTACATGAAAGTTCAGAGGGTAAAGGATTAAATACAAAATTGAATGTACATATATTATACAAACTATAAATTCTGTTATAGCAATTAGAATACACGGTCGCTCCTCTTTCTTATATTCTCGTCTTCTAATAGTTTTTGAATCCCACTTCTGTACTGTGTAACTTACATTCTTATTGTTCGACCTATTTAAAGATAATGACAAAGAAAGACATTTTTGTGATATATAATATACTCGTATAGGTCGTTCTGTCTGCAATTGTTCTCATTCCTACTGAACTTGACATTGGTAAAGGGAAAAAACGATAGATACGTGGAGTGGTCGCATCTGGAAGAATGTAGAACATCTGTTTTTCTCCCTCGTTAGGTGTCAGATGTCAGAAAAAATACAATTAATAATCATTAGATATCTTATAGTTCTATATGACAATGCAGGGAATTATCAGCCTTGAACTTATCATTTTACAAGTTAGTCGCCTACGTGAATTTTGATGTACAGGATTTATTCTTCCCTCTAGTCATTTCTCACGTTTAACCCATTCCCTCATATTGACGACTTTTGACTTCTCTGTACAAGTCACTTTGTGAAACCATTGTGATAAATATAGCATTTGCTCCTATAGGAGCAAATGCTCTATTTATCACAATGGTTTCAAACTACAAAATTCTAAATTTTCCCTTTTCTCTAGTTAATGCTCCTTTTCGGTAGATTTGTTCAAAGAAGTTGTATCTAAAAATAGCCTATGAGGTAATGGGTTAAACGCTTTATGTCGCGACTAGATCCAGAAGGAGCCGTCTGATCAGGGTCTACTCAGTTTGCTTATGGTATAATGATGATAGATCTGACTCTACAATTTCTACTAATACCCAAATTTCCTATGTCCGTTAGCCATTATAAAACTTCAGCTGATAAATGTTCATGATGTCATTGTTTCCTAGGTATTTCAGCATAACAATTACTTTAGAGTGGTTTTAGAGTGTAATCAATATTTGAGAGAGGTTTTAGAGTGTAATCAATATTTTAGAGAGGTTTTACAGTGTAATAATTACTTTAGAGTGATTTTAGAGTGTAATCAATATTTTAGAGAGGTTTTAGAGTGTAATCAATATTATCAATATTTTAGAGAGGTCAAACGGTTTGAGAAATCTGCTGACATGGTTTCAAACAGTTTGGATCCTGATGAGACACTGAAATACTCGGAGTCTCGTGTTAACCCAAGCTGTCTAAAAATGCGAGTCCAATCTCGGAAAGCAGGTAAGTCTTAAATACATTAATTCTGTCTTACGTGCATGTTTATTTTTTTGTACATCTAATCTCGATTTTGGGTTATAGAGAAATTAGATTTGTGTGTGCTTGTTTGTTTTTCATTTGGAAATCATTCTCAAACTATTTAATTAACTCTTTCCCCTCATATAAACGCGTTTCCATGCATTTGCAAACATAGTAGACCCAGATCAGACGGCTCCTATAACAGCCATCTGATCAGGGTCTGCTCTGTTTGCCAATAGAATTTGATAGTTCTGATTCTTTACTTTTTAAAATAGCTACACTGTTCCACCTTTCATATTTCATTACAACTACAGTAAAACCCCTCTAATGCGACCACTTAATGAATAAACATGGCTGTCTTTATAAGCAGGTGGTTGCTTAATGCAGGACGAAATGTATGCAGAAAGCCCCTATAGGAGCTTTCTGCATAACTTTCGTCCTGCATTAAGCTACCACCTGTCTTTGCCACCCAGAATTATGTCCCTTTTTGGTGGTCGCATTAGAGCGAGTTTACTGTATTTGATCCATGAATATTCAGTAGGTTTTGTAATTTGAAATAAACATAGAACAGGGAAAGGGTTAACCCTTACTATTTTGTGAACAAAAATAATGTCTGCTCAAATCTGGATTAGCTGCAAGTTTTACTACGTCCGATTCTATAAAGCTTTTCTCAAAACTATTGAACGAATTGCAAACAGCTTAGACCCTGATCAATCGCCTAGTTGCTAGGCGCCTCATCTGGACCTCATCTGTTTGCAAACACCAGTTTGGTCGGTAATATCTGGATAGGGAATAACCTTGTTTGTTTCTATGGATACATGTATGTTGTATTTTATTCTTAAGTTATGGTACACTAGAGTGACACTCGAGCGCATTGCCTGATGTTTCTCTTTCTTTATCAGTGAGTGACACCCAATCACTAAATAAACTATTTATCCGAGGCCGTATGTGTTTAGAACTCATTCCGACTTCAATATCGTATTATGCAGAACCTCTCTAAAGCGACGTATAATAAATACATAGGGGTGCCCTGAAAGATATGTAGTTTCTTAAAGCAGAACGTAAGCAATGCAGTAAGCTCTTACAGGAGGTTTCTGCATAACATTAATTTTGTCCTGCATTAAAATGCCACCTGTATTACATTGCCATAATAAGATATACAGTTGGTAGTCACTTTAGAGAGGTTTAACTGTATGCATTCAAAGCTTGAACAGCAGTCCTATTTCCACTGCGCAGTTTATGCAATATTCTCTATGCCTTCAATACGGATCTTTGAATCTATTAATAGACCAAAGCTAACAGACATTATGGTTAACCGTTAGCAAACTATAGGCGAATCTGTGCTAATATTTGCAAACAGTTTGGATCCAGATAAGACGACGAATAGAACTGTGTCTCATCGGGATCCGGATTATTTGATATTCAGATCAAAACATAGACATTCTGATTTGAAATCTGAAGTGCAAGACATTGGCTAACCGCAAAACTTTGCTTAGCATGCTAGAGAGAATGTAGTTTAGTTGCCTTGACCCTTTCAAACGAACTTTTCCAAAACTGAAACATACCAAGCCTACCGTAAATATTCAGGATATTTTT
The DNA here is from genome assembly GCA_963576725.1 of Azorinus chamasolen. Taxonomy (NCBI): domain Eukaryota; kingdom Metazoa; phylum Mollusca; class Bivalvia; order Cardiida; family Solecurtidae; genus Azorinus; species Azorinus chamasolen. The sequence continues at coordinate 98,453,185 of OY755238.1, read as the reverse complement.
AAAGAAAAACATAATATGACAAACAGTGCAGACCCTGATGAGAGGACTCCTTTGCACTGTTAACCCATTACCTCATAGGCTATTTTTAGATACAACCTCTTTGAATTAATCTACCGAAAAGGAGCAATAATTAGAGAAAAGGAAAATTTTAGAATTTTGTAGTTTGAAACCATTGTGATAAATAGAGCATTTGCTCCTATAGGAGCAAATGCTCTATTTATCACAATGGTTTCACAAAGTGACTTTTACAGAGTCGTCAAAAGTCGTCAATATGAGGGAATGGGTTAATAAAAGACATTGGTTACTGATTTCCCACATTTAAAGGGTTAATTCTTGCAGTTGCAGAATGCAATCGTCAGTAGATTTCTGCTAAATAAGCATTTAACTCTTTCGCCGCCGCATTCGCCCAAAACTCACTCATAGGACTTGGTACAGTGGGCGAAGCTGTGATTACCTCTCAAACAGGTTGGATCTAGATCAGACACCTGGCTGTCTCATCAAGATCCAGACTGTTTGACACTGTACTTATGTTTTGAGACGAAAATGAAGGAAACTCTCCTCTTCCACTTAAAACAGACGGCAATGCGAATCGATAATACGTACAAATCGATAATACTTACAAACCGATAACGCGAACAAACCGACAAAACGTACAAACTAATAATACACGTGTACAAATCGATAATACGTACAAATCGAAAATACCGACAATACGTACACACTAAGAATGCGTACAAATCGATAATACGTACAAGCCTACAACACGTACAAACCGACAGACCGACACACTTATAATAAGTATATGTACCGATAAACACAAACCGAAAATACGTACAAATCGACCTAACGTATATATCGATAATACGTGCATATCGATAATACCTACAAATCGATAATACGTACAAAACCGATAATACGTTCAAACTGATAATAGAGTAACGTCTGAATTTACAATAACTATTGCTGTATATAACATGCAATATATTGTAGTTTATCGAAATATCTCGAAAACATTGTTGGGTTGAGTTAGCTGCCAAGCAGGGCCAACTGTATCCCGGTAGAGGGTTTCAGATACAGATAAATATTTGGGTTCCCTTGCAAATCTAAAACAGCTGATACACAGTTGCATTATCCTGACATATGGACTGATATGACCAAACAGCCCAAGCATTTACATTGAATCCTGAGCGTAAGAGGGACTGGGTGGAGGCACTGGATCCATGTTATCTTTAAAACCTTTGATATGAACCTCTCAAGTATCAAACCCGTGACCTTCCACCCCGAGAGCAAACTGGGTGTAGCGAGCTCTATGCGCATGCTATTCACATACTGTAAAAGTCCTCAAAACCGGATGTTAAATTTAGTATAAATATCAGTCTTGGAGACAGATGCAAGCTTAATGCAGGGTGAAAGTCATGAATTTCGCCCTACATTAAGTAGCCACCTGCCTAAATGTATCTAAAATATTTTCTACTAGAACTACTGTACAGTTGAACTTCGATGTCTCGAACTTCAAGGGACCATACAAATTAGTTCGAGATAACAGATGTTCGAGTCATCCGAATAAAAATCTGACCAATATGTCAAGTTCACAGCTAATGCAGGTCTAAAGTAATGCTGAAAGCTCCTGTAGGAGCTTTCCGCATTACTTTAGACATGCATTTCAGCTGTCACATGTTTCTAGATATGTGTTGAATATATTTTAGAACAAATCTGTATTGTAAATTTTGGAAGGACCGAACTTCTAGTTCGAGTTATCCGAGTTCGAGATATCGAAGTTCAACTGTATTTAGAAACATAAAGGGTCTGAAATATTTGAACAAAAACTCATAATTTGGGTGAAGGAAAGGTAATAAGCAAAACAGTTCGGTTTACTATCGTCGAATAATTTGCAGTTTTGTTCACCATACCACGTTAACCATTTTCAGTCTGTTAGTGAATATGTGTATATTTGCAAATAGTGTAGACCCATATGAGACGGCTCCTAGAGGAGCTGCTAGAGGATCTGTCTCGTATGGAGTTGCACTAGTTGCCATGGTAATTCAGTGGATACATTCGATCCACCCTTATAATGATTCACCTATGTCAAGCAGGGAATTTGTAGATCGCACACGAAAGTGCAGAGCGGCACCAGAAACCACAAATAAAATGCACGCTCGCACACGACCTTCATAGAACTGGTTCTTGCCTGTTCCACGCCGACATATTTTAGGGAACTGCGACACTAAAAAGGTCATGTAGTGCCAAAGGATGTAGAACATTAAATAACTCGGCATATTCATAGTGAATTGATTCACATTTGATGACTGTCCATGTTAAGGGTTAAGACGAGAAATGGAAATTTATAATTCTCCACTGAACCGACATGGAATTCTTTGTTGCAACATCCGCCAAAGTAACAAAAATAAATAAATAAAAACAAAAGTGCTGTGTGAATGAAACCTGATAGTCGTTATACGGTGAACCGACTTTATTCAATTATACATACTGGATACAAAATTTAACCTTGTAGTCGTAATACGGAGAACCAAAAAACAAATAACTTAAAACCATTTAGCCAAAAGCAAAACATTTTAAAGGCAGACGTCGGAGTTTGATGCTGTAAAATTACTCTAAAACTATCTACATATCAATATTTTTAAACTCTTTAAACACATTCCCTCGTAGTCTATTTTTAGATCCAACCATTTTGAATAAATCTGAGACTTTTAGAATTTTGTAATGTGATACCTCTGTGATAAATAGAGCATTTGCTCCTATAGGAGCAAATGCTCTATTTATCACAATGTTTTCAATAGGTGATTTTACAGAGGCGTAGAAAGGCGCATTTATGGAGGAAATGGTTAAACCTTTACTCTATGAGTGTGTTTGTAAGAAATTGTGATCTTATGAATATTAATTAGATTAATTTTGAAAATGGTATATTATCACAAGAAAGTTATTTTCAAAGCCGAAACTAGAATTCTACAAGCAAACAGAGCAGAAACTAACCAGACGGCTTCCATAGGCTTAGAACTGCGCATTTATGGATTGGATGGTTAATTGTTGTCTCGGCTAAAAATAGAATGACGGGGAAATTAGTTCGTGACGTACATATACCTCTCTAAACCTGACGTTAAATTTAGCATAAAATTTTAATATCGGTCTTGGAAACAGGTGGCAGCTTAATGCAGGGTGAAAATCATGCAGTAAGCTCCTACAGGAGCTTTCTGCACGACTTTCATCCTGCATTAATCAGTCATTTGCCTGACAGTATCTAAATTCTTCTCTACTAGAACTCTGGTTTAGAGGAGAGTTACTGTATAATCAATTGCAAGGTACCCGACAGATTATGACCGAGGAAAAAATCAAAAAGCCAATCATTGATAGTATTGGAAACCCGTAATTTTAGAATATACATGTAGCTCCTTGTGCTAACATGTTATGGTGTTTAGTGAATGTAATTTATTAAAAATCAAAATTCAAAATCCGAAGTCTACCTTAAAGACATGTCTGAAATCCTAATAGACAACATGCTTGCATTCATAATTAAACTGTGCTCCTTATCCAGCTATACGCTATATCGCGACCCAGTTCACATTTGCAAACAGCTTAGATCCAGATGAGACGAACAGTAAGTCGGTGTCGGATCAGGATCCAGGCTTTTGCAACACGGCCAGTAGTTTCTAAAACTATTAAGCTTAATGGATAACTCTTAACAATGACTGCTACGAAAGTTTCAGATTACATCAGTTTTGATGGCATGTGAAGGGTGAATACACCGTCATATGCATTAACTTACTGTTCTGCCTTAGCACTTGGGAAAGCTTTGTTAGACCACATTCGTAACGGATCACATTTGTAACAGATATTTTACGAATGTGATCACATTCGTAACAGGTAAAATGTGTTACAAAAGTGAGTGTCTGACATGGGGGTTGACATTCGAATCACATATGTAACAGGTTGAGTTCCGGGCTGACATTGATCAATTAGATAATAATAATAGGATTATCATTGTATATGTCATTATATTTCCTTGACAGTCATGTCTCAACTTTTCACAACCTTAATAGTACATTTTAAAGATATAATGTACATACTTCTAATATGTTTAAGGATACCTGCCTCAAATATATTGAAGAGTGTCATATACGTGTATATGCACCCAGTAATGTGATGTTAATGTGTGCCTATGATTAAATAAATATTACTTTTTAGTTCCTTTATTTGCTTTTAAATGAGTAATTAATACACTATGCCAAATATTTTAGCAACTATAAATATAATGATATAGCTTTAGGAAAGAAAACCTTATTCATTTCTTTTGTTAATGTTTAGTTTTTTGTTAAAATTTGAACACTGTTTCATTGTTTGCGATTAGAGATAATGCACATGCACTTTTTGGCTTCCTTTTCTGCGTGAAATATGACGTGTTACAAATGTGATTGTATGTCACATCAAACATCGGCATCGATCACATTCGTCACAATTACAATTAAAATTGCTCGATTTCCGGATCACATTTGTAACACGTGTTACGAATGTGGTCTAACAAAGCTTGACCATGACAGAAAGTTTGGAGTTCCATTAGCTAAGTCCTACACAGACAGTTCATATACAGGAGTTATCTGATCTAGATTTTATCCGTTTGCAAAGGCAATTCTATGAGATAAAGAGTTTACCCTTCTCTACATATAAACACATTTCAAAACGTTGGCAAATATAGTAGACCCAGATAATACGGCTCTTGTAGGAGTCGTCTGATCAGGGTTTTCTCGGTGTGCCTTTGGAATTATGAAGTTTCCACAACAATGAATTCATGAATTCCCTTTGACGTATTTCATATTACTGATTCTGTCTATGAATATTCATAAGGTAAAGAAATTTTGAATAAATGTTAAACAGGAAAGGGTTAATCACGATTACGTTTGAACTTCAATATATCGAACTCGGATAACTCGAAATTCGTGATAACTCGAATAAAACGTTGTCATTTCAAAACAGGCAATACAGAATTGCGCTACAGGTATCTAGAAACACATGTGTCATCTTTAAACAGGTCTAAAGCAATGCTGAAAACTCGAACATCTGTTATCTCGAAATAATTTGTACGGTCCCTTGAAATTCGAGTTATCGAAGTTCAACTGTGCATATGTACAACTATGCACATGTACAGTCTCGAAGAGACGATTCTAAAGAGTGGTCACAACATGGGGTTCGGTGTAAAAATGACAATGTTAGCATTTGTGTACGCACCTTTATCTGGTACTCTGGTACTATATATATGAGGAACTTGCTTTTCTATGTATTTATCTCCTTACTGCATTGCACATCAACGATTCACGCTTGAACGTTTTTCCTATGTTCCCATTTATTCTTATTTTTATGGAGTGATTTCGGATTTTTTTTTCGATACGCCGTTTTCAGAAATGCGTTCTGGAAACATCAATATCCTAAATATTTTTCAACGTCTGTCAAAGCTGTCTGCGTTCTTATATGCAATATTGGAGGCATAAACTAAGTTAATTTATGTGTGAACATATTTACGTCAAATTGCCGTTTACATGTACATATGGATGCTCGGGATGGATGGGAATGGCGGGCAGGGAGAGTTGGGACTACAGGGCCCAGAATGAGTTTCTATGCTCGAACAATAAGAAATAAGTTGGACTTAACGGACGCTTGGAAGTTCAAACGCAGAAAACATTTGAGTGTAGGATTGAAAGCGTGTCAGTAAACATGTTTGTTTGTATTGAGATTTACGTCGTTTTAACAGCATTTCAGTCATATCAGGGTCCATGCTTATAAAACTTTTAGTTGAGTCTGAGAACGTTCTCAAGCATTTGATTGGTCAGATTTGAGCCGTTGGCTCAAATCTGACCAATCAAAAGCTTGAGAACTTAAATCTGACCAATCAAAAGCTTGAGAACGAAACTCAGACTCAACTAAAAGCTTTATAAGCATGGACCCAGGATGTCCAGCTAATTACAGGCGGAGAGTCATATCAGGATGTCCAGCTAATTACAGGCGGAGAAGACCCAGAGGTGTTCCATTGATATCGTATTGTATTCAATTTATATTGTATCGTTGACATGTTATATCTGTTCCTGTTATTATGTATTTTGAATAGTGCTTCAAGTTCCTCAAAGCATTAAGTAGGTAACTTTCTGAAAGTAGGAGATCCTTCGAAAACAAAAGCACCACTGCGAAAAGAGACAATTGCAGACTCGGTTTTATTGAGTCTTTTCATGAGCAGTTATTCAAAGTGCAACACTACTCACATCCCCTAGCACCGGCTTAAACAGTATTCAATTTTCATAACTAAAAGCATTGACATTTATGATCCCGAAGGACCATAAAAAAGAAGTCAACATATGTAACTCGCTTGTACTTTTTGGAGGAGGATGCCTAGGATATTTCAACTCTTTGCTTTGAGACTTTTGTCACAAGTTTCTGTTTTCTGTGACTGTTGGAGAGTGCTTGTGATTGACCTCTTGCAAAATAGTCAAACCATTGACGGGTCACTGTATGCATCAGAATTGGGATAACTGAAAGAAGAAAGCAAAACAGAAAACAGGAAAGCTTCGACCTGGCATTCTGTTGCCACAGTACAATGTACAATCTACATAGCACAAGTGACAATGGTAAATGCTAAAGATGTGAGCATCTCTATGAAACCAATGCTTGAACATCGTTGTAGCCGGCTTTCTTAAGTGCTCTCACAGTTATGCTATTCTTAGGGCATAGTTTGGCATTAGACTCATACATAAACATTGATTTAGATAGCTAGACGTACTTGTCACGATTTTCCCTAAGGGATATAAGAAAAAGTGTGTTTTCGGATTCTTTTCATATCTTTTGATAGCAAATTGGAATAGTTAAACAACTGACAATCAACTTCTGTTATCACCAGTATATATTTACATGTATTGCACAAGTAGCGAAATGACTACTATATATATAACACACAGACTTCTTAACCTTCTTAACCACTAAACCACACAGGTGAAAGTTAATGACTCAAATTTTCCACACAGGAATAAAGTTCTATGCCCGTTCACACAAGGCGGTAAACTTGTAATTAAGTCACATAGGCAAGTGTCAATGTCATTATCCACACAAGTCTCTATTTTATAAACCACACAGGCAAATGTCTATTCCACACAGGACAATTCATATCTATAGTCACATCACTGTCTATGAATAAAACACCCATATATAGGTTAATGCTCTGAATTTATAGAGCTATTTATAGCATCACATACTACCATGCTCTAACTAGTCAAATGCAATTATATCAAGCCATTCAAAACAGCTATCCGCACTGTAGCATAACACTATTTCGGCAATATACAAATAAACCAAGTATGATAAAAGGGTTAAAATATCTGCGAAGAATATACAGATATTGTAAGTACTATAACCATAGTAATGGTTACATAATTGTCTAATGCCAAAGCACTTATACGAAATCAGTTATTATTATAAACCCTTCTGCTGACTAATACATCTGCGCACACATCCAACGCTGAAAAATGGCTAACTTGCAGACCAGTCACATAGCACAAATTGCATGCAGGAAAACAGCATTCCTTTAGTGGAAAAGGGCAGGATAATGGCGTTGTCAATAAATGGCCATGGTCAGTGCTACTCTATATACAAGCCACCTAAAAAGAGTATGAGGGCCTGGCTAAGTATTTTGCTCTACAAGCAACTGTTTGCAAAAACATTCCACGCGAAATAAAAATGCATTTCAGGACGGGGCAGGGATGGGATTTAACTTACAGTGTCTGTCTATCTCAGGCCGCAACAATGAAACCAGATCCAAAGCTATCTACCATGCCAAGTTCCAAAATATCATCCGAACAGCTTAGCCATCTGAGTCTCACTGAGCAAAATGACAGCAATGCATGCATTCCAAAAATAACCACTGGTCAAGCAACTTAGCTGCTTTTGCTAGCTTAAAATATATTTAACGCACCTGTCTGCAGTACTGACAAGATACCCCGATTAGCCACTATACTCTATCAGAAATCAATAATTGTCACTGACCAGAAAAGGACAATACCCAAACTGATTAAAACAACAGTCTGCTACCAATTTGTGACAATACTTAATATAGGGATGGGCTTAGATAGCTATAGACATACATCTTTAGCTTGGTTTGTTTTTAATCGGGGTTTACAGTATTTCAGTCATATCACGACGTCTATTTCAGGTGGAAAAAACAAAGGTTATTCTGGGTTTATACAGCTAGACCTACATATATTAGCATGGCTTTAGATAGCTTGAGCATGGATTTAGACAGCTAGACATATGTCATAGGGTGAAACTAATTCCGACTCTACTTGAATAAATTTTGATTATTGAATTGGTGTTATTTGTTGTCTTTTCAATTCCCATATGATCGACAGAACTCCTTGTCCAACTAGTTTTGACGGAAAAAGGGAACTAACCTAATATACTTTTGCATGCTAACTTTCTAGTCACGTGATAATTGGTCATTTTGGGCACTTTTTGGTCAGACATCTTGGTTTTGCAGCAAAGCATAATATTGTTAATCTGGATATTATTGTATTAGCCAGGTAACTAAGTTTATCATTTAGCTATTTGTGTAATTAGGTTTATTTGTTAGTAGTATTGCCTATAATTTGACGATGTATTCATTCAACTTTTCATGCTATGCAAGTTAGTTGTTTACACTTTGTGTGTACATGTACCTGTTTACATCATGATTATGTCAGTTTGTAATGTACATGCTTGATACTTATGATTGTTTAATTGTATTGTAGATTTGACTACTGATCATCTGAAATACGACAAATATAAAACGTTTCGGAAGACTTGTTTATTCTTCAAACGCCCGATTTCACCCAGCCGCGGGCTGAAGCCCGACGGGTCGTCTTGAGAACCCTGAAACCCAACAGCTCTACGAAACATACTTTATCTAAGCATGGTCTTAGATAGGTATACCTAAGTTTTTAATATGATTTAACGAAGTGTGTTTCCTCTAATTCCGCAATACTTTTGAATATTTTTGAAAATGCATTTATTTCTTTGTGTTATAAAAATGAATGTCGCGACGTAACATTCGGATTGCAACAGTCGTTTAGGACAACAATGATGCAGAAATTTTAAAAGAAAACCTCAGCAAAACTTATTGACGGATTTAAAAAAAATAAGATAAGCATTTGTTGGTCAATATTTCTTATGTGTGCAAACAACACTAAACCTTTACCACATAACTACGCCTTTGTACGCCTTTGCAAACCGAGTAGACCCAGATCAGATGGTTCCTACACTGTTGGAGCCGTCTGATCAAAGTTTGTTCTGTTTGCTTATGATACGTATACTACAGATATATGTCTACAGTTTCTGCTCTGGCAAGAATGTCATGTGTTAACTCTTTTGGCGCCAAATTTAAAAATGTCGTCTGCAATAATAAGTTCATATGAATGGAAAAGTAGTAAAGTCAAGCAGGCAAAGCCACATGCAAGACGCAACCACCACCAAAACACCGATAGACAGCATGACACACACACACACACACACACACAACCACACACCCAAACGCACACGCACACACACACACACACACACACACACACACACACACACACACACACACACACACACACACACACACACACACACACACACACACACACACACACGAAATGAACACAGAAAACACCAAAAGACACACAAGAACCAGGGACAAACGTTCCACACATGAACAAATCACAAGCACAAAGACGCAAGGCAAACAAAAGGAAAATTAAGTAAACTTCTAAACTAAATAATAAAGGTATATTAGTAAAACATTTGTTTCTAAAAACCTGTATGCTTGGGCTAAAATAATACAGAAAACAGTGAAGTCCCAGGTCAAATGCCGCCTTGAAAAGGCGGCATCTGACCTTGGACTGCACTGTTGTCAATGGTGCCAACAGGCGACATTGGCGCCAAAAGAGTTAAACTACCATTTTAAAAATTAATCTAATTGCTATCAATGGTGTGATAATTTCTATCATTAAAATGCATGGAGTAAAGGGTTAAAATCTAACATTCACATTGTACAATAATGTCGTGAAATTCAGTTTTTGATTATGTGCATTATCTATACGGTCGGGTTTGCTTCTTTTTCTTTTTAACCCTTTCGGCGCCAAATATCTATTGTCCTCTGCAAACCGCTTTTGTTAAAACAATTGGTAAAATAGGAAATTAGATAAATAAATGCAAATTTCAAAGGAATAAAGCACATATATAGAAATAGAGTTTGAGACAAAAAGTGAAGTCCTTAGGACTGCACTATTTGTCGTGGTGCATTTATGCGATATTGGCGGTGAAAGGGTTCAATAAAGCCATGACTATGACTGTATCGTGCTCCATTTGTGTTGCATTTTGAAGTGTTTCATACTGTCTTGTAAATAAAGAACAAATGATCATATTCACATTACGTATTCAATTTGGGCAATTGATAACACAACGGACGTCGTATTGGGACATTACTAACACAAAACAGAACTACATTGGTGACAATGATTACAAATCCTGTGAAAGTGATAAATGGATAAATACCTCTCTCTTAACAGACGTCAACAGTTCTTCCGACTCGTCGATCGCTATGATAGGACCCACCAATCTCTTGTCAAGTCCTTGAATTTGGTGTTCTTCGTTTACAGTAACCCCCATCTAAACAATAATTTTAGTAAACAAGAGTTTAGATAATTTATTTGCGTTTTATCAGGTTTGTGCTTTAACCCATTCCCTCATATTGACGACTTTTGACGACTCTGTAAAAGTCACTTTGTGAAACCATTGTGATAAATAGAGCATTTGCTCCTATAGGAGCAAATGCTCTATTTATCACTATGGTTTCAATCTACAAAATTCTAACATTTTCCTTTTCTCTAGCTAATGCTCCTTTTCGGTAGATTTATTCAAAGAGGTTGTATCTAAAAATAGCCTATGAGGTAATGGGTTAATACAGGGTGAAAGTCGTGCAAGAAACTCCCAAAGACGTTCACTCTGCAATTAAGTTGCCAGCTGTCTGAAAAATATACCGTGCTGCTTATTGGAACGTTTTGAAGGGATTTACTGTAGAGCAGTATGAAGAGGGTCGTGTAAATAGGTCAAGCTGACAGAAAACAAACTGTTTATCCAGACTCTATATTTCCCATGGGATGCACGCTACATAGACAGTGTGAATGGTTGTCCATAACTTGTTTCTGTCGACCAAGGTTTCCCCCATTATAACTCTCAGCTGACAACTATTATAATTTAACAGAGTTCCAGATAAGACGCGTAAATTAAAACATTTTCAAGAATAACGTCTTTATTTCTTCACTAAACCCTATGTTGTGACCACTCTGTAGAATAGTCTCCAAGAGATTATTCTAAAGAGTGGTCACACAATAGGGTTTGGAAGAGAAGTGATGATTTTAGTATTTGAGTACGCACCTTTATCTGTAGCTCTAATATTTGCAAAATAGTAAAGTCAAGCAGGAAAACAATATCTTAAAGCTTAACCCTTTACCTAACACAGACATCTTGTAACGCCTTTGCAAACAGAGTAGACCCAGATCAGACGGCTCCTCAACTCTGTAGGGGTTGTATGATCAGGATCTTCTCTGTTTGCCTATGGTATGATATAGATCTGATTCTACAGTTTCTGCCATGTCCATTGGTTCCGATATGTATATGCCATAATTATAAAAAATAATCTAATTAATATGCATTATGTCTTACATGAATATTCGAAAGGTAAAGGATTAGTACAAAGGAATTGAGTTCGTTTTGTAACATATCATATGAAAATTCATATATCGTTTGCGGCCCAAATAAATGACAACACCTAACATAATTCTTACTTTTAAAGCACATACAGACAGGCCAGTTTTGCTACAGTGGCCATGCGTTAAAGCGACCACATCCTTTATTCACACGTTAGTCTTCGAACGTATGTGTTTGGTTAATGAAGGTCAAAAGTAACGTTACTTTAGAAACTTTCAGCAACAATTATTATTGTCTGGCTTTGTCTTCAGCAAAGTCATTGAGTACATATTTGACGGACTTTCACAGTCGTTATGCTATGTTTTACATTTTGTACTGTGATTACTGTCTTCTATGTTGTGGGGAAGTCCGGCGGGGATACCTTTATTTACAATGTTTACAATGTTTGTTTAGCTAGGGTGACTTTGAGATAAGTGTGAGGATAGGACGTCCGTAAACCGGTTTAAACCCCAGTGGTGATTTTACTACTGACCGTGCCAAGGCGGTTCTCTCTTTGTCACCCTTACTTTTGTTTGTCTTGTGCCTTTGTGCTTGTGTTTTGTTCATGTTTATCTCTGGTGCTTGTGTATTTGTTGGTGTTTTCTGTGTTAATGAAGGTCAAAAGTAATGTTCCTTTAGAAACTTTCAGCAACAATTATTATTGTCTGGCTTTAGACCATTGTCCATAACTTGTGTTCTGGCCATATTCTTTCGTATAAATTGATCAACACTGTAACTTGTACAAATATTCATATTATAACTAAAATAAAATAAAGATTACACCCCGTTTATCAACAGTATATGTAGATTCAGCTAAATATAAACGGCATCTGAAAACTGATAGATCCTTTGAAAACCGCCGACTTAAAAAGACGGAAAACTTGGTCGATTACACGAAAATGAATGGACATGTTCGGCCAATCTCGGATTTCAGATCAACACTATGAATATACACGCTGGATTGTCTCAACAATCGCTGACCTTGGTCAGTCGAAAGTGTAAAAATACAAAAGGAGAATGTATACTAGGTAAAGCTTTACTTGCATATACATCGAGCACGTCTGATGCACATAATTGATATTTACGACATATTCCGATGTACAGCGTTGGTGTTTCCGTTGGTTTCCGATACAAGATGCAAGAAACTTTATTAATAGTCGGGTGTTATGGAACGCCATTCTGCCATGCTAATTGCTAAATACAATATGTGAATTTTTTTTGCCAATTGTGTAAATTGCTAGAGAATGTTCCAGATGATTGATGTAAATGACAAATGCGAAATGCTTATTGCTAAATGCATGTTTGCACTACTTGCATTGAACAGCGCCATTTTTTAAAGTGACTGTACATTTGTTAAATGCATGTTTATTTACATTAAGCTTATTGCTTATTGCACTATTAAATTAAAAATACATGTAGCGCTGTTCAATGCCAATAGTGCAAACACGCATTTAGCAATAAGCATTTCGCATTCGTCATTTGCATCCATCATTTGGGACATTCCGGTGCTTTTCCTAGCAATTTACACAATTGGTAAAAAGCATTTCGCATTTTGCATTTTGCATTTCTTATTTACGTTTAGCAAATAGCATGGCAGAATGGCGTTCCATATGGTGTTACAGAAACCATTAAACATTAGCTATAAGCTGTTTACCGACTAAAAAAATGTTTCTTAACAAGATACATTAACTAACTAAATACATCAGGATAAAAACATGTTAAGAACAGGAATAGCTATAAATATACAATACATCACAGTATTGCTACTTGGTGTAGATAGTTTAAAAAGCATGTACATGCATATAGTTAATTAATACAAGGTAATAAAAAATCTCTTTTCTCTGTCTTTAGCATGTGCTTTAGCATCAAATTAGTTTCAAGTCACAAAGATTCCTATACTTAATTTATTTTGTTGCGATAAATTGGCGAAAATATGAGTAGAGTACATCTTTAACAAACTAATTTAATTCATATTCAAATAAGAATTAACCTTTAGGCTGCTGGCAAATTATTTTTACAGAATTTTCACCTACTGCATTTTCAAATGTCAAGCTATAACAAACTTGTCTACCAAAAAACAGTGTCAAACAGTTTGGGTCCTGATGAGACGCCGAGTTACTCGGCGTCTCATCTGGATCCAAATTGTTTGCATATATATTCACTCATGCGCCTATAGCAGGCTAAATGTTAATGTATCTATGAATATTACTAAGCTAAAATTGAGTAATTATATATGCACAAGGGAACGTTCAACCATGATCTGTGAACAGAACAGAATCTGATCAGACATCTCCTACATGAGCTGTTTGATCTGGGTCTACTTGTTTTTCAGTTTTTAAATGTGCGACTTTAAAAAGAGCACGTAATCCGCTAATCCCTTTCAGCTAACAGCCACATGAATCATATTTGCAAACAGTTTGGATCCAGATGAGCTGCCCACTAACTCGGCGTCTCATTGTGATCCAAGCTCTTTGACATCCTGTCAATGGTTTTCAAAATTTGAACGAATCGGCTATAGTCATAACTTCTCCGGATCTAAATTCTAGCGGACATTTTCACAGTAGGATAAGGGTTAAAGCGATTTAGTTTCATCCAAGGTCGAAACTGCGTTTTCAAATTGTAAATTACGAGAAAAGTGATTTTTTATTCTTTATGGAATGTGTCTTCTAGTCTGGGTAACGTCTTATTATTACAATAGAACACCTCTTCAGTCACCATTCAAAATAAAACCAATGCTGGCTTTTAACCCTTATCCCACTGTAAAAAATGTCATCTGAAAATATTTTCTGGGTCTAGTTTTGCCTTCTTCCGAATCGAAACTATTGACCGATTGTCAAACAGCTTGGATCCTGATGAGACGCCGAGTTACTCGGCGTCTCATCTGGATCCAAGCTGTTTGCAAACACGAACCGAGTCGTGATCAGCAGGGCAATGAAAAAGACAAATGGTTAAATGTTAAATAATATTAATGTTACGCTAGAAGTTATAGTTAGAACATATTAAGTGAAATCTTAGTGGTTAAGAAGGGGCGGAGCGAGCGAAAGCGAGCGAGCCTCATTTTAGCCACTAAGATTTCACTTAATATGTTCTAACTTACTTAGGATATAACCTATATTTTGATTGGCCCAGCATAAGTCGTTCCCACGGTTCTAGTAAACAAACGTCGCGCGCCCACAGGAATTCACGCGCCAAGTGTGACGTTACTGATTTCCATTCCTTAACGACAGTACAAAACGGCTGGCGATTTCGACCGCGGAGTATTCAATCTCTAATAGAAGATGACTGTGAGGAGATAGACTTTGCTACTTTAACTCAGCTATTCGACATACCGACGTAGCAGTTTCTGCGAAACGACGGCATCGGTAATTCAAGATTAATCTCCAAGTTTCTTGAAACAGAGACATGCATGTACCGTATATATGTCTCCGCTTGAAATTAAAGTTTGCAACTAGATCTACTTAAAGTGGTTTTATTAAATTATTCAGTCTTCTTTTTATGGCTAATATTTAACCCTTTACTTCTTGTATATTCATGTAAGCATTTATGAATTTGTGAATTTTAATTACCTGAATGTTTTATACAGGCGTGTAAATTAACAAGATATTTTACCATGACAGACAGTATAGAATCAGAATTCTAACACACCTCACGCACACATCTACATAAACAAAGAAGGGACGTATCTATGTTTGAATTCTCCATAAAACACAACACGCGCTGTAACGGCTTAACGTGACGTAATATGGCTTCGGAAATTCGTACGACAAGAAACGTAGTGCCGTTGTGGCGGTGCAAATTATAGTTAAATTGAAGTGTTAGAATCGAAATAATAAATTTATACCAGTGTTTTATCGTGCAATCGAACACGGGTAGTCGTTGAGATGCGTAGTAATTAAATCACGAGGCCGATAAGCCTCGTGATTTAATTATCTACTACGCATCTCAACGACTACCCGTGTTCGATTGCACAATAAAACACTGGTATGATTTTATTATTTCTTAATTACAACATTATTCAAGCAAACAGAGTAGACCCTGATCACACAACTCATAGATCTACAGGATATGTTTGATCTTGGTTTACTCTGTTTGCAAAAAAACGTAAATTTGCGTTTATATGAAGTAATAACAAACACCGACTGAAATTGTTAACAATGAGTTCTGGTTGTAAGATCGCCAAATATGGAAGTGTTTATAGTGTTTATGCCTACTACAAGGTACGAGGAGGCGGGATTATGATAGCGCGTGCAGACACCACGCGAGGTCGAAAGAAACAAAATTCTTAATGAGGTGCAACAGGCAGTTTGATTGGCTAAAAATGTAGGTTATATTCTAAACTCTCTCCGTACCCCACACGCTTATTCAATAACATGTCCCATTGGACATGTCCTTCTGTAATAAAACATGATGTCTGGAGAATTTTCTTTATTTCCGGACGAAACTTGACACTGAATGTTTTAGATCTCAATTTTGTTCAAAATATATCTAATATTGTGCAACTCTCTCTCCCCCAGGCCTCTAAGTTTATTCATTAAGGTGTCCCTTGGGGCATGGCCTACTGTAATAAAACACTTTGTAGATTTTTCATTTACCTAAGGACAAAATTGACATCGAAAGTTTAACCCTTTCCCTCATATAAATGCATTTTCAGACATTTGCAAACAGAGTAGACCAAGATCAGACGGCTCCAATCAGGATCTGCTGTTTGCTAATGAAATTTGATAGATCTGTGTCTTTACTTCCTATAATGGCTACAATGTTCCACCGTCCATATTTCATAATAACTATTTAGTCCATGAATATTCGGTAGGTATTGAAATTTGGACTAAACATAGAACAGGGAATGGGTTAAGATAAAACTTTTGCTCAAAATTATTAAAATATTGTTCAAATTAATTACAGTAAAACCTCTCTGTATCGGCCACTAAATTGTGTTAATTAGTTGGTATTTAGGACAGTTGGATGCTTAAAGCAAGTTGAAAGTAAAACAGAACGCTCCTATAGGAGCGTTGTTTTACTTTCACCTTGCTTTAAGCAGCCACCTGCCTTTAACACAAACTACTTGGTGTAATTTAGTGGCCGTTATAGAGAGGTTTTGCTGTATACCTTAAGTGAGCAGAGGGCAAATGTGTGATGACCATATCTGCATGCCAGTTTGAATCAAGATGGGGTGTCAATTAATTACTGTCTCATTAGGATCAAAACTGCTGGAAACTGGGGTTGTACTTTTGTAGAAAAATATTATAATGACAATGAAAAGATTCATAACTATTTGTTTATGCAAGAATAGCTCCTTTATTTCTCCACCATCAAGCCCTATGGTGTGACCACTCTTTAGAATGGTATCTCCGAGACAGGTTTGTCATTAATACTTTGTCAAGAATTGCTCTTTATTTCTCCATCAAACCCCATACTGTTACCACTCTCTTTAGACTAGTCTCTTTGAGAAAGGTTTACCATTAAAACTTTGTAACGAATAGCTCCTTCATTTCTCAACCAAACCCTATGCTGTGACCACTCTTTAAAAGAGTCTCTTCGAGATGGATTTGCCATTATTACTTGTCAAGAAAAACTCTCATATTTCTCTATCAAACTCTATGATGTGACCACTCTTTAGAATCGTCTCTTGGAGACAGGTTTACCATTAGCTCTTTCCAAGAAAAAACATATGTTGTGGCCACACTTTATTTCTCCACAAATGCCTGTTACAGTCATACTTGAGACTTGCCTCTTCGAGACATATTTAGCATAAAACCATTTTTAAGAATAACCCCTTTATTGCTGTAGCAAGCGCTATGTTAATCCACACTTCAGAACCGTGTCTTTGAGACAGGTTTACAGTGCTTTACTTTCAAGCCCTTTTCAAGAATAGTTTCGTTGTTTAGCCACCAATCACTGTCATTACTACACTACTTTCGAGTAGACTCTTAGAGACAAATTGAGCATTAAACCATTTTCAAAATAGTCATTTATTGGTTGAACAAACCCATTGTTACATCCACATTTTATAATCGTCTCTTCGATACAGGATTACCATTAAATCTTCTGTCAGGAATAGCTAATGTATGTGTCCATCAGACCATACAAAAACATCTAGAATAGAGTCTTCGAGACAGGTGTACCTTTTAAACGTTTCAAGAATATTTCCTTATATCTCCACCAATCCCTATGTTGTGGCTACTCAATAGAATCGTCTCTTGGAGACAGATGTACCATTTAACTTTTTGAAGAAAAGCTCTTTCATTATACCTTTTAAGAATGGTTTCTTCATTTCTTCACCAAACCCATGTTGTAGCGACTCTAGAATAATCTTTTTCGTGACAGATTCACCATTGACTTTTCAAAAAATACATATTTTTTCTGCAGTAATGCCTATGTTATGGTCACTTTATGAATCGTCTCTTCGACACAGGTTTACCAATAAACAATTTCCAAGAATAGTTTATTTCTCCACCAACCCCTATCATTATAGAATCGTCTCTCCCGAGAAATATTTACATTAAACTTTATTCAAGAATAGCTCATTTACATCTTCATCAAATCCAATCTTGTGACTATTTTTAGAATGGTCTCTTCGAGTCAAGTTTACCATTAAACAGTTTTGAAGAATGCGCCTGTATTTCTCAGACGCTCTGGAATCGTATCTTCAAGACAGGTGTACCATTAAACGTTTTTCTAAAATATTTCCTTTATTTCTCCAACAACCCATGTATGACCACTCTTTAGAATCGTCTACTCGGTTACGTTGTTTGACTGTTGATTAACATCCATTTCTGCCAACAATGGGCTAACTGGAAGTCCCAGAGAAAGAGAGGCAGATACAGGGAAACCCAGGCACGAGGCCCTACTCTTATTAGCGATAAGTTCTTTTAGATGTCCAGTGATGCCCTACTCTTATTAGCGGTAAGTTCTTTTAGATGTCCAGTGATGCCCTACTCTTATTAGCGATAAGTTCTTTTAGATGTCCAGTGATGCCCTACTCTTATTAGCGGTAAGTTCTTTTAGATGTCCAGTGATGCCCTACTCTTATTAGCGGTAAATTCTTTTAGATGTCCAGTGATGCCCTACTCTTATTAGCGGTAAATTCTTTTAGATGTCCAGTGATGCCCTACTCTTATTAGCGGTAAATCCTTTTAGATGTCCAGTGATGCCCCACTCTTATTAGCGATAAGTTCTTTTAGATGTCCAGTGATGCCCTACTCTTATTAGCGGTAAATCCTTTTAGATGTCCAGTGATGCCCCACTCTTATTAGCGATAAGTTCTTTTAGATGTCCAGTGATGCCCTACTCTTATTAGCGATAAGTTCTTTTAGATGTCCAGTGATGCCCTACTCTTATTAGCGGTAAGTTCTTTTAGATGTCCAGTGTATAAAGCACTGATACATCGGACATCGGTTTATAAAGTCCCATTCTTCTTGGTTACGTCATGAGATGACTAATTAAGCATTACAAATTCAAAGTCTATACCTTAATAGTCCATAAGTTATGGACTCGGGTTAGGGGGCTACTAGAAGAACGTCTGGGTCTACAGTTTGCCATTCGGATTGCTCTCCCTTTCATACAGAATTGATTCTATTATCCTGTGAATAGTGAAGATTTAGCCATTTCCTTCATATTTATAAACGTCTTTGCAAACAGAGTAGACCAAGATCAGACGGGGCTATATATCGGAGCCGTCTGATCAGGGTCTACTCTGTTTGCTTATGATGTAATATAGAGATATGATTCTACAGTTTCTGCCATGATGTGTTATCATAATTAATCTAATTAATCTGCCCTGATGCCTATGGCAATAATATAATTACAATTTCGGCCATAAACTTTTTTATATCCACGTGGTATTACAACAATTTATGTAATTGTTATTCATGATGTCATTATTTCTTACATGAATATTCATGGAGTAGGCCTAAAGGGTTTAAGCGGAATGATTTTTTTTCAATTTGCTAGAGGATTATGAACTAGAACTACCACTAAAGGTGATGAATACCCCCACTAGCACATTTGACACAGAGATGGGGGTTATAGAAATAAAGCTACCGACCGCTAAATTTTCATTTGTTAAATTACGAAAAGGGAGATCATTCATTCATGCACGAAGCGACAAATCAAAACCTTTATCGCAGGTGCAGAACTTCAGATGGTGTTCAACAGTACTGAAATTAAATGAAGCGTAACGAAATTCAAACCTGATCTGTAACTCCTTATAATAAAGCAACATACTAAATATCACTACAATATCTGCTACAGTTTAGAAAAAACTCCGGAAAACCTGAAATTTCCAAAATAATTCTACGTCAAAACGCTGTAATTCCGTTAAAAATCAATGTAGTGTAAAAAAAAATATATATATAAATCTTGATCTGTAACTCATTATTATAAAGCTACATACTAAATATTACATCAATATCTGCAAGGGTATAGAAAAAAACACCGGAAAACCTGAATTTCCGGGAAATTTCTAAGTAAAATCACTGTATTTCCGTGAAAAATCAATGAAGCGTAATGAAATTCAAACTTAATTTGTAACTCATTGTAATAAAGCCGTATACTAAATATCACTTCAATATCTGTAAAGATTTAAAAAAAAATCCGGAAAACCTGAATTTCCGGAAAACTTCTGTAAGTAAAATCACTGTATTTCCGTGAAAAATCATTGAAGCGTAACGAAATTCAAACTTGATCTGTAACTCATTATAATAAAGCCGTATACCAAATATTTCAATATCTTAAAAGGTTTAGAAAAAAACTCCGGAAAACTCAGAATAATAACAAAGGGCAATAACTCCAAAAATACTGAAGACAGTTATGGACCTTGTGCACTGCACTTGCGGTCAATGTGATATATCTGTATATGAAGTTTGAAATCAATAGCTTTTATATTTTGGAAGTTATTCTTCGGACAAGCCGGACGGACGGACGAACGGACAACCGGACGGACATGGTGACTCCAGTATACCCCCAAAAAACTTTGGGTATAATATTCTTGGTCTGCACTATTTGAATATTCCGGTACAGAGTGTTGAATAATGATGGACCATTCCAGTTTGCAAATTCGATATGTAACCCGTAAACAATTGATCCTTTACGCCATCTATACGCATTTCTAGACGAGCAGCTGCCTGTAGAAGACGTCTGCTCTGTTTGCCTACGGAATGATATACAGTAAAACTCCTCTAATGCGACCACCTAAAAGAGGTATAATTCTGTGTGCTAGATACAGGTGGTAGCTTAATGCAGGACAAAAGTCATAGAGGAGCTTTCTGCATTACTTTTGTCCTGCATTAAGCAACCACCTGCTTATAAAGACACCCATATTTATTCATTAAGTGGTCGCATTAGAGGGGTTCTACTCACTGGCACTTGATCGAAATAGACTATAGTTGTGTAATATAATAGTTATATAATAGTGTATTAATGTACTAGTTGCTATAAATAAACTATAGTCTTTTTCGATCAAGTGCCAGTGGTTCTACTATACATCTGGGTCTATAGTGTTTCCTTGGCCAAACTTCGCATTGTTAACATGTCAGTACAAACATTCAAGCCGATTTGGGTCTCATGTGGAGGGTTATAGATTGTGCTGAGTTCTAATGAGGTTTTACACTACATTGCGCATGACCAGTATCTACACAACAGCATCTGTACAATGTCAGTACCAAGCATGGAGCATTCGCAGAATTGGGTTGAGTCCAGTTGGGTTTTACGGAACCGTAACACTGACCAGCTTATATGGCGCCATTGCAGGAGAAAAATTACTGGAATCACGTACCATTTACATTGAGATGAAAACATGAGATTTAACACATGCGAGAGAATCGGAGATGTGGATATTCCAGTTTCCGTTTAAATCACATACGACGATGCAGGGGTGAACAGTGGTTCCAATTCTTGTGCCATTCAGACACGCCCCAGTAGGCCAGTACCATGTGGGATACAGTCACAGAAACCCCGAGGCGACATTTTCCCTTTCCCCCAACCCACCTACATACAGTAGAACCTCTTTAATGCAATCATTAACGCTGGCAACTTTAAAAGCAGGTCGTTGCTTAATACAGGATGAATGTAACGCAATAAGCTCCCTATGGGAATAGGGGACTACCTGCATACTGTTTGTTCTTAATTAACCAACCGCCCGAATTTATGGCTCAGAATTAGACATCTACATGTAGGTAGTGGTTTTAGCGACGGTCAAATGTCCAATATAAAATCTGCCTTCAGTGACCACTAAACATAAGTAATTCTGTTTTTTAGGACAGTGTGTAGCTTAACGAACAAGTTACAAGTAATGCGGACAGCTCCTCTCTGACCTTGTGTCACCTTTATACCATAACTTTCCCTCTTTGCAAATAGCAGACCCAGATCAGAGACTCCTGTAGGAGCCGTCTGATCAGGGTCTGCGCTGTTTGCTTATGATGATATTATATAGATCTGATTCCATAGTTTCTGCCTAAGCCAAAATGTCATGTGTTCATATGTGTACAAAAAGTAATCTGATTAATATTCATGATGTCATTATTTCTTACACAGGGAAAGGGTTAAACCACCACCTACACCCCACGTATAGTTATCAATTTCCCTCATATAAACGCCTTTTCGCGCATATGCAAACAGAGTAGACCCAGATCGGACGGCTCCAATAGGAGCCGTCAGGTCAGGGTCTGCTGTGTTTGCTTATGAAATTGTAATAGACCTTTCAGTTTCTACCAATACCCAAAAATCCTGTATACATGTACATACGCCATTATAAAAGATCAGCAAATAAACATTCACGATGCAATACTTTCTTTCATAAATATAGAACAGAGAAATGGTTATGATGTGATTGCTATAGGCAGGTTCCACTGTAATTCTAATTATTCTGAATTGTGATCTATAAGTGAAAGACGAGACATTGTCAATGACAGGAACTCTGTAGTTTTGCTGCTTTTAAACTTGATATGACATTTATAAGTCGGTGTCTCCGTTCTGAGTTGTAAATTATGTTTTCCATTTCTAGTATTACATGTATCCAGGCAACAGTTCATAATAGCCTGGAACACGTGGAACATCTCTTGTTAATTAACTTAATACAGGAAAGGGCTGAAGCTTATACGCCTGACATTTTGAACGTAACGCTTATTGGATCTAAAAGCTTTCTTTTCCTTATTTTTTTTTCAAATATACAAACAGCATACCGAACGTTTTGGATCTCAATGAGACCTTGCATCGACTCTGAATTTAAATATCTGCAAATACCATAAAACAAATAACCAAAATAGTGAACAGAGTCAAAACCGCGCCATTTCGTTATTGCTAGAAGACAGAGAGACTATCAAATACAGTCTTAAAATCTATTTTCTGAATATCAGATTTAATAGCTTTCATATTTTGCACATTTAAATGTAGGAAGACAAGTAATGTTTTTGAATTCAACATAATTACGACTAAATTTTGTCACATAAACTTCAATTATTCCTAAGTACAGTCATATTTCGATACATGGCCTAAATCTGTTGGCAACCACTCTGCAAAGAATTTGGAGAGATTTTGAAGATCAACTATTCAATATTCTGTAAAACTATTTTGAAATCGAACAGTTAATTTCTGTCGCAGACTATTTACCAATTTACGCCGTGTCTACGCCTTTTAACGCCTTTGACAACAGAGAAGACCCAGATCAGAGAGCTCCTGTAGTACAGGGGACGTCTGATCAAGATGGTCTGATGATTGCTTATGGATTTATGTGTATTTCATTCTACAGTTTCTGCCATGACCAAAACGATTCTTGCTCATATGCCGTATTTAAACATAAACCAATTAATATTTATACATATGTTTATTTCTTATTTATTCACGGAGTAAAGAGATAAAGTTCAAATATAGAGACATACATGTGTATAGAAAACTTCGACCTCAACTCATAGCAGACATATCCTTTCGCGGAAAGCGATAATATGTTTAACCCTTTCCCTCATATACACGTGTTTCCACGCATTTGCAAACAGAGTAGACCCAGATCAGACGGCTCCTAGAGGAGCCGTCTAATCAGGGTCTGTTCTGTTTGCTAATAGAATTTGATAGGTCTGTTTCTTTAGTTTCTAAAATGGCTGCAAGGTTCCACCTTCCATTTTCATTATAACTAATATGTTCATGAATATTCAGTAGGTATTGAAATTTGGAATAAACATAGAACAGGGAAAGGGTAGGTAGATAATCAACCAAGGAACAATTCTGAGAAAATTTTCGAAATTGGAATAATTGTTTTGAGAAGATTTTAAAACAATGGCTGTCCAACGACAGCGTGCTGGACTATGAAGTAAGTAATAGTTCGCAATTGGACCGACCATTTGTTTTGAGAAGATTTTAAAATACGGGCTTTCCGAAAACAGCACGCAGGACAATATGTAATATTTCGCAATTGGACCGACCATTTATTTTGAGAAGATTTTAAAACACGGCCTGTCCGAAAACAGTGCGCTGGACAATGTGAAGTAATATTTCGCAACTGGACCGACCATTTGTTTTGATATTTTAACACAATGGACTATATGAAGTAACTTCATAAGTAAGGACAGCAACCATTAATCTCATTAAGTATTTATGTAAGAAATAACATCATGAATTTCAATTGAATTAGTTTTATAATGGCATTTTTGACCATGAAGATAGAAACTGTAAATTTAGATCTACATTATTCCACAAGTGCATGCAATCAGGCCAGACCCTGATCAAGAGTCATCCGATCTGGTGCTGGGTCTATCTTGCAACATGTAGTTGTCATGGTGTTTGGCTATTAGCCCTTTCAGTGGCAGCATTGTCGTCTGCTAGACACATTGTCGTCTGCTTTGAACAAGTTTAGAGCGGGCGATTGTACAGTTTATTTATGAAAAGATAAACAGACAGTCAAACAGTTTGGATCAAGATGTACGCCGAGTCTCATCAGGATCCAACCTGTTTGCATATGATACATGTATCACAGACCCGTCTTCATGGCAGCGAAAGGTTTAAAGTGAATGTGCAGCAGTCTGTATGTCCGTGGAAGCAAACCTACTTTTAATTTATACTAAACACTTTCAATTTGAAACACACATGCACTGTCGTTTGCAAACAGTGTAGACCCAGATCAGAGGGCTCCTAGAGGAGCCCTCTGATCAAGGTCTGCACTGTTTGTCATTCAAAATACTCTAGCAAGTTTAAGCCTTTCATACTTCGTGGACTCTATGGGTTAAACATTGATGGGTTAATCCACTCTAGAAATTTAGGGTTGAAAGGGTTAAGATGCTGAGAGTTGAAATCCATTAGACAAGTATGGGGTTCTAACCCTTTCGCTGCCAAACTCTGTCGTCTGCTAACTTTGTCGTCTGCTACAATTTTTCATTTTTTTATGTTCTTCATTCATAGTAACAGTAACAAACAGTTTGGATAATAATGAGACGCCGAGTTACTCGGCGTCTGATCTGGATCTAAACGGTTTGCATAGGTAATCACAGATCTGGCATTGGCAGCGAAAGGGTTAACCTCCGGTCAATATCTGTCTGTAAGTCAATTTGAATAACAAACTACTCAAAATACTGACAAAAGAATCAGGAATCTTGGTTCTAGAGCTTCTGGCATGGCCACCATTTCCCTGTTTATATATCGTATAAAACTTAAGCTAATCCGTAAGGTCGTCATTTTTCATGAATATTCATTTAACCTTTCACTCCATAAATACGCCTGTCTACACTTTAGCAGACAGTAGATCCTGATCCTGATTTTGACATGATATAGATCCGATTCTAGTTTTTGTCAAAGCAAAACATATCCTTGAAAAATTTACACAATAAAATCAAAGGCCTGAATGGCCATAATGGCGTTCGGGTTTGATATGGATGTTTTGTGTAAGGGGGGAAGTCGATGTACACGTTAATAACAATAACGTCTTGGAATTGATTACAGTATTAATAACAACACATTTTGTGAAACACTATGCCCCTGATTGTGACAAATATAAATTTGACCCGTAATGTGACATTTATAACTGTAATATAACCTTGATTTTAATAAGCCCCCCCCCCCCCAAAAAAAAATAATAATAATAAAAATGTTCGCCTCTGTAAGTTACATAGACATGCCAGGTTTGAAGTATGTATGTGCAATGGCTACAAAGTTATTGCCAACATTATAGTTTGAGCCAAGCCAACAAACCAACAAAGTCAGCCCCCCCCCCCCCCCCCCCCTTGATTGGGGGCATAAAAATATGACAGACTGAAACAAAAGGAGCCATCTCATGATCTGATGTTTATATATAGTTTCTACTATGGCAAAAGAATATCTTAATTATATTCATGATGTCATTATTTCTTATATGAATATTCATGAAGTAAGGGGTCAATTAATGCTTTCATGTCCAAAGCTGATGCAAAAAACTGAAGCACAACATCAAAATGATACTAAGGCTATCTATAATCCTACATTTGTTGTTCAACTAATTCTTATACATAACATTTATTTTTCCATGTTCAGCACTCGTTTATTTTGAATAAATGTAGTCTGCTTACAAATTTGAAGGTAGACTGTTTTTATTTTTAATTACTAAGTAGATCCATACATGTACATACAATTACGGTAGTTGTTTGGAACCTGGTGAAACTCAAATTCAGAACTACAGTCAGAAGTAGAGTTGTAAGCTGGGAAAGACATTTCAACAAATTGCTACCTACTTTCGCTTTTACACGACACAAACGTCTTGAGCAAACAACTTGTCGGCGACTCGGCGGTTACACGATACATAGAAGAGACTCTTATTTTCACAGTTGTTATTGACACTGGGATATAATTTGACTGAATATGCGTTGAAAACCTTCTATGGATACTTACTTTGATAAGCCGGTATAACCCCGTGTTTTTACGGTTTTACTTCTTGTAAGATTTAGACTTGTGTTGAGGTTGGGTGCCATAGTCAAAACCAAAGGTGCCCGACGCATGCTTGGTCTCATCCATACCCCCCCCCCCCCCCCCCCAAAATAAAATTAAAAAAAAAATAAAAAAATAAATAAATAAATTGTGAACGCAGTATGTTCAACTGGCCTAAAACTATCTATTTGAACATTAAACCACTCCGAAAAACGAGAAAAACACGACCCGGAAAAAAAATCCTATAGGGTCTATATATGTATTGAAAGGTATCTAACTACGACAGATCAGCGGCGGAAAATACAACAGTCATGTTTTTCAAAGTCTTACAGCAAAGCCAATTCAACACCGATTTCAATCAGTTTGGTCTTGATCCGTTCCATATTCCATATGCTAAGCGGCACAATCAGTGCTTTCCTTAAATATTGCTCCGTCTTGTCGCTGCAAGACCGCGAATTTGAAAAAACGCTAGAGCGAAACGATGTGACTCACGCCAGGATGCATAGACGTATATAGGGGGATCTGTATTCTTTAATCTTTTCAACAAAAACGCGAATTATGGTTAAACACTATCTAAAAACATTAAACTCGCCGCAATTAAAACGGTGCTTACTATTTCGAGTCAGCTACGAGGCGCCAGTTTTCTTTCTCCAACTTTCCTTTTGAACGGATGCGACCATTTTGCTGTGACCCGGCTCATAAACTATTCGATATGCAAATTGACTACTACTTCCGGGCCACAGCGATTTGGCCACCTCCGTTCAAAACGAAAGTAGGAGAAAGAAAACTGGCGTCTCATACCGTTTTAACTGCGGTAAGTTGAATGTTTTTCGAATGTGTTTCAGCATAATTCGCGTTTTTGCTGAAAAGTTTAACGAATACAGATCCCGATATATACTTCTATGCATCCTGGAGGGAGTCACATCGTTTCGCTCTAGCGTATTTTCAAATTCGCGGTCTTGTAGCGACAAGACGGGGCAATATTTAAGGAAAGCACTAACTGTGCCGCTTAGCATATGGAATTTAGAACGGATCAAGACCAAAATGATTAAAATCGGTGTTGAATTGGCTTTGCTGTAAGACTTTGAAAAACATGACTGTTGTATTTTCCGCAGCTGATCTGTTGTAGTTAGATACCTTTCAATACATATATAGACCCGATAGGAATTTTTTTCCGGGTCGTGTTTTTCTTGATTTTCGGAGTGGTTTAAGGTTCAAATAGATAGTTTTAGGCTAGTTTAACATACTTCGATCACATTTTTTTTTTTTTTATTTATTTATTTATTTTTTTTTTTTTGGGGGGGGGGGGGTACATGGGGGAGTCCAAGTATGCGTCGAGCACCTTTGGTCAAAACATGCTGTTCGATGCGTGATAAATGTGTATATGGGAATTCCGAATTTCATTGGTTGATTTATTTTTTGAGTCAGGGTCAAACGGAAATGACCGAAAACGATGCAAAAGGCAGTTTGATTGGCTGAAGATGTAGGTCTATATGCTAATCAGTTACGAATGTGTATAAAAATGCAATCGGAAACCTCGGCTATATTCCTTCTGCTTTAGAACGCCAAGATGTTGCGAAAAATACGGTAAAAATATTCGTTCGCGTCTTCTTATTCTTCTTCCGATTAAAGTACAGGGCCCACTCTGGAGCATCGACGTACTTGGAGTTTATTAAATTCAAGACTTTTAAAAAGTTTATCTTTGTGTAGATTTGTAGTAATTATCTCACACAGCGAATTATTATTAAATACATGAAGAGTAAACAAATACAAGAACATTTTACAGACTTGAAGAAAACTAGTTTGTCTTGCGCATGTTCACTAGACAAGTGAACTCGTTGCCGTAAAGAGACCGACTAGTATATGGCGTTGCGAATGCCATAAAAATAGCTTACAAATACTCATGATGTCATTATTTCTTACATGAATATTTAACAAGGGAAGGGGGAGGGGGATACAGTAAAACCCTCTTAACTGGAATTCTAGTAGAGAAGAATTAACACTTCGCTTGCTGAATTTTCAGATACATTTCTCCTTCTTTACCCATGCCCTGTTGTATAATTACATATATCTTCACTGTGTACAAGTATTTCGCTGTGCAATTACTGCTGTGGAGTGCACTGGTTGCACAATCAACTTGTAAATGGTGCAGACCCTGATGAGACAGCTCCAGCAGGAGCTGTCTCATCTGGGTCTTCACTATTTACAGGTAGGTATATTGACGCGAATAGCAAGCGAAGGTTTAATATTCTTTTAAGCAGGTGACTGTTTAATGAAGGGTGAAAATCATGCAGAAAGCGGCTGGAGAAGCTTTCCGCACGACTTTCACCCTGTATTAAGCTGCCACCTGTCTCCAAGACCTATATTTATACTAAATTGAATGTCCAGTTTAGACGGGTTGACAATATGATTTTTACAGTAGGATAATGGTTTACATCTTCTGGGGTATAAACATTCAAATACAATACATGGCATTTGATGTAAGTTTAATGAAGTTCTCTTGTGGTATAAATGTATATACATGTATACAATAAGTCAATGGCATGATGCATGATTGTGTAGGCATTTGATGTAAGTTTAATGAAGTTCTCTTGTGGTATAAATGTATATACATGTATACAATAAGTCAATGGCATAATGCATGATTGTGTATATAATAAGTCAATGACATAATACAGGATTGTGTATCTTTCTGTGGCATATTCTAAATCGGATATTTCATGTCCGATTATGTACTTTGATATTAATCTGTACATGCTCAAATATTCAAATATTACAACCATCATTTCTCCACCAAACCCTATGTTGTGACCACCCTTTAGAACCGTCTTTTTGAGGCGATTCTAAAGAATTGTCCAACATTGGGTTAGATGGACAAGTAAAGGAGATATACTTGAACACGTTTTAAATTTCCTTATCTTTTCTGGGCCTCTGTCAGTCACAATGTCTAGACAACTAAAACATTAAGAATAGTTTCTGGTCAAAAGAATATAATCTAAAATTATCTACCATCAGTATTTGATTCCTTCAATGACAAAAAGGCAAGAAGTTTTAAAGTGTCCAATTTGATACATTTAAACAGAAGGAAATACAACAAATACCATCAATAGATTTCAATCTAATCTATACTTTGATTTCCAGATGGCGTGAATTTAGAATTGTTTATAGCCAAAAACAGTATAGCAACAAGATGTGTTTGTGAAACACTATGCCCCCTCATATATTTGACCTCTGACCTTGACCTCTGACCTTGACCTTGACATGTCACCCCTCAAAATGTGCAGCCTCATGAGATACACAAGCATGCCAAATATCAAGTCTCTATCTCTACTGGTCCAAAAGTTATGGCCAATGTTAAAGTCGGCGGTTTGACCCATATATTTGACCTCTGACCTTGAAGGATGACCTTGACCTTGACACGTCACCCCTCAAAATGTGAGGCTTCATGAGATACATATGTATGCCAAATATCAAGTCTCTATCTATACTGGCTCAAAAGTTATGACCAATGTTAAAGTTGCTGACAAACAAACAGACAAACAGACAGACAGACAGACAGGGCAAAAACAATATGCCCCCCGACTATCGTCTATGGAGGCATAAAAATATCCCCAGAGGTATGCCTTTACAGTTGTTTAATTATACCATGATTGTGAACTCTATACTCCATAAATATTAATGTAAGAAATAATGACCTCATGAATATTAATTAGATGCTTTTTATAATGGTATATGACCACAAGGTTCTTTGGTCATTGATGAAACTGTTGAATCCGGTCTATATCATGTCATAACCAAAGAGAGCAGAACCTAATCAGACAGCTCTTAAAGGAGGCATCTGGTCTGGGTCTACTCTGTTTGCAAAGGTGTTTAAAGGCCCAGGGACACCTATAGAGTAAAGAGTTACAACTGTATTGGCCAGTGCCAAACCAGGCCTTTTTTCTGGCAATTTTGGGACCCGTGTAGATGCCAGAAAAAAGGCCTGCAAATTGACACAAATACACAAAGAAATTATTCCAAATGTGCAATGGTGAATTCTTGTAAATTACATACTTTCTACTCATGAGTCGACTAAGACATGGGCCAAGTTATACTGAAATATGTCTATGCAAAATAAATGACCCCAACAAAATCAAACAGGCGCAAAAAAACATGTACATACACGAAACCGCCCTTGTAGTGGCTATGTCCTGCTGATGGCAACTAAGATTTTCACCAGTAACGGCCTTCACTTCATACAGACTGAGGTAATACAACTGGTTATTGTCTGACCGAGATGTTGTACAACTTATTTCCAAGTTATGAGAAGATTTGACAAAAGTGCTCAACTTAGATTGTGGAAAAATTCTTCTTTTTGCAAAACGGGTCGTAACTCCACTGCGACTGAAGTGACATAAAAACTTGATCAAGACATTATTTCCAAGTTTAGTAAAAAAAAAATAATAAGAAAGCAGACATCTTTCAAAGATGCAACCCACCTGCTGTGAGAGAATATATATCTAATATACGTCACAGTAAGATGTAGAATAATCAGTTCAATAGAATGCATTATTCTGTATTAAGACCGCATATTCTGGATAAAAATTTAGCTGTTATGTATCTCTGAAGTCCATGTATTCTGGTCCATAGAAATAGTTACAAATGCCGGGCTTCCCTTCATGCACACTCCACTGGTCACAGACAGTATATACCACATACACATGCAGTTCCACCTCACATGTTGTAGAAATAAATTGGCTAAATTGTCATCAAGGTCAGTAACTCCTTCCAAATTGAAGGAAAAATGGTCTCGTAGTATTCTCCCTTTTGACAATTGATAATTCGGATTTTATCCCTTATTACGTCATACTGAAAAATAGGAAAAAAGTACATGGAATGGACATTCAAAAAATAATAGCTATTATATCATGACGTATCCCACTAACCCTGTACTGCTTTTTATGCCTTTGCATACAGAATAGACCCAGATCAGACTGCTCCTGTAGGATCCATTTGATCAAGATCTGCACTGTTGGCAAACCCCAAAACCAATATGATTTTTATTAATTCCAGGACTTAAATTTATAAAGAATTTAATTGGACCATTAAAGACATTAGGAGCAGTAACTTTCCTTCATATAAATGTGTTTGCATGCATCTGCAAACAGAGTAGACCCAGATCAGACGCCTCATATAGGAGCCATCAGACCAGTGTCTTCTCTGTTTGCTTATGAAATTTGGAAGATCTGTTTCTTTACTTTCGAAATTAGCTACAAAGTTCCACCTTCCATATTTTGTTGCAACTATTTTGTCCATGAATATTCAGTAGGTACTGAAATTTGGAATAAACATAGAACAGGGAAAGGGTTAATTAAAATTAACGCTTTACTCCATAAATACACTTTTCTCCAACAGGGGCCTTTTCAACTAAGTCTACGCGGAATACATCTGTGTCTACTCTGATTACAAAAACCTTAATAGTCAAGGGTTAACAGTGAAATTTTTCTATTCATCGGTCAGAGCTGACATGAAACCAGCTACAAATTTGGCTTCCATTTCAGTTTTAAACAAATTAAATCCCACAGAAACTTCAATCCCATACCTGTCTATCAATGAACTTCTCATATCCTTCACTATAGTGCTGGGCTGGGCGTCACCTAGTTTGAACACACTTTCAATGACTGACAATTCTGTACTGGTTGTGTCCATACCACAGAAGCCTATCCAGTCATTGACCACCAGTCCTCCCCCTATCACATCACTGCCTCTGTTCACTGTTCCTGCCTGCAAAAAAACCACATTATCACCCATCATGCTATAAGCCAATTTGTTATTACCCTTGAAAACAGTTTGAATCCAAACTAGAACTATTGCTAAAGGTGATGAATACCCCTCTCACGGCAGCCTTGATTGCAAATCCAAGTTTGTAACACAAACTACCAATGTAACAGGACCAAATTACAAAAATACTCAAAGGGAGATAATTCTGCAAATCCCAGCGCTTAACACATGAAAATTGCCTCTTGCAAATCTACTATTCGTGGTTATTATGTTTGACAACTATCAATTCAATAACTTTCAAATTGAAGGAGGAAGTCTGCAACACCAACTCCCTATTTGTTTCATGCAAAAATGACAAAAAATACTCAGAGTTCAGGGGGAGATAATTCTGCAATGCCTAGCGCTAAACACATGAGAATTGCGTCTTGCACATCTACTATTAGTGGTTATTATGTAAACCACATATTAACCAAATAACTTTCAATTTGAAGGAGCATTTAACGATACCAACTCCCAATGTTTCATGCAGAAATACAATACAATACAATTATAGTTTGATGGGAGATAATTCTGCCATGCCTTAAATACATGGAATTCTTGCATATCTACCATTCGTGGTTATTACTTATACCAAAAATAAACTCAACTAGAACTGTAAGCCAAAGGCTAACGAATGTGCTGCACATTCATACAAGAACATGTATATCATACTTATTGATTCAAATATATCACTTCTAAAATGTAATATTCAATCCAAGATCAATCACAAACATAAATAAAGCAACTTTTACCAAATATTGTCAAGTTCAAGGACCATAGCTCTGACAAAAATTATTCAACCAGACAGATATTCGAACTTAAGCTGTAACTCATCTAGATTTAGCATTATGTCAAATATAAAGTTAATATCTCCAATCACTTCCAAAGAAAGACCAGAAAATTGAAAATTCGACAAAAAATTAAAGTTCAAGGGCTATAACTCTTGCAAAAATTATTCAACCAAACTGAGATTGGAAATTAAGCTGTAAGTCATCTGGATTTAGCTTTATGCCAAATATAAAGTTAATATTTCCAACCACTTTCAAAAAAAAAGATTGGAAAATTCAAAATTTGAAGAAAAAAATTAAAGTTCAAGGGCCATAGAAATAATTATTCAACAGGACTGAGATTGATACATAAGCTGTAACTTATCTATATTTAGCTTTGTACTAAATATAGTGTTGATATCTCCAGTCACTTCTATAAAAGGTCCAGAAAACTGGAAAACATTGTTAGGGGACTAAAAGGGGAGATAACTCCTGAAGTAGTGGTCCGATCATAATGGAAATATGCGGTGCACAGGTTTATATGGTCATATGGCTGTACATGAACTTTCAACAAAATTGAACCAAAACTGTAGAAGAAGAAGGCCGGACTGAAGAAGAGGTTTGTGACACCAACTCCCCATGTTCAAATGCAAACAGAATGGCCGACCAACAGACTGACAGGATGATTCCAGTATACACCCTCAAACAAGTTTGCGGGGATATAGTAGTAAAAGTCACATCTGACTTTGGCTCTCATAAGAATTCAAGCTCTGATTTTGATTAACCTTCTATCTGCTAGATGCCTTTTGATGACTTGCAAACAAAGTTGACCCTGATCATATCAGGGTCTGCTCTGTTTGCTTGTCAAATGATACTGATTTGAATTACAATTTCTGCCCCATCCAAATATTCTGTGATTGATAATGCCATTTCAAAAATTTAGCAAATTTATATTTAGTCTTCATTTCTTTCATACAGAGAGTAAAGTCGCGCTATTAACCCAATCCCTCATACTGATGCCTGTGTTAAAGTCCCCTGTCAAAACCAATGTGATAAATAGAGTGTTTGCTCCTATAGGAGCAAATGCTCTATTTATTACAATTGTTTCAAACTAAAAAATTCTAAAATTTTCGTTTTCTTTATTTAATGCTCCTTTTCGGTAGATTTAGTCAAAGAGGTTGAATCTAAATATAGCCTATGAGGGAATGGGTTAAATATGACCACATAACGTAATTTATTAATGAAGGAGTCTGCAAAAGCAAGTGGTTGCTTAATTCATGGCAAAAGTAAGGAAGAAAGCTCCTATTGGACAATTCCAGAATTACTTCATTTGAGTGAATGTGTTTGCTAAACTACTGTACAACAGACTATCCCTCTTCCATATCTGATGTGATATAAGAAAATAACAAGATGTGTTTGTGAAACACTATGCTCCCACCCAATTTGACCTTTGACACTGAAGGATGACCGTGTCAAGTTGACCTTGACATGTTACCCCTAACAAGAGGGTCAGAATGGCCCTGAAGCGCTCACCAGACAATCAGAGGAGAAGATTTTCAAAGTTTTCACTATATATTCCAATGGAAAATTAGCTGGCCCTGGGGCGGGGCCAATTTTGACCCAAAGGGCACAATTTATATAACTTTTGTAGAGGACCTGAAAATGATGCCATGTGCCAAATATGAAAGCTGAGAACCCTATAGATTCAGAGCAGAAGTTTTTCAAAGTTTACACTATATGTTTCTATTCAAAACTGGCTACCCCTGGGGCGGGGTCAATTTTGACCCCCCGGGAATAATTTATATAACTTTTGTAGAGGACCTGAAAATGATGCTATGTGCCAAATATGAAAGCTGAGCACCTTCCAATTTCAGAGGAGAAGATTTTCAAAGTTTTCACAAAATGTTTCTATAGAAACTGACCACCCCTGGGGCGTGGCCAATTTTGACCCCAGGGGCATAATTTATATAACTTTTTTAGAGGACCTGAACATGATGCTATGTGCCAAATATGAAAGCTGACAACCTTACAGATTCAGAGGAGAAGATTTTCAAAGTTTTCACAATATGTTTCTATTGAAAACTGTCCATCCCTGGGGCGGGGCCAATATTGACCCCAGGGCCATAATTTATATAACTTTTGTAAAGGACCTGAACATGATGCTATGTGCTAAATATGAAAGCTGAGAACCTTCCAGTTTCAGAGGAGAAGATATTCAAAGTTTCAGTATATATATTTCTATAGAAAACAAGGCACCCCTGGGGCGGGCCAATTTTGACCCCAGGGGCATAATTTATATAACTTTTGTAGAGGATCTGAAAATGATGCTATGTGCCAAATATGAAAGCTGAGAACCTTACAGTTTCAGGAGAAGATTTTTCAAAGTTTTTACTATGTGTTTCTATTGAAACTGACCACCCCTGGGGCGGGGCCAATTTTGACCCCAGGGGTATAATTTATATAACTTTTGTAGAGGACCTGGACATGATACTATGTGCCAAATATGAAAGCTGAGAACCTTACAGTTTCAGAGGAGAAGATTTTCAAAGATTTCACTATATGTTTCTATTGAAAACTGACCACCCCTGGGGCGGGGCCAATTTTGACCCCAGGGGCATAATTTATATAACTTTTGTTAAGGACCTGAACATGATGCTATGTGCCAAATATGAAAGCTGAGAACCTCCCAGTTTCAGAGAAGAAGATTTTCAAAGTTTTACTATATATTTCTATAGAAAACAAAGCACCCCTGGGGCAGGGCCAATTTTGACCCCAGGGGCATAATTTATATAACTTTTGTAGACGACCTACAGATGATGCTATGTGCCAAAGATGAAAGCTGAGAACCCTGTAGATTCAGAGGAGAAGATTTTTAAAGGTTCAAATTGTTGACGCCGGACGACGCACACCGCACGACGGACATCAGGCGATCACAAAAGCTCACCCTGTGCACTTTGTGCTCTGGTGAGCTAAAAATGTGCCGCTTCATGAGATCCAAGTGCATGCCAAATATCAAGTCTCTATCTCTACTGGTTCAAAAGTTATGGCCAATGTAAATGTCGGTGATTTGACCTATATATTTTACCTCTGACCTTGAAGGATGACCTTGACATGTCACCCCTCAAACTGTGCAGCTTTATGAGATATATGCATGCAAAATATCAAGTCTCTAACTGTACTGGTTCAAAAAATATGCCCAATGTTAAAGTTGGTGACAAACATACTGAGCAAAACAATATGCCCCCCCCCCCCCCCCCCCCCCCCGATCTGATCTTGTGGGCATAAAAACAGTGACGGATGTTTTTTATAAAACAGCAACCTCCTTATTTTCTGAGCTGTATTACAAGACAGAACTTACCACCAGGGGTACTTGCAATAAAGAAGACAACTCGTCTAGGTCCTCCACAGATGTTTTAGGATGTACCTGAAAAAAAGAGATAAACCTATAACATTGAGAACTGACCTTAATTATTCCTTTATCTTTTTTATAAAAATATATCACTTCATGAATATTCCTTAATTGTATTTTTAAAAAGCTATCAAAATATGGGAACTTTTGGCCATATCAAAAATTTAAAACCAATTTTATATAGTTTCATGAGCTCTGTCTGGATCAAGAAGAGACATTGAGAATTGCTGTGACCCATCAAGATCCTAACTGTTTGACACTATCAGAGCTACAGATAAAGGTGTGTACTAAAAACTAAAAGTGTCATATCTTTAAATTTCTAAACTCTATACAGTGGCCACTCTTTAGAATCATCTTGAAGAGACAATTCTAAAGAGTGGTCACAGTATAGGATTTGGTTGAGAAATAAAGAAGCTATTTTTGAAAATATTTAAATTCAAGCACCTTTATATCTGATCTGTACCTCTGCACAATAATTGTAGAACTTGAAACAATAATTTCAATGGAGAAAATATACTTTCAGAACTTTGTAGATAATTGTTACTTAGCATGCAAAGAGCTAAATGTTCTGTTAACAGATCTGTTTTGGTTTACTCGTTATCACATTTCCTCATAGTGATGCTTTTTGTCGCCTCTGTAAAAAACACTTTTTGAAACTATTCATTGAAACAATTTGAAATCCAAAGGAGCAAATGCTCTATTTATCACAATGGTTTCAAAAACTACACAATTCTAAAAGTTTTCCTTTTTTCTAGTAAATGCCCCTTTTCAGTAGATTAATTTAAAATGGTTAGGTCTTAAAATGGCCATTGAGGGAACAGGTTATCTTTCTCAGCATACTCACCAGACCTCCCTGATTAGTAATGGAACAGTAGCTACCAACTAATACATTGTCTGCTAAAGTCTGTCGGAAAACTTCTACTTTCAAAACATCTGCCACCAAATCTTCTGTCTCCTGAATAAACAATAACAGAATTGATTTTTAAACCCTTTACCTCATGAATATTCAGACAATCAATTGATGACATCGTGAATATTGATTATTAACTCAATTTTTATAATGACATAATGAACAAAAGAATTGTTCAGCAAGACAGAAACTATAATCATATCTATAATATATCGTAAACAAACAAAGCAGACTCTGATCAGACGGTTCCTACAGGAGCCGTCTGATATAGGTCAAATGTTTGCAAAAGTGTAGAAAGAGGTAGCTATGGAGAAGAGGCTTTAAAGCTTTTAATAAACATGTACCAGTAAATAGTGTCGGATATCAGTACCAACAAAATGCTACAATATATTACCAATGAAACAATACCATAGTTCATATGCTATAGGGAGCTTTACTAGACATGTGTATCTATACAATAAACACATGGAAGTAAATAAAATGGTCAATGACTTATTTTTTTATGTATTCATGTAAAAACCGAACTCACTCACTATGTAAGAAATAACAACATCATGAATATTTATTTGCTGAATTGTTACAATGGCCTATGTACACAGGTTTTGTTTCTTATTGGGAGAAATGGTAGTGTCAGATCTATTACCCCACCTCTGATAATTTTTTGGTGAAATCCGCGTGTGTGATTGGTTGAATTCTGTAACGTGATCCAAGAGTAAAACTTATACAAGGACACTAGAAATTCAATACAGAGTCAATAGAAAGTCAATACATGGTCAGTAACTAGGTTACTTCCCCTGTCAGCGTAGAACCAAAACTTGAGGTAATGGCTGCACGGTGTTTTTGTCAGCAAATGGTTACTGAGTAAATTAGATTTTATTTTAAGTTAAATACATAACGTATTTTTGTATTAGATCTGTTTTCGGTTATAATTTTAGTTAGCTCGATTAAGACTGTGCCTAATTGATGTTGGGCCAAAATGACACGGTACAGTTACAGTAAGAGTTGTTCTTAGTTTGTTTACAAATAAATGTATGGCGAAAAGCTTTGCTTCCATAGACGCAAACGAGATTGAGAAAAAGAAGCAACTGAGAACTGATAGAATATAGACGGGTCATCGGTGGGGTGAATTTGTTACTGGTCATCGGTGGGGTAAATTTGTTACATAGTCATGTAGTGACTGGGTACGGGATGATACCTGGTTAGTAAATGTTATACCCAGCTTGGCTTCACATAACATTTGCTAACCAGGTATCATCCCGTACCCGGTCACTACATGACTATGTAACTAATATTATAACCTCATAAGCAAACAGAGCAGATCATGATCTGGCACCGAGATTATAAAGCTTTTTGCTTGAGTCTTAGATCATTCTCAAGCATCTGATTGGTCAGATTCTGAGCTTGCTCAGAATCTGACCAATCAGATACTTGAGAATGATCTCGGACTCAGAAGCTTTATAACCTTGGTCTGGGTCTACTCTGCGTGAAAAAGTGTTTAAATATGAAGGAAAGGTTCAACAGGAGTTCCGTATGGAGAGAAAGAGTCAACTGGAGCTATGTACAGTCAAAACGTCCACAAACCTTGTCTAAATCTGGATGAACTAGTGCCACATAGTCATTACAGGCTATCACATTACCAAGGGCAGATAACCTCTCTTCAACTCGCTGAACCTTTACACTGTCTGGCAAGGAATTTCTGATATGCTGCAGTTCTTGGTCTGTTGTGCTGGTTGGTACCAACAGTCCATTTCTGTTTCCTGGAGAGAGAGAAAACAGTGCCCCTGGGGAATATTCATGCAAGAAATAATGACCTTATGAATATTAACTGGATTTCTTGTTATAATAGTTCATGGACACAGGACATTCTAGCCACAACGGAAACTTTAGGATCATATCTATAGAACTACATGTATATTATAGGCAAACAGAGCAGACTCTGATCAGATGGCACTAGCTCCTATATCTGGGTCTACGCTGTTTACAAAGGCGTAGAAAGACATATCTATAGAGTAAACGCTAAACTGAATTTTAATATTGGCATAATGAACATGGGATTTTTTTTACCATGACAAAAGTTGTAAAATCATATATAATACTTCATATAAAGCAAGCAGAGCAGATCCTGATCACACTGTTCCTACAGGAATTATCTCATCTTGGTCTACTTTGTAGGCAGAGGTGTGAATATGTGTCTGTATCAGGAAAAGTGTCACATTTCCAGAGCTACAGATAAGGGGGGGGGGGATCACATGTTCCTAAAATCGTCATTTCTCCACCAAACCCTAACTGTGGCCACTCTTTAGAATCGTCTCTTTGAGATGATTCTAAAGAGTGGTCACAGTATAGATTTTGGTGGAGAAATAAAGGAGCTATAGTTTTTTATGCATCTTATCTGGAGATCTGCACTTTGCACAAAATATATTTGTAATCCTGTTACAATATGCGCTTCATATAAAAGATCTGTCGCGAGTTGTCTTTTAGGATCACATGTTCCTAAATGAACATTGGAAAATATTATAAAGCGAGGCTTTAGCAATCTTAATAACATTTTCTTGGTGAATTTAGGAACATGTGATCTTAAAAGACAACAAGCATCAGATTATTTTTCTCACATAACCAAAACAGTGTTTTGGGTCGTATTAATAACATGTCAATGTCGGTTTCCTAACTAGAGAAAAGGAAACATTTAGAATTTTGTAGTTTGAAACAATTGTGATAAATAAAGCATTTGCTCCTATAGGAGCAAATGCTCTATTTATCACAATGGTTTCAACAGGTGACTTTTGCAGAGGCGTCAGAAGTCGTCAATATGAGGGAATGGGATAATATCAACAAACCAATGAAATAAAGTACAAACTCTTTATAGTGACCATCTAAAGAGAGTTGGTAGCTAAATGCAGGATGAAAGATATGAAAAAAGCTCCTGCATGAGTGTTTACATTACTTTTATCCTGCATTGAGCAATGTATTGTTCTCTTCATCTCTTATTTTTCTACTTTGTTGAAACACCATGTGCAGCCAGTGATGCAATTTTAACTAGAGGTTTGTTTTTGTCACAAAAACAGATGTCTCCCCCTCCCAACCTCTTTCCAATTCACAAGTGTAATGTCTGTAACTCCAAACTTATCAGGGTCTAATTTTTAAGTCATCAGGGGCAATAACTCCAACATTGTCAGGGGGAAAAAAATCAAAAGCCCCAGGTACACAAAAGCACATGCTAGTCAACATTCTTGTGAAGTTTGGTGACTCTAGTACTAGTGGTTTCAGAGATACATGTGACACAAAGTAAAGTTTCTCTTATTTTAAGTCATAAGGGGCAGTAACTCCAAAGTTATCCGGGGGAGACAATTAAAAAACCCAGATGCACAAAAACTCATGCTGGTGAACATTCCTGTGAAGTTTGGTGACTCTAGCCCTACTGGTTTCAGAGATACATGCAGCACAAAGTTTCTCTAATTTTAAGTTATCATATCAGGGGCAGTAACTCAAGAATTATCAGGGGGAGACAATTAAAAAAAACCAGGTGCACAACAACTCATGCTGGTCAAGATTCCTGTGAAGTTTGGTGACTCTAGCCCTAGTGGTTTTAAAGATATGCATGACACAAAGTTTCTCTAATTTTAAGTAATCATATCAGGGGCAATAACTCCAAAGTTATTAAGGGTAGACAATTCAAAAATCCCAGGTGCACAACAACTCATGCTGGTCAACATTCCTGTGACCCCAGTGGTTTCAGAGATATGCACGACACTAAGTAAAGTTTGTCTAATTTTAAGTCATCAGGGGCAGTAACTCCAAAGTTAACAGGGGTAGACAATTAAAAAAAAACAAGAGCAAAACAACTCATGCTAGTGAACAATCCTGTGAAGTTTGGTGACTCTAGCCCTACTGGTTTCAGAGATACGCGCGACACAAAGTTTGTATAAATTTAAGTATTCATATCAGGGGCAATAACTCAAGAATTATCAGGGGGAGACAATTCAAAAACCATAGGTGCACAACTCATGCTGGTGAACATTCCTGTGAAGTTTGGTGACTCTAGTACTAGCTGTTTCAGAGATACGCGCGACACAAAGTTTTTCTAATTTTAAGTCATCAGGGACAATAACTCCGAAGTTATCAGGGGCAGACAATTCAAAAACCCCAGGTGCACAACAACTCATGCTGGTGAACATTCCTGTGAAGTTTGGTGACTCTAGCCCAACTGGTTTCAGAGATACGCGCGACACAAGTTTGTGACGGACAGACAGACAGACGGACGGATGGACAGACGGACGGACAGACAACTCTGGCAAAAACAATATATCTCCCCATAAATGGGGGAGACATAATAATTGTCAATACGATGGGATTTGATGGAGCAAAACAGGATAAATTTTTCGTACATTTTCTAAATACACCTATCTGGAGCTATAGTTCAAGTTAATTTGCTAACCCTTTCCCTCATATAAACGTGTTTTCACGCATCTGCAAACAGAGTAGACCCAGATCAGATGGCTCCTATAGGAGCCGTCTGATCAGGGTCTGCTTTGTTTGCTCATGGAATTTGATGGATCTGTTTCTTTACTTTCTAAAATGACTACAGTGTTAAACCTTTCATATTTCATTATAACTATTTTGTCTATGAATATTCAGTAGGTATTAAAATTTGGAATAAACACAGAACAGAGAATGGGTAAACTTACCAACACACATCCTTCCTATGATTCTGCATTCCCCTAAACTAATGTGTGCCACTGGAATTGTCTCTGCTAATTCACCTTCAAACACACTGAAAATTGAGCAATACAATTATTTAAGATTAGCTCTTCATTGTTGTTGTTTAACACTCAAACCCTTATTCCATGAATTATAGAATATTCATGGATTTGTTTGTTTGTATTGATTAACGTCCGTTTCTGCTCACTATGGTCTAATTGGACGCCCCAGAGAGAGGGGAGAGGATACAGAGAAACCCGGGTGTGATGCCCTACTCTTATTATCGACTGAGTTTCTCTGGTTCTTTAAGATGCTCAGTTAATTTTCTGATTTATTATAATGGCAAATGAACACAGGAGTATCTGGCCATGGCAGAAACTGTATTATCTATAAATTTCCATAAACAAACAGCAGACACTAATCAAATGGCTCCTACAGATGCTGTCTGATTAGGGTGACGCTCTACTCTGTTTTCAAAGGTGTTGAAATGCATATCACTTATAGCATTGTAACAGGACTGGTGGAGAAAAACATGCAGCCAGACCGGGGATCGAACTCGGGACCTCTCACTTACAGGGTGAGTGCTCTACCGAGCTACTGAGCTATCCGAACCGCTTACTGTTTTTCACCTAGTTCCCGGCCTGTTCCACTACTCCCCCTTTTCCCCTGAGATTCTCGCCGAATCTGCACAAGAAATCATGGGTGTGCACAGGGTCAGATTTTCAAGTTGAACGCCAATTGTAACAGGACTGGTGAAAAAAACATGCAGCAAGACTGCGTATCAAACCCGGGAGCAGGGACCCCTCACTTACAGGGTGATTGCTCTACCGACCGAGCTATTAGAACCGCTTACTGTTTTTCACCCAGTACCTGTACCCGGCCTTTTACAGCATAATAGCAAGAGTTTAGGCATAGGCTATGCACCATGTCAGCATCTTGCCAAAATACAAATATATAATATAACCACTTCTGTAACAAAATCATCTGTCCCAGTATATTTGCTAATGCTCCAGATAGTAAGTGTTAGTACCCTGACCATCACTCACAAAGTCAACTTTTGTGAAGGCCTCATTTGTAAAGAGCCATTTGAGATTTAAGTGCTTTGGCCGAGCTGTGACCATCATTAACCCGGGCTTGACCAGTTCATGTTACTATGTTTAGTAACTCAAAAGTTATTGCGCTCTTTAAAACATCACGGGGGTGCTTGTCATCCTGCACGTGCTGACCAGGGTTTGAACTTGTTGATTGACAAGTCATAGCTCAACTCTTAGCCTATCGGGGAGCTTGCAAATGATATCATAATTTGGACCCACCTTTTCCTTTTGGGTTATTATAAAAAGCGGCGCACTG
Source organism: Azorinus chamasolen (assembly GCA_963576725.1). NCBI lineage: Eukaryota > Metazoa > Mollusca > Bivalvia > Cardiida > Solecurtidae > Azorinus > Azorinus chamasolen. The sequence goes on along the minus strand of OY755238.1, from coordinate 98,409,621 downwards.
GCATAGATGGGTGTTCTTGGCTTCAGACTTTGATAGGATATTGAGCTCGAGAGAGTTCCGTAGGAAACAATAATTAGGCAGACTTCGGCTATTACTAAGAACCATTTTAGGACATTCACAGAAAGAAAATTCAACCGAAATTATATGAAAATTATTTTAATAAACTTTAACTTGTATACATGAGCTACGGCTTCAGTTTTTTTATCATACTTATCCATTGAGAGTGTGACACTTCTGGTTCATCAACAATAAAACAGCCTGACACTTTTATGATATATATAGTAAATGAATACAAATTCTCAATAATGCCTGTAACTTAAGAAAGTTTAAGAAGCATCATACATTGAAATTAAAAAAAATATATAAGGCAGTATCTTTGTTCAATATTGAGTAAGCTACTAAGAAATCTAGTCAAAAAGGCTAGTCTAAAAAAGTAAACTTTTGACAGTGAAATGAATCCCTGTCAAGCATCAGACATAAATTATTGTTAATAGTCTGCCATAATGGAAAAAGCTCATGTCAGCACTGGTTACTTTAAAACAGGTTATATTCGCGTCATGATTATTTCGCGTAAATGTGATTTTGTATTAATTTGCGTCATGATGATTTCGCTACGGCGTCCATCTCGCTAAATTAACATAACGGAAATAGAATTGTATAAAACTCTGCAGAACGCTGTAAAAAGGGCAAAGAATAAATTTCTGTCGAATGTATGTAACTGCCGTCGGCAATTTAGGGGTTATCAATCGATAACTTATAGCATGCGTTAAGGACTGTATTTACCAGTATTCAATTTTGTAATTGTTTTGAGAACTTTACCCAAAACTCGGATATATGGCACAGAATGTAAGCAACAAAGTTACTACTCATTTATTACTTCGGGGTCTTATTTGGATCGAAACTGTCTGCAAAAGAAATGGTTATCACGATTAGTCCATTATGAGGCCAAAGGTTAAATCAGTGCCCCTATTGAAACGTGGATGGTAAACGTGTGAAAACAAATTGACAAGTTTGTGTATACGTGTTGATCTGTTAAACGCTGCTTGGAATAAGCCGGTATTCAATAGTCAACATGAGTGAATTGTTTTTCACAAACACATATAGTCAAACCTGTTTCAAAAGTCCGTAATTATACAAAACAACCAGATGTTATCTACGACAATTTACCACTTGCCGTACATGTATATAAGAGTTACTTCCCTTTTCACGGAGATCAATGAAGAAGAGAAACATTCTTCCATTTCCCGGTCTATATTTATTTAAACACTTTTTTGTTTACTAAACAAACTATATATGGTAGCAATACCCTTCATCCAACATTTGTGTTGAACGAAGAATTTTATTTATATGCAGAAAACACATGGACGACATGATAAATCTGACCATATTTCGGATATACCGATTTCGGACGTTACTCCATATTTTATACTTGTTACTGATTTATTAGCGAAAATATTGAATTCGCGGGGCAACGCATTCGCGAATTAGCGCGAAATACATATTGTCGCTATTAAACCTGTTTTACAGTATGTATAAACCAGCACACGCCACTTTGAAAAGCTGATACATTATGGCAGTCCTGCATTCATAATACTGGATATTACAACTATCTCTTGTTATGTACCATTCCTCAATTAAACATTAGCACTAGAAACAATTTACACTTTACCAGTTAGATGCCTTTTCAAATACAATAGACCCAGATCAGACAGCCATTTTATCAGGGTCTGCTCGGTTTACTTTTTTACAAATGTAAATAATTGTTAAATAAGTTACTAAAACCAGGTACAGGGTGTATTATTGCACATAGATTTTTAACTAACTTGTCCCCGACTTCTCAATTAACTTGTAACAGATACATACGTGTATATATATGTTTCTGGTTGTAATCAGAATTTGATCAACACAGATGTAGATCACAGCCAAGAATATCACCTAGTTCAACCCATAGGGGTCTGAAGTGTACCTTGGACAAATTCCCCAAATGACACACCTGTGTAAAAAAAATCCATTCTGGGTCGAAGTCATTGATTAATGATTACATCTATATACACGTATATATATTAGTTTAAATTAAATTTATAGGAAACAGGCGTGTTAAGTTGACAATCTTTTTTCCTGCTTTTCTACTGGAGTCGGTCCGGCTTTTGCCGGGTTATCTTTTCTTTTTTATCCTATATATATATATATATATATATATATATATATATATATATATATATATTAAAAAAAAAAAAAATGTTATATGGCTTTAAAATCTTTAATTAATAACTTAAAAATGCGCAACGCGTTTCATCAGATCATCAGGCGCAATATTATGACGTCATGACTTTGTTGTCATGACGTCAACGTCCCTACTTCCTGTAAGGCTGGTAACTCTGTCAGACAAATGTTTGAATTAGAAATCTAAAGCATCTAAAGCGGAGCTATGTGCCATGGGAACCTATACATCTTTGGAAAGAAAAAAAATAAATGCTATTGACTGACAGATAGTTTTGCTTGCTAGGTCAAATATTGGCGATACAATCAGGGTTGTTTGAGGCCAGTCAAAATGAGACCTAGAATCAGGGCTCAAGCTGGAGCCATCCATTAGGGAGAAATTTAGTGATATTGAGGGAGAAGTTTGGTCCTGATTTTGTATCTCCCTATATGTTCTATATATTAAAACTTCTACCTCAGCTCAAAACAGGGAGAAGTCAGCAGGGTTAGGGAGACTTTTTCTCCCAAATCACCCTCTTGCTTGAGCCCTGAGAATATGGCGAGCGGAGTTCCTCCCCTTTCTTATGTAGTCATGACGTCATAATATTGCGCCTGATGATCTGATGAAACGCGTCGCGCATTTTTAAGTTATTAATTAAAGATTTTAAAGCCATATAACATTTAGTCTTTTTTAATATATATATAGCCTTTCCGGCTGTATTCTATTGCCAGTTATATAATATATATATATATATATATACATGTATACATAAGAAAAGGGGAGGAACTCCGCTCGCCATACTCCCTCAATATCACTAAATTTCTCCCTAATGGATGGCTCCAGCTTGAGCCCTGATTCTAGGTCTCATTTTGACTGGCCTCAAACAACCCTGATTGTATCGCCAATATTTGACCTAGCAAGCAAAACTATCTGTCAGTCAATAGCATTTATTATTTTTCTTTCCAAAGATGTATAGGTTCCCATGGCACATAGCTCCGCTTTAGATGCAGAACATCTCAAAGTCGAAAATTCTACCAAAACACTAGTCTAGCACGAGTTGTTGCAACCGGCTATATTACAAGTGCAAAATACGACTGACACGCAATTGCATGCAGAAACAACATGCAAAACAACTCTATGGATTGTTTGGGAACACCTACAGGCAAGAATTTAAAAGAAAAATGAAAGCTGTCCAAGTTATCCATTATTTGTTTTTCTCCCTGTCATTTATATACGCTTCAACGGCCGCAATTTTGTACATGTATGCAATGTACAAAGCGGGTTGCAACATCTCGTTCTAGACACGTGTTTTGTTAGAACTGTAGTGATAGGCCTATATAAGGCATCTCCAACAGCCTTGCTGTTGGGTTCACCCTTTAGAGACGTGGTTAGAGTGTCGGACCATTATCCAGGAGTCCGGGGTTCGAATCCCGGTAGAGGCCAGTAACTTTTCCTCCCTTAGAATTACTTCATTGGCGACGAGGATAATTCAGTTTGTATGCGGGGATGCATGTAAAGGCTTATGGGCATGCATGGGTATATGCATTGCTCCTAAAGGTTAAAAGGGAGGGGAGTGTAGTGATCGACCTATATAAGGTATCTCCAACAACCTCGTTGTTGGGTTAACCCTTTAGAGACGTGGTTAGAGTGTCAGACTATTATCCAGGAGTCCTGGGTTCGAATCCCGGTAGAGGCCAGTAACTTTTCCTCCCTTAGAATTACTTTGGAACTTTTGACTTTGAGATGTTCTGCATCTAAAGCGGAGCTATGTATCATGAAAACCTATACATCTTTGGAAAGAAAAATGTAAATACTACCGATTGAAATATAACTTTGATTGCTACCTAGGTCAAATATTGGCGATAAATTGGGGTTTGTTTGAGGTCTGTCAAAATGAGACCATGAATATGGCGAGCAGAGTTCCATTCCTTTTCTTATGTATATATATGTGTAATCAATGGCTTCGACCCAGAATGGATTTTTTACATGGGCGGGCCATTTGGGGGTCCAAGGCACACTTCTGATCCCTATGGTTCAACATATGAATGACTGCTACAAATTCTCATTTTCCACATACTGTCAGTCTGTGCAACACTCTCCCACAAAATTTACTCTATTGAGTCAGTTCAGACTCTGTCTCTAGATTTAAGTTGGTGCTGGCTGCATGTGCTTGGACAACATAACTGAGGTCTATCTGCCTTTATTTTTAACTTTAACTAATATTTGTTTTCCTGCACCAAAACCATACTTGTACATATTGTAGATTAGGCATCTTGGTCTTTTTAAAGTGTTAGGTTTTGCACCATTTCACGCTGCTATGGTTCTCCCGTGTGGACAGAGTAGCCTGAGATGCCAAGCACTTATATTACTGAAGTTCTATCACTTTCACTAATTTAACACACACGCATGCCGCATGGGCATGCTATTCGAGAAAGAATGCTTCAAGCCTTGTCTATTATCGAAGAAGTAAATATTCATCACGTAAAGTTTATATGGAAATCCTATTAAACCAATACTTTAAACAGCTTCGCAAACTTAAATGCCGTAAATATGACAAAAGATACTTTACCTGTAGAAATTTTCTGAACCCCCAATGGCAACAAGACAGTAAGAGTTCGTCAACTTCGCAAACACACCTACTTCATTGTTCCCTTCAAACTGCGCGCGTACAGCCATAACTATTACGATGACAATCTCAAGCAGACCTGATAACTATATATATATTTGAGAAGTATTTCAAGACTTTATGCAATGTGACTTCAATCTTATTTCACAATCGTGTGGATATTGTGAATTACGTCATCAGTTTGCGGGGTTCTGAATAAACCACGGGACCGTCCCAACCGGAAACAAGAAAATACAGAAACGGACTTTGTTTCGGTGAGTACAAAAAGATGTTGCTCAAGGACACTAGTCAATAAATGTGTACATAAAGAGTGTAATTACATTATCAATGAATGAAACTTGAAGTAGTCAAGGTAAAAATACCGGACAATAATAAAATAACTAACACATGGAAGGATGGAAACAGGTCAAACCGGCCCAAAGTCAAACGGCCCCAATTTAAGTCAAACCGGCCTCCAAAAAGTCAAATCGGACCTCAATTTGGTCAAACCGGCCTCCTTACTATATTTTGGCTGGTCAAACCGGCCCCACGAATAAAAAAGCTTCTAGTATATATCTTTTTAATAATGAAATGTTTAATTGATACTTTTATAACATAACTCGTGGCTTCAGCGTGACGTAACACTATCATTTATTTTTTGATAATCATGGGCATATATTCACTAGTGAATAACATTCGAACGACCGAATGACATTCGAACGATTCATACGCGATGTCAAAACAAACAAACTGGCGGACGGTGGTCGACCTACCTGTCCACGATTGAGTCACGATAGATGGCAAAGTATTGTTGGCACTTGCGCCTTAATTTCGATAAAATAATACAAATTGTAATCGCTGTCAGGAATCATATACAAAATGTATGCCAAAAAAGACCTACCAGCTACTCTGACCCATACAATCCATTCTACATCTAAAATGCCTCCTCAACTTAGCATTTTCTTCACCGCATGTCCTTTTGTTTATGCAGATTTCTACTCATACAAATATCTCATCAATCAACAACTATAGTCATCTGAATCCAGCACAGCACAAACATATTTCAAATATGCTATACTCACTAACTCAGCTGATCGCGAAAATCTTCCTCCTGTTCCAACACATTTTATGCAGCAGTTCGTACTGAATCTTTTGTCCATTTCAAACTTTTTCACTGAACTTGAATCGAGATTTTTTTCTCGGTGGAAATGTCCATGTCCATGTGTATACATACAACACTAATGAAGGGCTTAATATACCAAAACGAAGGCTCAGTTCGAATCCCATTGACAGTGAGTGTCGGACGTGTTGGCGACTGTATGTGGGTCTTCATGTACATGGCGCGCTTTACATAGACACGTGTTGTGTACAATGACGTCATAATGTGACGTGTTTGTAACTATGTATGTCAAAACTGTAACTCATAATTTATTTTGACGTGTTTCTGTATGTTTTTGTATCATAAACTATCACAGTTAAATTGAATACCAGAGAGGTCTGAATTAGATCCTGGTTGATATGACAGTAATTAAAAAAAAAAGTTGGAAAATTTGGACCTACTTTGTCCCAGTTACCTAGCGAACCTAATAACACCTTTCATTCATCATTTCTATATGTAAGGAGAATTTATAACAATCCACGTTACTGCTGAAATATTGGCTGCCAATAACATTTGTGTGTGTTATGTTATAAACAGGATCTTGCATTCGTGTTCATGATTATTGGATTTATTAAATTCGTCTTTTTAAAACGATAAAAAAAACTCGCTTAAGCTCGTTTTTTATCGTTTTAAAAAGACTCATTTAATAAATCCAATAATCAAGAACACTCATGTAAGATCCTCTATTTATTACTTTTTTATCACGAAATATAACGTTCGAGAAACCTGTGATGAGGAAAATTTCCATTTCTGCATATAGTGTAACCGAACAATTAATACTTTTCTAAGACACACACGCTAATTAGTAATGTATGTGTTTGATTAATATCAAATCATAGAGTAAAGGTTGAAAAGAACTTAAAACGAATACACGTACGTTTATGAAGGAAATGGTTAATAGTCAAGTGTGACTGTGATGACGTACGATGTAGATCTGTAGATGTAGAATTCTGGTTCTGAATTTTTTTTTCATTCGATATCATCATTTTACAACATTTGAAATATATCTATATGTACTTTTGAATGTTACTTTATTTTTGTGTACAAATATGTCTACATACCAAGATAAACAATACCTTACGTTCATCCAGAGACATATACATACATGTATGTATATGTCTCTGGTTCATTCAAATGACACAATGAACGTGTGTCTAATTGGATTATCACAAACAACATACACGCGCGTGCCATTAATTGGATTATCACACCTACCGAAAGACACATGCGTTCCATTAATTTGCATTAACTAAGAGCCAATGTCACTTAATCTAAATGCGAGCCGAGTATAAACTAAAGCTAATACATTGCCGAATTTCCAACTGACCAAAATATATGTGCTAAGCAACTAGATCTACATTGGGTTTCTAGAAATAATTAATATTTAACATGATTAAAAATTCGATTTAAAAATGTGGGACCGGTTTGACCAAAAACATAATTCATGTGAGGTCGGTTTGACTTTTTGGAGACCGGTTTGACCAGGGGCCGGTTTGACTGTAATTCGGACGGATAACACCAAGCGACCGCATTTTAAACCCTTTACTCCATGTGAGAAATAATGACATCATAAATATGAATTATATTATTTTTTAATGTCATATTAACGCATTTTTTCCTACAGCAGAAACTGTAGACTCAGGTCTATACTATATCATAAGCAAACAGAACAGACCCCGATCAGACGGCTCTTATAGGAGATGTCTGATCTGTGTCTATTCTGTTTGCAAAGGCATTGATCAAAAGGCGTATCCATGGAGTAAAAGGTTATTAATATTATTGAAATGCAACATGAAGTTAATACGGATGTATTGATATTTTGAACTATCATATTTCATAGAAGTCTCATATCTGACATTACTATAGATGAACTGTAATGGTAATTACATCATATACATGTATATTCATATATAACACGCTGTTCTGTTTGTTGTTGTTTGTTTGTTTTTGTTTATTATAATTGTTGTTATTATAATAATAATTATTATTATTATTATTAAAACTTTCAGAGTTTATCATATACACATCGTACATCCCTCTTAAAAAAGTATTCTCGCAAAAACTTACTCATCATTGATAGAGTTAATATGTCATGTACAGTTTTAACTCAATTACTTTTGAAATTGTTTCAGGGACATTTCTGAACGTGAAAAGTCAGTATACAGTGTTTACACAAATTACTGATTATTACAGCGGCTGTGTAGAAAAACGTACACCCATTATCATTGGCCGCAATGCACTTTATTATTGTCCACATTATGCAGCTGCACTTATTAATTGACATTTATTATTTATTTATTGACATTTAAAGACAGCAGCACATTTACACACACACATACATACATACACACACACGCACGCACGCACACACGCACGCACGCACGCGCATGCACGCACGCACACACACACACGCGCGCGCACGCACAAACGCACGCACAAACGAGTGTTCTTATATTTGTAAAACAAATCTAGATCTAGATCAAAGAATAGAAACTCTCAAATCCAGACCTGCTCTGTTTCTTATGATCAGGATATGCGTCTTTTGCCATTCAACTTGAATCATGAAGCAAATTAATAACGAATGGAAACTAATGTTAAACACTAATGGACCATCGAACTTTAACCCTTTACTCCATGAATATTTGTGTAAGATATGAACACATCATGAAATAATAATTAGATATTTTTTTGTTTTGTTTTGGGGTTTTTTGTTGTTGTTTTTGTTGGGTTTTTTTATCGGGTTTTACGTCGTTTTAACAGTATTCCAGTCACACCCCGACGTCCAGCTAATCACAGGTGGAGGAAGACCCCAGAGGCTCTTTTGTACACGGAATAAATTGCACTGTTTCAGTTTTGTGCACAGAAGAACACCCAAGTAAAACCACCGACCTACCGCAAGTGAGCTGGAAGGCTTCCTCACATGAAAAATTCCAAATGCCCAGACCGGGATTCAAACCCACAGCGGTGAGGGACTAAGCGATTGTCAGTCGAAGACACAGGGGTCTATACCGCTTCACAGGAGTCTATATATACTACATAGTTATTATGTAGTATATATCGACTACCATGAAGCGGTTTAAACCCCTGTGGTCGAAGACTATAAACACTCGGCCACGGAGGCTCCCACCTTTTTTTCTAATGGCACATGGTCACAGGAATGTTAGTCCAAGCCAGAACCTTCAAAATCATACCTGTATCATTTCAAAAAGCAAATAAAGCAGACCCTGATAAGACGGCTCCTATAGGAGCCGTCTGAGCTGGATCTACTCTGTTTGCAAAGGCGTAGAAAGGCGTAAATGTTTACGGTAATTGCGTATCAGGTTGATACCGTAGGTTATGCAGAATTGGATATAGACTAGATCTATAAACGTGTATGAGCAAGCAGAGGATACACTGATTAAAAGCTTTTAAGGAATGTCTATTATTTGTCTACTGTGTTTGCAAAAATGCGATGGGAATATAATAAATTATGTACTTTTGAAAATGGTTGGGACAGGCTGCGATGTGAAACATATTGGATTCACAAATTAAAAAAGGTGCTTCTAAACAGCATGAATACTAACGTTCTATACAATATATAAGAGCACAGTCTATCTAAATAAATTCTTACGTAAAACGTCTAGAATATGTTTTCTATGCAGGTTACATAATTTTCAAATTTTATTCAATTAGTAATACTTGGTACATTTTACATTAATTGCATTCTATGTTAACAAGGCATGCACATACAATAAAACCCTCTAAACCGTCTAATTTAGTATATAATATTGGCATTGAGGACAGGCGACATCCTCCTCTAGGAGCTTTTTGCATGACATTCACATTGCATTAAGCAGCCTCCTGTCTAAAAGTATCTGAATTATGCTCTACTAGAATTCCGATTCGGAGGAGTTTTACTGTATACGACCTAGAACTATACGAAATCTGACTACTCTTCTTCTGAGATGCAGAAAGGTTCATATATTCCTCTGTCAGTGATGCACGATTTATTTCTGTTGAATTTGTTTTTGGATTAGGGTTCGTTTTTGTCTGATTTGATTGGACTTGTAGGAGCCATCTAATCATGGTCTGCTGTTACAACCACTTTTGCAATATTAACCAGAATTGCAATAAATGGTTGGATGTAAAAAGTGTCCAAAGGCGTATTGCAATTACTTGACAACCATTTTTGAAAACAAATGTGTTGCAATAAGATTTTCTAGATGAAAGAAATGAGTTACTGATGCATTTCGGGTAGTTGTCAGTAGTTGCAAAAACCTTGATAGGACATACCCGGATGACAACAAAGCCCAAATGGGCTTATCAGTAAAGTGAGAAACAAACTATATATCGATGTTTTCTATGTTTGAACATTGGCTGGACACTAGTCGTTAGTAGGTTTGTTTCGAAGGTAGTTGCAACATATTTTCGCAGCTAATTCTGATGATGCGGAAGTCTAAATGGGCTTATTAACAATATTCGAATTTTTTCAAACAGCACCCTGTTTCGAACTTATATATTTGAAATTTGACAGGAATGATAACAATGAAGAGTGTACATAGACTTTGTTGAAGTCTGTAAAATCATCGTTGAGAAATGAAAAAAGGTAATTGCGAAACTGGTTGGGGTGTTCAAACAATTGAAACTGGTTTTTAATTACTTTATAATTAAACACATAATTAGGCCCATCCGAATGTTGTTTTAATCATTAATTGTGAACAGTTTAAGTCCGTTAGATCAGTCACCTTTTCGAGAATGGAAATTTTTTTATTGCAAAACTGGTTGGGATATAAAACGTGAACAACTTTATAATGCAATTACTTGCCAATCAGTTTCGCAATCAAACCCAAAATTGCAATAAACTTTATTCATGGTAGAAATGAGTTATTCGTGCATTTGAGGCCGTAGATGCGAACATCTTGATAGGCCACATCCAAATGCCAACAAAGCCTAAATAGGTTTATCAGCAAATTAGAAACCATCCATCATATGTCGTTTGTTTCTATGTTTGAAAATTGGGGATTGACAAAGTAGTCGCTACCACTTTTGCAATAAATGTATTGCGAAACTGGTTGGGATATAAAATGTCTAAATTTGTATTGCAATTACTTGACAACCAGTTTTACAATAAAAACCAGAATGGCAATAAAAATCAGATGAAAGAAATAAGTTACTGTTGCATTTTGGGTAGTTACTAGTATATGTAGTTGCAAACATCTTTATAGGACATAGCCGGATGAAAACAAAGCATAAATGAGTTAATCAATAAATTAGGAAACCGACAGGAATTTTAGAATTGTGTGTTTTCTCTACATCTTTTTAAAACTAATTCGGATGACATTGATGCCTAAATAGGCTTATCAGTCAACCATGAAACTGTCCAAACAGCACCCTGCTTGGAACCTGTATACATGTATTTGAAATTTGACAGGAATGATAACAATGAAGACAGTACATAGAATTTGTCGAAATCTGTGCTGTCAGAGACATAGTTGAGAAATGAAAAAACATATTGCGAAACTAGTTGGGATGTTGAAGTTTGACCTACTTTCACCCTATGGTCTTATTTTTCAGCGGCTAGCTGTCTATTTTCACTTTTGTTCTAGTTTTCCACCAATGAGAAACTATGTTACATTGTAATTTGCATATGACCTACGAGTGTTTAGTAGTAAACTGTATTTTCATTAGTTAATATATGTAACTTGACTGGCATACAACCTTTTTATATGCCTCTACGCATTGCTAAACTATGTAAAATTCTGATATACAGTCTGCTAACGTATCGAATTTCGTGGGGTAATTCTTACGACATTGTAGTTATTTCAAAACACCATGTTTTATGATAATTAGCTGCTTCGGCCTCGCAAATTGAATTCAATGCAATAATTAACATAATCACAACACATGTAAGGCATCATGTTACACAGACATGTTCTATAAACTGTTCTAAAAACGCCATATAGTACAGAAAATCATTATTTACCCAGATATTTAGCATGGGACCGAAGACTGTCGACTGTCGAAAGTTCTGTTCTTAAAATAGATTTTAAGACCTGGAAATTCCCATAAAATCAAAGTACTGATGTACTGATATTTATCACCTCACGGTAATGGTTGCTGAGCAATATTACCAGTTTGTCGAAAACACTATTAAACTTTCAAACTTTTACTATCATTTTGCTATCAATTTAATACAGCATTAAATTTTGATAATAAAATCCTTTTTGACGAACAGATAGTTTGCCGAAACCACCATAATTCACAGGCAATGCTATAGGAAATAAAGAAGAAGGGTTGTTTAGTATATTAGAGTAGTGGTATTAATAGTATTAATTACTATCCCCGACCACAACACCGAGGCTCTGGTTGTTGGCTCTCTTCGATATAAAGCTACTTACTGAAGGCTATTGCTACGGCTCTATCACCTGGGCTTGGGCTCATAGACGTAGGATGAAGTTGTTAACTTTATATTGTTTTAAAAATACATGTAGATTCAGTTAATGATGTCATTAATGATTACAGACTCTGCACAAACAAAAACTTTATGCTTTAAAGTGTATTCAATTTGTTATCTTCATATCAATACAAGTATACGCGCTTTCATGTACATTTTATAATAGGTAAAATAAAGAACTAACTTGAGATAGTTTTAAAACATTACTTTGACATCTTACATTTTAAAAGTGATTTCCTATAAAAGCAACTTGAAATATTTCAATAACTGCTTCTTCTATTCCAAATCATTTTCATTGCATGCTTCTCTGCTAGAATAATAACAAGCAACCCTTCATAGATCTAGTTCTCTGTAGTAGTAGAACCTCCAAACATTGAAATAAATATGGCAGAGATTTAATATTATTATTGTTTTGTACATTATGTCAATATTTGAATGCCGCTGAATATCTTTTTTAAAAGATATTTCTTGTTTTATATGGTTAATGTTTAATGTTTTGTGTCATGGTGTGCTTCTGTCACGTTTTGTCTTGTAATTGTCCCGTTTCTTGTTTGATGGTGCTTGGTGCCGTGCTCTTTCGTGTGCGGCTCTCCCTGTTTGTCTGTTTCTTTTCTTTTTGACTATTGACGTGCATGATATGCAGCACAAAAGAAGTAAAATTGCCATAGTCTGATAGATCAGACACCTTTTCGAGAATTCCAACTTGTTTATTGCGAAACTGGTTGGGATGTAAAAAGTGACAACATTTGTATTGCAATTACTTCTCAACCAGTTTCGCAATAAATCTCACAATTGCAATAAAATTTTCGACATGGTATAGCTCGAACAATTTGACCTGGACCCTCACCTTTATGTAGAATACATAATGAGAGAGATGACGCTGTATAAATAAAAATCCGCCGGTAAATCGTGAAGTCTATTCTCGCTGAAATCAAGAGTGTGTCCATGCATAGTTGTTTACTGGGACAGGTGCCGAGGATAAACCCGTGCAATGTTACGAATTTTTATTTATGCAAATAAGGTAGGTCAGGGCCCAGGTCAAATTGTTCGAGCTATAGAAATGAGTTACATTGGAGGCAGTTGCTAGTATTTGCGAACATCAAGATAGGACACACCAGGAAGTTAATAAAAGCCTAAATGGGTTTATCAGCAAGTGACGAAACCAATCATATATTGTTTGTTGGCTGGATTGACAGACTAGTCGCTGCCACTTTTGCAATAACATTACGAAACTGGTTGAGATGTAAAAAGTGTCTAAATATGTGTAGCAATTACTTGCCAACCAGTTTTGCATTAATTTTAAAACCAGAAATGCAATAAAAGAATCGAGATGGAAAAACTTAGTTACTGTTGCATTTGGGATAGTTGACAGTACTTGCTACATCTTGATAGGACATACCCGAACGTAAACAAAGTTCAAATGGGCTTATCAGTAAATTTGGAGATCAACCATATATCAATGTTTATTATGTTTGAACATTTGCTTGATTGATAGTCGCTGCTACAGAAAGCCGTTTGATCTGGGTCTACTCCAATTGCAAACGTGTAGAAAGATGTTTTTATAATAAAGGATTATTAGGCTGTGCATGCATGTGTTTGTGTGTTTACGTGTTACTGTGCTAATGACGTATAAAATCATGCTTTGATGCGCTGTCGCATCAGGATGACAATGTGTGACGTATATGGTATACTATGTGTATATTGTTTGTCTGTTCATATGCTCGTACTATTAGAAGAAACAAAAAAGTAGGGAATATTTCCAAGTGAATGACACAATAATTCTTTATTTTGACAGTTTCTGATGTAGAAAGGAAGGGGTCAATCTGTTGTTAGTTTTCCATCGGTTCGATGGAGACCATCTAAATATATGACCTTTATCATGATTATCAAACGCTTGCCAAAGTAATGTCTACTTAAAATTTCACATTTGAGTTTTCTACATTTGTTTCTTGTAAATGTTTCTGGAACCAACCAGCGGTGGGATGCTGAGTGACATGGACTCATATGGATTCAAACTGTGTGCAAATACAAACATTGATGCATCGATAGCATGTTAATGGTTAAATCTGATTTTATTTTATTTCAATCAGTATGTACAATTCTAATTGTAAAAAGGTCGACCTAGACTACCAACCAGTAATTTTGTATTAGCATACACAACTGAACAAGTTGTACAAAACAGCTGGGAGTAAAGTATGGCTTTAATTTTATCAGTTCAAATGTACATACATGTATGTATATATTCCCGATACATATATATACAGGCAAAGTTGGTATTCAAATATAAATAATTCGAATCGACTTCAGACATAATGCAGATTTAAACATGATTTCAATTTTTGAAAACTACTTAGATATTATAAAAGAAAGGAGATACAGAATATCATTGTCTAGAATAAGAACATCGTTACATGTTTTAAAAATAGAATGGGGTAGATATGAAAATGTTCCAACAGAAGAGAGAAAATGTAGCTTGAGAAAATGTAGCTTTTGTAATCTCAATTGTACTGAAAATGAATATCACTTTTTACTTGTATGTCCCTTTTATAATGATTTGAGAAAACGTTTAATGAAACCTTACCTTTGTAGATAGCCAACTTTAAACAATTTTGATACATTAATGACATCTACCAATAAGAAGACATTATTAAGACTTTCGAGGTACATTTACTTTGCTTCCAAATGTAGACAATAATTCAAGATCAGCATTTTGTATACAAATAAAGTAGAAACGATTTGTTTTCGCAGTACTTGTTCAAATAACGATTAAGACAAATATTATTTACAAGAATAATTGTAAATCATGTTACAGTGCTCATATGTACGAGTATATGACGTATCTTATGATATCGTTATTGCCTTATACATGCTAGAAACATTGTACACATGTAACATGTTTAATGCCAATAAAGGATATGTTATGGTATATATAGATGTACAACAGGCGTGTTCCAAACGGATCACTTTTTGACATAGTCGGTTCTCTCAGGGATTAATTTGTATGATTTGTAAGAGCGTGTGATTGCATCTCATTTCATACATTTTTATGTGTAGCTAATAATCGTTTTTCTTCATTATGTTATAATAACCATGTGTTATCTCTTCTTTCTTTTCGTGTTAACTTGCATATTTTATACCTGTTTGTCTCTACTGTATTGTCTTGACCATTTACAAATGTATTGTCCTATTTTGTACATACATGTAATTTGTTTCATACATGTATCATCTATATGTTCACGTGTATGTTATCTTGACTCTCCTGTAATGGAGGAAATATATATTATTTTCTCTATATTTCATTACACCGCCTTGCACAGCGAGAAAGTACATGTGATGATTACAGGTAAACTACACCCCACGACATACTCACTCATCAAGTTGAAATTTGTTCCCAGTTTCTGTGGGTACGGAGACCAATTTGCAATGACTCCGGTGCCAAACAGTCATGGCCAAACGTTAGGCCCCGGGGTTTCTTTGAGAGAAAACAAACCTCAATATTCATAGACGCTTTACCACATCGCCATAAACGCTGGCTTGCACGGTGTTGATACAGGTAAGCTACACCTCGTGACAACAACAACAATAATAATAATGATATAGATGAGAAATGATTATGTAATTGTAATTGGCATTCATTCAATAACTAAAGATAACATAGAGTACATTATGTGACACCCATTCAAGAACTATAGAGAGCATATAGCACATGCGGTGCCCATTCAAGAACTATTTATAAAATAGAGCACAGTGTGCGGTTCCCATTCAAGAACTATTTACAACATAGAGCACATTGTGAGGTACCTATTCAAGAACAACTGATAGTAGACCACGTCAGGCGGTACCATTCAATAACTATAGAGAGCACAGAGCACATGCGGTTCCCCTTCAAGACCTATTAATAACATAGAGCACATTGTGCGGTACCTATTCACGAACTACTGATAACAGACCACATTAGGCGTCACCCATTCAAGAACTATAGAGAGCACAGAGAACACTCGTTCATGAACTAAGAAAATGCACTGTTATATTTCGTGAATACTGTTCTTCTTTCACGTTTTGAATATTTGTTTAGTTTAAGTTCTTTCGCAAGCAATAACCTCACCACGTAGTTTGAAAATAAGATTTATGGTTTCGTGCCAGAAGTATAAATATTCACCCTCCTTTACATGGCTATACAATATAAATATGAAATAACCGTTTGAATCAAAATAATTGACATATTTAATATTCTGTAAATTGTTCAATGGCATGCCTGTATTTGTAAATGTATTAAATGTATAGTAAGCCCACTTGCAGATATTTGAATAGATACAACATCTACCTGAACCATTCTACACATTTTTGCACTTTTTGACCTCTTCCTGTGTTATGTGAGGAAGGACCTTTAGCATGTCCCTGATTCCTTGCTCAACTGTTATTGTCGACTGGTACCCCAACTGTCTGATCTTAGCGTAGGATACCTCATAGTCCCTCTTATCCTTATCTTGTCCCGCGTCTGATTCAGTTATATTACAGCCCTCGACATTTGCTTGTATCAGGCGGGCTACGTGGGCTTTTGTCAAATTCATTTTCTCGTCACCAACATTATAGGCTTGCCCTTTCATGTCCGTGGCGTGCTCCACGGCAAATATGAAAGCGCGCGCAGCGTCATGAACGTGAAGGAATGTGCGTCTGAAACCTCCCTCGTATAGATCAAACTCTTTTAGTGTTAGGGCCTTGTAACTGAGGTCGTTTATTAGCAAATCCAGACGAAGTCTCGGCGACAGGCCGAAAACCGTTGCCAATCGTAGAGCAATTCCCCCCACTTCTAGGACCATCTTTTCAGCTTCCGCTTTACTGCTGCCATAGAGTGTCAGCGGACTTATTAGTGTTTCCTCTGTGCACACTCCGTCGACAGCACCATAACATGAACCTGTGCTGGCGTAAATCAATGTCTGTTCTGGAGTTTTCAGGTCGGACACATTTTTCGTGCCGATGATGTTTGTGTTTATTGCCAGTTCGGGATCTTTGTCACATGCCGGGTATCCTACAATGGCGGCCAGATGAATGATAGCGTCTTTTCCTGCCATAACAACTGCCAGGTGTTCCTTGTTCCTGATGTCGCCCTTTAGTATATGCAGGTTTGGATGACTAGCTATGGGCAACAGTGGAGAGATCCCCCAGAAGAAAAGGTCAAATATGGTGACCTCGTGACCCTTTTCTAGCAGCATAGGTATCATGGTAGACCCCAGATAACCGGCTCCTCCTGTTATAAGGATCTTCATTTTCTATGGCTTCTGGTTATTAAACTGAAATAAATACAAGAAAGAACAAAACTAAAACATCCGTATCAGTGTTTAAGCATTTCATAAGAAGGCTCCAATGTTATTAAACCTCCGATGTGGAGTCTGGGTTAAATCTCTGATTGGTCAGGTTTTGAATTTAATTCAGGATCTGGCCAATTATATGCTTCAAAATGAACTCAGACTATTAAAGCAAAGCGTATTAGAACCTCGGAGCCAGGTTTGAGAGACAAGGGGTGCTGTTACTTTGGAAACAATGGAGAACCATCTTATGTGTTAGTAAGGTTGGATTATAAAACACTGCAACTACTCGAGCTTGATCTCCCACACAGCCGAACGATGGGAAACGCATTATGTTTTTATAGTGTAGATTTATTAGTTCAACCCTGGACAAGCATGCACTGGCATTTGCAAACAGTGTAGAACCAGATAAATGGGCTCATAGAATAGCTCTCTGATCAGGGTCTGCACTGTTTGTCATTCAATATATTGTAGTAAGTTTAGGTGTTTCATACTGAGTGGGCTCTATATTTAAACATTGATGGGCTATTCCACTCTACAAAAAGCAAACAGAGCAGACCTTGATCAGACGGTTCCGATAGGTAATGGGATCAACGTGTAGATTGATTGTTATATAACACATTCCCTCATATTGACGACTTTTGACGACTCTGTAAAAGTCACTGTGTGAAACCATTGTGGTAAATAGAGCATTTGCTCCTATAGGAGCAAATGCTCTATTTATCACAATGGTTTCAAACTACAAAATTCTAAATTTCCCTTTCCTCTAGATAATGCTCCTTTTCGGTAGATGTATTCAAAGAGGTTGTATCTAAAAATAGCATATGAGGTAATGGGTTAAAGTGCATGTACCTTATTTAATGATTAACTCCGATTGTTCACGGTGTTGTTAGCATTATACAAACAACTTAACACACTCGTCAACAACTTAACACACTCGTCAACAACTTAACACACTCGTCAACAACTTAACACACGCGTCAATATGCTTATTATACCTGAAAACACGGTAACTCTTATTTGATCATTGTTTTTGACCGAAAGCTTAACGTTTAGTCTTCCATGGCATAATATTTGTGAAAGGTTTTGATCCACATGAGACACCAAGAAATTCGGCGACTGATCTGTTCCGTATCCGAGCTTAATTTAATTGTTGCTAATCAGTCACAAGTTTTCAAATGACTAAGCCAATTAACTACATAGGACTATGTGTTTCAAAAAGCAAAAACTTCAGACACGAATATACTTGAAGAAGTTATGATTTTTGTGAGTTACGTGCGTTACTTATGTAAAATGTTCGAGACATTCTGCAAAATTATATAGAGGTGAAACTGGAGATGCTGCTGATGATGATGATAACTATGATGATTATGCTTGTTTGTAATTGAATTGTGACCGTGATGTTGATTTTTGTTAGTCGTCCGTTCATATAGCTTGATATGGCGTGTTAGTAGAGCATGACTTCCATTGTTTGATGTTATTGACTTATTAAATAGAAACAGAAACATAGATAGGTCATATCTACCGGTGCATGGAAAACTGCGATGTTGATTTATTCATTGGCTTTTCCAGTTTCAAATCGATTATTTCTAGGTTCACGTTTGTGTAAACATACTCAAACTATTAGTAATTTGCTAATATTGATCACGGGTTAGTGTTTGTTTAGAACCTTGGTTATATATATGTACATGTATAAACAAGGCCGCTCAACAGTGTACTCTCGGGTATGTTTAATCTTTGCTGCCACGCTGTCGGTTACAATTTTCGTTGTCTAATGTTCGGCCCTTTTCTTTAAAAACAACAACAACATATTTACGCAGTATCAAACAGTTTGGAACCTGACTAGACGTTGAGTTACTCCATGTCACATTTGAATCTAAACCGTGTGTAGTAGTCACAGCTTCGCCACTAACAGCAAACAGTTAACTTACAGACCATAGTACTTTAACCATGGTTAATTGTTGAGTCAGATGATCCTGACATTCAGTCACATGATCCTGACACTGGATGTTTGTGAACCGACACAGCAGTAAAACGTCTCCACAGCAGTCACGATATTGAAGTCTAATTGTGTGTACTAATTAAAAACGATAGCTTATTAACCCTTTCCCTCATATTAACGAAATTTCACGTATTTGCAAACAGAGAATACCCACATCAGACGGCTCCCAGAGAAGCCGTCTGATCCGGGTCTGCTCTGTTTGCTTATGGAATTTGATAGATCTTCTTTAGTTTCTAAAATGGCTACACTGTTCCACGTTCCATATTTCATTATAACTATTTTGTCCATGAATATTCAGTAGGTACATAACAGGGAAAGGGTTAAAGCATGGGTGTAATCTAGAAATTTCCTTTTGTAATGGTCTGTATTACGTTCGTGTTTTGTCGAGAAGCTACGTGGATATGCTTTTTAACCATTTGCCTGCTAAAGATGCATTTAAGTATCTGCGTGGTGGACGCTGATCAGACAGTCCCAACAGGAGTTGTTAGATCTGGATCCAAGGTTATAAAACGTCTGAGTCCGAGTCTGAGATCATTCTCAAGTATCTGATTGGTCAGATGCTTGAGAATGATCTCAGACTCAAGCAAAAAGTTTTATAACCTCGGGGCCAGAGTCAACTATATTTGCAAATGCGTATGTATCAGGCAAAGAGATAAAGTCATTACATGTACTATAATAGTAACACAAGCGTTTGATATGGGGAGACACGGAGTTGAACGACAAACAGAACATATCAACACAAGCGATTGATATAGGAAGGGAACGGGGTTGAACGACCAAAAAGAACACATCAAAACATGCATTCGATATGGGGAGACACGGGGTTGAACGACAAACAGAACACAGCAACACAAGCGCTCGATATGGGGAGACACGAGGTTGACCAATCAAACAAACACAGCAACAGAAGCGCTTGATAGGGGGAGACACGAGGTTGAACAATCAACCAAACACAGCAACAGAATCGCTTAATAGGGGAGACACGAGGTTGAACAATCAACCAAACACAGCAACAGAAGTGCTTAATAGGGGAGACACGAGGTTGAACAATCAACCAAACACTGCAACACAAAAGCTCTTGATATGGGGAGACACGGGTTAGACTAGAATTGTTTTTGATACAAAAACTGATGTCAAACTTTTCCAAAGTCCCATACCTCTGCAGAAAATCATCAAACCAGAAAGGGAATAAACTATGCACAACTAGGCATGGTGCTGATCAATCCTATGAAGTTTCATGAAAATCCGATAAAAGAGTTTTGGGGAAACCCCGCAGACAAAATTTAGCATGTAAATAAATCAAAATCCCATAACTCTGCAGAAAATCATCAAACCGGAACATAAGATATGCACAACTAGGTATGATGCTTATCAATCCTATGAAATTTAATGAATATCCAATTAACGGGTTTGGAGAAACTTTGCGGACAGAATTTCCATGTAAAAATTTCAATAAGTCCCATAACTCTGCAGAAAATGGGAGGCAATAACTCCAATATTATTGAAGCCAGGGTTATGATACTTGTGCCTAACACTTCCATCCATCATGCTCTTTCCATGTCATTCCAATTGCATCAGTAGAGCAGGAATTATTGATCGGACAAAAAATCTAACAAATGGCAATAACTCCAAAAATGTTGAAGCCAGAGTTGTGGCCCTTATACATGACACTTCTTCTAATATTGCTCTGTCAATGTTTGAAGTTTCAATCAAATGGCATTAGCCATGTAGGAGTTATCGTCCGGACAAGAAAGTGTGAATAATTGACCTTGAATTGTGACTTTGACCTTTGACCCACGTGCCTGAATCCTGCTGTCTGCACATCGACTTGTTAAGGAGAAGATTTGTGCCACAGCATTTTGGAATCCTTCCAAGGGTTTAAGAGATATGAAGCAGACACGAAGGATGTGGCTAAATCATTTGACATTGAATTGTGACCTTGACCTTTGACCCACGTGCCTGAATCGAACGCTCTGCACATCGTCTTGTTGAGTGGAACATTTGTGCGAAAGCATTTGAATTCCATATTTGTGAGAGATATGGAGTGGACACGAGTGTGACAGACAGACAGACAGACATACAGACGGATGGGCGGACGGACATACAGACTGACAGGCGGACAACTCGACCAAAAACAATATGTCTCCCCATTATAAATGTGAGAGACATAACTACCAGCTAAACACAGCAACACAAACGCTTGTTATAGGGAGACACGGGGTTGAACGACCAACCAAATACAGCAACACAATCAGTTGATATGTGTTACCTTATATTCATCGGTGCCGAAGACAAATAAATAAAGAAGCAAAATGCTAACCAATAAACAGTGCAGAGCCTCATCACATGTCGTATTAAAGGGCTTATTGAGGCTAGTCGAGTCTTTGTCCGCCGAATACATGATTCTTTATCTTACAAATATTCGTCTAAAAACTAATGACTATAATTATGACTATTGACTAGCCGAAGTCATATAATAGCATTATGAACAATGGAATACATATGTATTTTACCGTGGTAGACACTGTAGTATCAGTATCCATGCTTATAAAGATTTTTAGCTGAGTCTGAGTTCGCTCTCAAGCTTTTGATTGGTCAAATCTGACCAATCAAAAACTTGAGAACGAACTCTGACTCAACTAAAAGTTTTATAAGCATGGACCCTGATCTATATTATATCAAGAACTTAGACAGAGAGTCAGATGTTTGAAAATACTTGTTATCTTTAAATGATTCAACAGCAATACGTTCAGTTTAGACATTTCCTGTTGATTTTTTTTATTTGTTCTAAATAAAATCCCAGTGAAAATCTCAGATGGAACAATACAGAATATAGATGGGTAAGAGCAGTACGTGTCTCCCTTTATAATATTATGGCAGTTTAAATGGGAAAGAACCGGAATTCAGTTTAGATGGGTAAGATCAGCGTGTCTCCCGTTATAACCTCACTTCAATTTAGATGGGTACGAGCAGTGTGTCTCCCTTTAAAATCTCATTTCAATTTAGATAGATGAGAGCAGTGTGTCTCCATTTATAACATCATTCAATTTAGATAGGTAAGAGCAGCATATCTCCCTTTATAATAGTATTGCAATGTACGAGATGTGAAATAACAGTATGTCTACCTTTATAACCTTATTTCAGTGTAGATTGGTAAGGACAGTGCAGCGTGTCTCCCTTTATCTATAACCCCATTTCAGTGTAGATGGGTAAGATCAGTGTGTCTCCCTTTATATATAACCCCTTTTCAATTTAGATAGGAAAGAACAGTGTATCTCCCTTTATATATAACCCCATTTCAATTTAGATAGGTAATAGCAGTATGTTTCCCTTTATAACCTCAGTTCAATTTAGATGTACATGTAAAGAGCAGCGTCTCTACCTTTATAACCTCATTTCAATTCAGATAGGTAAGAGCAGCGTGTCTCCCTTTATAATATTATTGCAATTTACACAGTTAAAAGTATGTTACGTCTCTCCCTTTGTAACCGCACTTTAATTAAATGGGTAAGGGCAGTGTGTCTGTCTTTATAATATTTCACCATTAATATCGGACAAAGCACGTTGTCATCTTTTATAATATTAACCAGTAATTTATGCAATCGCTAATCCAAACTTTATGCATGGAATACAGTAACACCTCTCTAAACTGGTATTCTAGTACAGAAGAATTTAGATACTTTTAAACTGCTTAATGCAGGGAGAAAGTCATCCAGAAAGCTCCTAGAGGAGCTTTCTGAATGACTTCCACCCTGCATTAAGCTGCCACCTGTCTACAAGACCAATATTTATACTACATTTTATGTCCGGTTTAGAGGGGTTTAACTGTATACGTAACCAAAAAAATTAAACATCCGTTGAAAGTTAACAATTATTTCATACAATTTGGTGCTGCTGAGCAAGATTGAATTGGTGAGAAATGTCGTCTACTCCATTATTCAAATCAGTGCAGGCGCACTTTGGGTTTTGATTAGACGCGTTTTGTCTTCTCATCATCTGGTCTAGACCAAACGGTTTGCTGTTTGCAATATATACTACCCACAGCATGCTAAATGTTTACTTTACACAAGCAACCAGCCTTTACAATTCTCCTGTATATATATTGTACTTCAACATGTGCTCGTGTGTATGAATCCCACGATTAATAGCTTTGTTCATTAATCACGTTGGCTGAGCCGATTTTAATACAGTACATTTCCTAAACCGCCATTCATTTATTGAAAATATGCGTCTTAAAAAGCTGGTGAATGCTTAATACAGGACAATAGGAGCTCCTATTGGAGCTTTTTGCATTGCTTTAGATCTGTATCATGCAACCACCTGCACTACAGACCCATAATTAGACCTGTTTGATGGCCGTTTAAGACAGATACTACTGTATTAATGGCTTAAGGTTAATCCTTCATATTTGATCTTTACTTAGCGTTTTATCAGGATCCAAATTATTTAACACTCTGGTTATGTTTTTTAACAAACAGAAACATATTAAAGTTGAAGTAGACAACTATTCTATAGATGACAAAGAATTAATACTAATTTATTTTCGTGTGTATTTATGCTTGGTGACGTTAGAACCAAGCGTATATTTGAAAATTAAGAAATATTCTAACACACCTCGCGCACACATCTAAATAAACAAACAGTACAGTTTACAGTGTTATTCAGCAACTCGGCAATACAATTGCAAAGAAGGGACGTATCTTTGTTTGAATTCTCCATAAAACATAGCACGCGCTGTAACGGCTTAACGTGACGTAATATGGCTTCGAAATTTCGTACGACAAGAAACGTAGTGCCGTTGTGGCGGTGCAAATTATAGTTAAATTGAAGTGTTAGAATCGAAATGATAAATTTATACCAGTTTTTTATCGTGCAATCGAACACGGGACGGGTAGTTGTTGAGATGCTTATAATTAAATCACGAGGCCGATATGCATCTCAACTCCTACCAGTGTTCGATTGCACGATAAAACATTGGTATGAATATATTATTTCTTAAATAAATTCATACCAGTGTTTTATAGTTAAATTGAAGCGTTAGAATCGAAATAATAAATTTATATACCAGTGATTTATCGTGCAATCGAGCACGGGACGGGAAGTAGTTGAGATGCTTATAATTAAATGTACTACGCATCTCAACTCCTACCAGTGTTCGATTGCACGATAAAACACTGGGTTATTTAAGAAATAATAGATTCATACCAGTGTTTTATCGTGCAATCGAACACTGGTAGGAGTTGAGATGCGTCTCAACGACTACCCGTTTTCGATTGCACGATAAAACACTGGTATGAATTTATTATTTCTAACACTTCAATTTAACTATAATTTGCACCGCCACAACAGCACTACTTTTCTTGATGTACGAATTTTCGAAGCCATATTAAGCCACGTTAAGCCGTTACAGCGCGTGCGGTGTTTTATGGAGAATTCAAACATAGATACGTAGGCCTACCTTCTTTGTTTGTGTAGATGTGTGCGCGAGGTGTGTTAGAATAGATAATTGTTGGACGAAATATGAAACTTCACCATAGATCCTGTGTTACGAGCTCAATGGTGTATAATTTGCTAAACTGTCTACAAAACATCGTGAACAACTCACATACGGAGTGTTTCCTTCAAATAGTTTCATTGATTCTTAACATTTAGCTTGCGTGGGCAGATGAGTGAATACCTATGCAAATAGTTTGGGTCCAGATGAGACGCCGAGTAACTCGGCGCGAGAAACTCGGCGTATCATCAGAATCCAAACTGTTTGACGCTCTGATTGGATGTTGGAAGACAAACTGATTTAAAGCTTGTACTTTGAAACTGAAGTAGATGAAACATTCTGTAAAAATAATTTGCTCAGCAGGCTAAAGGTTAATTGAGTAACCATCTGGCCTAACACTTTCCTTTATAAATATTCATGTAAGAAATACCGACATCATGAATATTGATTAGATCACTAATGAAAGTGGCAAATGAACATAAGAAAATGTTTGCCACGGCAGAAACTCCTCACTCGGATCTATATTATGTTTTAACCCTTCGCTTGCTATTCACGTCAATATACGTACCTGTAAATAGTGAAGACCCAGATGAGACAGCTCCTGCAGGAGCTGTCTCATCAGGGTCTGTACTATTTACAAGTTGGTTGTGCAACCAGTGCACCAAACAGCAGTGATTGCACAGTGCAATACTTGTACACAGTGAAGATATATGTAATTATACAACAGGGCATGGGTAAAGAAGGAGAAATGCATTTTAAAATTCAGCAAGCGAAGGCTTAACCCTTTCCCTGATGAATGCTCGTGTAGGAAATAATGACGTCATGAATATTTAATAAGATTTTTTTTAATAATGACATATGAACACACGGCATTTTGGCTCAGGCAGAACCTGTAGAATCAGATGTATATTACACCATAAGCAAACAGAGCAGATCCTGATCAGATGACTCCTATAGGAGCCGTCTGATCTGGGTCTACTCTGCTTGCAGATGCGTCAAAATGCGCTTACATTAGGGAAAAGGGTTAAGCAAACAGATCAGCCCCTGATCAGACGGCTCCTACATGAGCTGTCTGATCTGGGTCTACTTGGTTTGCAAAGGTACCAAAAGGCGTTTCGTTGTGGGGAGAGGTTAATGCAATCTGCTGAAATAAAAACTTCGTTTTGAAAGGATAACCAGAGTATCAAAACATTTTGAACCTGGTGAGACACAGAGTCACTCAGTGTCCCAGCTGGTTTCACAATTTGGATACTGGTGAGACACATAGTCACTCAGTGTCCCAGCTGGTTTTACAGTTTGGATACTGGTGAGACACATAGTCACTCAGTGTCCCAGCTGGTTTCACAATTTGGATACTGGTGAGACACACAGTCACTCAGTGTCCCAGCCCGTCTCTAAGGTTATCATTTATTCACAAGGTCGTGGAGTGTTATGCTACGCTTCATGCTCTACACCCGCCGACAATACATGTACTTAAATATGGCGTTACATTTTTGTTCCATGTTCTATTACTAACCTTACAAGTCATGCAACTTTATATCTAGCTGCTTGCTTTATACTCATGGACAATTATTAAATGTAACGTTACAACATAACAGAATCAAATAGTATGAAACGTCAAGTAATTGTTTAAAATGTTGATTTTAAAATATGCTCTTGGTTGAAAAGAAACGGTCTTTGAGGATTTAGCAAACAACCTATTTAACACACTCTCTCCTACTGCCTTTTGATGCCTCTGTAAAACTAATTATTTGAAACCATTGTGATAAATAGAGCATTTGCTCCATAGGAGCAAACGCTCTATTTACCACAATGGTTCCAAAACTACGCAATTCTAAAACTGTCCTTTTCCATGGTTAATGCTCCTTTTCGGTAGATTAATTCAAACACGTTGGGTCTTAAAATAGTCTTTGCGAGAATGAGTTAATCGGAAAGGTTAAAGGTTACAGGTTGTCGAGCATATTGAATTTAACTCTTTAATTCAAAAATGTTCATGTAAAAATAATGTCATCATTATTGAAATTATGTGTCATAATGCCATATAAACACAGGAATGTTTTATCATTGCAGAAAATATCAACTCTGAGCTATATGAATTCATTAGCAAACAACGCAAACCCAGATCAGGCTTCTTTCGGTCTACTCTGTTTTCAACAAGATGTCATCAAGTATAACTACATATGTATTGTGCTACGCTAAATGTCTGTTTGGTTAGATTGTAGCCGAAAAGATCCAATTAGTATCTTCTTATACATGATGTGTCGTCTATTTCAACTTAAAGTATTACATTTTTTCTCCTTTCTAATCACCAATCACAATAATTGAGTCTGGATCCTGATGAGACATCGATTTACTTGCTGTCTTATGCCTGGCGCCCACTACAGCGCCGAAGCCTTGACGAGGGTTGCAGAATAAATTTTGCTCGATTCGGGAACCATTCGGGATCAGCTTTGTATTCGGGGTCATTCGGCATGCATTCCGCAAGTATTCGGGAAGTGGTCTAGAAAGCGTTGCGGAACAGACGCCGAAGTGATGCAGAATCATGCCGACACCTTAAGAATTACCTTCCGAACGTCCTGAAGGGTTCCAGAAGGCACCGACGCCTTCCCGAATAAAATATTCGGCATCCAATTTTTAAAACTTTTAAAACTTGGATGCCGAATCTTTTTCGATCCCGATCAGTCCCCGAATCACACAGGAGGGTTCCCGAAGGGTTAGGAATGGTGCGGAAGGGTTCCAGAACATCCCGAAGGCATGCCGAATCATCCAGAATCTGCGATAGCTACATTCGGGAACCCTTCGGGATCCATTCGGCGTCCTGGTGGACGCCTTGTCTTATCTGGATCCATACTGTTTATAGCAGTAGTTACACCGAGTTACTGGCTGTCTTATCTGGATCCAAACTCTTTATAGAAATAATTACATCAAGTTGCTCGCTGTCTTATCTGGATCTATACAGTTTGAAAAGTAATTACATCGAGTTGCTCGCTGTCTTATCTGGATCTATACAGTTTGTAAAAGTTATTCCATTGAGTTACTCGCTGTCTTATCTGGATCTACACTATAAAAGTAATTCCATCGAGTTACTCGCTGTCTTATCTGACCATATACTGTTTGTAAAAGTAATTCCATCGAGTTACTCGCTGTCTTATCTGACTCTATACTGTTTGTAAAAGTAATTCCATCGAGTTACTCGCTGTCTTATCTGACTCTATACTGTTTGTAAAAGTTATTCCATTGAGCTACTCGCTGTCTTATCTGGATCTACACTATAAAAGTAATTCCATCGAGTTACTCGCTGTCTTATCTGACCATATACTGTTTGTAAAAGTAATTCCATCGAGTTACTCGCTGTCTTATCTGACTCTATACTGTTTGTAAAACTAACTCCATCGAGTTACTCGCTGTCTTATTTGGATCTATACTGTTTGTAAAAGTTATTCTATCGAGTTACTCGTTTGTCTTATCTGGATCTATACAGTTTGTAAAAGTAACTACATCGAGTTACTCGTCGTCTTATCTGACTCTGTACTGTTTGTAAAAGTAATTCTATCGAGTTAACTCGCTGTCTTATCTTGATCTATACTGTTTATAAAAGCAACTCCATCGCGTTAACTCACTGTCTTATCTTGATCTATACTGTTTGTAAAAGTAACTCCATCGAGTTACTCGCTGTCTTATCCATACAGTTTGTTAAGTAATAATTATTGCGGAATCACCATCGGCAGCGAAGTTCTATATTTGATTTTTCATTGCACTATGGTGCAAGTTGTTTCAATTAGCAAAACAAATACGGTACACTTTTTTATGTGAATATCTTCATTTTGCATGTTCACATGTACAAAACACCGAACGGCTACAATCAAAATCTTCATTTAAAATCTTCATAAAATTCTTTTTTTTTAAACTTTTTGAAAGAAAACAAACCGTTTGTAAGTCCTGAATTAGAGCTTCCTCGCTGCACTGATTGTCATTCCAAACTGAGCTGAATAACTTTCAGATTGATTTTTTTTGTGACACTATACTACACTGGATACTTAAATATTTATTAGAGTGAACATACGTTCAAATTTCCTAAAACTCCTACGAAGATGTTTTGATCAAAAGTATACTAAATTAGATTTGCTTACAAAGAGTTAATTAACTATTATGTCTTGACTTGATAAAATGAATGCCACAGGCAATGACATTATGTAGATAATAACTGAGACAATATTGTATAAATGAGTTGTATGTAGATAATAACTGAGACAATATTGTATAAATGACTTGTAAGGGGGGTAAGGGATCATATTATTTGAATTAATGAGTTGCGTAAAACATTCTTCAGTTAGAAGATTTCCGATGAGAAAAATGAGTTTGTCAATATTAAACAAAAAGACAGTAAAAGACAATAAATAGTAATCAGTAGCCAGCGGTGAAAAAAACAAGGTCTGCTCAAATTTGGATCTGGTGAAATTTTGACTACTCTAATTCGATCCAGTTTTTGTAAAACTATTGACTTGGTGTAGAGCAGCTTGGATCCTGGTGAGAAGTCTAGTTACTCGTCAAGCTGTTTACAAATGCGAGTCAGGTCGGAGTTAGTTCGGCAAGGGTTACATTCGTATCGATATTTAATACACATACGACAGGTTAACCCTTTCACCGCCATTGTCACAAAAATGCACCACGACAAATAGTGCAGTCCCAGATCAGACGTCGCCTTTTTGTCTCAAACTCTATTTCTATTTTCTATATCTGTGCTTTATTCCTTTGTATTTATCTCATATCCTTATTTTACCAAATGCTTTAACAAAATTGCTTTGCAGACGACAATTAGAAATTTGGCGCTGAAAGGGTTAAAAACCCTCAAACATTAAATAAACATGAACTAGTTTGTCTATACCTCGCTCAATTGTTTTATTACATTAGCAAACAGTTTGGAACTAGTCGAGTCACCCTGATTGATTTGGTTGTGGAAAAAATGAATATACCTGATTGTATATTGAAAATAAAGAGAACATTATGTAAACAAACATTTATTCATCATGCTGAAGGCTAAACTGCCACCGGCGATTACTTCGATTTGATAGTCAACATGTTGATATTATCATTACATGTAGTTTAATTGTCTGTTCGTAGAGCCGGCATCATATGTAAAATAGCAGGTATCTATTGTTAGAATACTGTAAACTCGCTATATACATACTATATAATAATTACTCAGAAACAAGTTCAAAGTGTTAAACTACTGTAAACTCGCTATATAGGGCCTACATATATAATAGTCACTCAGAAACAAGTCCAAAGTGTAAGACTACTGTAAACTCGCTATATACATATATAAGTCACTCAGAAAGAAGTCCAAAGTGTTAGACTAATTTATATTCGCTATATGTACATGTCTAGCAGTCACTCAGAAACAAGTCCAAAGTGTTAGACTGCTGTAAACTCGCTATATATAATAGCCACTCAAAAAGACCAATGTAACAGTTTTTAACCTTTACTTCATAAATATACATGTAGTTATATACGCCTATTTACGTCTTTGCAGATGGAGTAGGCCCATACAGTTCTTCAAGAGACCGTCTGACCAGGGTCTGCAAACGGAGTAGGCCCATACAGTTCTTCAAGAGGCCGTCTGACCAGGGTCTGCAAACGGAGTAGGCCCAGACAGTTCTTCAAGAGGCCGTCTGACCAGGGTCTGCAAACGGAGTAGGCCCAGACAGTTCTTCAAGAGGCCGCCTGACCAGGGTCTGCAAACGGAGTAGGCCCAGACAGTTCTTCAAGAAGCCGTCTGACCAGGGTCTGCAAACGGAGTAGGCCCAGACAGTTCTTCAAGAAGCCGTCTGACCAGGGTCTGCAAACGGAGTAGGCCCAGACAGTTCTTCAAGAAGCCGTCTGACCAGGGTCTGCAAACGGAGTAGGCCCAGACAGTTCTTCAAGAAGCCGTCTGACCAGGGTCTGCAAACGGAGTAGGCCCAGACAGTTCTTCAAGAAGCCGCCTAACCAGGGTCTGCAAACGGAGTAGGCCCAGACAGTTCTTCAAGAAGCCGTCTGACCAGGGTCTGCAAACGGAGTAGGCCCAGACAGTTCTTCAAGAGGCCGCCTGACCAGGGTCTGCAAACGGAGTAGGCCCAGACAGTTCTTCAAGAGGCCGTCTGACCAGGGTCTGCAAACGGAGTAGGCCCAGACAGTTCTTCAAGAAGCCGTCTGACCAGGGTCTGCAAACGGAGTAGGCCCAGACAGTTCTTCAAGAAGCCGTCTGACCAGGGTCTGCAAACGGAGTAGGCCCAGACAGTTCTTCAAGAAGCCGTCTGACCAGGGTCTGCAAACGGAGTAGGCCCAGACAGTTCTTCAAGAGGCCGCCTGACCAGGGTCTGCAAACGGAGTAGGCCCAGACAGTTCTTCAAGAAGCCGTCTGACCAGGGTCTGCAAACGGAGTAGGCCCAGACAGTTCTTCAAGAGGCCGTCTGACCAGGGTTTGCAAACGGAGTAGGCCCAGACAGTTCTTCAAGAGGCCGTCTGACCAGGGTCTGCTGTGTTTGCTTACGGGAATATATAGGCGTTTACATTGTTTAACTCATTCCCTCATACTGACGCCTTTTGGCGCCTTTGGAGCAAATGCTCTATTTATCACAATTGTTTCTAAACTACACAATTCTACAATTTTCTTTTTTTTCTAGTTAATGCTCCTTTTCAGTAGATTTATGCAAAGAAGTTGAATCTAAAAATAGCATATGAGGTAATAATGGGTTAACGGAGCTCAAATTATAGCGGTAAACCTCGCCAATCCCATATTTTAGAAGAAGACTTTAGGACGTTTTAGGGCTTTTATCCTGCCTTGGGTAGCTATGTTTGCAAATCGTTGCAGCTTTTACATTTACTACTAACCTCTTTTGATAAAGTTTAACCCGCTATAAAAATTAATATCGGCTTAAATTTACATCTGGTGCAATTTTGACTGATTCCGTTAGATCATGCTATTTACCAAGTGTCAAACAGCTTGACTCCTTATGATGAGATGCCTAGTCACACAGTGTCTAATCTGGATACAAGCTGTTTGTAAATGCGAGTAAGGTCTTGGGTACAGGGACACGTATTAACTGTGTGTTGTTACATGAACATCTACCTACAGTTGAACTTCGATATCTCGAACTTCAAGGGACTATACAAATTAGTTCGGTATAACAGAAGTTCAAGTAACCCGATTTCTAATCTTGATAATTTGTTGAGTTCACAGCTTAATGCAGGTCTAAAGTAATGCTGAAACTCATGTAAGAGCTTTCAGCAATACTTTAGACCTGCATTAAGCTATCACTTGTGTTTCTAGATAACCGTAATGATATATTTTAAAGTAATTCTGTTTTGGAAGGACCGAACTTTTAGTTTGAGTTAACCTGAATTTCCAGTTATCCGAGTTCGAGATATCGAAGTTCAACTATATTTAGCTTTCTTTGTTTACACTCCGTGGTACCATTTAGAAGCTTGTTGATTTTGATCTTACTATCCAACCAATGGACTGATTTCGGATATTTTTGTCAATATGGTGTCATTTTACACGTGAGTGTATACAATGTTACCTCTCTGAGTGCAGCAAGCGAGTTAAATATGACATTTGGAAACAGTATTGACCTAGATCAGCGGACTCCACGAGATGCCTCTGATCAGGGGTTGAACCGTTTGTTATGCAAATGTAATCGTGGCTCGCATAATCGATTATTCCTTATGATAGACAGTGATAGATCAGTCTACTTTGAAAATTCAACTAAAAGCGTTAAAATGGACAATCGATCTCTAAGTGAATACATTATACACGGAAAGTGTCGTATAGTAAAAGAGATCAATAGGACATCATGGGACTAATTTACAAAATCATGTAGAGTACAATAGTTTAACCTTTTATGTGATAACGCCTGTAGGAGATGTCTCACCAGGGTCTGTTCGTTTGCATATAAGAAAACCCCTCTAAACCGGAATTCTAGTACACGTAGATGAGAATTTAGATAACTTTTAGGCAGATGGCTGCTAATGCAGGGGGAATGTCAGGGTGACCTTTACCCTGCATTAAGCTGCCACCTGTCTCCAAGACCGATATTTGTACTAAATTTAACGTTCGGTATAGAGGAGTTTTAGTGTATATTACAGATCTGATTCTCTACTGGTTGCTATGGCAATTAGTTTTCTTGTTCTTGTACTTTTAATACAAGAGGCAAATTAACAATTAATAAATTCTTTACGACGACGATTTGTATGACTAACCAAGTAAATGGTGAACGCTTCACGTATGAATACTAATCAGCTAAATGGTTAACGCTTCATGTATGACTAACCAGCTACATGATGAACGCTTCACGTATGAATACTAACCAGCTAAATGGTTAACGCTTCACGTATGGCTACTAACCAGCTAAATGATTAACCTTTCACGTTTGAATACTAACCAGCTAAATGGTTAACGCTTCACGTATGGCTACTAACCAGCTAAATGATTAACCTTTCACGCATGAATACTAACCAGCTAAATGGTTAACACTTCACGTATGGCTACTAACCAACTAAATGGTTAACCCTTCACGTATGAATACTAACCAGCTAAATGGTTAACGCTTCACGTATGGCTACTAACCAGTTAAATGGTTAACCCCTCACGTATTAATACTTACCAGCTAAATGGTTAAACCTCCACGTATGAATACTAACCAGGTAAATGATTAACGCTTCACGTATGAATACTAACCAGCTAAACGATTAACCCTTCATATACCGCACCTATGAATGCTTACCAGCTAAAGGGTTAACTCTTCATGTATGAACACTAACCAGCTAAATGGTAAACCTTCATATACCAGTATGTATACTAACCAGCTAAATCGTTAACGCTTCACGTATGAATACTAACCAGCTAAATTGTTAACCCTTCATGTATGAATACCAACCAGCTAAATGGTTAACCCTTCATATCTGAAGACTAACCAGCTAAATGGTTAACCCTTCATATCTGAAGACTAACCAGCTAAATGGTTAACCCATCTGATCAGGAACTGCTCTGTTAGCTTAACCCTTTCGGCGCCAAATTTCTAATTGTCGTCTGCAATCCAAGTTTGTTAAATCATTCAGTAAAATAAGGAAATGAGATAAATAAATGAAATTTTCAAAGGAATAAAGCACATATATAGAAATAGATATTGAGACAAATAGTGAAGTCCCTGATCAGACGCCGCCTTTTTAAGGCGGCGTCTGATCTGGGACTGCACTATTTGCCGTGGTGCATTTATGCGATTGCGGCGGTGAAAGGGTTAAGAAAAATAAATCTTGTTCTATAGTTTCTGCCTTGTAAAAAATGCTGTTATAAAACACAGTCAAATAATATTCACACTGCCATTATTTTCTTATATTACTATTTATTTGAGATCAGCAGTCATCGACTTTGTTAGACATATAAAGAGACACTTACTGCAATAAACCCCGATACATGTAAAATTCATCTTCCACAGTTTATGGTTCATTTTGATCGCCCAGTTCACTCTAATGGTTGTAGATAATTCTACTGCGCATATTATTATTTCATATAAACAACATTTTTAATTTGCCAACACGACATAAAAAATAACAAGTCATATACCGTGACAAATTGTTGATATAAAATAATCTTAAGGCAGACCCGTACCGAAATATTGAAATCGTCATTTCTACACCAAACCCTATACTGTGACCACTCTTTAGAATCGTCTTTTCGAGACGATTCTAAAGAGTGGTCACAGTAAATGGTTTGGTGGAGACACACATAAGTTAATCCTGACAATGATTTAATTTACGCATCTTATATGGATCTCTGCTTAAGGCCTCTATATTTGACAAACTATAAATCCTATAAACTATCAATCCCATAGTTTTCCGTACCTCACACCTTTTTTTACTTTTTACAATGTAACATCATAAAACAGGGGTTTGCAAATCTCTAATTAAATAATTACACGTGTAAAAAGAACCATCTAATCAAGCAAATGTCTCTCAAATTGAAAACTCCACTATGATCTAACGTTTGTGCGTTGTAAAAGAGGTTGGTGCGATAAGCATTGTACAATGGAACAATAACACAGGTCTGAGACCCAGAGAACCCTGGCTAGAGGTTGTAGAAATTGGCTCCTTTTTTAACCCAAAGAACATTGGCTAGAATTTGGAAATTGATCCCTTCTCTGAGTTTGGGGAGACCCAGAGAGCCTTGGCTACAGATTGTATAAATTAATCTTTCTCTAAGTTTGAGGAGACCGAAAGAGCTTTGGCTAGAGATTGTACAAATTGATCCGTTTACCCCAGAGAGCCCTGGCTAGAGATTTTAGACATTCATCCCTTTCTTGGGTAACCCAAATAGCATTGGCTACGGATTGTAGAAATTGATGTTTCTCTGGGCACGGGGAGAACCAAAGAGCCATGGCTAGATATTGTAGAAATTGATCCCTTCTCTGCGTTTGGGGAGACCCAGAGAGCCTTGGCTACATACTGTAGAAATTTCCCATTCTCTAGGTTTGGGGAGACCAAAAGAGCCATGGCTTGAGATTGTAGAAATTGATCCCTTTGTTGGTTTAATCCAAAGAGCCTTGGCTAGAGATTGTAGAAATTTACCCTCTCTGGGTTTCCATGTTCATTAAGTTGTCTAGTGTAAATAAGTTCTGAAAGTAGAAGATCCTTCGAAATCAAAAGCAGCAATATGAAAAGAAACAACATGCAGACTCGGTTTTATTGAGTCATTTCATGAGCAGTTATTGAAAGTGCAACATTACTATTTTTAAACGTTAGAACTGCGCCAACAATTTCTCTTCAGTATGTGTTCGTAATGCCGACCATCGATTGGTGTCATCAGCAAAACGAAACTCGTACACACTTGAACATTGCAAACTAAATTGACACAGATCAGATATGCGTTTGACCGTGGGGTCTAATTAGAAAAGTGGATGTATGCGCTAAACAACTACATGTATAATCGTTTCTGATAGTGACAGAATATATTCCGAACTTTTAGCGAGTGTGTCTGAAATTTATCAACATTAAACATGAGTATAGCATCACATTATCGTGGTTTTCAAACAATCTGGATATGTGGTATATGAAAAGATTCTTAAAAAACAGTTTAACGTACCTGGGCAATGAAACAGTACGGTATTTATAGAAACAAATTGTTATATTTTGAAATTAAAAAAAAATAGGTAGACATATTTCATTGCTGAAATGTTTTAAAGATTGAACGGATTAATAATTTACCTTAATCCTGTATGCTTACAATCCTCCAGTCAGAATATGCTTGCGCTTATAACGGGTGTATTACATAGACTAGTACACTGTTGCCATCAGCCGGGAACACTCTACTCGTACTTAATCCTTATTACGGGTGATTTATGGCAATCGATGAAGACTACGGAAATCTAGCGAATCCTATTAGTGTCCTTCAAATTGCCATACATCTCCCCTATGGGATCGACACTTGACACGACATCACGACACGACACACGACACGACACGACACACAACAATACGACACATTAAAATGAAGTTGTCGAGTATCTATCTATAATTTATCCTGCCCCATGTGTAGCAATGTCGTTCCGTTCCGAGTGAACGTCGGCTGGTTTGTCGCGATATCTTTTGCTGTAATTTATATTCAAATAGCTTCTGATATTCAACACAACACAGGAATATCACGATGTCGTGCCGTTTATATTGTCGAGAGCACAGGGGTCTGGACCGCTTCATGGGGGTCTACATGTACTATATAATAACAAGGGTTCCAACTAGCAGAACGGACATCCGTGTACCACAAGTACAAATATGAATGTAACTCTTGCAATTTCAATGATAATTTTGTAATTCTTTCGGCTATTGAAAGCAAATATATTTTACTATCAAATAAATATAATCTTATAACGGTACCTTACGCGCAATTATCAATCCAACAACGATTTTCTCAAAATTTCACGTGTTTTCTGGGTCATTGACAAACGTTCGTTCACCCCGGTTTCAATATATCACAGCCATAACCTGGCGATTTTCAGTTCAAAAGATGGCGTGGTTCAATAAAACAACCAAATTATATCACCAATCTCCATGTGTTGTGTCCTCTTAATAAAAAAGCAACTAGCAACAGCGGCCTTTCCGTCTGTCGTTATGTTTCTATTTCGGATGCTGCCATATTGCAACAAATTTGAATGGAGCCATTTCATTGGATGAGCGAAGAAAAAGTTGGAAAATCCGTGACGTCACGAACAATGGCTCCTTCCTCGACGATTTGAAGCAAACTGACAAAACTCGCTAGTTTTACATCATTCTTTTGATGCTGGGGACTAAATAATTGGAGGTGGGTGTTAGAATTGATTCGTTGTATTGACTCACGCCATTTTTCGAACTGCAGATTGCCAGGTTATTGCTGTGATATAGTGAAACCGGAGTGAACGAACGTTTGTCAATGGTCCTAAAAACACGTGAAATTTTGAGAAAATCATTGTTGGATTGATACTTGTTCATAAGTTACCGTTATAAGATTATATTTATTTGATAGAAAAATATATTGGCTTTCAATAGCCGAAAGAATTACGAAATTATCATTTAAATTGTAAGAGTTACAGTCATATTTGTACTCGTGGTAAACGGATATCCGTTCTGCTAGTTGGAACCCTTGTTATTATATAGTACATATAGACCCCAATGAAGCGGTCCAGACCCCTGTGGTCGAGAGTGTGTACGTCTACCAGTGGTTGTGTTTAGTTTTACTCGTACACTCTACCAATTGTTGTTTAATTTGGTACTACACTATAACATCTCTCACCATGTCATATCGTATACCCCGTTACATCATAGGCTATTTTTAGACCTAAACTCTTTGAATAAATCTACCGAAAAGGAACATTTACTAGAGAAAAGGAAAGATTTGGAATTGTGTAATTTGTAGGTGGCGGTGGTCTAGTGGTAACGCGCTTGACTGTCAGTCCGGAGGTCCGGGGTTCAAATCCCGGTCCCACCCGGAAATTTCAGAGACGCTTTTCCGTGTCTCCCACCCGCATATACTCTCCACCCAGGGGTTAAAATGGGTACCTGTAAGGGTCACTCGCCGGTACTGCGGCTGCATGATTGCGCCATATGTTAGCAGTGCTCAATATTGTAGGCCAATGACTCAATGATCAGGGGAGTAAATGTACAGTCGGCTGAACGGTCATTCGGACTGAAAGTAGACTATAACTAGGTACTTTTTTTAATGGAGCTAATGCTCTATTTATCACGATGGTTTCAAGAAGTGTTTTTACATACGCGTAGAAAGGCGTATTTATGGAGGAAAGGGTTATACATTATCGACATGATGCACTGGGTGTGCTTAGTTTTGCCACGGTACTATAATATATCAGTATGTCGTGTCATATATTAAAATTATGCATGTGTTGTCGGAATGTTGAACGTCTAACAGTGGTTGTGTTTACGTTTGATCTTACACTATACCACGAATTAGCTTTTAACGCTGGATTGATTATTAGAGTGGAATAGCCTGTCAGTGAATAACTATAGAGTGAACTCAATCTGAAAGGTTTAAACTTGATAGGGAGTTTGGAATGACAAACAGTGCAGATCCTGATCAGAGGGTTCCTGTAGAAGTGTTCTGAACTGGGTCTTCATTGTATGCAAAGTAAAATGAATACATGTCCAATATTCAAAGGATTAATGCTGATTACTCGCATTTTTGAATATCTGGTTGACTTGTACAGTGTATATGAGGACTGGGTGTATATCAAAGGTTAGATTGTATATGAGGACTGGGTTTGTATCGAAGGCTAACTTGCATATGAGGACCGGGTTTGTATCAAATGTTGACTTGCTAGGGGGGCGTGAGTGGTGTTGCACTTTTAATTACTACTCATGAACAGACTCAATAAAACCGAGTCTGCAATTTTCTGTTTTTGAATTTCTACTTTTGCTTTCGAAGGATCACCCATTTTCAGAATATATGTACTTCACAACAGCAGGTGTTAAATGCTTGTGTGGCGGCCGTAAAAAGTCGTCCCGTACTTCATTCTCAGTGTTGTTATATTTTCTGGTCCTTCGGGATCATTAGTTTTCATGTTATTAGGTTTGAAAATTGAATACTGCTTAAGCCGGTGCTAGGGGGCGTGAGTGGTGTTGCACTTTTAATTACTACTCATGAACAGACTCAATAAAACCGAGTCTGCAATTTTCTCTTTTTGCTTTCTACTTTTGCTTTCGAAGGATCACCCATTTTCAGAATATTTGTATATGAGAATGGATGTATATGTATACGACTTGTATATGATGACTGCTTGTCTTGTATAAGAGGAATGGGTATATATATCAAAGGTTGACCTGTATATGATGACCGAGTTTATATCAGAGGTTTGTTACAACCACTTTTTAAATGATAACCAGAATTGCAATAAGTTAATTGCAAAACTGGCTGGAATGTAAAAAGTGTCCAATTTTGCATTGCATTTACTTGACAACCAGTTTTGCAATAACAACTAGAATTGCAATATGTTTTCTAGATGGTTCAAATGTGTCACTGTTACATTTGGGATAGTTGTTGCAAACATCTTGATAGGACAGACCCATATGACAACAAAGCCCAAATGGGGTTATCAGTAAATTAGAAAACGAACCCTATACATGTGTTTTATGTTTAAACATTGACTGAATTAATAGACTAGTCCCTAACATGTTTGTTTATTACGAAGGTAGTTGCAAACATCTTTTGCATAGCTAATTCTGATGATATAGAGACATAAGTAGGCTTCTCAGCAAACTATGAAATTGTCCAAACAGCACTCATATTTTCGAACTTATACATTTGCAATATGATAGGAATGATAACACTTAAGACAGTGCATAGTATTTGTCGACGTCTGTGCAACCAGAGACATTGTTAAGAAATGAAAAAAAAATATTGCGACACTGGTTGTGATGTCGAAACAGTTCAAACTGTATATTTAATCACCTTATAATTAAACGCCTAATTAGGCTTATCAGAATCTTGTTTTAATCGTCAACTATGAGCACTTAACCCATTACCTCATAGGCTATTTTTAGATACAGCCTCTTTGAATAAATCTGCCGAAAAGGAGCATTAACTAGAGAAAAGGAAAATTTTAGAATTTTGTAGTTTGAAACCATTGTGATAAATGGAGCATTTGCTCCTGTAGGAGCAAATACTCTATCTATCACAATGGTTTCACAAAGTGACTTTTACAGAG
Organism: Azorinus chamasolen; assembly: GCA_963576725.1. Taxonomy (NCBI): domain Eukaryota; kingdom Metazoa; phylum Mollusca; class Bivalvia; order Cardiida; family Solecurtidae; genus Azorinus; species Azorinus chamasolen. The sequence goes on along the minus strand of OY755238.1, from coordinate 98,369,198 downwards.
TCGTCAAAAGTCGTCAATATGAGGGAAAAGGTTAAACTATTGACATACATGATGTGAAAGACCAAAGAAGTGACATTTGCCATAGTATGTCTGATCAGACACCTTTTCGAGAATTGCAAATTTTTGTTGCGAAATTGGTTGGGATGTTAAACACTGACCAAAAATGTATTGCAATTACTTGCCAACCAGTTTCGCAATAAAACCCAGAGTTGCCATAAAATGTTCTACATCGTAGAAATGGGCTATTCGTGCATTGTTTCTAGTACTTGCAAACATCTTGATAAGACTCATTTGAATGCCAAAAAAGTCTAAGTATGCGTATCAGCAAATACGAGATTAACCATATATGATCAATTTTGTTTCTTTGTTTGAACATTGGTTGGATTGACAGACTAGTCGCTACAACTTTTGCATTAAATGTGTTATTGCGAAACTGGCCCGAATGTAGAAAGTGTCTCCAGTTGTATTGCAATTACTTGGCAACCAGTTTCGCAATAAAAAACGAGAATTGCAATAAAAGTTCCCATTAGAAATGAGTTATTCGTGCGTTGGAGGTAGTTGCTAGAAGTTGCGAACATCTTGATAAAACACACCCTGATGCCAAAAAAGGTCTAAATGGGCTTATCAGCAAATTACAAAACCAACCCTATATCGTTTGTTACTATGATTGAACGTTGGCTGGATTGACAGAGTAGTCGCTACCACTTTTGCAATAAATGTATTGCGAAACTGGTTGGGGTGTAAAAAGTGTCTAAATTTGTATTGCAATTACTTGACAACCAGTTTTGCAATAAAATAAAAACCAGAAGTGCAATAACATTTTCTACATGATAGAAATGACTTACTTTTGCATTTTGAGTTGTTGCCAGTAGTTGCAAACATCTTGGCAGGACATACCCAAGTGACAACAAATCCCAAATGGGCTTATCAGTAAATTACGAAAACAACCGTATACCGTGTGGTAGAATAGTCGGTAGTATGTCTGTTTGTTTAAGAGGTAGTTGGAAACATGTTTTACAGCTAATTGTTGATATGGAAGCTTAACTCTTTCCCTCATATAAACGTATTTTAACAGAACAGAACATATCTTTATTCAACGTGTACAAGCATGTACATTGTTGTTATAAATACATATACACAGCATATGTCACATAGGTCAAACAATTTTTCAGATTGACAGTATATTACAATTTCAATCAATTTAGTTATGTGCAAAATCTTTACTTGAAAGGAAACTGACATTTACGTTGTGCATAAAGTGCTGTCTATTCAGATTTGAGATGACTTAAATGCATGTAAGCGTTAACAAGTGCGTTTCTCCTGCAAAAGGAATACTTTATATATAGAGTCAGTTTAACTAATTCTTGACGGTTTAGACTTTGTAGTAGCTGACAAAACTTTACAAAACTTAGTCTAGCATAATAATACTTTTTATATACTTCTTACGCAGGTCTGTGTACGAACTACATATAAGAACAAAATGAAACTCGTCTTCAATATCACGAGTTTCACAGTAGCTACAATATCTATTGGGGTGTTATTTTTACCGCACCTCACGGTTTCTATTTTTAATGAATGTGAAGACAGACGCATCCCAGCAAGATAAAATCTAAGTTTATATGACAATGTATCTAAATATGCTTCAAATCCGAAACAGCTTTTAAAATGTATATATGTTGCTAGTACACCGCTTCTATTGATATTCTCATTCAAACCTTGTATAAAACCATCCACTAATCTTTGTTTAAATATTTTGTGAAAGGATTTCGGGTTTACAATTATTGGATCCATCCAAACATCAGCAAACTCATTTTTACTAGTAATGTTTTAACATTTGTAACCCAGTTTGATTCGCCATTCCTACACTCGGCTAATAAAGTATTGTATACAGTAGACAATTTTACATTCTGTGTTGAAACTAGTTTCAACCAATATTTAATAATTATACAGTAACGATTAATATATACAAGGGATATCGACCCATTTCACCATATATACTGTATGTCGATGTAAAAAAGGTAAACCAAGCTATATTGAGACTTGTTGTTATTTTGTTGTTTACATAACAGCACAAATGTACAGGACCAGACAACCCACTTTAGTAACCCGCCACATAGTATGCACTGGGCTTTGGTCTAATGGATATGTACCTCGTCTTGCAAACAGGGGGTCGTGGGTTCGAATCTCAAGCTATGCAGTTTACTTTTCTGTTCTTTTTTTTTTAAAAAAAAGCGGATTTGCTATTTGTAATTTTCTTTTTAATTTTTATTCTTTTTCAATTATAACTATGTTAATATTTTGTTAATAATTATTATATGTTATTATTAATATTTATTGTTGTTTTGTACGGACAGTATTTTAATGAAAACAATATTAGTCACTGGTAAGAATCGAACTCAAGACCGCCACATGCAAGCCCAGATACATATTCATTGCATCAAGACAACTATGTTGAAAAAATTGCGGCTTGCTAAGGCTTTTAAAAATAAAGAAGCGCTGTAGTCGCTTCGTTTTGTTTACATTAGAGTAGGTCATGTTTTGTTCCAAAATAAGTTGGTCTATCTGTACATCTCTTCACATGTAATAACCTTTTACAAAATTTTAGGTGTACTCCTTCTATTTGTTTAGATTTCAGGTTCAAACCGATAATATTGGCCATAAGTGCATTCAATGCTCTCAACCCTTTGCCTACTATAAACTCTTGATTTAAAACAAAGCTCCCAGTGTATTTGAAAACCGTCCCAATGTAGTTAAAGTCACTAACTGTTTCCAAAATTTCATCTCCGTATGACCAATTTTCATTTTCCTTTAAACCACCCCTTTTCCTACACCATTACTTTTGTTTTCGAGCTATTTACTTCTAATTCCCAAGTTTCGCAGTATTCATTTAATTTATCTAATTTAGTAATTTATATTGCAAGTCACGTGGCGAGGTACCAAAGACAACCATGTCATCGGCAAAAAGTAAAAGTGCAAGCATAATATCATCTATACGTATTCCTATAAGATCTGGATCTTGATGATTTAACTCTAATCCTCAAGAAAAAGGGCAAACATTATGGGCGAGATTATCTCCCCTTGCATGAGTCCAATATATTTATCGTAGAACTCAGAATAAGTATTTGCTTTTCTAATACAGGTCTTGACTTTATCGTACATATCCTTTAAAACACGTAACATTTTACCGTTAAGACCTAACTTATATAACTTGAACCACAAAGAAATACTATTCTATTCTCAGGCGATGGCTTACTGTTGTAACTGTGTAAAGCACGGAGGTACACGTTTCTAGCGTGTCTGCATTCAGTATCAAACCATTCACTATCTTTTTTTCAAATCATTGTCTTTAAAGCGTACATGTTTAGAAAAAAGAGGATCAGCAACCGAACGCACAGTTGTAAATGTCACAGGGTTGCTATGACACATATTTCATATCATTGACATATCGTTCCAGATACTTCTATTTCATATTATCACCCCCTACAAAACCATTTTCTTCATCATTTGTCATATCATCACATTCACTACTACTAATATTGGCTACTTTCACTGTCAACGGTATTTCACCTTTAACCCCAGGCATCCGATTTCCCATCATGCTAACGCATGCGCGGCGCAATACCTAATAAAGCAACCTTGGCGAAAGCCATGTTTCTGTCTCGCTGAGACTGTGTTTCTCATGCTGTGCTCCCTCGCCTATTTCAGGTTAGTTTACTGTTGAGGAATGCTGTTTATCTAATTTTAGCAGTAGTTTATGTCATGTATTTGTATGAATGTCATGTATTATTCCATTATTGTTATTTTCTCATGTCTCGTGTTCGCACGAGGCATGGAGGCACTACTGAATAAAGCAACCTTGGCGAAAGCCATGTTTCTGTCTCGCTGAGACTTTGTTTCTCATGCTGTGCTCCCTCGCCTATTTCAGGCAAGAGAACCTACTATACGGAGAACCGTTACATAACAATATCATTCAAACAGTTATTTACAGATGATCGATCTGCACAGTCGATATTACAAGTAGCGCGATTTAATTTGGATAATTTGGCAATAAGACCTCTACGAAATTCATCACACTTTGCGCTATCCCATTTGTATGAAACAAACTCCTGGGTGTTTTGTATAACTGGTGGTTTACAACACAATAATGAAAAATATAACGGTGCGTGATCAGACCACTGATTGAAACGACCAACCTTAAAACTGTTTACATATTTAAAATGACGCTCATGTAGTAACAGGTAATCAAATACAGACGAACTTCTCGTGCATACATAGGTAAACTTTCCAATTGCATTGTCCTCGCCAAGCCTACATGTACCATTTGCTAAGCGCAAAGAACTGGATTTGCATAGATCAATTATTCGCATACCATGCGTGTTACACACTGAGTCATGAGAGGCCCTGGAAAGAGGCCGGTCCGGAACATATTCACTAGGATCAATATCACCTATGAGCCTATCACATAATATAAAATCACTTCTACTACCAACACGACCATTAAAATCACCAGTGATGAAAACAGATCCTAGATTGTCAAAGTGCAAAACTTCATCTTCAAGCTTGCTAAATAAATCAACATTTTCAATATTATACATTGGCGAGTCTTCACACCAGATGTAAACACCACATAAGTATACGTCATTATCAAATTTAAAGAACTGTTTATCAAGTTTCAACCATATAATAGTATTGAAATGGTTTCTAACTACAGATACACCTTTAGTTAAGTAACTTTTTATGTAAATAACTACACCGCCACTACGGCGTTTAGCTCTTCTATGCTGAAAATGTCTGTAAAAATGAAAGCTTTAAAACCGTTCAGATCAAGGTTACTGTTGTCGTGGGTCCAATATTCGGTTAAAACACAATATCATTGTCTTTGAAAGTATCTGTATCTGTTTAACGCTTTTGCAAACAGAGTAGACCCTGATCAGACGGCTCCTATAATGTTCCGCCTTCCATACATCATTTTAGCCATGAATATTCAGTAGGTACTGAAATTTGGAATAAACATACAACAGGGAAAGAGTTAAATAGGCCCATCAGCTTATCAACAAAATACGAAATTGTCCAAACAGCACCCTTATATGTTTAAAATTTAATATGAAAGGGATGATAACAATGAAAACAGTTCAAAGTATTTGTTGAATTACAATGAATGTGCAATTAGATATATTTTTTAGCAATAAAATAAAGTTTTAATGCGAAACTGGATGTTCAAACAGTAGCATATGTCTCTTAATATAGTTACTTTATAATTGAACGCGTAATTAGCCGCATCAGGGTGTTGTTTTAATCATCAATTATGAACTGTTTGACTATATTCAAACATTATGTGAATGTCCAAAGAAGTAAAAATTGACATAGTCTGTTAGATCAGACACCTTTGCGAGAATTGCAATTTTTTATTGCGAAACTGGTTTGGTTGTTCAAACAGTTGCAGATGTCTCTGTAGTTACTTTATATTTAAACGCCTAATAAGCCTCATCAGGGTATTGTTCTGATCATCAATTATGAACACTTTGACTCTCGTATATTCATACATTAAAGTGAAACTCCAAAGAAGTAAGATTTGCCATTGTCTGTTATATCAGAAACCTTATTGAGAGTTTTATTTTTTTTTTATTGTGAAACTGGTTGGAATGAAAAAGTGACCAAATTTGTATTGCAATTTACTTGCCAACCACTTTCGCAATAAGAACCACAATTACAATAAAAAGTTCTGCATTATGAGCATGCCACACTGTGACAGTTATAGGCAAAACTGTTTGGTATTCCTACCCCATGCTTCTGTATAGATGATGGTTCGAAGGGTCATTTAAGGTAACTGTTGATAATAAAACATATATTTATTTTCAAGATTTTTGTCTCTACTCCTCTCATTCTCATTCACTACAAACCCTTGACAATTTCCGCAACAATTTATTACTACCCCATCTCCTTTACCCCTTTCCTTACATTTATTCTATTTTGCGTTAGAAAGAGTAAACCCAGATCATATATTTCCTGTAGGAATTGTCGGGTCTATGTCTTTGTCTGGTTGTTTTTAAAATAGTTTAGGCTTGGTTCTTCAATGTTTACTATGACAATGAAAACATTTTTTTTTGTGTCATGTGCCAGTACAAAAGTACATATAATTAACATTCTTTATTTTAAGAGTATTGCATGTATATTCAAAGGAAAATCTAGGGTTAAACACTAAATATTAAAAAAAACGTACAAATCATATGTGTACTGTCTTAAGTGTTATAATTCATGTCAAATTTCAAATACAGTAAAATCTCTCTATAACGGCCACGCAATTGTGTTAATTAGTTGGTATATAGGGCATGTGGCTGCTTAAAGCAAGGTGAAAGTAAAACAGAACGCTCCTATAGGAGCGTTGTGTTTTACTTTCACCTTGCTTTAAGCAGCCACCTGCCTATAACACAAGATACTTGATGTAATTTAGTGGCCGTTATAGAGAGGTTTTACTTTATATAAGTTCGTAAAAGGATGCTGTTTAGACAATTTCGTATTTTGCTGATAAGCCTTAGCTGACTAGACTATCATCCGAATTAGCTGCAAACAAAAAGATGTCTGCAACCACATTAGAGTCAAACGCACATATAAGCGACAAGTCTATGAATCCAGCTAATGTTCTAACATAGAAAACATTGATATATGAATGGATTCGTAATTTACTGGCAAGTGCATTTGGACTTTTGTGTCATACAGGTATGTCTAATGAAGAAGTTTGCAACTATTGGCAACTACCCCAAATGCAACAGTAACTCATTTCGTTCATATAGAAGATGTAATTGCAATTCTGGCTTTTATTGCAAAACGGACTGTCAAGTAATTACAATGCAAATTTGGGCATGTTGTACACACCAACCAGTTTCGCAATAAATTAATTGCGAAAGTGGTGGCGACTACTCTGTTAATCATCAATGTTCAAATATAGAAACAACGATACATGGTTGGTTTTGTAATTTCATCTAGAAAAGTCTATTGCAAGTCTGGTTTTATTGCAAAATTGGTTGTCAAGTAATTGCAATACAAATATGGACACTTTTACATCCCAACCAATTTTGCAATAAATTTATTGCGAAGGTGGTTATTATTGCAAAAGTGGTTGAAACATTGATCTGTTTGCTTACAAAACAATATATATAGTATGCAACTCGCAATTAAAACTATGCAAATGATAGTTCTGTTTGGCCGGGCATGCCACATGTCTGTTAATTGGCAGGAAAGGAAACAAATAGGTAAATTTGAATGATTTTATATTCCATGGTTCTCCTGTTTCGTCTGAAGTATGTTTTTTTTTACAAAATATGTCTCCTATGACATTTACCTCTTACTTTGAAAATCAAAAGCAGCCAACGCCTCGTTATGTGGAATAGGTTCAACAGAACCTTGACTTAAGCGAAGAGGTCTAATTGTGAGTGTTTAAGACAGGCGACAGTTTAATGCAGGTCGAAGTAATGCAGACAGCTCCTATAGCTGCATAACCCCTATCCTGAATTAAGTAAATGCTTCTTATGGCCCCTATGTTCATTAAATGAATGGCCGCTTAAGACAGGCTCTGTTGTATTTAAGGTTTTATACTTGTCATTTCCATGGTTTGTTCTGTATCATGTTTCTCTTTCCTCTTTAACATTGACCAATGATATTTAAAATCAATAATGTTAAACATCTCAACAAACATGCAAGGTTTGATGATTATGTGAGCAACAGTTTGTTCTGTATCACGATCATAAGGTGTTTGTCAATGGACAGACATACAACGGCGATGTTATATTCCATGCACAACTTTTATGCCTAGTTAACATTTGCCACGGAAGCCGTACGATTTCTTTTTCTGCGATTTTCCTACGATTTTGTTTGACATCGTAGAAATCTACGGGCTGTAATGTTTTTGTCTACATTATCTACGATCATAGCACGATTATATGTGTATACTGATCGGGTCTTATCCATCCGATGACTGAGCGGCGACCGCACGGAGATCGTGCGATCTCCGTGCAGTCATCGTGCTGTCTCCGCTTGGATAAGGCAATCGTACGGAGCCCGTACGGAGCCTGAATGGGTTCCATACGAAGACCAGGGGTTGTTCCATCTTCTATAGATAGACGAACTAATACTATTAATGCAGGAAATGTCAAATAAATATGCACCCATCAGAAATCTTAAAATCACCGCACGGCCATCGTGCTGCCGCCATGAGGTTGTCGCAGGATGACCGTTCGATGTACGTACGATTTCATGGGTGATCTTGCGATGACCGTACGGTCGCCGTACGATTTTTTGGCTACATGACCACCGAAAGTCGGTCGTTTTCTGCACGATATTCGTGCGGCCTCCGTACGATGCCCGTGTGGAGGTCGTACGATGCCTGTAACCACGTGTTTACGGGTTGCGAGCTTGCGATTTTTAAAAATATGTTTAACTTTTTGTATGACTAATCGTAGAGGCTACGACGCCAGGGAATCCGTAAAAAACGTACGGCGACCGTATGCCTCTGTTCGGAAACGGTTTTGACATTACGACGAGTCTACGGGCGCCGTAAACTCATCGCAGGGCAAATATAAACTAGGCATTTATTGATAGGTGATAAAAAGAATACTACGTATATTGCTTCACGCAACAACCATGACCAAAGTAAAAAATGATCTGTAACTATCTGCTCGATATCCAAGATATTATTTCGACTGACAATACATACCCAAATACATACCCAAATAGCCAAAATAGATCTATCATTACAAACAATGTAACTTTTTTTTACAATTTACAAGTTTTACATATGCATCAGTCAACATTTCGAGAAGTAGTTAACTAAAACATCGGTATATTGATATTACATTTTAGCCATAATTCCCCAAACTAAGTGCCCCTAACTCCATGACAGTGTGGATCCAGATCTGTTTGAGTAGATCAATGTCTTACTCTTATCAAGATTCATACTTTATGAAGCTAAGTGTCATTAACTAAGATAGTCATTAGTTCAGACTGTACCTTTTGGTTCATTAGCTAATAATACACTGTTGACCATGCTTAGAAATATACAGCAGTTTGGTGCAATCTTCTGTGCTATGAAAACAAACAAGAGGACTAAGGTAGGATCCAAACAGTTTGTTCACATTAATCAAACGATTTTTATATACAAATAAATAAATAGCATGAACAGCATGATTTTACAATATATACAGCCCTATTGTTGTATATAAGAATGCTTTGCTCTAAGTTACTGTATGTGCTGTCTTATATTAGCATATGTCATATAAGCCAAATGATTACTGTAAAGCTGCATTGAATTCAGAGACAGCTTGGGTCCTGATTACATACTGGATCACCTAGCATCTGATCAGGATCCACACTGTCTCGATATGCCCTGTGGACATATGATAATATATAAGTACTTGCTTAAACTGCGATAATAATAATATTAAATTATGGAAATAGACTGTATAATTCCGTGCTTAAATACAAGCTTTATCTATTTTATCTTATATACATATGATTAAGGGAGGCAAATCTGTGGTAGACACCTTTTTACTATGCCAGCATTGTCTCCCTTTATCTATTACATTGTGGTCTCTTAACAAAAATTTAAAGACAATATTCTCTTAGATCTTAGGAAACTTTATAGAATCATAAATGGTGAGGACAAATTAAACTAGAGGTTTCAAATATATCTTATATGTATTGTTTCAATATGCTAAACTTTATCTATATTTACAGGCTGTTTTGTTTTAAAGTGTTATTGTTTTATGTTACTTTAGTCGGCAAATAGCTTCTGATATAGCTAATGTTATTTGTTGTAAACCCGACTGAAAATAAAACTTCTTGTATCTGGTATCTTGATATATATATATACGACACTGAAAGTCTTGAAAACGTAGATCAACCATGACAACTGTCAAACATGACCTTCAATTACCAATAAGAAAGCTTCACAAGAAGTTTCAGCTTAATATCTGAAGGGAATAAGACACACTAAATATGGACAAAGGGCCATGACTCTTTATTGTAGAGATTATCACTTTAAGGACGCATAATAAGACTGTTGAGTGGTCACTGTACATGGAGAGATATATATGTATATCAGGTGCGTAGTTAGCGATACGCAATTATGTACGTGCATAACATCAATCTTATAGGTGAAAACATTATCATGGCCGAAATGGAACAAGAGTCAAGGCTATGATATACTTTAATAAATGTGCTGTCTTGTCATATAAGCTTTAGCCCATTTCCTCATATCGGCATCTCTGGAAAAGTCACCCGTTGAGACCATTGTGGTAAATAGAGCATTTGCTCCTACAGGAGCAAATGCTCTATTTATCACAATGGTTTCCAAACTACACATTGCTAAACTTTCCAGAGGGAGCAGCATGCATCCAGACACATACAGCCATGGTACGTACATTACATTTGGATTCAATTACTCTCCTGTATATGTACATGTATCCGAGCTGTACATAGGAACCGTGTTTAGAAATCAACATATTTTTTATATTTTTCTGCCAAACCCTATCCTGCTATACATGTACAGTTGAACTTCGATATCTCGAACTTCAAGGGGTCATACAAATTACTTCGAGATAACAGAGGTTCGAGTCCTCCGATTTCTAACCTGAACAATTTCTCAAGTTCACAGCTTATGTATGTTGAAAGTACAACCTCCTACATGAGCTTTCAGTATTACTTTTTACCTGCATTAAGCTGTCACTTGCGTTTCTAGATATGCGTAGGGATACATTTTAGAACAATTCTGTATTGTAAATTTTGGAAGGACTGGATTTTAGTCGAGTTAAATCGAAATTGAAGCTATCCGAGTTTGAGATATTGAAGTTCAACTGTATATAACTTATTGGAATCGTTTCTCCCTGGTGAATCTAATGAGTTGCAAGATAGGGATTGGCTGAGAAATAAGAGACTAAGATAGATCAATATGCATCTTATATACAATCCTGTATATGTAGATTGGAAAAGGTCAAATAACAGTGGTAAAGGAATAATGGAAATGGCCAAATAACAGTGGTAAAGGAATAATGGAAAAGGCAAAATAGCAGTGGTAAAGGAATAATAGAAATGGTCAAATAACAATGGTAAAGGAATAATGGAAAAGGCAAAATAGCAGTGGTAAAGGAATAATAGAAATGGTCAAATAACAGTGGTAAAGGAATAATAGAAAATGGTCAAATAACAGTGGTAAAGGAATAATAGAAAATGGTCAAATAACAGTGGTAAAGGAATGAAAACAAGTCAGTTTCATGTACTATAATAAGATTTTTTTTCCATCTAACAGAGGCATCAGGTATTAAAATAATAAATATAGAGACAGGCACTAAGAACAGAAGATCTGCATTTGTAAAATACAATGTAATAATGTAAATTAAAGTCAAACTATTTCAGACTACATCTCTTTGCATGTCAGCAATGACTCCTTAATAACCTATGCTGATAGTTTGGATCCAGTTGAGATGTCGTTTAACCCTTTCCTCCATGAATAAATATCAATTCGTTTAATGTTTATAATGAAATATGAACATAGTCATAGAAATATTTAGATATTACAGAAATTGTACAATCATATCGATATTATATATCATAAGCAAACAGAGCAGACCTTGATCAGACGGCTCCTTCAGGAGCCATCTAATCTGGGTCTAGTCTGTTTGCATAGGTGTTCAAAGGCATATAAATGGAGTAAAGGGTTAGTTAGGCCTCTCATCAGGTGTATCCACATTGTGTCACTATGACTGAATGTTGGAGGAGAAACAGATAATAAAACATTTTTGAGACTTATGGCAGACAACAATTAAGTCTTTCACAAATGAAATGTAAAGAGTTAACAAAGCTTAAAACTTTTGGCATTGTATATATCCAAGCGTTGCTGTAAAAACCTGTTACACCAATTCCCTCATATTGGTGCCTTTGGATGATTCTGTAAAAGTTACTTTTTGGAAAAGTCACTTTTTGAAATCATTGTGATAAATAGAGCATTTGTTCCAAAGGAGCAAATGCTCTATTTATCACAATGATTCCAAAACTCTAAATTTTCCTTTTTCAAGTAAATGCTCATATTCAAAGAGGTTGGGTCTAAAAATAGTGTACGAGGTAATGGGTTAAACCAATAAACAACAGGTTAAACCAATAAACAAAGTAAATTGCTATGCATGACAATGCTGATAAGGATATACATAGTTATATCATGCTAACCCTGTTTACTCTAGATATTCAGACAGACAAACTCAGGCAGATAGTTAAGAGCAACATCAAAATGGTCCTGAAGGAGCAGTTTGATTAGAGTCAACACTTCTTTCTACTACGTCAGTCTGATGTTAAGTAATCAAAATGGTGCAGAGTTGAATTATTCAGCTTTACAAATGGATGAAGAGTGTGGAGAGGTATTGGGTAACTGAGCATTTAGGGCAAATGTGAAACCCTGAATACTAGTATAAAGTCAGCCAGTCTGCCCTCTCAGCCAGTTCGTATAGATTAATAACTTTAAATGAAACAAATGAAGAATTGCTGCTCAGTAAGCATATGACTCAAAAAAAGTGTAACAGATGGACAGCCATGGGTATGACTAAAATGCCCACTCTCTTTTCAGAAGATAACATTTAAAAAAATTATTATAGAAAACAGTTTGAATTATTTAACCCTTTACATCACAGACTCCCCTTTCACACCTTTGTAAACAGAGTAGACCATTAGATAGTTCCCGTAGAAGCTGTCTGATCAGGGTCTGCTCCGATTGCTTATTGTGTTTGTCTTGTGTTCATATACGAATATAACAAGAGCAATGAACGTGGGTGCCAACAAGAGCAATGCATGTGGGTGTCAATGCGCAACTGTTTGATTGTAGCCCTTGTGATGATGAAAAAGTGTGTGAGGTTTCATAGCATTTGCATGAACAGTAAAGAAGGAATACCCAATCGTTAAAAATTTCAGGATGACAATGATGACAACAACAAAGACAACAATGCAGTTGTCAGTGTTACCACAATAGCTCATATTTTTTCTTCAACCCTTTCCTCCATAGGCTAATTTCAGACCCAAACTTGTTGAATGAATTACTAGAGAAAAGTACAATTTTATAAATTTGTAGTTTGAAACCATTGTGATAAATGAAGCATTTGTTCCATAAGGAGCAAACCTTCTATTTATCACAATGGTTTCAAAAAATGAATTCACAGCTCTAGGCGTCAAAAGGTGTCAATATAAGGCAATCGATAATTCTTTTCTACATGAATAATCATGTGAGAAATAATTATATAAAAGTTATTTAGATGAATTTTGTTAAAAGCATATGAATACAGAAATGCTCTATTTATCACAATGGTTTCAAGAATTGGTTATTACAGAGGCATAGAAAGGTGTATTTATGGAGGAAAGGGTTAAAACACAGATAGCTTAAAATTCAGTTAATGAGTATTCATGATGTCATTATTTCTAACAAGAAAGTTCATGAGGTTCAGACTTTATGTGTTAACAATACATTTACATGAACCAATGGGGAAACAAGAGTGTGTTTGTGAAACACTTATACCCCCGAAATTTGACCCTGAAGGATGACCTTGACCTTTGACCCATGGAACAGGGAGTTGAACGCGACACATTGTCTCTGTCTGGTGAACATTTGTGGCAAGTTATATTGAAATCCATTGATAGATGAAGAAGTTACAGACCGGACATGAATTTGGGATGGATGGAAGGACAGACGGACGGCCGGACAGACGGAAGGACGGACAATGCGATTACTATATGCCCGCCTTTGGGGGCATAAAAATGAAGTTAAATATAGGATGAAATTTAGTTCTTAACAAAAAATCTAACTATCCATCCAGTTTGGGCCTAAAGGGTAAAACCTATTCCCTCATAGGCTATTTTTAGACTTGTTCCTCCTTGAATAAATCTAATGAAAAGGAGCTTTTAGTAGAGAAAAGGAGAATTTTAGAATTGTGTAATTTTATTATTACCACTGTGAAACCATTTATCACGATGGTTTGAAAAACATATACAGGGATGTCAAAAGGCGCCAATATGAAGGACTTAAATAAATTACTACAAAAAAGGGAAATTAGTGTAGTTTTGAAACCACTGTGATAATAAAAAGAGCATTTATTTTGTTCCTATGGAGCAAATGCTTTATTCATCACAATGGTTTCAGAAAGTGACTTTTACAGAGGTGTCAAACAGCGTCAATATGAAGGAATGGGTTAAGAAACTTTAATGTGCATTATTTCATAAGTCACTTTAAATGCCCACAAGAGCCATATGATCTGGGTCTATTCTGTTTCCAAAAGGAATCAAAGACCTCTCAGGAAATGGGTTAATATTTCAAAAGTTCAAACTCTAGACCTACTGAGTCCATTTTACTAATGTTTAAACTTGATCACAAACTTCTGGCCATGTATAATATTTATGAATATGATAAGTATCCATTAAAGGTGGTAGAGTGTTAACAAGGTAAAATATGAAATGTTGTATCATTTAACTGCACATAACTTCAGATTAACAACTCTATTTTGTCCATATTTGAATTTGGTTGAGATTTTATGGCCATACACATTTTATTCAGATGCTCAGGTGAGTTGAAATATAATCAAAAAGCTTTGAAGAATTTGTTTTTAATTTAACCTTTTAAGTTTTGCAAAAAATGTTTGCCCTATCAATTTTCCAAATACAAGGCATATTCAATTTTTCTACAAAAATAATATCTCACAGTCAAACAATTTGAATCCTGACGAGATGTTGAGTTCATTGTGAGGTCTGCAGTTGTCATCTGTTCAAATCTTAATTAGGTTTTTCTTTAACCCTTTCCCTCATATAAATGTGTTTTCATGCATTTGCAAACAGAGTAGACCCAGATTAGATGGCTCCTAGAGGAGCCGTCTGATCAGGGTCTTCTCTGTTTGCTAATGGAACTTAATAAATATTTTATTTTCCAAAATGGCTACAATGTTCCACCTTCCATATTTCATAGGTTGGCTCTTAAAATAGCCTATGAGGAAATGGGTTAAAAAACAATCAATTTGAATTTCATGTGTCACTGAATGTCTTATCTGCATGAAAAACTGCAGGCAATGAATTTTTCCTCAGAATGCTAAACATAAACAAAATTATTGTGAATCTACAGAATTAGTAAGCACAATGTTTATTGGCTAACATCAATGGTCCTCTTCGGTTTGTCTCTGATGTGTCTTGGCCATTCTAAAGCGCTGAATGTGATGAGCAAGAACCTTCTTCATCGGCACATACCTTCCAGTCTGGAAAATATATTAGAGATTTACTTAACCCATTACTCCATGAATATTCATGCAAAAAGTAATGATGTCATAAACATAAATTAGATTAATTTGTTATAATAGCACATGGACACATAAATTTAGGGCCATAGTGCAGAAACAGTAGAATCAGATCTATAATACTATATAATTTTGTAAGCAAACAGAGCAGACCCTGATCAGACGACTTCAACAGGGGCCATCTGATCTGGGTCTACTTTGTTTGCAAAGGTGTAGAAAGGCGCATTTATGGAGTAAAGGGTTAACCAATTCCCTCATAGGCTATTTCAGACCCCAATCTCTTTGAATAAATTTACTTAAAAGGAGCATTTTGCTAGAGAAAAGGAGGATTTTAGAATTGTGTAATTTTGAAAACCATTGTGATAAATGGAGCATTTGTTCCATAAGGAGCAAACGTTCTATTTATCACAATGGTTTCAAAAAATGAATTCACAGCTCTAGGCATCAAAAGGTGTCAATATAAGGGAATGGATAATTCTTTTCTACATGAATAATCATGTGAGAAATAATTATATAAAAGTTATTTAGATGAATTTTGTTAAAAGCATATGAATACAGAAATGTCTGGTGATGGCATGTGATCAGGATCAAATGCTTACATAGGTCCTCACAACATTATATATACATGTAGTGTTTAGAGTGTTACTGACATTATCATGAACAGTTTAGTGATCTTAACCCTTCGCTTGCTATTCACATCAATATACCTACCGGTAAACAGTGAAGACCCAGATGAGACAGCTCATGCAGGAGCTGTCTCATCAGGGTCTGCACTATTTACAAGTTGATTGTGCACTCCACAGTGTACACAGTGAAGATATATGTAATTATACAACAGCGCATGGATAAAGAAGGAGAAATGTGTTTTAAAATTCAGCAAGCAAAGGGTTAATAAAGAAAGAAGAAAGAAAATGATTGAATTGTGAAATATGAAACCATGTACCCTAATTATTCAGACAAACATAGGCAAATAGTGCAGATCCAGATCATCT
Organism: Azorinus chamasolen; assembly: GCA_963576725.1. Lineage (NCBI taxonomy): Eukaryota > Metazoa > Mollusca > Bivalvia > Cardiida > Solecurtidae > Azorinus > Azorinus chamasolen. Next base: position 98,352,901 of record OY755238.1, on the reverse strand, counting down.
GGCTCCTGAAGGAGACATTTGATTAGGTTCAACACTATTGCTACTATGTCAGTCAAATTTAATGTTATCAAAATGGTACTATATTGAATTAGTCAGCTTCACAAACTGATGGAAAGTGTAATTAATTGAGCCATTTAATCACAAAATATATTAATAATTAACCCTTTACTCCATACACCTTTGCAAACAGAGTAGACCCAGTTCAGATGGTTCCTATGGGAGCTGTCTGATCAGGTTCTGCTCTGTTTGTTTATGAAGTAACATCAATCTGATTCTATAGTTTAATATGCTTTGGCAAAAAAAATCAGGTGTTAATATCCCATTTTAACAAGATGTGATTGTGAAACACGATTTGACCTTTGACCTTAATGTATGACCTTGACCTAATAAGACACCCTAAAAATGTTTGTCTCCATAAGTTGCACATGCATGCCATGTTTGAAGTATGTATGTGCAATGGCTACACAATTATCACCAATTTTAAATGTGTCCACAAACCAACCAACCAATGTTCAGACAGGGCAAAAACAATATCCCCCCCCCACTTTTAAGTGGCAGGTGGGGTGGGGGCATAAAAATTAATCTAATTAATACTCATGATGTCATCATTCTTACATGAATATGCATGAAGTAAAGGGATCATATGAATAATTCTTAAGAAGATCACTGATAAAGGTATTTCTTGAAAAATTGTTGACCAAGTGTCAAAGAGGTTGGATCCTTGACGACTCATCTGGATTCAAGCTGTTTGCAAATGCGTGTCAGGTCCCGCTTAGCATGATAAGGGCTTACTCCTTCAAATTGACAAGTCCAGCTATAGGCTTAACTAACAGTGTAGAACCATATCAGATGCAGCATATAAAACACACAATCTGACCAGACTCTACACTGTGTGTCATGCTAATCTAGGTTCTAATGGGAGGCAAACTGGGCAGAACCTGAACAGATTATGTATTTTAACTTTTTATTCCATGGATGACATCATGAATATTGATAAGATTGATTTTTTTTATAATGGCATAATTTTTTATGAACACAGAAACTTTTGTTCAAGGCAGAAACTGTAGAATCATATCTATATCATATCATAAGCAAACGGAGCAGACCCTGATCGGGGTCTGCTCTGTTTGCAATGGTGTTAAATGTAGTATACTTATGGAATGAAAGGTTAACCCTTTCCTCCATAAATACGCCTTTCTATGCCTCTGTAAAAGTCAATAAATAGAGCATTTGCTCCACAGGAGCAAATGCTCTATTTATCACAAGAGTCTCAATACTGCATAATTCTAATTTTTTTTCCTTTTCTCTAGTAAATGCTCCTTTTTGGTAGATTTATAAGAGGTTGGGTCTAAAATTAGCCTATGAGGGAATGGGTTAAACACTGTTTTTCATCTGGTTGTACTGTATACTGTTTGCCCTTTGACCTACCCTTATATTTGGTAATTAACTTATTTCCCTTGAACATACCTTTACATTGAGTACAGAGGTTATCTCCCTTAATTTGAAGAATTTTCCCTGATCAAACGGTGTGTACATGTATCGCTTCCCTCTGACAGTGCCATCTGTGTCTCCAACTGAAACAAACATGAAAACATACACAGGTACGTCCATCAAGAGTGAACTATGTGTTAGCAGTGAATTCATAACCCCACCCGATTTTATACCAGTTATACCAAAACTTTTGTCTTCAAAGCATTGTTGTCTGCTTTATGTTCTTTTTTCTTCTGTTTCTCTTAAATATGCAATCTGAATAACAAACAGCTTCAATCTTGACGAGGCCCCAAGCTACCTGGTGTCTCATCTGGATTCAACTGCATAAAATTATGTTATCATGAATAGACAGCTACTTTGATTTTTAGAACAAAACCATTAATTGTTCATTTCGAGTGGTAACAGTGCAAATCTAAACAAAACATTACCTCCAGGACGTTTTTGCAAATCTGGGGTTATTCGATGAGAATCACAGAAATAATTGTAACAGACTAAATTGTCCATAAAAATTTAGACTGTCCAGCAGAACCTGTCTTGAATGGTCATCAAATAGAGGTCAAATAATGGTCTGAAAGGCAGGTCATAGCTTAATGCAGGGCAAAAGTAATGCAGAAAGTGCCTATAGGAGCTTTCTTCATTACTTTCAGGGTATACCCCTGGTAAATGGCAAATCTAACAATGACCATATGGTATCCATTTGTTTTTTGACAAAATACAATGTCTTTTAAAACTTCGTTTGTCATTAGCCAGTACTATGTCAGACAAGAGTTTGTCATTAGCCAGTACTATGTCAGACAATATTTCTCAAATGTTGGCAAAGTTAGCCTTGTCCCTTGTATTCATTCAGCTAATTAATATTCATCATGTCATTATTCTTATATAAATATTCATGAAGTGAAGGGCTCAACCTGCCAGGGCTTGCTTAATAACATTTTTTCTGGATTCATTGAATACAATTCTATTTCAATTGACAACAAGTGTCAGATCCCAGAGCAACAGATAAATGTTTGTACTCAAGTACTTAAATCATTATTTCTCAGCCAAACTCTATATTGTGACCACTCTTTAGTATCATCTAGAAGAGACAATTCTAAAGAGTGGTCACAACAGAGGGTTTGATGTTGAAATAAAGTTATTCTTGAAAAATGTTTTAATTTGCGCATGTTATCTAAACCTCTGGGATCCTAAATATCTGCCATACCTGGTTCATCCATGCGGACACCAACGTGTAGTCTTGCATCATACTTTTCACTTTCAAATTTTCCTTTGTATTTCACAATGCCAGTGTGAATGAGAGGCTTCATAACTGAAAAAGGCAAAATAACCAACCATTTCAATCTCTGCGTGCTAGTGGAAAATTTGCAATTACCGGTTTCTATCTATTTACTCCATAAACCCCACTCGACCCAATTGCAAAACAGAGTAGACCCAGATCAGATGGCTCCTATAGATAGGAGCCATCTGATCAGGGTCTGCTCTGTTTGCTTATGGCATAATATAGATCTGATTCTACAATTTCTGCCATTGCCAAACCTTTCTGTTTTCATGAGGACATTATGAAAATTCCATCAATTACTCCTTACACGAAATTCAATATCCTTGAAACCAAAGGCTATGCAAACAGGTTGGATCCAGATTAGACACCAAGTAACTCAGAATCTCATTAGGATCCAATCTGCCTGATGCTCTGACCATAGTTTTTGACCTAGTTTCTGAAATGAAGTCTAATTCTAGGTTTTTAAGACGGGTAGCTTAACCCTTTCCCTCATATAAACGTGTTTTCACGCATTTGCAAACAAAAAGACCCAGATCAGACAGCTCCTATAGGAGCCTTCTGATCAAGGTCTACTCTGGAATTTGATATATCTGTTTCTTTAGTTTCCAAAATAGCTATAATGTTCCACCTTCCATATTTCATTATCATTATTTTGTCCATGAATATTCAGTAGGTATTGAATTTGGTCTAAATATAGAACAGGGAAAGGGTTAATTAATTAAACATGATTCTATTGAAAATTATGCATTACTTTCATTTTGCATTAACCCTTTAACCCTTTCCTTCATATAAACATGTTTTCAAACATTTGCAAACAGAGTAGACCAAGATCAGATAGCTCCTATAGAAGCCGTCTGATTAGGATCTGCTCTGTTTGCTAATGGAATTTGAAGGATTTGTTTCTTTACTTTCTAAAATGGCTGCAACGTTCAACCTTCCATATTTCATTTCAACTATTTTGTCCATGAATATTCAGTAGGTTTTGAAATTTGGACTAAACACAGAACTGGGAAAGTGTTAAACAATAGACACGCTTTTCTATGCCATTTAGCAAACAGTGTAGACCCTGATCAGACAGCCCCTATAGTAGCTGTCTGATTAGGATATGCACTGTTTGCACTTTTAGCTTTTAGACTCGAATATTCCCTACCTTTCAAAGAAATAATTGGTAATATATGTTTATACATACCAAAGTACTATTGCAGAAAATAAATAGGCGATAAAATATTCACGGAATAAAGTATTAAACACCGGGCACCTGCTATTAAACACCCACCTGCTATTAAACACTGGACACCTGCTATTAAACACCAGGCACCTGCTATTAAACACCGGGCACCTGCTATTAAACACCGGGCACCTGCTATTAAACACCGGGCACCTGCTATTAAACACCGGGTACCTGCTATTAAACACCCACCTGCTATTAAACACCCACCTGCTATTAAACACCGGGCACCTGCTATTAAACACCCACCTGCTATTAAACACCGGGCACCTGCTATTAAACACCGGGCACCTGCTATTAAACACCGGGCACCTGCTATTAAACACCCACCTGCTATTAAACACCCACCTGCTATTAAACACCGGGCACCTGCTATTAAACAACCACCTGCTATTAAACACCGGGCACCTGCTATTAAACACCGGGCACCTGCTATTAAACACCCACCTGCTATTATACACCCACCTGCTATTAAACACCCACCTGCTACTAAACACCCACCTGCTTTCAGAGAATTTAAGCTCATGTTTACCCTACACTTGAATGAGACACCTTATTATTTTCATGTATTTGAAAACAGAGTTGACCCAGATCAGACAGGCAGAGGTACTTGATCAGGGCTTGTTCTGTTTGCTATTAGAATAATATAACTCTGATCATGGCCAAACATTCCTAAATTCATATTCCAAATAAAAACTCAGCTTATCAATATTCATAAAGTCAATATTTCTTAAATGAAACATTCCGTAAATAAAGGGATTACAGTAAAACCTCTCTATAATGGCCACTAAATTGTGTTGATTAGTTTATATTTAGGACAGGTGGCTGCTTAAAGCAAAGTGAAAGTAAAACAGAATGCTCCTATAAGAGCGTTCTGTTTTACTTTAACCTTGCTTTAAGTAACCACCTGCCTTTAACACAAAATACTTGATGTAATTTAATCAGCCGTTATAGAGAGGTTTTACTGTAATTCTAATATACCTCTCTTCCTGCCATATCTTGGAGGTTTCTGTGCCCTTCTAAACAGGACCCTATCTCCTACATTCACAATATCTGACATGAATCCATCCTTCTCCCTGGCAGTGAAACTTCTAAGTAAATTCTCCTGTTCAGGAGTAATATCCCCTTCATAGTCTGTATCGTCTGAATGCTCAGACTCTGTGTCACTGATTATCTTCTCCTGCTCCTGATGCACAGAGTCTCTAACTTCCATAGACTTATCCTCACTTTCTTCTTCACTTGTTAGCACAAGTTTATAATCCTGAGAAGATATCTGTCTAGCATCCCATTCTTTATCAGACTTGTTAGAGTTAGGCACTTGAACAAGTTCTATCTCATATGGATTTGACTTTCTTGGTAAAGGCTGCGTATACACTTTATGAGCCTCTCTCAAAGAAGAGGTTCTGTGTATGGAGGACTTGGGGCGAGCTTTTGGGACGCCCGCAGATATTGGTCTTTTCCTTTTCCCTGGAATTTCTATGACAACTTTGTTAAGAAACACATGTTTTTCCTTGCCATTGTGGTGCTGCCTATGACTGTCCTCTACTGAATATGGATGGTTATTAACACTGATCTCTCTGTGATGTCCTGGACTGGGTGTAGAACTTCTGTACTTTGGAGTGGTTGATTGTGGTCGGCTTTCACTGTCGCTAGGATATGAGAATGACCCATTCCTGAAGCTATAAGAATCGTAGAACCAGATGCTATTGATATTTGTAAATCCAAAGCTGAACATAAGAGGAGTACAGTAAAACCTCTCTATAACGGCCACTGAATTACATCAAGTATTTTGTGTTAAAGGCCGGTGGTTGCTAAAAGCAAGGTGAAAGTAAAACAGAACGCTCCTATAGGAGCGTTCTGTTTTACTTTCACATTGCTTTAAGCAGTCACCTGCCCTAATATACCAACTAATTAACACAATTTAGTGACCGTTATAGAGAGGGTTTACTGTACATTAAAACCTCTCTAAAGCAATCCACAGCTACAGATCAAGCTGCATACACAAATACTAAAATCGTCATTTCTCCACCAAACTCTATACTGTGACCACTCTTTAGAACCGTCTCTTTGAGATTGTTCTAAAGAGTGGTCACAGTTTAGGGTTTAGTGGAGAAATAAAGGAGCTATTCTTGAAAATGTTTCAATTTACGTATCTTATCTGGAGGTCTGGCAACCAGCAAGAAGAGGTGTAATTCTGAGTCTTAAAATGCTTTATTTATAACAATGGTTTCAAAACAACTCTAAAATGTTCCTTTTCTCTAGCAAAATGCTCCTTTTCAGTAGATTTATTCAAAGAAGTTGGGTCTAAAAGTAGCCCATGAGGGATTGGGATATGCCGACAGTTTAACCCTTTCCCTATTCTATGTTTATTCCTAATTTCAATACCTACTAAATATATTCATGATTATGGAAGGTCGAACATTGTAGTCATTTTAGAACGTAAAGAAACAGATCTTCCAAATTCCATTAGCAAACAGAGCAGAACCTGATCAGGCAGCTCCTATAGGATCCTTCTGATCTGGGTCTACTTTGTTTTGAAATGTGTGTAAACATGTTTATATTTCCTATATGAAGGAAAGGGTTACAACAGATGGTAATTGATGTACCTGGAGGAGGAGGAAGAAGAGTGATGAGGTTTAGGTGCCGGTGTTGCTACCCTGTCCAGGAGGTGCTGTATTCTCTGGACATGCTCATCATTCAATGAGTCATTCATCACCTCTATAATGTCCTGCAATATAAACAGTAGTTAACCCTTTACTCCATGAATATTCATGTAAGAAATAATAACATCATGAATATAAATTAGGTTATTACAATGGCACATGGACAAGGAATGTTTGGCCATGACAGAAACTGTAGAATCATATCTACATTTATACAATAAGCAAACAGAGCAGACTCTGATCAGACGGCTCCTGTAGGAGCCATCTGATATGGGTCTACTCTGATTGCAAAGGCATAGAAAAGCATATCTATGGAGTAAAGGGTTATTATCATCTCTATGATCACATGCAATTCAAGCAGTAGTTAGCATCACTGTACGATTTCTTGCAATACAAACAGTAGTTAGCATCACTGTGTATAGTTAGCATCACTGTAAGATTTTTTTGCAATACAAACATTAGTTAGTATGACTGTAAGATTTCTTGCACTACAAACAATAGTTAGCATCACTGTAAGAGTTCTTGCATTGCAAACAGTAGTTTGCATCACTGTAAGATTTCTTGCAATACAAACAGTAGTTAGCCTCACTGTAATATGTCTTGCAATACAAACAGTTAGCATCACTATAAGATTTCTTGCATTGCAAACATTAGTTAGTATAACTGTAAGATTTCTTGCACTACAAATAATAGTTAGCATCACTGTAATATTTCTTGCAATACAAACAGCATCACTATAAGATTTCTTGCATTGCAAACAGTAGTTTGCATCACTGTAAGATTTCTTGCACTACAAACATTACTGTAGTTAGCATCACTGTACAATTTCTTGCTGTACAAACTGTAGTTATCATTACTGTAAGATTTCTTGCAATACAAACACTTAGTTAGCATTACTGTAAGATTTCTTAAAATACAAACAGTTAGCATCACTGTAAGATTTCTTGCTCTTTAAACTGTAGTTAGCATCACTTTAAGATTTTTTGCAGTACAAATAGTAATTAGCATCACTGTATGATTTCTTGCAGTACAAACAGTAGTTAGCATCACCTGTATGATGACATGCAATACAAACGGTAGTTAGCATCAATACACTATTGAATGTTGAAGACATTATGAAGTTCTTTCATCTTTCATTAGATTAGCCTTTACTCAATAAATACACCTTACTACACATTTGCAAACAGAAAAGACCCAGATCAGATGGATCCTGTAGTCTGCTCTGGATCCCAACTGTTTGCATAGGTAATCACAGTTTCGCCGCTAGTGTGCAAAGAGTTAAAATATGATATAAATATGATTCTACGGATTCTGGCAGGGCCAAAATGTCCTGTGTCAATGTGCTATTACAAAAACTAATCTAATCAATATTCATGATGTAATAACATATATACATGTTTTCACGCATTTGCAAACAGAGTAGACCCAAGTCAGACGGCTCCTATAGGAGCCGTCTGATAAGGGTCTGCTCTGTTTGATAGTGGAATTTGAAAGATATGTTTCTTTACTTTCTAAAATGGCAACAGAGTTCCACCTTTCATATTTCATTATAACTAATGTGTCCATGAATAATCAGTAGGTATTGAAATTTGGAATAAACAGGGAAAGGGTTAAACCATATTCATATCATAAGCAAACAGAACAGACCCTGATCAGATGGATCCTACAGGAGTCATCTGATCTGAGTCTACTCTGTTTGCAAAGGTGTTAAAATGCGCATCTATATGGAGTAAAGGGATAAATTAGTAGAAATGCATTTCCAAGAGAGAACATAAGTTATGCTGTAAATGCTTCAAATGTTTGCTTCATTTCAAAACTTAATTTTACACCTTAGTTCTTATTCTTTCCTATTAATTTGATCTGTTATCATCCAAGAATGACTCTAGATTAATTCTCAGAATTATGATCTTAACAGCTTGCAATACATTACCTTTGACAGATCTAGGGCTTTAGATTTTTGGCTGACCAGGTAGTCTTTGCCATACATCAACTTTTTCAAGGTCATCACCTCACATTGACTAAGGTCAAGGTCATGCTTAAGTTCCTCAGTTTTGGATATCTCTCTCTCAAGTACCTGCAAAATGCTCACATATTTAACATCAAAATCTAAAAATGAAAATAAACAGTACAAAAAACCTGTCTTAACCCTTTCCTTCATATAAACACATTTTCACGCATTTGCAAACAGAGTAGACCCAGATCAGACAGCTCCTAGAGGAGCTATGTTTCTTTACGTCCTAAAATGACTACAATGTTCCACCTTTCATATTTCATTATAACTATTCTGTCCATAAATATTCAATAGGTATTGACTTTTGTTATAAATACAGAACAGGGAAAAGAGTTATAGGACCTGTCATTTATTCAACATAGCAATGGTAAAAAAACTTAACCCATTCCCGCATATAGACGCCTTTTGACGCTTCTGTAAAAGTCACTTTGTGAAACCATTGTGATAAATAGGCCATTTGCTCCATAGGAGCAAATGCTCTATTTATCACAATGGTTTCAACACTACACAATTCTAAAATTTTCCTTTTTAGTAGTAAATGCTCCTTTTCGGTAGATTTGTTCAAAGAGGTTGGATCTAAAAATAGCCTATACGGGAATGGGTTAATGCAGGGCAATAGTAATATATAGTAAAATCTCGATTCTACGAATACTCAAATATGTATCATTATTGATCTTTAACCCATTTCCTGATATTGACAACTTTTGACGACTCTGTAAAAGTCACCTTATGAAACCATTGTGATAAATAGAGCATTTGCTCCTATAGGAGCAAATGCTCTATTTATCACAATGGTTTCAAATTACAAAATTCTAAAAAAATTCCTTTTCTCTAGTTAATGCTCCTTTTCGGTAGATTTATTCAAAGAGGTCGGATCTAAAAATAGCCTATAAGGGAAAGGGTTAAGACAGGTGGCAGCTTAATGCAGGGTGAAAGTCATGCAGAAAGCTCCTCTAGGAGCTTTCTGCATGACTTTCACCCTACATTAAGCAGCCACCTGGCTACAAAGACATACATTCTTCATACTAAAATGTCATAGTATCAATATTTTACTGTAGCTGTAATAGCCAGCTGATCAGTCTATCAGGTTTGCTCTTTTTGCTTATGAAACGATATTGATCCAATTTGACAATTTCTGCCATGGCCAAACACTCCTATGTTCATAAACTATTATAAAAATTCAGCTAATTTAATTCATGATGTCATGCTTTCTTACATGAATATTAACCCTGCCCTTTTTAATATTCATTTCAGAAATAATGGCATCATGAATATTTATTATGAAAAGCCGAGTAACTAAACACAACATAATTATGTAGAATACAAATTTAGCATAATGTGTAGCACAGTTACTGCTACTTGTAGTCGATATGCAAGTGCAATTGTAATAGCGAGTGAATGAAATTGCAATAAGTCACTTTGTATTTATAGGCAACCCGTTATTCTATTAGCTTGTTGTTTGATCACAGTTAAAAACAAAAGTGACAAGTGTCAGGGCAGTTTTGACCATATGCATTAAAACCGTTTACTCGATAATCCGTGATCAAAGGGTTTCGAAATAGGTGTGAAAATCACGAAGTGATAATAACCGCAGCGTAGTGAAGTCTAAGCAGTGTTCGAGTGAACGTGTCAAAAACAAGGTAATTATTGGTTGTTAGGACCTGACAAACCGTCCCAATGATCGAATTATCCGATTTAACGAATGTCCGAGTGAAAGCATTGTTTATACATATAATTACTATGCAGACACGCTGGGACTTTTGCCTTTGGACGAGTTAAACCGTCAAAACGAGTGAGCGATATTCGATTGACCGCGATTCGACTGTAGCTAATTTTTTATAATGGCATAATGTACATAGGAGTTATTGGTACTGGGAGAAATTGTAGAGAAAGATCTAGTATAATTTAATTCTTAACCTTTAGCCTGCTATGGGCGGATAAGTGAATACCTATGCAAACGGTTTGGATCCAGATGAGACGCTGAGTAACTCAGGGTCTCATCAAGATCCAAATTGTTTGACAACCTGATTGCATTTTGGTAGACAATTTGATTAAAAGCTTGCATTTTGAAAATGTAGTAGGTGAAACATTCTGTAAATAGAGAATAATAGGTTAGTGCCGTAGATGGGACGCTTTATCCGACGAGGGGAGAAAACGTTGAGGCGAGGCTTGCCGAGCCTCAACTGTTTTCTCTCCGAGTCGGATAAAGGCGTCCCATCTACGGCACTAACCTATTATTCGATTTATCCAGTCAATATAGTTAAATGTCTTTTTTTTATAGACTCATAACACTCTTGAAATAATTTACATTGAAAATGCAGTTTTTCGATCAACGGATTCCTCCCTTTTCACTTCCATTTAGACGTAAATAGATCTAATGAACTACCGCAGAGGAATATAGTTTCGATACTTGTATTACTAGAAGGGAAACATGGTTGAATTTGAAAAATAAGATGATTTGAATCGAGGGTCGATAAGTTATTTCAAACAGACATGATCTATATTCTTTGGTCAAATTCGAGTTACGTAGTCTCGGTTTCTATTTTTAGATTCTACCTAACGTCACTCAGAAATCGATGGAACTGAACAGGCTATATTTAGGTTTATGACTTTCACCGCCCCTGTAAGAGTTTATCAATCAAATAATCATGAGAGTGAAAAGAAAACATTTACTATTTATCTGTCAATCTTTGCTTCCAGGTTTGATTTTATCAAAAACGGGTTTTGCCAGCGGTGGATTAAATTAATAAAAGTGATAAATCACCGTCATTTTGTATGTGGCCTCAGTGGCGTAATCGGTAAGGGCGACGTCTCTAGAGAGATTAGAATTAGTTTTTGTAGGATCAGGCGCGGGTTCGAATCCAGCTGTAGCCAATTATTTTTATTTTTTCTCATTTGAATAATTCTTCTGGTGACCAAATAGATCTGTTAGATCTATTCCATCAACATGTTTATGAATATTTACAGAAAACTAAAATAGTTCCATGGTTATAGAATCATTACGCCTATCTACTAACCTAATAAACCTTCCACTACCGGAAGTAACCTAATAAACCTAAGTTTATTTGCACCCCCTTTATTATGTCACTAGAGAAGCCTGGTGACTGGATAAAAATAATTTACTCAGCAGGCTAAAGGTTAAGCAAACAATGCAGACCCTGATCACACTCCTATAGTAGTCATCTGATTAGGGCCTACTCTGTTTGCAAATGCGTAAAAAGACATTTACATGATGGACACGGTGAAAGAGACATCACTGTAATCTACTTCTCAAACCCTTTCAGTGCGAGAACCAAATAATTAATGTCCTTTGCAAACAGTGTAGACCCAGATGAGAGGGCTCCAAGAGCACTGCACTGTTTGCTATGTTACACTTTTCTTCAAAAGGATCCCTGAATATTCACCATGAGCTTGACTTTTCTGAATTTTGAAATACATGTAGTCCATTTGACAATTCAGCATTGAAAGGGTTCATATTTATCATATGCTATGGGTGAATTGGTAATAACCGTTACAAACAAGTTGGAACCAGATAACATGTCAACTAGTTCAACTCTTTGTATTCTATCTACATAGCTGTCATTACCTATGCAAACAGTTCAGAATAAATGCATTCATAATACAGCATCTAGTCAGGATCACAACTGTTTCACACTTTCACCACATTTTTGCAAATATATGAAATTTTATTTTAAGAATTGAAGCAGACAGCCATTGTTGCAGACAAAAAAATTACCCTTTCCCTTTAACCATTATTGCAAGAAATAATGACATCATGAATATTCATTAGCTAAATTTGTATAATGGCATAATGTACACAGGACACAGTGAACCCTCGTTACATGATGGAGGTGTTTGTTTCCAAACAATTTGCTGGTATAACGAGGTTGCCGTTATAAGGAGTTTAAATATGAAAGGAACCATATGGCCAGTGTTAAACTAATACCAACAGGTGAACGCTTAATGCAGAACACAAGAAGTGCAAAAAGCTCCCTTTGGGAGCTTTTTGCACTTCTTGTGTTCTGCATTAAGCGATCACCTGTCTTATTGGCATTGTACCTATTTATTCAGTGGTTGCTTAAAAGACTTAACAGTAATTTCGTTTCAATGCATACTGCCGGTATAACAAGGGTGCCATTGTAACAAATGCCAGTATAATAAGGGTTCAATGTATATTGGTATTGTTTGTAGCAGCTATAGAGTCAGATCTATTACTATTTCACATGCAAACAAAGCAGACCCTGATCAGACCCTTCCTACAGCAGTCTTCTGATCTGGGTCTACTCTGTTTGTAAAGGAGTAAATAGTGATTGTATGAAAGGAAAGTGTTAAAAGTCCAATCAGGATCCAAAGTGATTGCATTTTGAAAATAAAGAAGACAAAATTGTGTTGAGAAAAATTGCTCAACCTGTAAATGGTGAATTTTGTCACAATGATAAAACGACTCACCCGTAGTCTGTCTTTGTATTCGCCAACAGCTCTGCGTGAAGCTGACAGTAATGCATTTTTGTCATCTAGCTGTTTCTGCTGATCCTGGATCACTGTCTCCTTTTCCTGGATGGTGTCCTTCAGTCGTGGAATTGTTTCCAAATTCTGAAAACGTTACATAAGGAAACTACAACAAAGCTATTTAACTGCATTTAATTTAAAGTTAACCAATATTTTCACTTAATGGTAAGGTAAAGCTTAATTCTGAACAGTTTTATACCCTTACAAAGCTGAATTATCAAAATGACTATTCCAAAATTCAAACAGGCCAAGCTTATGATGAATATTTATGGATTTTTCTAAAGAAAAGTGTAACATGACAAACAGTGCAGACCCTGATGAGAGGACTCCTTTAGTTTGCAAAGTTTTGAAACAGACCAATGATTTTTAAGGAAGTGACTTTCAAAGCCATTTTGTCTTGTTGCCATGACAACCAGAATTCTGTCTAATACATAAATATCACTTAGATCATTCTTGTCAGGACTGAAAATGACTTGCAGTTTAGGAGGAGATATTCTTTAATTCATTACCTAACAAATATTCATGTAAGAAATAATGATATCATAAATATTCATTAGTTAAATCTTTATAATCAGGCATTATGAACATAGACCAGTTCAGCCATGGCAGATATTGCAGAACCAGATTTATAAAACCTGAACAAATAGCTCCTACAGGATCCTGGCCTGGGTCTGCTCTACATTCAAGGGCATCAAAAGGCTTCTCCATCAGGTAAGAAGTTAATCCAATTGTTGACCACAGAAAAGGGATGCAGTGCTATCCAAATAACTCATTTAACCGTTTACTCCATTTATTTATAAATAATACGCCTTTCTACACCTTTGAAGAATAGACCCAGATCAGACGGCTCTTATAGGAGCTGTCTGATCTGGGTTTAATCTGTTTGCATTGGCATAGAAAGATTTATTTATGGAGGAAAGGGTAAACTTTGTGAGAGCTAGATCTATATAGATACCTTTTCAATGTTGTCATTTTTCAGCAGTTCATGGCGGACCTGGATCTTCAAATCATGTACTCTATCCTCTGACTCCTTGAATTTAGCATTGGCCAACTGTAAAAAATACCACAATTGGTTAGGAAAAACTTACCAGACATTTTTGTAGCCCTCTTACCAATATGCAGTCTTCTGAACAACATATTATCACATAATCTGCAGTGTGGGAGTGCCGAAAACAGAGTGCCGTAAACTGCAGAAATGCAACAGCGCATTTTTTATTCAAATTACCAGTTTGAATCCTGCTGACAATGATTCATAAAGAGAATACGGGGAACCAATGCATAATGTCATTTAATCAATAGCCAATCGTAGTAATGCATGACTGATTCACTCCATGTACGTCGTTTGTTCTATTACTATGCTGTTTGTAAATAATGGCCGAAACGGCCATCAGTTATAGCATGTTTCTCTTGCTATGGCAATTTTTAAGGGTTATGTGATAAAAAGAGTATTACATTCGTGTTCATTACAATAATTATTGTTTTTATGAAACTTTTGTACTATAGTGAATATGACACTCGCTAATAAAGCTTGTGTCATATTGTTACCGGTATAGTAAACTTGTTTCATATAAACAATTTGTAATGAACACGAATGAAAGATCCTCTATTTAATCTTTTATCTAATGAATATTCATGATGAATATTCATGAAAGAAATAATGACTGATGAATAATCATTAGATGAAAGTTTATAACTGTTTTCCATATGAACACAAAATGTAGAACCATATCTATATTATTTCATACGCAAACAGAGTAGAACCCAATTAGATGACTGCTACAAAGCTTCAGATCTGGGTCTACTCTGTTTTCAAAGACATCAACCCTTTATGCCATAGTTATGCATCTGCTCCTGTCAGAGCCATCTGATCTGGGTCTTCTTTGTTTGCTTACAAAATAATATTGATTTGATTCTACAGTTTCTGGGTCTGCTCATGATGCCATAATATTCATGATGTCATTATTTCTAACATGAATATTCATGGAGTAAAGGGATAAATGATGTATCTATGAGATAAATGGTTAACAGAAGATAATTTTCAATTGGGGCATATCGCTCAAGTTACCCCAACCATACATACATGTAAACAGAATACTTGGCACCTGGTGTATGTACTGAAGTCTAGCTGATATTGACAGACAGAAGCCTTTACAATGCAGGAGTCATGGACAAAGTCAGAGATACAGTAAAACCCCTCTAATGCGACCACTTAATGAACAAACATGGCTTTTTTCACAAGCAGGTGGTTGCTTAATGCCGGACGAAAGTTATGCAGAAAGCTCCTATAGGAGCTTTCTGCATAACTTTCATCCTGCATTAAGCTACCACCTGCCTTTGCCACTGTGAATTATGCGCCCTTTTGGTGGTCACATTAGAAGGGTTTTACTATACTTAAATGTGTCATCAGAAAGGTTCTGTTGATGAGACTTAAAAAGGAAATCCCTTCAATGAATGCATATTTTCAATAATATCATAAAACTTGGTATTTGTTATGTTCAATCATTATTATGAAGATTACCAATTTGAACTTATATCGAAAGATGCCCCTGTGATACAAAATAAATCGTTTTCATCGATACTTATAATTTTTGTTTGGTACAACAAAATATTATTGATCTTGGTAAAACAGTTAATGAAACTATACACGCGCCCAATAAATACTAATACATTGCCAAATAACATATCAAACACATGCAAGTTTTGTCTTCTTCGGTGTTTATTCGACTGGTTTTTCTTGCGATAAACTTCTTTTCAGGATATAAAGAAATAATTTATGTAATTGTTAGGCACTGTTTAATACATTGCAAGTAGAGAGTATCACTTTAACCTTTAACTCCATGAATATCCCTTTTAACACCTTTGCAAACAGAGCATACCAAGATCAGACAGCTCCTGTAGGAGCTGTCTGATCGAGGTCTGCTTTGTTTGCTTAAGAACATTATAGATCTGATTCTACAGCTTCTGCAACGGTAAAAAATTCTTTTGTTTATGTGTCATTATTAAAATAAAGTTAATTAATATTTTAGATGTCATTAATTTTAATGTCAGTATTCATGGAGTGAAAGCTTAACCCTTTACCTGACAGAAATGCTTGTCATGCCTTTCCTAACATATAATACCCAGATTAGATGACTCCTGTAGGAACTGTCTTATCAGGGTATATTCTGTTTGATTAGGCAATAACACAGATCTGGTTCTACAGTTTCTGCCAAGCCAAATAAATCCTGTGTTCATATGTCATTCTAATAATGCGGTCAACAGATATTTATGATGTCATTATTTCTTACATGAATATTCATCAGATAAAGGGAGAATACTCTCTTATGCAATATTCATCAGATAAAAGGAGAATACTCTCTTATGCAATATTCATCAGATAAAGGGAGAATACTCTCTCATGCAATATTCATCAGATAAAAGGAGAATACTCTCTTATGCAATATTCATCAGATAAAGGGAGAATACTCTCTTATGCAATATTCATCAGATAAAAGGAGAATACTCTCTTATGCAATATTCATCAGATAAAGGGAGAATACTCTCTTATGCAATATTCATCAGATAAAGGGAGAATACTCTCTTATGCAATATTCATCAGATAAAGGGAGAATACCCTCTTATGCAATATTCATCAGATAAAGGGAGAATACTCTCTTATGCAATATTCATCAGATAAGGGGTGACTACTCTCTTATGCAAAACAGTGTGTAACAATGCATAACAATAGCCTTTGTAATGAACATTTACCTGATAAATAGTAATGTTAGAAATAACTAGAACTGTAAGCCAAAGGCTAACAAATACCCCCCCACCTGTCTGCTTGTCAGAACACCTATCATCAATCTGAACATATGTACATACAGAAACATGAAGAGATTTAAAAACAATACATGCCCCAACCTAATTTATGTAATAAAAATGAAGAATAATTCAGAGAAACAAGACCCTTTCATGAGGTTTTTGTCAAATCCAAAGTTCTAAAGCTAGGTACCTTTTCAGAAAAACATTAAGTTAAAGGACAATAACTCTGACAAAAATTGTTCAACCAGACCCATATTTGAACTTAAGCTGTACCTCATCTAGATTTAGCTCTATGTCAAATATGAAGTTAATATCTCTAACCACTTCCAAAGAAAGACCGGAAAATTGAAAATTTGACCAAAAATTAAAGTTCAAGGGCCATAACTCTGTCAAAAATCATTTAACCAGACTGAGATTGGGAATTAAGCTGTAATTCATCTAGAGTTAGCTTTATGCCAAATATAAAGTTAATATCTGCAACCACTTCCAAAAAAAGTCTGGAAAATCCCAAATTTGAAGAAAAAAATTAAAGTTCAAGGGCAATAACTCTGGAAATAATTATTCAACCTGGCTGAGACTGTAACCTAAGCTGTAACTTATCTAGATTTAGCTTTGTACTAAATATAGAGTTGATATCTCGAGTCACTTCCATAAAAAGTCCAGAAAACCGGAAAACATTGATAGGGGACTAAAAAGGGGAGATAACTCCTGAAGTAGTGGTCCGATCATAATGGAAATATGTGGTGCAAAGGTTTATATGGTCATATGGCTATACATGAACTTTCAACAAAATTGAAGCAAAACTGTAGAAGAAGAAGGCCGGACAAAATTGTGTCCACAGACGGACGGACGGACAACCTGATTCCAGTATACCCCCCCCCAAACTTCGTTGTGGGGGGGGGGGGGGGGGGGTATAATGACATCATGAATATTCATTAGATGAAGTTCTCTTATGCCATATGAACAAAGGATTTTTGGCCATGGCTGTATCAGATCAATATTATTCCATATAAAGCAAACAGAGCAGTCCTTGATCAGACAACTCCTATAGAAGCCATCTGATATAGATCTAATTTGTTGTTGCAAAGTTATAAATAAGCTTCTCTATCAGGTAAAGGGTTAACCCTTCTCCTCATATAAATGCCGTTTCATGCATTTGCAAACAGAGTAGACCCAGATTAGGCTCCTAAATAGCCATCTGATCAGGGTCTGCTCTATTTGCTTTTGACATGATGAAGATCTGATTCTACAGTTTTTGTCAAAGCAAATAATTCCCCTGAAAAGATTACACTATAAAAGTTCAGCTAATAATTATTATGCTAGAAGCAATCTGACTGACATTTGCAAACAGCTTGGATCCAAGTCCTTTGACACTCTATCAGCATTTAAAAGGATACATTTTCTTCATTCTTACCTCTAGTTGTCTCATGAGATCTTCTATGTCTTTATTGAGCTTTCTTATTTCTCCTTCCCTTGCTCGTACCTGGGTCCTGAAATTAAATTAGAACTTCAGTTTAACAGTTTACATAATTTAAAAGCTGATTTAAAATGCTAAACAATATGACTGTTTTAAAATTTGTGAACAACATCAACAAAAGTCTTAACCCTTTCCCTTGCAGATACGCATTTTCACACATTTGCAAACAGAGTCGGCCAAAATCAAATTTATGGCTACTGTAGCAGCCATCTGATCAGGGTCTGCTCTGTTTGCTTATGGGATTTATATCTAATTATATAGATCCCATTCTACAGTTTCTGACAAATCAAAAGCATCCTGCTTTTACAAACCAATAAATATTCATGATGCCACACTTTTGCTGCCATGAGCACAATCATCTGCAACCAACTTTGTTTAACCCTTTACTCCATAAATATGCCTTTCTACACCTTTGTAAACAGGGTAGACAATTCTAAAGAGTGGTCACAGTATTTGGAAAAATACCATTTAACCCTTTCCCTCATATAAACGCCTTTTCACGCACTTGCAAACAGAGAAGACCCAGATCAGACGGCTCCTAGAGGAGCCGTCTGATCAGGGTCTGCTCTGTTTGCTAATGAAATTTTGATAGATCTGTATCTTTAATTGTAAAATGTCTACAATGTTCCATCTTCAATATTTCAGTATAACTATTTTGCCCATGAATATTCAGTAGGTATTGAAATTTGGAACATAGAACAGGGAAAGGGTTAAGTAAAATGAAAAATGGAAAATTTAAGTATTTGGGTATGCACATATATCTGTAGCTTTGGTCCACTGGTTATGTTAGTCCTGGGAGCTACAAATACATTTAGACTATGAATATTTTTAACCCTTAACTCCATAAATACGCCTTCCTATGCCTTTGCAAACAGAGTAGACCCAGGGTCTGCTCTGTTTGTACCAAACAGTGCAGACCTTCAGAGGCAGGCTCATCTTGTTCTACATTACTTGCCAAAGTTTGTCCAAAGTCTTAGAGTAATTATATTCTTCCCCTACCATAATTATTGTCATCTAAAAAAAAATTGTCCTCTGCTCTGGTTTTTGTTACTCTTAATAAAATTAATTCCTCTCTCTTTCTAAAAACATCATCACAGTTACAAACATTTTGGACTCAAATGAGATACTGAGTTACTCAGCATCACATCTGAATCCAAACTGTATGTACAGTAAATCAAAGATTTGCCAGTGGCAGAGGCTTGCAGTTACAGCTGAACTTCGATATCTCGAACTCGGATAACTTGAACATTCAACTTTAAGTGATAACTCGAAATAAACCATTCGGTCCTTCCAAAATTTACTATACAGAATTGTTCTAAACTGTACTGCCATATCACTATGCATATCTAAAGACACATGTGACAGCATAATGCAGGTCGAAAGTATTAGCTCCAGCAATACTTTAGACCTGAATTAACCCTTCTCTTGCTGAGTTTTAAATACATTTCTCCTTCTTTACCCATGCCCTGTTGTATAATTACATATATCTTCACTGTGTACAGATATTTCGCTGTGCAATCACTGCAGTGGAGTACACGGGTTGCACAATCAACTTGTAAATAGTGCAGACCCTGATGAGACAGCTCCTGCAGGAGCTGTCTCATCTGGGTCTTCACTATTTACAGGTAGGTATATTGACGTGAATAGCAAGCGAAGGGTTAAGCTGTGAAATCGGATGACTCAAACCTCTGTTATTTGTATGGTCTCTTGAAGTTTGAGATATCGAAGTTCAACTGTATAGGGTCAGGAGTAATGGTTCTGACAATAAAATAAACTAGGGTCTGGAGTAATGGTTCTGACAATAAAATAAACTAGGGTCTGGAGTAATGGTTCTGACAATAAAATAAACTAGGGTCTGGAGTAATGGTTCTGACAATAAAATAAACTATTGACTTACTATAGGAGAGAAATCAAACAATTGTGTCTCCATTATGTCATATATACACCGCTCATATCATTCTCCATGTTCTGCCCTTTTGCAAATAAATTTTCATTGGATGACCTTGAATACCCTCATTATTCTAAATATTGGGACACTTAACCCTTTCCCTGTTTACATTTATTCCCAATTTCAATACACATTGAATATTCATGGACAAAATAGTTACATGTCTAATGAAATATATGGAAGCTGGAGCATTGTAGCCATTTTAGAAACTAAAGAAACAGATCTATCAAATTTCATCCTATAGGAGCCATCTGATCTGGGTCTACTCTGTTTGCAAATGCATGAAAAAACGTTCATATGAAGGAAAGGGTTAATCTCCAATCTACATTGGTTTGTAAAGCTGAAAAATTCAATTAGGCACTATTTCGAAAGCTTTAAATTAGACTGAGAAAGTATTAAATAGTACAGATCACTTGGCTCGTTCAGGAGCCATTTTTCTAGGTCTGCCTTATTTGCATAAGTTTGTTTGTTGTCTCTACCAAAACCACTCAGTAGTATCCTCTCATTGCAGAGCCCCAGATAAGATATGTACATTTAAATATTTTCAAGTATAACTTCTTTATTTCTCCAGCAAACCCTATGTTGTGACCACTCTTTAGAATTGTCTCTTCGAGGCGATTCTAAATAGTGGTCACAACATAGGGTTTGGTGGAGAAATGACAATTTTAGAATTTGAGTATGCACCGTTATCTGTAGCTCTATAGTAACTCTCTTTGAGTGAGTCTGAACTTGGGCTTTGGTGGAAAAACAAACTGATGCTGTATTAACCCTTTCCCTCATATATCCTTTGGCATCTCGCAAACTGAGTAGATCCAGACAGCTTCTCATTCAGCTATTTTTGGGTCTGCTGTGTTTGCTTATGAAATAATATGGATCTGATTCTGAAGCTTCAGTCCCTGAGTATTCCTTTTAAATGTGTAATTATAAAAATCAGTCCGCGGATATTCATGCAGTAATAAATTCTAAAATTAATATTTACTAAGCCCATCCTTCTTATTGGACCCTATAATGGATCAAATACTCACACTGTCGACTCCAGATTTGCCTTTGTTGTCTCCAGTATCAGTTCTGCTTTCTCTACTTCTGAGGCTGAAAACAACAATGAGAGATTGACTAAGTGACAATGTTATTAGGTCTTAAAAGGACACAGTCTGTCCCAGTGAGAAGTAAAATCAATTATATTCAAAAGCTTAAAAAATTGAAGATCAGATCAGATGGCTACCTGTTGGAGCTGTCTCTGATCAGGGTCTACTCAGTTTGCTTAAAAGATGTATGCTACGCAAATTTCTTCAAAGTTTGCATTTCAAATGACTTCAGAATCAGAATCTGTGTACCTGAACACATGTTTAACACTAAACAGCATGGTTGTGGTGTGCTTGCCTAGATGCACATAAGTTTCTAAGTTGACCTTGACCCTGGGCTTGCGGACAGCATGGGCTGGGTGAGCAATGATAATATGAATGGTGGTTTATGTGTATATGCAATTCCATGCCAATAGCTATAGTGGTTAGTGAGATATAAGACAATGAAAAAACTGTGACAACTGCACATACCAACTGCACGTAAAAGCGTGGAGGACAGACAGACAGATGGACGGACAGGTGCAAAACATAATGCCCCCTGACTATCGTCAACGGGGGCATAAAAATGGATTGCTATGGAAACCAACAGCACAGCGTTGGCCATTGGCCGGAATCTTATCAAAAGATTCAAATTTACACACCGGAAATAATCATTTGATGTATATGTAGGCCAACAACCAGTGTCAGTCATTGTACATGTGATAACAACCTACTTAATATTCAAAGCGTTGTTCCAAAATAAAACAGGAGTATATAATTCAGAATTTGGCCGAAGATGTCCACTGATTTCCATACAAAATCCCTGTTTCTAAAAAGGAGGCTCCTATTAAAGAATTTAGCAGTATTCAGATAGCGATAATATTTAGCTGAACAAATATATCCTGTCGGAAAATGGGTTGTATGTATTATTTTCATTGTATGTATACGTGTACAGCTCAGGTTTTGATTGATTAATACGAAAAATGCTCATAATACATCTTTAAGAAATAATAAAGATCATATTCTACAATTTCTCCCATGGCCAAAACATCCTGCATACATATATGCCATCATGTAAAATTCAGCTGATAAATATCCATGATGTCTTTATTGCTTATAAGAATATTTATCAGGTAAAGAATTAAGATGATTCATTAACCCTTTACTCCATATATATGCCTTTCTATGCCTTTGAAAACAGAATAGAACCAGATCAGACGGCTCCTACTGGAGCCGTCTGATCTGGATCTGCTCTGTTTACCTATGATATAATATTGATATGGTTCTACAGTTTCTAACATGGCCATAAAGTCCCGTGTCCATGTACGTGTTACTATAACAATTAATCTACTAAAAAATTAATAAATACCGGTATTCATGATGTAATTATTTCTTATATAAATATTCATGGAGTAAAGGGTTACATAACTCAGTAAACAACGAAGTATCGATCTGTGCCGTATCCTAGGACTGGTGGACATGTTTGTGGTATGTTGGCCAGCTATAGGTACTACAACCATGATCTGTATAGATTTATTCAGATTAAAGTGACAGTTCTGTGTAACGTAAAGACACTAACGGCATAAACAAATGGTTCCATATAAAACTATAGGTTTAATACAGACATTTATCAATATGGCATTCAGTACTTTGTCAGGCAGTATACTTTGACCATCTACTCCATGAATATTCTAATAAGAAATAATGACATTATAAATACTAATTAGATTAATTATAATAATAACACACGGACATAAGAATTTTTGGCCATGACAGAAACAGTAGAATCTTACCTTTATTATATGATATAAGCAAACAGAGCAGACCCTGATTAGACGGCTCCTATGGGAGCCATCTGATCAAGATCTACACTGTTTGCAAAGGCATAGAAAGGTGTATTTATGGAGTAAAGGGTTAAAGGAGTAACAGATAAGAAATTATACGAATTGAGTGAAATTTTAACTCCCAGTTTTTTTCACTAATTGAGTGATTAATTAAGATTTAATAAGTATCTGATTTGTCTGATCTGATATCTAAATTTCAGGATGTGTTATGTGAAATTTTTAATTACTTTCCCTTACCATTTTGTTACTCTTATCAGTGTTTCAGATTCCTGAAGTGTAAATACTTTAAACTGTAAACTTGATTCACAAATTGAAGAAACAGTGATTTTCCCTAATGCCTGATAGAGTAGAATACCAAATGTAACACCAGCTTTTGGTTAACCTGTTCCTTCATATAAATGCTTTTACACACATTTGCAAACAGAGTAGACCCAGATCAGACAGCTCCTATGGGAGCTGTCTGATCAGGGTCTGCTCTGTTTGCTGATGGAATTTGTAAAACCATTTCCCCAAAATTTTCATCAACTTATACGGATAAAATCAAGTGAATCCATTGCTTTCCCTTGGGAGTACTCATTAGAATAATATATTTTGAGCATCTATGGATTTGATTTGGAAGAAAACAGAGTAGACCCAGATGGTAGTAACCCTTTCCCTTAATTTACAATTAAGCAGACCTCTTATTTCTAGGTTCCTGATTCTGTCATCCTTGAAGGAGATGTCTCTTTGCATTTTCTCAATCTGCTCGACCTTCTTGGTGTGGTCTAGTTTGAGTCTGTCCAAGGAGTCATTGGTCTTCATTAGCTTTTGTGTGGCATCACTCTGACCAGCCATCAGCTCAGACAGGCGGTTCTGGAGAATCTAAAAGGCAAAAAAAAACATCAAAGGACTTAGTGCAAAAGTGCAAAAATACTTCTTTAACCCATTCCCTCATATTGATGCCTTTTCATGCCTTTGTCAAATTTACTTTATGAAACCATTGTGATAAATAGAGCATATGCTCCATAGGAGCAAATGCTCTATTTATCACAATGGTTTCAAAACTACACAAATCTAAATATTTCCTCTTCTCCAGTAAATGTTCCTTTCGGTGGATTTACTCAAAGCGGTTGGGTCTAAAAATAGCTTATGGGGTAATGGGTTAACCGTTTACTTGATGCATATTCATGTAAGAAATATCGAATGCACGAATATTAATTAGATGAATGTTTTGGCCATGGCAGAAACTGTACAATTATATCTATATTATTTACTAAGCAAAAAGAGCAGACCCTCACCAAACAGCTCCTATACTGAGCTGTCCGATCCAGGTCTACTCTGTCATCTCTAAGAAGCTCTTCATTTCTTTAGACCCTTTACACCATTAATATTCATGCTAGAAATTAATGACATCATGAATATTAATTAGATTATAATATTATAAATCTATAATTGAAGATGTACACAGGGATGTTTGGCAATAATGGAAACTGTATAATCATATCTACATTAATATTTCATAAGCAAACAGAGCAGACCCAGATCAGATGGCTCCTACAGGAGCCATCTGATCTGGGTCTACTCTGTTTGCAAAGGTGTAGCAAGGAATATTTATTGAGTAAATTTAAGATTTAAAAACGAGAGTCATGAAACTGGCCCTACATTGCTCACCTGGTACAATCAGTCCAGATCATAATAATGACAGATCAATACCTTGTCATTGCATTAATTCTTTAAACTTATGGTTAAGTAAATAATTACCGTACTCATATTATATCTTTAAACAATTTGCATACGCAATACAAGTCATAACATTGATTAACTCAATTGTACAATGCTTTATTTCAGCAATTTAGGAGATGTCATTTTAACCCCATAACTCCAAAATTTTGAAATCAAGAGTTATGGTTCTAATATTAATGTAGGGGTCTTCCCTTCAATGAGATCTACTAACCTATGAAGTTTCATGTTGATACCTCTTATACTTTTCGAGTAATGAGCTACATTAAAGTTTTTGCACGCCAACGACAACGACGACAATGACAATGACAACAACAACAATGATTACTACCCAGTAATCACAATAGCTCAACTTTTCTTTGAAACAGACGATCTAATAATGACATCATGAATATTGATTAGACTAAATTTTAAAACAGCACATGAACACATGAATGTGTTAGCCATGGAAGAAACTGTAGAATCAGATCTGTACCATTTCATAAGCAAACAGAGTAGACCCTCTAGGGAGCCATCTGATCTGGATCCTCTCTGATTGCAAAGGAATAGAAAGGCGTATTTATGGAGTAAAGTGTTCAATAAAATCATTGTCTAAATGCGTTTGTAGTTCCCATGATTAACATAAACAGTGGACCAGAGCTACAGATAAACGGTGCGTACCCAAATACTAAAATGGTCATTTCTCCACCAAACCCTATACTGTGACCTGTCTCTTTAGAATCATCTTTTGTTTTTAGATGATTCTAAAAAGTGGTCATAGTATAGGGTTTGGTGGAGAAATAAGTGTGCTATTCTTGAAACTATTTAAATTTATATATATAGAGGATCTTACATGAGTGTTCTTGATTATTGGATTTATTAAATGAGTCTTTTATGAAACGATAAAAAACGAGCTTTAGCGAGTTTTTTTTAATCGTTTTAAAAAGACGAATTTAATAAATCCAATAATCATGAACACGAATGCAAGATTCTATTTATAACATAACAAACACAAATGTTTTTTGCAGCCAATATTTCAGCAATAACGTGGATTGTTATAAATTCTCCTTATACATATAGAAATGATGAATGAAAGGTGTTATTAGGTTCGCTAGGTAACGGGGACAAAGTAGGTCCAAAATTTCCAACTGATTTTTTGACTTACTGTCATATCAACTAGGATCTAATTTAGACCTCTCTGGTACTCAATTTAACTGCAATAGTTTATGATACAAAACCTACAGAAACACGTCAAAATAATTTTTGAGTTACAGTTTCAACATTCCAACACGTCACATTATGACGTCACTGTACACAACATGTATCTGTGTAAAGCGCGCCATTTAAATGAAGACCCACATACAGTTCGCCTACATGTCTGACACTAACTGTCAATGGGATTCAAAATGCGCCTTCGTTTTGGTATATTAAGCCCTTCATCAGTGTTGTATACACATGGACATGGACATGGACATTTCCACCGAGAAACAAAAATCGCGATTCAAATTCAGTGAAAAATTTATTGAGATGGACAAAAGATGCAGTACGAACTGCTGCATAAAATGCGTTGGAACAGGGGGAAGGTTTTCGCGATCATCTGATTTGGAGTATAACATATTTGAAATATGTCGTCTGTGCTCTGCTGGATTCAGATGACTATACCTGTTGAATGACGAGATATTTTTGTGAGTAGAAATCTGCATTAACAAAAGGACATGCGGTGAAGCAAATGTAAATTTGTGAAGGCATTTTTATGTAGAATGGATGGTTTGGGTCAGAGAACCTGGTAGGTCTTTTTTGGCATACATTTTGTAGATATTTACTGACAGATGAGATATTTACTTTACAGTTATCGAAAATAAGGTGCAAGTTCCAGCAGTCCTTTGCCATCTATCGTGAAATCAATCATTGACATGTAGGTCAACGTCCGACAGTTTGTTTGTTTTGACAGCGCGTATGAATACAGTTCGGTCGTTCGAATGTTATTCACTAGTGAATATATGCCCGTGATTATCAAAATATATATGATAGTGTTACGTCACGCTGAAGCCACAAGTTATGTTATAAATATATATACGCACCTTATCTGTACCTCTGATGGACCATCTATAAACTAAGTGTGACAGCGGATTAACTATTTGTGAAGTTAAAAGGCAATTCAGCAGTTAAGGAGGAGGTACTCTTTACAGACATAGTTGTACTTTATAATAAAATTATCACATTGAAGTTAACTTACCTGGTTTTCTTTCTTTTCATTTTCATACTTGTCTTTGAATTCTTCAAATTCAGAAAGTTTTGCCTTCAATTCCTGTTTTTCCTTCTCCCTGAAAGTAAAGAAATATAGAAAATAGAACATAAATTTGATTAAAAATTCCTCATAATCAGTAAAGTGATGTCCAGTTTATCTCGAAGCAAAACTCTGGTAACCTGAATATCCAGGAAGAATTATCCACAACAAATTTACTAGTGAATCAACAACTTAACCCTTTCGGCACCAAATTTCTAATTGTCGGAAACCAATTTTGTTAATAAAGTTTCAACAGGTGACTTTTACAGAGGCGCAGAAAGGCGTATTTATCACAGGGGTCTGGATCGCTTCATGGGGGTCTATATGTACTATATAGTACATATAGACCCCCATGAAGCGGTCCAGACCCCTGTGGTATTTATGGAGAAAAGGGTTATGGTACTGGGTCAATACAGCCAACAACCAAACCAATAAGTACCTGTAGCTTCAGGTAAAGGGTAAAAACAGCAAGTGCCTGTAGCTTAAGGAAACTGGTAAATACAGCAAGTACCTGTAGCTTCAGGTAAAGGGTAAAAACAGCAAGTGCCTGTAGCTTAAGGAAACTGGTAAATACAGCAAGTACCTGTAGCTTCAGGTAAAGGGTAAAAACAGCAAGTGCCTGTAGCTTAAGGAAACTGGTAAATACAGCAAACAACCAATAAGTACCTGTAGCTTAAGGTAGCTGGTAAATACAGCAAGTACCTGTAGCTTAAGGTAACTGGTAAATACAGCAAGCACCTGTAGCTTAAGGTAACTGGTAAATACAGCAAGAGCCTATAGCTTAAGGTAACTGGTAAATACAGCAAACAACCAATAAGTACCTGTAGCTTAAGGTAGCTGGTAAATACAGCAAGTACCTGTAGCTTAAGGTAACTGGTAAATACAGCAAGCACCTGTAGCTTAAGGTAACTGGTAAATACAGCAAGAGCCTATAGCTTAAGGTAACTGGTAAATACAGCAAACAACCAATAAGTACCTGTAGCTTAAGGTAGCTGGTAAATACAGCAAGTGCCTGTAGCTTAAGGTAACTGGTAAATATAGCAAACAACCAATAAGTACCTGTAGCTTAAGGTAGCTGGTAAATACAGCAAGAGCCTGTAACTTAAGGTAACTTGTAAATACAGCAAACAACCAATAAGTACCTGTAGCTTAAGGTAGCTGGTAAATACAACAAGAGCCTGTAGCTTCAGGTACATTGTAAATACAGCAAACAACCAATAAGTACCTGTAGCTTAAGGTATAGGGTAATCTGGTTAACTGCAGTTAACAACCAGTAATTATCTGTAGCTTAAGGTATAGAATCAATACAGTTAACTATCAATAGGTACCCAAAGCTTAGAATACTGAGTCGGTAAAGCAAGCAACAAATATGCACCTGTATCTTAAGTACCTGATAGAGCAATAAACCAATAGCCACCTGATCAGCGAAAGGCACAAGGCAAATACATCTAACAATCAATAAATGCTTATATCCTAAGGTACAAGGCTAATAAAGTAAAAAGCCAATTATCATTAGCTATTACAAAATTAATCTAATTAATATTCATGATGTCATTTATTTCTTATATGAATATTGATGGTATAAAGGGTAAATGTAATGGTTACAAAACTTCCAAAGGATCTACACCATGATTAATGGTTGCAAACCTTCCCAAGGATGTTTCGGAAAGTGGTTGCAAACCTTTCAAGGTATTGTGCCATGATTAATGGTTGCAAACCTTCCCAAGGATCTATGCCATGATTAATGGTTGCAAACCTTCCCAAGGATCTATGCCATGATTAATGGTTGCAAACCTTTGAAAGGTACCATGCCATGGTTAATGCTTGCAAACCTTCCCAAGGATTTATGCCATGGCTAGCCCTGTCCCTGTCTACTATTCATGTAATAAATTATGATATAATGAATGTTTTATAATATAAATGTTCAATGGGAAAGTTACGCTTTGACAAAACCTATGTAATCATATCTATATCAATGTCAAGAGCAAACAGAGCAGACCCTGATCAGACCGGGAGCCGTCTGATCTGCATCTGCTCTGTTTGCAAACGCATGAAAGTGTTTACATGAAGGAAAGGGTTAATGGATGCACTCCTATCCATGGCACCATGCAATGTTAATCATCTCTAAACCTTCCCAAGGAATCATTATTACAGTCATGGTTAACTGTTACAAAAACTTCCAAAGATGCCATGACATGGTTAACCCATTCCCTCATAGGCTATTTTTAGATTCAACCTCTTTGAATAAACCTACCGAAAAGGAGCATTAACTAAAGAAAAAAAATATTTTTAGATTTTTTTAGTTCTGAAACCATTGTGATAAATAGAGCATTTGCTCCTTAGGAGCACGTAATTAAATGTTCTATTTGTTACAATGGTTTCAAAAAGTGACCTTTACAGAGGCGTAGAAAGGCGTATTATGAAGGAAAGGGTTAATCATTACCCAAGGAATCATGCCATGGTTAATAATTGGAAAACATTCTCAAGTAACAATGCCTCTAGGGACTGTCTGATCAGGGTCTGGTCTGGTTGCTAATGGAATTTGAAAGATCTGTTTCTTTTATGGCTACAATGTTCCATCTTCCATATTTCATTACTACTATTATGTCCATGAATATTCAGTAGGTATTGAAAGCTTTTGGAATAAACATTGAACAAGGAAAGGGTTAAACTAAAACTGAATCTAGTTGTCCTTGAGAATTATGTCCTAGTCTTCTGAATAATTAAACTTGGCTCCTCCCTCTGTGAATATTAATTAAATACAAAATAATGTGTCAAAATCTATGACTGAAGAAAATAATTTTTTATAACCAACATGGCAGCCCCTGATCAAAGGGCTTCTTCAGGAGCCTTTGGATCTAGGTCTACACTGTTTGTAAAGGACTTATTTGCTCAGTTCCAGCACTTCAAGGGGTTCAAGTGGTCTATATATAATGAGGCTATTACCAATAGGTATACCACAAGTGGCAGCTCCATACTTGGGTCAATAAAGATTATCTCTATGTAAAAAGTTATTTGAATCCAATGTCCTTTATCAAAATATTTGATCACTAAACCTTTCATTACACAACGTAATTGGGCTTGTAAGTGACAGCAACGTATGAAGAGTGTTAAACTTATTAACCAGGCTGTCCTTCAAAGACGAAAACATTTGAATCTATAAATCTTAGACAAAGTTTTGAAGAAACACCGGTGCCAGTTTTTATGCCCCCACATAAATGCTCCCTGGGACATTATATCCATGACAGAAACTCCAGAGTCAGGTGTATATTATTCCATATTATGGAATCTATCAGCAAATTGAGCAGACCCTGATCAGACAGCCCCTACAGGAGCTGAATAGGAGCTTTTTGCATTACTTTTGACCTGCATTAAGCTACATCCTGTTTTACAGCCCCTTAGATTAGACCTCTTTTTGATAGCCACTAATAAGACAGGTTTTATTGTGTATAAATCAGTGGTGTTCATTTATGATGAAAAGTAAAAAAAAAAAGTTTGAGTTATCCAATTTCTAATCTGGACAACTTCTCAAGTTCACAGCTTAATGCAGGTCTACAGTAATGCTGAAATTTCAGCATTACTGTAGACCTACATCAAGCTGTGAAATGTGTTTCTAGATATGCGTAGTGAGACAATTCTGTATTGTAAGATTTTGGAAGGGCCGAACTTTAAGTTCGAGTTATCCCAAAGTTCGAGTTATCCGAGTTCGAGAAATCGAAGTTCAATTGTATATGCATATTGCTACTTCATGCTCAATATAGAACATCGCTGACTACATGTACAGTTCTGTCATGGCAAAATGTCCTGTGTATATGTGCCATTATAGAAATTAGTTTAATTAATATTCATGCTGTCATTATTTCTTACATAAATATCCAAGGAGTAAACAATTAATGAATATTCATGTAAGGAATAATGACTTCATGAATATTAATTAGATTAAATGTTATAATATATCACATAGACAAAGGAATTTGGTCATGACAGAATCTGTAGAATCATATCTATATTATTTCATATAAATGCATTTTCACGCATTTGCAAACAGTGAAGACCCAGATCAGATGGCTCCTATAGGAGCCGTCTTATCAGGGTCTGCTCTGTTTGCTAATGGAATTTGACAGATCTGTTTCTTTACTTTCTAAAATGGCTACAAATGTTCTACCTTCCGTATTGTATTATATTACAACTATTTTGTCCATGAATATTCAATAGCTATTGAAATTTGGAATAAATATAGAACAGGGAGATGGTTAAGACAGGTCCTACTGTAGTAATTACCATACTTGTAACATCTATATTTTTATCACAAGCAAACACAGCAGGCCCTAAGATCAGACAACTCCTATAGGAGCCATCTGATCTGGGTCTACTCTGTTTGCAAATGCGTGCAAATGTGTTTATATAAGGGAATGGATTAAAGATGTTTAATTATGGGTCTGTACGGCAGGTGGACCTGCGTAATGCAGGTCAAAAGTAATGCAAAAATCCCCTGTAGGAGCTTTTTTGCATTACTTTTGTCCTGCATGAAGCAACCACCTACTTTTTAAGACTCTTATGTTCAATAACTGAATGGTCGCTTAGGACAGGTTCTACTGTACAAATTCTAAGATGATTTGTTTTTAGGTTTGTGGAGTAAAACCTCTCTATAACAGCCACTAAATTACATTAAGTATTTTGTGTTAAGGGCAGGTGACTGCTTAAAGCAAGGTGTAAGTAAAACAGAACGCTCCTACCTGCCCTAAATACCATCTTATTAACACAAATTAGTGGTCGTTATAGTGAGGTTTTACTGTATTGCAATTTTACATCGGTTTAACAGTATTTCAGTCAAATTCTATGATGAACAGCTCACATACATTATAGTATTATATGAAGACAGTAATTAATACTAATAATAAATTCTGAGATAAACAACTCATATACGTCAGTACATTACAGTATGTGTGCTATGTGTACTGTAATTATTAATTCTATGACAAACAAACTAACCCTTTACTCCTTAAATTTAATATTTATACACCTTTAGACACCATTGTAAACAGAGTAGACCTAGATCAGGTGACTCCCATTGTGAGGAGTCGGAAGTCTAATGAAGATCTGTTCTGTTTGTTTATGTAATGACAAAGATCTGATTCTACAGTATTGCCATGGCAAAATTTCCTGTGTATATAATTATGTGCCATTATAAAGAATAATTAAATTAATATTCATGCTGTCATTATATCTTACATAAATAGCTAAGGAGTAAAAAAAATCATGAATATGCATGTAAGAAATACAGACATCATGAATTTTAATTAGATTAAAATGTTATAATATCACATATATAGACAAAGGTATATTTGGTCATGAAAGAATTTGTAGAATCTTATCTAAATTATTTCATAAGCAAACAGAGCAGACCCTGATCAGACAGCTCCTGTAGGAGCTGTCTGATCTGGGTCTACTCTGTTTGCAAAGGCATAGATAGACAGTGTGTCAGTCACTTACCATTGTTCTTGGTCTGCTTCAAAACTTTCCATACATTTATCCAGTGTTTTATCTACAGGGCCAAATTTTCTTCGGCCTTTGTCTATTCCAAGTGAGGAGAACACTTTTTTCCAGTTTTCAGAACTCATTATGGCCAATAATATCCTTCATATCAGCTGCAACTCAGCATCTGACAGAGGTCTGCACGATAGCTTAGTGGTATACATAAATGTGTCAATAAATCAGAGACCAGCCTTAATTATGAAAGATTGTAAGACACAACTCAAGTCCTGATTTTACGACAATCACTACTTCATATGACAAAAAATTCTAACATACTATGAAAGCAATTTGTATAGATGCAATTGTTGTATAACAGAACTTATGATAATGAACCCAATAATATGGGCCCCTAAGGTCCACATTGTTTGCTGGTGTTTGCATGTCCCTTATCCAGGTATGATGCAAGCCATATTATCACACAATTGCAATCATCCCAAAATCTATATGCATGCTGAACAACTATTGCCTGCACATATTTTCATCTGCTACAAAATAAATAGTGCATTTTTCTGTTTTCTCTTCAAAAATATAATGTTGCCACACAGTTCCGATTATGATGAGACATAAGTTTACTCTGCATTTCATCAAGTAATTTTTCGTCTGTAACAATTGTCGTCTGCTTCAATTCTTAAAATAACTTTTCTCTAATTTCTTTGTAAAAATATGATCAAGAAGACAAACAGTTTGGATCCTGATGAGACGCCGCATTATGCGGCGTGTCATCTGGATCCAAACTGTTTGCAAAGGTAATCACAGTTTCGCCGCTAGCGTGCGAAGATTTAATAATCTGAAATTGGCCGCATGCAAAAAAGCGATCTGCAGTTTTTGGGATGTGTAATGCAGTTTTACAACATACTTTAACCTCATATTCAACTTGTAGCTAATAGCATGGTAATGGATTTTTTACAGGAAAAGTCAATCCACTCCTGCTTATGATAGACGGTGACAATGTCGCAACCAAAGTATTCCTACTTTTTTTTCATTTTATATTCATCTCTAACTTTTTTCTTATCTTGAAATTAAGTCATAGTACAGAAGAAGCTTTACTCATTATAGATAATATCTTTGTGAACTAAATCCCACACGAATTTTGTCAAAAATAGCTCATCTGATTTAAACCTTTTCCTTTATATAATTGCTTTTTTAATGCCTTTGCAAACAGAGCAGACCCAGATCAGATGGCTCCTATAGGAGCCGTCTGATCTCGGTCTGCTTGATGGCTCCTATGGGAGGCATCTGATCTGGATCTGCTCTGTTTTCAAATGAAATTATAATAGATCTGACTCTACTGTAGGAGCCATCTGATCAGGGTCTTCTCTAAGTCAGAGTTTAATTGCTTATGGTATAATATAGATATGATTCTACAGTTAAACTTTCTGTCACTGATAACTGACTTCCTTTGTTAATAGTTTACGTAGTGCCCTAATTATAAAAATACAGTTAGTTAGTATTCATATATGCATTATTAGGCCAGGTGTTTGGAAATTCATTGAATTAATGAGCACTTGTAAATTTTTCCTATTGAAAATCTTATGTAAATATGTTTTTGAAGCTTTTTTGATTCGTCAAAATATTGTTAAAAGAAATAATTCACAGTAGATATTATGATTACATACCTTACAGTGTACATGTACCTGTTATGCAAAACAACAACAACAGCAACAACAAAGCATGTATAAAGTTATTTCATCTACATGTACTTTTAAATATCAAGCTATTGAATAATTTTGCAACATCATTAGCATGTTTAACAATGCTTCATGCATGACAATTCCAAAGAGATGTTTTTTCTTTGCTGCCATCTTTCTTTCTTTCTTTTTCTCCTTCGTTTTTTCTTTCTTTTTCTGTTTTGCCTTTTTTTCTTTCGTTCGTTCTTTTGTCCTTTTCTTTTTTCTCTTCTGTCTCTTTCTTTCTTTTCTTTCTTCCTCTCTTTTTTAGATGTATAGATATTTAATTTACACTATTCCTCCATCATATAATTATATAATAATGTCTAGCCTCAAAATTTGTCAAGAGTTAGAAAAAAGGATATATATATTTCTCTTTCGTTATATACAAGTTCTTTATATTTTCAGATACGCCTACTTTGTTTATATTTGTAAGAGTTAGGTACAGATGGCATTGCTGTCACATATACAATTTCTTATACAATTAATTCTACCATGTAACAAGAAAAGTGTCAATGTTTACATTACTAATAAAGTGTTTTGAATCTTAAAATCATTATTTCTTAATAAATATTCATGGGGTAAAGGGTAAAAAATGAATGAAATGAAATGATGCTATTGAGATACTAACTACACTTCATAATTATATCAGTAGTATTCATCATAAACAAACAGATCTATCGTTAAAAGTCCTTTGTTTTGAGACCCTGTACAATACAGACACATAAATCACACACAAATCACTTAAAATCACTTTGTAATAATGCGAAATCCATTCTGTCCCATTCCAATCAGTGTGAATGTACATAACTTAATGATCCAACTGTCCCTGCCAAACACAACAATTTGAAACCACTGAACACTTTCAATGGTGAATCTATAGTCACTTTTGCGAACTGTCTGAATCGAGATAAGACACAGATTTACTCGGACCTCTCATCAGGATCCAAACTATTTGATACTATGATTATAATGTTTTGAAACAAACATAAAGAATTCCAAAAATGAAACTTGAAACACACAACACATACATTTTACAGACAGCAATTAGAATCAAATCGTCTCCTTCAGTAATGGATAAACACCAAATAAAATTATCTTTTATGAATAACCATTTTAAAATCACAGTAAAAATGGTACAAATATGGTAAATGTCAATCATTTTTCAATCAAATCCAATTTTCTCCTCAAACTAGCAATTCAAACTGTTCAATCAATGTAAAGAAGAGCTATAAGGCGCTATTTATCTTTAACTTGCTACAGAACATTTTTGGATCAGCTTTTGCAAAAACATTAGATGTCAAGAACCAGGATCCAAACTGTTTGACAATCTGATCACAGATACCTGATAGAAATGCATGTTCATGCATTTGTAAACAAAGTAGACCCAGATTTATTAGATCTGATTCTACAGTTTCTGCCATGGCCAAAATTAGAAAAGCAATAGAGGAATGCATGTTTACTTCAAAATCTTAATCAGAAGATAGTTTTCTACTGGAGAGAAATTATCTAGCAGGCTAAAAGATAACTATTCCCTGTAATGACATGACTGATAATTTGTTACAGTTTTGATCCAGATCAGGTGAAGAGTAATTTGTCATCTGATCAGGATGCAAGCTCAATGATTTCTTAAAGAATTGAACAAAGGCTGTGAAGTTTAACCCTTTCCCTGTTGAATATTCATATAAGATTAATAATGACATTATGAATATGTATTACCTGGTGAGTAGCTACATTTTTATAATTGCTTATTGACACAGGATTTTTCGGCGTTTGTAGAAGCTGTAGCATTAGATCTATATAATTTCCTAAGCAAAAAGAGCAGACCCTGATCAGATGACTCCTACAGGAGCCGTCTGATCTTGGTCTACTCTGTTTGCAATTGTGTGAAAAGCATTTATATGAAGGAAAAGGTTAAAACTGCAGCAGACAAGAATTTGAACAGATGAAAGATTTAATAACAAAGTGTAGGATTAGCCATATCTACTTTAACCCTTTCCCTGTTCTATGTTTATTACAAATTTCAATACCTACTGAATATTCATGGCCAAAATAGTTATAATGCCATATGGAAGGTGGAACATTGTAGCCATTTTAAAAAGTAACGAAACAGATCTATCAAATTCCATTAGCAAACAGTGCAGACTTATCAGACAGCTCTTCTAGGAGCTGTCTGATCTGCGTCTACTCTGTTTGAAAACGTGTGAAAACTCGTTTGTATGAGGGAGAGGGTTAAAATTCACTGAGGTTTCTGGAAAACTTGCTGTCTGTTACATTTCTCAAAATACATTTTTCTTCCATTCCTTTTCAAAACTAAGCTTCTGAGTGTCAAACAGTATAGATCTTGATGATATCCAGACAGACATGGTGTCAAAAATATTTGGATCCAAACTGTTTGCAAACAATATCATAAACAGGTTTACAGCATTTGAAAGAGTAAACAAGTGATTTCAAGGTGACACTAAATGTTATTTTAAAGGCTTAAACCTTTCCTTTATGTAAACGCCTTTTCCACGCATTTGCAAACCTCGTAGACCCAGATCTGGGTCTGCTCTGTTTGCTAATGGAATTTGATAGATCTGTTTCTTTATTTTCTAAATTGGCTACAATATTTCACCTTCCATATTTCATTATACTTATTTTCTCCATGAATATTCAGTAGTTGTTGAAATTTTGATAAAATATAGAACAGGGAAAGGGTTGACTATTTCACTGTTCAATATTCATTTTGGAAATTAATGGCATCATGAATGTTAATTAGATCAGTTTCTATAATGGCTTATAAACACAGGATATTTTGACTGAAGACAGAAACTGTAGAATCAAAATTAGTATTACATAGCAGATCCTGATCAGACAGCTCCTACAAGATCTGGATCTACATTGCTTGCAAAGACAAGAAGGTTTTGTATTTAGCTGCCACCTGCCATATACACCCATTATAAGACATGTTTTTAATGGTTGCTTAACCCTTTACTCCATAAATACACCTTTCTACACCTTTGCAAATGGAGTAGACTCAGATCAGACAGCTCCTGTAGAGTCTGCTCTGGTTGCTTATATGTTTTATAATAAAGATCTAATTCTACAGTGTCTGTCTGTCAGCCAAATTGCTCTGCTATAATTATGTTCACATGCCATTATAAAAAATAACCTAATTAGTATGCATGATGTCATAATAATGCTTACATGAATATTCATGGAATAAAAGGTTAAGACAGGCTCTCAGCCTCTAGCTACTGTATCATATAATAAAACTTTTTCATAACCTTTATCCCGCTATTGGTGACGTACTGACTCGCAGCTTGGATCCAGATGAGAAACTGAGTTACTCCGGATCCAAGCTGTATGACATGACCCAGTCAATAGTTTCTCAAAAGTTTGATACAACCAGAAGCCAAAATTGCACCAGATCAAATTTCAAGCAGACATCATTTTTTCACTGTAGGGTAGGAGTTAACCCTGTCCCTGTTCTATATTTAGTCCAAATTTCCATATCTACTGAATATTCATGCACAAAATAGTTATAATGAAATATGGAAGGCGGAACATTGTAGCCATTATAGAAAGTAAAGAAACAGATCTGTCAAATTCCATTAGCAAACAGAGCAGATGCTTGTCAGACAGCTCCTATAGGAGCCATCTGATCTGGGTCTACTCTGTTTGCAAATGAAGGAAAGGGTTAAATGGTGACAGACTGGGCTTTTTGTGAATGAATGAATGAAAAGCTTGCCTTTGTAACTCTTTCGCTCCCATTGCCACATTGTTGTTGGTTAAATAAGTTATCTGCTATAGTTTTGATGTTTGATATTTTTCTTCCATTTTCTTTGAAAACAAACATAATTAATGAGCGTCAAACAGCTTGTATCCTGATGAGACGCTGAGTTACTTGGTGTCTCATTTGTATCCAAAATGTGTGTATAAGAAATAAAAGATTTTAGCATTGGCAGTGAAAGAGTTAACCCTTTCATGTCAGAAATTAATTAGATTTTTTGTTATAATAGCACATGGACACAGGAATGTTTGGCTATTGCAGAATCTGTAGAATTATTTCTATGTTGTATCATAAGCAAACAGGGCAGACCCTGATCAGAAGGTTCCTACAGGAGCCATCTGATCTGGGTGTTACTCTGTTTGCAAAAAGGCGTAGAAATGTGTATGTATGGAGTAAAGAGTTTAACCCTTTACCCAATAGCCTGTTTCTAGTTTTGAAGACATATGACCACTTAAAGCAGGTTGAAAGTAAAGCAGAATGCGCCTTAAGGCGCATTCTGCTTTACTTTCAGCCTGCTTTAAGCTACCACCTACTAGGATATAGAAAATATTTATTATGCAATATGTTCATGACTGTATGAATTTGAACTATTTTCTTCAGCGGAGGAATAAATCAAACACGCTAAAAGCCGCTTCTATCAGGTAAAGGGTTAATAAGAATAATAGAGCTAACCTTTAAGAACTTGTGATATATCCTTCCCTAGTGTAGCGCATAGCTTTGATCAAGACCAGACACATCTAGGTAATTAAATATCTTACCAGGATCAAAATCAGTTTGACATCCAGATTTGACTTTCAAACAAAAATTTAAAAAATGTTTTTTCTGTACATGTACATTGCAAACGATAACAATATTTCCATTAGATCTAGACCCTGCCACCTTAATACATGCTAAATATCAAATAGGAATGGAATCATATTACAGATATTTGATCCAATTTTTAAAGAAAAAATACAAAGCACATTAAAATCTAGGCTAATCAACCATAACCCTTTCCTTCATATAAATGCTTTTACACACATTTGCAAACAGAGTAGACCCAGATCAGAAAGCTCCTATAGGAGCCGTCTGTTCAGGTCTGTTCTGTTTGCTTATGGGATTTGATAGATCTGTTTATTTACTTTCTTAAATGGCTACAATGTTCCACCTTCCATTTATTTCATTATAACTTTTTTGTTCATGAATATTCAGTGGGTATTGAAATTTGAAAAAAAACAAACGACAGTTGTGGAAAGGGTTTAAGACTGCTGTGGTTAAATCCAAGATACATTTGCAAATAGTCCAGATTCATATGTAAGGATTGACAAACAAGAATGTGTATCACCTGAGAATCAAAACTGTTTGACAATTCATCAGCATGTAAGATTTTACAAACAGAGTAGACCCAGATCAGACAGCTCCTAATTAGGATCTGTCTAATGAGGATGACTGCTATGTTTGCCATTGGAATTTGATAGTTCTGTTTTTTTACTTCTAAAACTGGCTACAATGTTCTACCTTCCATATTTCATTGTAACTATTTTGTCCATGAATATTCAGTACATATTAGTGAAATTTGGAATAAACGTAGAACAGGGAAAGAGTTAACCAAAAAAAACAACACAACACAAAATTTAAATCAAATTTAAACTAAAGTTAACGTTGATAACTTTTTCTACAAACAAAAGTTTGCTCAGAATATTAAAAGCTCAGTAAGGACAGGCTTTAATATCCTTTGCCGAAAAAATTTGAAAAGAATTACGCCATCTTACCCTAGTTTCTCTAAATGCTCCCTCCCTACCAGTTTCTACAGCTGAACGAGTCAGACTGGGACAATTTTGTAGTAGTAGTACAGTAGAACCCCTCTAACGTGCCTACTTAATGAATAAACATGGGTCTTTATAAGTAGGTAGTTGCTTAATGCAGGGCAAAAGCAATGCAGAAAGCTCCTATAGGAGCTTTCTGCATAACTTTTGTCCTGCATTAAGCTACCACCTGCATCTAGCACCAAGAATTATACCCCTTTTAGGTGGTCGCATTAGCAGGGTTTTATTGTATATAGTGAATATCCTGATAATACAGCTCCCATTTGATCT
Source organism: Azorinus chamasolen (assembly GCA_963576725.1). Classification (NCBI taxonomy): domain Eukaryota; kingdom Metazoa; phylum Mollusca; class Bivalvia; order Cardiida; family Solecurtidae; genus Azorinus; species Azorinus chamasolen. The sequence continues at coordinate 98,312,555 of OY755238.1, read as the reverse complement.
GGTTTCGCACTATTTAGCCCAAAGGTGCCCGACGCATGCTTGGACTCACTCATGGACCCCCTCCCCCCCCCCCCCCCCCTCAAAAAAAAAATGTGATCGAAGTATGTTCAACTAGCCTAAAACTATCTATTTGAACCTTAAACCACTCCGAAAAACAAGAAACACACGACCCGGAAAAATTTTTCCTATCGGGTCTATATATGTATTGAAAGGTATATAACTACGACAGATCAACGGCGGAAAATACAACAGTCATGTTTTTCAAAGTCTTACAGCAAAGCCAATTCAACACCGATTTCAATAATTTTGGTCTTGATCAGTTCCAAATTCCATATGCTAAGCGGCACAATTAGTGCTTTCTTTAAATATTGCTCCGTCTTGTCGCTGCAAGACCGCGAATTTGAAAAAACGCTAGAGCGAAACGATGTGACTCCCTCCAGGATGCATAGACGTATATAGGGGGATCTGTATTCGTTAATCTTTTGAACAAAAACGCGAATTATGGTGAAACACTATCTAAAAACATTAAACTCGCCGCAATTAAAACGGTGCTTACTATTTCCAGTCTGCTACGAGGCGCCAGTTTTGTTTCTCCAACTTTCCTTTTCAACGGATGCGACCATTTTGCTGTGACCCGGCTCATAAACTATTCGATATGCAAATTGACTACTACTTCCGGGCCACAGCGATTTGGCCACCTCCGTTCAAAACGAAAGTAGGAGAAAGAAAACTGGCGTCTCATAGCAGACTACAAATAGCCAGCACCGTTTAAACTGCGGTAGGTTGAATGTTTTTCGAACGTGTTTCACCATAATTCGTGTTTTTGCTGAAAAATTTAACGAATACAGATCCACCTACATACTTCTATGCACCCTGACGGGAGTCACATCGTTTCGCTCTAGCGTATTTTTAAATTCGCGGTCTTGCAGCGACAAGACGGGGCAATATTTAAGGAAAGCACTAACTGTTCCGCTTAGCATATGGAATTTGGAACGGACCAAGACCAAAATTATTGAAATCGGTGTTTAATTGGCTTTGCTGTAAGATTTTGAAAAACATGACTGTTGTATTTTCCGCCGCTGATCTGTCGTAGTTAGATACCTTTCAATACATATATATAGACCCGATAGGAAATTTTTTCCGGGTCGTGTTTTTCTTGTTTTTCGGAGTGGTTTAAGGTTCAAATAGATAGTTTTAGGCTAATTTAACATATTTCGATCACAATTTCTTTTCTTTTTTTTTCTTTTTTTTTTTTTGGGGGGGGGGGGGGGGGGGGGGGTCCATGGGTGAGTCCAAGCATGCGTCGGGCACCTTTGATTTAGCCTAGATAGAGTACTTCTGTAGGCAATGGTATAATGGACCCGCAAATAAATACTAAATAATCCATCAATAAGAACCACTAAATAGATAAACATTAATTGGTGTCTTAACCCTTTACTCCATGAATATTCATGCAAGACATAATGACATCAGGAATATTAATACAATGTATTTATATTAATTGTTATAATAGAACATGGGCACAGGATTCTTTGGTTATGGCAGAAACTGTAGAATCATCATCTATATTATATCATGAGCAATCAGAGCAGACCCTGATCAGATGTCCTATTGGAGCCATCTGATCTTGGTCTACTCTGTTTGCAAACACATATTTATGGAGTAAAGGGTTAACATTTTCAATGTTGAATATTCATGTATGAAATTAACCCTTTCCTTGTTCTATATTTATTAAAATTTTCAATACCTACTGAATATTCGTGGACAAAATAGTAATAGTGAAATATGGAAGGTGGAACATTGTAGCCATTTTAGAAACTAAAGAAACAGATCTACCATACTCCAGACCCTGATCAGACGGCTCCTCTAGGAGCCATCTGATCTGGATCTACTCTGTTAGCAGATGCATGAAAACACGTTTACATGATGGAAAGAGTTAATCTCAATTATGTAATGGCATGCATACAGATGAACGTTTAGTATTGGTAGAAACAGCAGAGTCTGGTCAGCTGTGTTATAACTTCACAGGTGAACAGAACAGACCCTGATCTGACAGTTCCTAGAGGAGCCATTATAACTGACCTGGGTCTACTCTATTTGCAAAGGCATTTAAATATGAAGGGTTAATTCATTACTTCATGAATATTCATGTAAGAAATTATGGAATCATGTATAATGAAGTGAAATATTTTCATGGTCTATCAGAGCCACAGATAAATGTGTGTACTCTGATACTAATATTGTCCTTTCTCCACCAAACCCTATATTGTGACCAATCTTTAGAATCCTCTCTTCAAGACGATTCTAAAGAGTGGTCACAATATAGGGTTTGGTGGAGAAACAAAGGAGTTATTTTTGAAAATGTTTTAAAAATTCAAACATCTTATCTGGACCACTGGTCTAATTGAAACAAGAATTTTTGAATAGCAATAGAATACAAAGGTGGTGTTCCACTGCTTACCGGCCCATGGTACAGTCTCGCTGACCTGACAATATAGTGCAATTTATTGACTTTGATGCATACAAAAGGTGTTTAATGAATGGCATCCGGAATTAATCATGATATTTTCAGAATATATATACTATATCTGACATGAAAATGCTTCATAAAATATAAGCTTCGGCTTAGTAATTGCAACAAAATCCACAAAATACAGCAATGTGTAAGAAGGGCACATGGATATACAAATATCAGTCACATGAAGAAATCACATGATCATAATATGAATGAAAATACTCAATGAATAAAGAAGCGCACATTGGATGACCTTCTGCAAGCGATTAGTTAATCATGCCCATAACTGCGAGTGGTCAGTGTGATAATAAGCATAGTGGGAAACGGCTGAAGTGTCAGCTGCAACTGTATCATCAACTGGAAAGAGTGTTCATCCCTTCCCTTATAGATACGCAATTCCATGCCAAAGCGAACTTATTCAATATCAGATTGATGCCATGCACAGAATACTGCAGCATCTACAACGCTTTGATTTGTTTCGCCATCATGTAGCCAGTGTATCTATCACAATATTTTAGCAAATATAAAACAGACTATGGTCAGACAGCTCTAACAAGAGCTGTCTGATCTGGATCTAATCTGTTTTCAAATGAGTTAATATGAGTATATATGAAGGAAAGGGTTAAAAGCAGTTGGATACATTGTGCAGAATACAAGTTCAATGCAGAAATCTGTATTTACTTTGACCTGCATTATGATATCACCTCAATGCATGCTAAAGACAAAATTTGTGATAAACTACGCAGTTTCACAAAATAATCATAAGAAATATCAATATTTAAAATAGCAGCAGACAATATGTTTTGCAGACAACAATTATTTAGCATGCATGTTGATGACACAAAAATAGAGAAAACGGAAAAAACAACTTCACTCCAGAAAGAAAATAACAAATTCCAATATGGCCACCTGCCTGTCCTGTCAGCATCTTAACTCTTTGCGTGCCGACGGTGAAACTGTGATTTCCTATGCAAACAGTTTGGATACAGATGAGACGTTCCATAATACAGCATCTCATCAGGATCCAGACTGTTTGAGATATTGACCATAATTATTTTTGCAAAGAAATGAAAGAAATTTCCCTGTAAGAATTGAAGCAGACAACAGTTGTAACAGACTAAAAATTACTTAGCGACTTAGCGTGCAAGCAGCTAAAATTCGGATCAGTAAATAAAATATGTCACGCACAACTGCTCATTATGTTGATCATTTTAGAGAGGTTTTATGAAAATGCAGAGAAAGCAGTAGAAGTGATTTACTCAACGGTTTGCATGGACTGATATAATGACAACCAATGACCAATTAAGTCACTCCTCTATATATATATACCCCACATTAGAATTTGTTTGTGGGGGGCAGTATATATTACAACTGGTTAACCCTAAAAAAAATCCCTGTTGAAATAATGACATTGTGAATATTTATTAGCTGAATTTCTAGAAGGACATGTACACAGAACTTTTTGGTATTGATTGAAACTACATGTACAGTCAGATCTATTATACCGCTAATATCATAAGCAAACTGAGCAGACTCTGAACAGGCATCTGATCAGGGTCTGCTCTGTTTGCTTATCAAATGGCATAGATATGATTCTTAGTTTTTGTCATGGCCAAAAGTTCCTGTGTTTATATGTCATTATAAAAAATAAGCTAATTAATATTCATGATGTCATTATTTCTTACATGAATATTCATAGAGTAAAAGGCTCAGGTACTTACAATACATTTCAAATTCACACTAAAAAGCATGATAAAGATTGTAGCCAAAATGACATTTGATATGGTTTCATTGACTGGTCACAAAACAACTTTCTGTAACAACCTGTGACATGAAAAATCTACAGCTGTAATACAATAAGTACTGTAAACCCTAGCTTATACACATACTTAACCATTTACTCCATATTTACAGTTTCAATGCCTTTGCAAACAGAGTCAACCCAGATCAGAATGGCTCCTGTAAAAGCCATCTGATCAGGGTCTGCTCTGTTTGTTTATGGAATGATAATAGATCTGCCATGGCCAAACTTTCATGGGTTCAGGTGCCAATTTATAAACATTCGACTAATCAATATTCATGATGTCAGTATTTCTTATAAAACTATTCATGGAGTAAAGGGTAAATTATAGTATCATTATTGACCTTTAACCCAAGATAATGATGAATTATCAGAATGAAATAGTCCATCACTGTTTAACGGGAGAGTTCATTAAATTTGAAAGAGTATAATTAATTTGTGAAAGGATTTTGAATGATGTATAGTGCAGACCCTGATCAGAGGCCTCCTCTAGGTGTCCTCAGATCAGGGTCAACACTATTTGCTGCAATTGACAGCCAACCCATTTCCTGTACTCAAAGGTTAAGAGAGATGGCAGCTTAACCCTTTCCTCATATGCTATTTTTAATACAACCTCTTTGTATAAATCTGCCGAAAAGGAGCATTAACTAGAGAAAAGGAAACTTTTAGAATTTTGTAGTTTGAAACCTTGTGATAAATAGAGCATTTGCTCCTATAGGAGCATTAATGCTCTATTTATCACAATGGTTTCAACAGGTTACTTTTACAGAGGCGTAGAAAGGCGTATTTATGGAGGAAAGGGTTAATGTAAGGTGAAAGTCATACAGAAAGCTCCTCTGGGAGTTATTTGCATGCAAGTCTTTCACTCTGCAGTAACTAGTTTTTTGCATGTCTTTCTCTCTGCAGTAACCACAGGGGTCTGGACCACTTCATGGGGGTCTATATAGTACATATAGACCCCCATGAAGCGGTCCAGACCCCTGTGGCAGTAACTAGTCACCTGCATAAAATGTTCTTCATTGTTCTATTCAAAAAGTTCGAATTACAAATGTGTTACTGTATACAACATAAATTGAGAAAGTGACTCATACCTCCTACTAAGAGATTCATAAAGAATATGGTTCATTGTTTACTAATTAACTCTTTGCATGCTAGCAGCACATTCTCACACAATTTATGACAAAACATGGGGCCTGATCTGAAATCCAAACTGTTTGTCACTCGATCAGGCTCAACTTCTGCAAAAAAAAACCAGAAAGAGAATTAATAGTTTTGAAAATGTTTCAGACGACAATGGAGCGATGACAAAATTATTTAGCATGCAAAGAGTTCAGGTTGTTCTAAACTCAACAGACTTTGTCAATAGTCTCTCAAAGGTTTAATGCTCAGCTCCTTAGATACTCCTTTCTACACCTTTGCACAGGGGCAGACCCAGATCAGCTGATGGCTCCAGAAGGAGCGGTCTGATCAGGGTCTACTTTGTTTGCTTATAAAAAATAGTAGAAATGATTCTATAGTTTCCACGGCCAAACTTTCTCGTTTTAACCCTTTCCCTCATACAAACACCTTTTCACGCATCTGCAAACAGAGTAGACCCAGATCAGACGGCTCCTAGAGGAGCCGTCTGATCAGGGTCTGCTCTGTTTGCTAATGAAATTTGATAGATCTGTTTCTTTACTTTCTTCAATGGCTACAATGTTGCACCTTCTACATTTCATTATAGCTATTGTGTCCATGAATCTTCAGTAGGTATTGAAATTTGGAATAAACATAGAACAGGGAAAAGGTTAATGAGTCACTATATAAAATAATCTATAATCAATATTCATGTTGTCATTATTTGTTACATGAATATTCCTTGAGTACAGAGTTCAACAATTCTGAAGTTTGATACTGTGATTATCATCATCAGTATTATGACATTTCGGAAACTGACAATCAAATTTTGCAGTGAAAGAGTTAAACCCTTTGAGTGTGGTACACATGTCACTATACTAACATTTTCAAACAGTGTAGACCCAGATCAGAGGGTTCCTAATTAGGAGCCTCTGATCAGGGTCTGCACTGTTTGTCATTTAACCCTTTACTCCATAAATAAGCCTTCCTACGCCTCTGTAAAAATAACCTATTGAAACCATTGTGATAAATAGAGCATTAATGCACTCCTATACATGTAGGAGCAAATGCTCTATTTATCACAATGGTTTCAAATTACCAAATTCTAAAAGTTTCCTTTTCTCTAGTTAATGCTCCTTTTTGGTAGATTTATTCAAAGTGGTTGGATCTAAAAATAGCCTATGAGGGAATGGGTTAAATTCCTCTGGCTATGAATAACCTTTCATACTGATTGGACTCTATCATTAAACAGTGATTGACTGTTCCTCTTTGAAAACCCATTACTCCATGAATATTCATGTAAGAAATAATAACACCATGAATATTAATTAGATCAATTGCTATAATAGCACATATAGACATAGAATTTATTGGCCAGAAACTGTACAATCCTATCTATATCATAAACAATCCGATCGACCCTGATCAGACCGCTCCTAGACTGTAGGGTATGTCTCTACTCTGTTTGTAGATTTAGGCATAGAAAGGTATATTTATGGAGAAAAGGGTTAAGTTATTATACAGTAATAAAATAAATGGACTGAATTACAACTACATTTGTATAATACTCCAATGTGTATAACAATTACCATTTCAGTGCATTTAGATCCGGAGAATTCAATAGGTTTCCAATAGATTGCCGCCTCATGTATGAGCTGTTCATAACAGTTTCCCGAGGACTTGCCTGGTGTGATGAAGGTGACATCACACGAGCTTGTAAGGCCGGGGACTGAGACCTGGATGATGGTGTAGATGAAGACTCTGCATCCATTTCTAGTCCATTCAAAACACTCAGTAATTATAGCTTTTTACCTTTTATGTGTCTCTTAAAAGTCTTGGTATAACAAAAAGAGAAATGTTTAACTGCTGTTGTTTTTCAGTACAAATTTATCAGTTTACTTAACCCATTCCCATTCTGAATATTCATGGACAAGTTGTTATAATAAAATATGGAAGGTCAAACATTGTAGCCATTTTAGAAACTAAAAAAACCCGGATCTATCAAATTCCATTAGCAAAAAGAGCAGACTCTGATCTGACAGCTAGCAGCTCATATAAACAGCCATCTGATCTGGGTGTACTCTGTTTGCAAATGCATGAAAAAGCATTTATATGAAAGAAAGGGTTAACCCTTTATCTGATGAAAATTCATGCAAGAATTCACCCATTATAGATACATGTATTATCAATTATTTATTTAATAATTAACCTTTTACTTCATGCCTATTCAAACAGAGCAGACCCAGATCAGACTGTTCTTAAAATAAGGAGCTACCTGATCAAGGTCTGCTCTATCTCTAGTTGCTTATGGAACTTTATAGGTCTAATTGTGTGGTTTCCATAAAAGTGAAAAAATAATGGATCTACTTTGTTTGCAAATGCATCAAAAGCCATCTGTATCAGGTAATGGGATACTGAATATTCATGCAAGAAATGATTGACTTTAACCAATATTAGCCCTTCGCTTGCTGTTCACGTCAATATACCTACCTATAAATAGTGAAGACCCAGATGAGACAGCTCCTACAGGAGCTGTCTCATCAGGGTCTGCACTATTTACAAATTGATTGTACAACCAGTGCACTCCACAGCAGTGATTGCACAGAGAAATAATTGTAGACAGTGAAGATATATGTAATTATACCACGTGGCATAGGTAAAAAAGAACAAATGCATTTTAAAATTCAGCAAGAGAAGGGTTTAGTCAGCTGAATTTTAATAATGTCATAATTATAAACTTAGTATATTTTTTGGTAGCGACTGTGAGAAACTGCAGAATCAGATCTATTTTATTCCAAAGACACAAAGCATACCCTGATCAGAACCCTTTCTACAGGAACTGTCTGATCTGGGTCTACTCTGCTTGCAAGTGCTTGAGTCATAATGCATCTTTATCAAGTAAAGGGTTAGTCCTTTCCTTCATATAAATGATTTTTCATGCAATTTCATATAGAGTAGACCCAGATCGATGGCTTCTATAATAGATATCTGATCAGAGTCTGCTCTGTTTGTTTGCGGCATAATATATAGATCTAATTCTACAGTTTCTACCTAAGCAAAAATGTCCTGTCAGTACATATGCCACTATAAAGATTAAGCTAATAAATATTCATGATGTCATTATTTCTTACATGAATATTGAACAGAGGACTTTTAGGGTTAAGTAACATGATTTGATTTCTTCTCAAAACTGCTGTCATATTTCAACTTTCTGTAAGAAATAAAATACGATTTCAGTCTACTTGAAACTGAGGGCAAAAAATAACTTGTAATTTGCCTAATCCAATATTTGCCATCGTCAACGATTTCGTCATATATTCCACTATATTGATGAAATAAAACTTTTATAATCCAAACTCACTTTTTGCACCTTTTTTATTATCAAACCAGTTTATTTGCTAGTTGTTGATAATACTAATATTTTTGCGGTTAATTTTTCATTGGCAATCGGCATCATCGCTTACATTTCATGGTCCCATAAACCATTCTACTGAATAAAGTCCATGTATTCTAAATGTCATAAGCACTTCATGACAATGTCATCAATGTTTGGTTTAAATACATATTAGCCTTCAAAGATTGTTGTTTGCCTCACAAATCAAAAGCAGACATATAAATCCAAACCTTTTCAACAGCCTACCCTGCCTGACAGTGAGCCACGTATGAGAATAAGCATAATTGTTTGACCAACAATATAGCTCACCCAATGAAGTTTCTTCAACAATATATCAGACAATACAGACTATTCTTTTGCATTCTCCCTTTTTGGAGAATAAATTAATGGTTTTCACACAGCATTCCAATACTTTTTTCACATTATATTGTCACTGTACAAATTAAGTCTTTTAATGTGTTTGAGAAATTTTATTACACAGCAAATAGGTATGACAACATGTCTTTGCCAGTGAGAGTCTACTTTTGTCAGATAATTGCGAAACTCAACCTAAAGACACAAACATTCATTCAAACAAAACAACAAAACTCTTCACATGCTAAATAACTGTAATCTGCAAAAGCTCTCATACGCAATATATTCTAAAATACATCTTCTCTACAAAACCATACACAGAGTGTTGAAGAGTCTTGATCCTGATTCAAGAATCTCAGATGCTCTGCATCTCATTTGGGTCTACACAGTTTTCAAAGGTAATAACAAATCTGGCATTAGCATGTAAACACTTAACCAGTATATCTCTTTTGACGGTTCAGTCATTTACAACAAAAAAATGAGCTACAGTACAAACTCCCTAAACCTGAAGTTTAACAAAGAAGATTTTAGGTCTATTTAGGCAGGTGGCTGCTTAATGCAGAGTGAAAGTTATGCAGAAAGCTCCTTTTGGAGCTTTCTGCATGACTTTCACCCTGCATTAAGCTGCCACTAGTACAAAAAACAGATATTGATACTAATTTGAACGTCCCATTTAGAGGGGTACATGTATTACTGTATTGGTACCAATTATAACAAAACTTTTGTTTAGTGTGTGAACTTATTGTACAACGATCACTCTCTGATCAGATAAGATCACTCCGGTATGTCTAACATTACAGGGACTTTTCATTAGTTGCGTGCTACCCTTTAACCCTTTGATAGTGGTCTATCATTGGTTCATGATATCAAAGGGCATATTATTTGCAAGAGAATACGGGTGCCCCCTGTTCTGGGTCTACACTGTTTGCAAATGCAACACAATCATTTCCCACTTTCAAAGGATTATTAAGCTTAATAATACTCCATGAATATTCAGGCAAGAAATAATGACATATGAACTACATTAACCATTTCGCTGCCAATGCCGGATCTGTGATTACCTAGTATGCAAACAGTTTGGATCCAGATGAGATGTCGAGACGTCGAGTAACTCAGCATCTCATCAGGATCCAAACTGTTTGTTACTGTTACTATGTTTTTGAAACAAAAATGAAGAAAATCGAAAGAATGAAAATTTGTAGCAGACGACAAAGTAGTCGACGACAGAGTTTGGCAGCGAAAGGATTAACTAAATATTTATAACAGCACTATGAACAATTTTTTTTTTTTAATCATGACAGAAACTGTAGAATCGGATCTACAGTTAAACCTCGATATCTTCAACTCGGATAACCCCAACTTCAGGTTAACTGAATCAAAAGTTTGGTCTTTCCAATACAGAATTGCTTTAAAATATATCACTACGGATAACTAGAAACACACGTCACAGCTTAATGCAGGTCTGAAGTATTGCTGAAAGCTCCTACAGGTGCTTTCAGCATTACTTTAGACCTGCATTAAGCTGTGAACTCGATTAATTGTCCCGGTTAGAAATCGGATAACTCAAACTTCTGTTATCTCAAACTAATTTGTATAGTTCCCTGAAGTTCGAGATATCAAAATTAAACTGTATATTACATATCAAGCAAATAGAGTAGACTCTAATCAGACAGCTCCTATAGAACCCATTTTATCTGGGTCTGCTGTTCACACAGGTGTAATAAGGTATATTTAGGAGTTAACCCTTTCCTTCATATAAATGCATTTTCACGCATCTGCAAACAGAGTAGACCCAGATCTGATCAGGGTCTGCTCCATTCGCTAATGGAGTTTGAGAGATCTTTTTCTTTAGTTTCTAGGCTACAATGTTCCACCTTCCATATTTCATTATAACTACGAGGGGTGTTCCATAAATAATGTCATCTGTGCTTTATTTCGCGGAAATCGTGCAATTCATGCACAAAACCACCTCGTGTCGATTGAGTGATCACTGGCTCGTGACACAGGTAAATATCTCGTCCACACGTTCACTTGCCTCGGTACAGTGTACATCGTTTCATAGCCTATTCGTTAGACTATACACAAAATGACAGGAAAACGAGCTGAAAATGTTCTTGAAATTAAGGCCTATATAAAAGGTAGGTCATTACTCGGCATAAAGGCTGTAGATATTCACCGCGAGGTGTGTGACATTTATGGGGAGGGCCAAATGTCCCACAGGACTGTTTGTAGGTGGGTAGCTAAATTTAGTGCTGGACAGCAGCAACTGAAAGATGCTGCTCGCCCAGGTCGTCCTGCAACAACTACGACCAAAGGTAACATAGAAAAAATCCGAAATATCCTCAAAACTGATGCTCGATTCACCGTAAGACAATTGGCTCGAATGACAAACTTGTCGTTAGCAAGAGTTCATGTAATTTTGAAGAAACACCTAAAAGTTAGAAAGATAAATGCAAGATGGATACCCCATTTGTTAACGGATGAGCAAAAGAAGACGCGTGTAACAATGGCAAAAAACTTCTCAAAATGTACCCAAAATATAGTAAAAAGGCTTTTGATAATATAGTCACTGGTGATGAGACCTGGGTGTATTATTTTGAACCAAAGCGGAAGGTTTCCAACCGAATATGGGCCACTACAAATGCCAGACGCCCAAGTATTGCCAAACGAATACGAACGGTAAAGAAGGTTTTGTATGCTATTTTTTTCACTAATAAGGGTCCAGCTATTCAAATCCCGGTGCCAAATGGCAGAACGGTCACAGGCAAGTTCTATAAAAACGTTGTTCTGAGAAAATTGAAGAACTACTACAAAAGTAGCCGCCCCAAAACAGGACTTAATTATGTCCGACTTTTGCATGATAATGCACCCGCTCACAAGGCACGTATTGTGACTGACTTTTTGGAGTCAGAGAAGGTTACCGTCCTTCCACACCCTCCGTATTCGCCAGACTTGGCCCCCTGCGACTATTTTCTCTTTCCAAAACTTAAATATCATTTATCTGGAAGGAGATACAATTCGAGAAATGCCCTTGGATCTGCTGTTTATCAGTGTCTGATGGGTGTCCCCATTGAAGAGTATGAAAAATGCTTCCAAAAATGGATTGACCGGCTAAAAAGGTGTATTCTGGCTGGCGGAGAGTATTTTGAAGGGCAGAGCAAATTAAAATGAACAAAAGCACTTCGACTATATGAGCACCGATGCAAGTGACATTATTTTTGGAACACCCCTCGTACATGTATTTTGTCCATGAATATTCACTAGGTATTGAAATTTGAAAAAGATATAGAACTGGGAAAAGGGTTAAAGGGTTAACTAATCTGTTCAAACAAATAAATAATAAACAAGATGTGTTTGTGAAACACTATGCCCCCTCATATATTTGACCTCTGACCTTGAAGGATGACCTTGACATGTCACCCCTCAAAATGTGTGGCTTTATGAGATACATATGCATGCCAAATATCAAGTCTCTATATCTGTACTGGCTCAAAAGTTAAGACCAATGTTAAGGTTGCGTTAAAGTTACAGAAAAAGAAACAGACAATTTGACCTTTGACCCTGCAGGATGACCTTGACCTTGACATGTCACCCCTCAATATGTGCAGCCTCATGAGATACACAAGGATGCCAAATATCAAGTCTCTATCTCTACTGGTCCAAAAGTTATGGTCAATGTTAAAGCTGGTGATTTGACCTATATATTTGACCTCTGACCTTGAAGAATGACGTTGACCTTGACATGTCACCCCTCAAAATGTGCAGCTTTATGAGATACATATGCATGCCAAATATCAAGTCTCTATCTGTACTGGCTCAAACGTTATGACCAATGTTAAAGTTGCTGACAAACAAACAGACAAACAAACAGACAAGGCAAAAACAATATGCCCCCCAGATCTGATGATGGTGAAGATTTTCAAAGTTTTACTATATGTTTCTATTGAAAACAAGGCACCCCTGGGGCGGGGCCAATTTGACCCCAGGGGCATAATTTATATAACTTTTGTAGAGGACCTAAAGATGATACTATGTGCCAAAGATGAAAGATGAGAACCCTGTAGATTCAGAGGAGAAGATTTTTAAAGGTTCAAATTGTTGACGACGCACGACGGACGGCGCACGCCGACGGACGACGGACAACGGGCGATCACAAAAGCTCACCCTGAGCACAAAGTGCTCTGGTGAGCTAAAAAGGCTAATGACCGATACTAGAAACTTGGATTATATAACTCTTTGCATATCGTACTTATTCTCATCCACCAAATCTCCCATCTCCATCTGTTTGTAAAGCTGAATAATTCAGTCTAGCACTATTTTGATAATTTTAATAGACTGACATAATAGCAAACAGTGTAAACCCTGATTAAACGACTCCTTCTATTTGCCTATACAGTAAAACCTCTATATAACGGCCACTAAATTACATCAAGTATTTAGTGTTAAAGGCAGGTGGCTGCTTAAAGCAAGGTGAATGTAAAACAGAATGCTCTTACAGGAGCATTCTGTTTTACTTTCACCTTGCTTTAAGCAGCCACCTGTCCTAAATACCAACTAATTAACACAATTTAGTGGTCGTTATAGAGAGGTTTTACTGTATAGCGAATTACTTAGGACAATTAGGGTAAAAAAAAATCACTAATGAAAAACAAAACCATAACATTATCAGTGACAGCGACCTTTTCATTTTAGACACTACAAGTGAAACTCTTTGAATAAATCTACTGAAAAGGAACATTAACTAGAGGAAAGGAAAATTTTAGAATTTTATTAATTCTGAAACCATTGTGATAAATACAGCATTTGCTCCTTAGGAGCAAATACTCTATATATCACAATGGTTTTTTACAGAGGCGTAGAACGGCGTATTCATGGAGGAAAGGGTTAAGGCGTTTGAAAACAGAGTAGACCCAGCAGCATTCTGATCAAAGTCTGCTCTGTTTGTTTCTAAAGCCTTTACTCCATAATCCCATCTTTTTACACTTTTGCAAACAGAGTAGATCCAGATCAGACAGCTTCTGTAGGAGCTGTCTGATCAGGGTCTGCTCCGTTTGTTTCAATATTACAGATCAGATTCTCTATTGCCACAGCAACAAATCTCCAGTATTTTATATACATGTATTAAATACATTAAATAAATTTATTTTCATTATAGTCCGAATCTATTGCATGACTATTCAAGAGGTAAAGCATTAAAACAGTTTGATCCAATCTGTATTATATATGCCAACTAGTTAATTTACCTGTCATTGGTCTTCTTATGTTCCAAGGCTTTTCGGGCAACAACCATAAAACTCAATTTTGGAGATTTTGGCTTCGTCATGCCGTGCCCATGATCATGAATCAAAATATCAGATGTCAGTGAACAATCCTTTTTAACATCCATGGCTCAGGTTTTTCTCTTGATGTACACCCTAAGACAATGCATTCCATTCACAATCATTTATACTCTTCATTTCTGCATTTGTTTGCCTATCAGTTACCTGCTTTTAACTCTTTGAAAAATGAATTTTCAAAGTGATATGGTCCATCAGTGGTTAAGAGTCCATACAGAATTTAAGGCTATACTTTGAGAGTGGATTTTGTATGACAAACAGTGCAGACTCTGATATGAGTACTTATCTAATCTTGGTCTACACTGTTTGCAAATGCTAATGCGCTTGTTTCCAACATTAAAAGAATTAACCCTTTGCTTGATGGCTTTACAGAGTAGACCCTTGTCAGACCGCTCCTGTAGGAACTCTCTGATCAAGGTCTACTCTATTTGCATATATTTGTATATTACAGATCTGAGTCTGACTACTGTTTGCAAATGGCAACACATCTTTTGAGGCCTCTGTAAATGTCATTTTTTGAAACCATTGTGATAAACAGAGCATTTGCTCCTACAGGGGTCCTCTGATCTGGGTCTACTCTGTTAGCAAGGGCATTAAAAAGTGCTGAAAGAGGGAAAGGGTTAAAGCAATTACCTACAGAATAACATTTGAACTTGTGACACAATTTTCAATTTAAGATCACCCACTTAATTTAAGATCACCCACTTCACATTTAAATGAGAATCAACTATAAACATTCACTAGGGCCTTCACAACATGACTTTTTTATCCAGTTTGGCACATTCATATTTAAATCCAAATGTCCGAGAATGCAATTTCCTGTCATAAAACACAGACTGTCGTAGCTACTCTAAATGTTTTGTCACACTATTTCTCCTCTCTGTTGCTAATTATAAAGCTGAATAAGTTCAGGAAATATTTTGATAACTTTGACCCTTTACTTCATGAATACACTTTAATCTTTTACTTCATAAATACACTTTAATATTTTACTTCATAAGTACACTTTTAACGCTTTTGCAAACAGGGTAGACCAAGGTCTACTCGGTTTGCTTATGGAATTATATAGGTCTGATTCTATAGTTTTTACCATGGCCAAAAATTACTTGTGCTCATAAGCCTTTATAAAATTAAGATTTATGTTGAATTTGATACTCATATATACATTATTTCTTAGATGAATATTCATGAAGTGTAGAGTTAAATGAAGCAAATGGAGTAGCGAATAGCATTGACCACTCCAGATCCTTATCTTAGTAACCTCTATGATGGTTGCAAATGCTTGTAACGTATACCGTTTTCTGCACTCATACAATTGCTTTAGGGCACATCCATGCAGTCAATTACCAATGATTTTCTTGGTGTTTATTTAAGTCCACCATTAGGTGTCTAAACATTATTCCTGCACTTTCATTGTTTTTGTTTTGTGAATTCAATCTCTTCACATTAAAGACATCCCTTTCTTGTCCCACTTGAATATTTACAAGATTTTAAATTTAAAAGAGCAAACAGTTCAATTTAATCCAATTCCCTATATTACTTGAAGAGCAGTGTTTATTTGTCACATCTGCAAGTAGTTGAAATACATTTTCAATAAAAATGTCCACATATCCGCTGGGCACTTGCGAAAAAACATCCAATAATGCTCAATAGTATGACAAAGCTGACGTACTTCAAGTCTGGCTTGGTTTTGTTTGCTGGGGCCATCAGTTTTGCCTTTCTCCTAACTCTTCGATTGCCGTTAAAGAGACGTCTGCTTACACTCAAATCTGTCACAATTTTTATTTTCTTCAAATTCGTTCGAAATTTTCAGAAACTAATGACTGAGTGGCAAACAGATTGGATCCTGATGAGATGCCGAGTTACTCGGCGTCTCATCTGGATCCAAGCTGTTTGCAAATGCCAAACAGACCATTCTATAGTAGGAGAAGGGACAAATAACTTGCAGATTACTCCCAATCCCAGTTCTATGGAGTGAGAATACCCGCCTTTGTTAGACTGAAGTACCCAGATTTATCAAATTTATCAAACTTCTATCTGCTGACAATTAATGAAACAGTCCTGTTATAAGAGCAGACAACATGTATATAAAAATACTAGAATGCTAATACATTGTAGATACCCCAGAGTTAGAAAAATTACTGCAAGATACGTGAAAACTCGTTTTTGAAAACGCTTTTTTGTTTATGATAATAGGCCGACAACATTTTTCAACACAAGGGTTTTTTCTAGTCTAACCTGAAATGCCCATACTATCTCTCTCCCCTTGCTAAATGGGTTATTTATCTGGAATCCATATAAAGTAGAAAGTGTGATATAAGGGTACTTAACTTTGACAAATGTTGACCAATTACGTGGTAAAGACACCTGAGATGATTCCAATTTATGGCTCTCAACTTTTGAATGCTAGGTCAATTTACCAAAGATGAAACCGATCGAGTCTTCTAGTACAAAGATAATCCAGGTTTATCCATATCTCACCGTAAATTTTGAAAGGTGAGTACTCTCCCCTGTCCATTAATCTGTAATGGTTTGACAAAGATATTTAACCATTTACTCCATAAATATACCTTCCTATGCCTTTGCAAACAGAATAGACCCAGATCGGATGGCTCCTGTAGGAGCTGTCTGATCAGGATCTGGTCTGTTTGCTTACAGAATAATATAGATCTGATTCTTAAAGATGTATTATGCGCATTTTTCGTATTAATCAATCAACACCAGAAGCTGTACAGGTATACATGCAATGAAAATAATGCTTACAACCCATTTTCCAAAAGGATATAATTGTTCAGCTAAATATTATCGCTATCCGAATACTGCTAAATTCTTAAAAAGGAGCCTCCTTTTTATTACGGAAATTTTGTACGGAAATCAGCGGACATCTTTGGCCAAGTTCTGAATGACTCTGATTCTATTTCAGAAAAATGCTTTGAATATTAATTAGGTTGTTACCACATGTACAATGGCTGACACTGGTTGTTGGCCTACATAATAGATTTTATTCAGGAAAATAAAGCAATACGCCCATCTTACCACATGCTAAATATACTGTTCAATGGTGTCAATCAAATATAACGGTCATACAGGTACATCGAATGATTAATTCCGGTATGTAAAAATTTGAATCTTACGACAGATTCCGGCCAATGGCGAAGGCTGTTCCATTGGTTTCCATAGCAATCCATTTTCTAGTTTTTTCGACACAAACAACCATTTACTGACCGTGCTGTTTAGCGTTAATAAGTGTTAAGGTACATAGATCCCAATTCTGAAGTCAGTTTGAAACGCAAAATTTGCGGAAATTTGCGCAGGATACATCTTTAAGTTTCTGCCTATAGCAAATATTGCATGTGTTAATACTAATCTAGTTAATATTAAATATTCATGATGTATTCATTTCCAATATGAATTTTCATGGAGTAGACCTGGTTATCACTGAACAGAGTACTGGCAAATTTATAAAAATACCTATGCAGACAGTGTGGATCCAGATGAGAGCCTTATCAGGATCCATTAACTACTTGTATCAGGATCCAAACTACATGTATCAGGATCTAAACTACTTGTATTTTGTATCGGATTGTTTATAATAATTTTTAAAATGGAATTAAACTGAAGAGGAAATAACTTTGACAACAATATTATGCAGATGACAATTATATAGCTCACAAAGAGTTAACCCTTTCCCTGTTGAATATTCATGTAAGAAATAATGACATCATGAATATTTATTAGCTGAATTTTTATAATGGCATATGTACATATTTATTTTTGGTATTGGTAGAAAGTATAGAGCCAGATCTATTATAAATTGACCCTGATCAGATGGCTCCTACAGGAGTTGTCTGATCTGGGTCCACTCTGTTTGCAAAGGTGTTTATATGAGGAAATGGTTAAATAAACAGCATTATATCATGTACATCTGACAAACACACAATAATAAAACAAATTGTTCCTCGTATGGGCGTATTGATTATACCAGGTATAATTCACTGTATTGATTGCATGTACCAATGACCCTTTGAATAAGAAACATGTGTCTATTGTCATTTTCAAACAGTGTAAATCAAGATCAGATGATTCCTAGAGGAGTTCTCTGATCAGGGTCTGTCCTGTTAGTCATTTAAAATCCTTTCACAAATCTTACCCTTTCATACAACATGGGCCGAGTCTACTGATAACGAATTATGGATTATTCAACATTGTAAATTCAGAATTCAAAGTGCTAATTCCCTTTGGGTATTGCTTAGAGTTATGATATTAGTATGCTGAATTAAACTGTTTTTCACACAAACTGTTGTCTGCTTCAATGTTCTGAAATACAGTAAAACCTCTCTATAACGGCCACTAAATTACATCAAGTATTTTGTGTTAAAGGCAGGTGGCTGCTTAAAGCAAGGTGAAAGTAAAACAGAACGCTCCTATAGGCGCGTTGTTTTACTTTCACCTTGCTTTAAGCAGCCACCTGCCCTAAATACCAAATAATTAACACAATTTAGTGGTCGTTATATAGGGGTTTTATTGTACAAATTCTAATTCTCAGTTACAAATACATGTAATTTCCAACAAGACACCGGATTCTAGGTATCTCTTTAATGGATTCAAACCTTTTTTTTTTATTTTATCAACAAATTGCAAGGAGAAGGAACAAAATAGAATAATTACCAGATAATTGTCTAGAAACATTTTTGTCTGAGTATATTTAACTCTTTTAACCATTTGAATGCAGGACATGCATGCACTGTAAATTCAAACAGTGTAGACCCAGACCAGAGGGCTCCTAGAGGAGCCCTCTGATCAGGGTCTGCACTGTTTGTCATTCAAAATCCTCTAGTAAATTTAAGCCTTTCATATTGAATAGAGCTACAGTTAAACACTGATGCTCAATCCACTCTGAAAAGGTGAATTCAAAATCCAATTGTTGCTGGGATTTCAATGGCAATGACATTGTTAACTTTTAGCATGCTTATGTAACTCAGCATCTCTCAGCCGGTTTATGGGCTATAGTCTGTATTATTTCAACTGTGATAACTCTGTTGAACAAGTAAACTGCTGTGATGCCTCTATTAAACAGGTAAACTGCTGTGATATTTCTCAAAAACAAGTAAACAATTGTGATAACTCATTTGAACAAATCAACTGCTGTGATTATTCTACTGAACAAGACGCTGCTGTGATGCCTGACTATTGAACCAGTAAACTGCTGTGATACCTACCTCTATTTAACAAGTAAACAACTGTAATAACTCTATCGCACCAGTAAACTGATGTGATATTGTCCTGTTTTATTGACCTGTCAAATGTGAATATTCCTACGTCACTGAAAGGATATATTTAGCTTGGGTAAATCTGAGTTTCAAACGTTTTTCACGAGATTCACAATAAATGTACAAGTACTCGAATGAGCCAAGTAGGAACGCTTTTATTAGCGAAAACAGTCGATATCAACCGAAGCTATATATGGCGTGTTCAGCAAGCGTATAATTATTTAAAGTTTGACAGGTTAATAAAACAGGACAATACCTACCTCTATTGAACATGTAAACAACTGTAAAAACTCTATTGAACAAATAAACTACTGTGGTGCCTCAATTGATAAAATAAACTGCTGTGATACCTCTATTGAACAAGTAAACTGCTGTGATTACTCTATTGAACACGTAAATTGATGTGATGCCTCTATTGAACAAATAAACTGTTGTGATAACTCTATTGAACAAATAAACTGCAGCTGTGATACCTCTATTGAACAAGTAAAGTGCTGTGATACCTCTATTGAACAAGTAAACTGCTGTGATACCTCTATTGATTAAACAAACAACTGTGATTACTTCAATGAACAAGTAAACATACTATAGGAGCGTTCTATTTTACTTTAACCTTGCTTTATCCCTTTCCCTCATACTGACGACTTAAGTCTTTTGACGACTCTGTAAAAGTCACTTTGTGAAACCAGTGTGATAAATAAATCATTTGCTCTTATAGGAGCAAATGCTCTATTTATCACAATGGTTTAAAACTACAAAATTCTAAAATGTTCCTTTTCTCTAGTTAATGCTCCTTCCCTGTATTTATTCAAAGAGGTTGTATCTAAAATATCCTATGAGGTATAATGGGTTAAGTAGCCATTCTGTCCTAAATACCAACTAATTAACAAAATTTAGTGGCCATTATAGAGAGGTTTTACTGTATTTCTTCAATTGTTCTTCCAGGACCATCATAAGCATATCAAACACTTTGGATTTTCATGAGACCCTAAGTTACTCTGTGACATCTCTGGGTCCAAACTTTTCGTAAAGGTAATCACAAATTGATCACAAGGACTGAATAGGTCAACCCTTTACTCCATGAATATTCATGTAAGAAATGATGACATTATGAATATTAATCTTTAACATGGCTTATTAACATATGAAATTTTTACCAAAGCAGAAACTGTGGAATCATATCTATATTATTCCATAAGCAAACAGAACAGATGCTGATCAGACGGCTCATACAGGAGCCATCTGATCTGGGTCTTCTCTGTTTGCAAAGGTGTAGAACGGTGTATTTATGGAGTAGAAGGTTGAGCTTTGTTTATGGTTTTGTGAATGAAAATACAGGAATCTAGAAATTTCTGTTTTAAATCTTCAGTCTGCTATGAGCAATTTTGTGAAAACATCTGCATAGAGTTTGGATCCAGATGAGATGCTGAATAAGTCAGAATATCATCAGGGTCCAAACTGTATGGTAAACTAGTAGTTCTTTTTAAAACAGGTGCTGGATTCTAAGTCACAATTTGAAAACTGAGGAAGAAGAATATTAACTTTCTACTGTATAACGTTTGCTTTAAGGTTATTATCCTTTACTCCATAAATACAATTTTTTACACCTTTGAAAACTGAGTAGACCCAGATCCAAGCCATCTCAGGATCTGCTCTGTTTGCACTTGAAATAATACAGATCTGATTCTACTGTTTCAGTCATGATAAAAAAATGCTCTTGTTCAATGTGCCATTACATGTATGTACAAATTCATTTAATTTAAATATTCATGATGTACATCATTATTTCCTTACATGAATATTCATAGAGTAAAGAGTTAAAGTTTAACCAAAATCCCTCATATAAATGCCTTTTCACGCATTTGCAAACAGAGTAGACTCAGATCAGATGGCTCCTATATATGGAATTTGATAGATCTGTTTCTTTACATTCTAAAATTGCTACAATATGTTCCTTCTTCTATATTTTATTATGATTAGATGTATTTTGTCCATGACTATACAAGTATACGTATTGAAATCTGGAAATATATATATAGAACAGGGAAAAATTTAATAATTCAATATTGGCTTACTTTGATGTGCCAAGGAAGGAATCCAATGTCTGCTTCAACTGCTTTTTGGGTTTTGCTCCAATTCCTTTTACGACACTGAAAAACCCTTTACCACCATCCATTCTGGGAAGTGTCAAAAAGGAACCCAACTTGAATATACGGGACTTTACTTAATAATATAAAGGTCATCTAAGGTATCTCCAGATTCATTTCTTAGTGTTAGTGACATTAGATGACAGTTTGAAGATTATATTGTTTCCACACAGCACATTAATTTTCAGTGTGATATTGGCACCCATATATATACAAACATTATCCTTTCTTAGACCACGGTATGTATACACTAGTGTTGTTTCTGAAGCTGTAAACATAATCCGAGGTCCTGCATGATAAGATGTGTAAATTTAAACATTTTCAAGAATAACTCCTTTATTTCTCCACCAAACCCTATACATACTGTGACCAATCGTTTCTACTAGTGGTCACAGTATAGGGTTTGGTTTTTTAATAATGATTTTAGCATCTGGGTTCGAACTTTTATTGTGTATTTATGGAGTGAAGGGTTAATAATACAAGCTTTCTCCTGTCTTCATAACCCTCAAATTACTTGATGAATATTCATGTAAAAATAATGACCTCATGAATATTAATTAGATTAATTTTTATAATAGCACATGGACACAATAATGTTTCGTCATGGCTGAAACTGTAAAATTATTTCTATATCATATCATAAGCAAACAGAGCAGACCCTGATCAGAAGGCTCCTAAAGGAGCCATCTGATCTGGGTCTACTCTGTTTGCAAAGGCGTAGAAAGGCATATTTATGGAGTAAATGGATGATCTTCATCAAGAACTATAAGCTATCTCTATTCGAATAATCTTCATTTTTCTTCTCAAAAACACAATTTTACTCCATCTCTGACATGTAATGGTGAAAGCAACGCAATAATCTTCAAGCAAATACTCTCAACATCAATTACGAAACACTTTGGTGTAATAATTCCAAATTGAAAAATGCATGTCCACTTTCTTATAAAGAACACAGTACAATGCAAAACTGAGCCCTGCTAACCCTTATCCTACCACAAAACAAGTTCTCTTTGTCTGCTTAAACCTTTCCCTGTTCTATTCATTAAAAAAGTCAATACCTACCGAATATTCATGGACAAAATAGTTCTAATGAAATATGGAAGGTGGAACATAATGTAGCCATTTTAGAGCAAACAGAGCAGACCCTGATCAGACAGGAGCCGTCTGATCTGGGTATACTCTGTTTGAATGAAAAGGTTAACATCTAAAAATTCCTTTCTGGTTCCTTAACGAGCTTAGGAAACTACTTTAATAATCCCAAATATTCTGCCAAATAAACTGTGGCAAATAGTGTAAACCCAGACCAAACAGCTCCTGGAGAAGCCATTTGAGTGATCTGGGTGTACACAATTTGTTTCTCCATCAGTTTCAATGTAAGATTATTAATATGGTGCGGAATGGATCTACCACATGGTGGAGAAATGAGACTGGGAAGCCTAATATCTAGGAAAACATTGGAGCATTCTATGTGTCAACCAGCTTAGATTCTGATCAGACACCAAATTACTTGGTGTCTGATCTGGCCTCCAGCCATCGGCAAGTTTTAGACATTTTGACAGTAGCATAATGAGGGTTACTTAGTACACACTTGGTACAGTACTGCCCCTTGTGTTGGACAAATTGACATTATGGCTCATTATTGTGTTTACCCTTAATATTTTGATGCCGAAACTCCCCTCTCCATCAATTTGCAGTAAGTCAATTAGGCACCATTTTGATGACTTTACATGAAATTAATGGAATAGCAAAGTGTGTAAGTCATTTTGTATCCTTCAAATTTCCTAAGTATTATAGGTAGAACTTGAATATGTCTTTGGTTGAAATTTGGCCCCTATAGTGAATTAACAGAACAAATCATGATCTGCATTTTGCAAATTTTCTTCACAAACTTCAAAGGTAAGGTTAATATAGAATGGTAAGATCAGATAAGATAAAGCTCCTGTAATCCGATTTAAGGTGGATTTTAAAGTAATAATCTTTATTTTTGAGCACTTATTTATTTTATATATTAACCTAATTCATTACATATTTCATTTCAGTATTCAATGGAAGTTGACCTTTCCACTTTAGGCCGGCGGACGTGTTCAAATGGTTAATGTGGACTCAACTACAATACAAGGGGTCTCGAGCTCATTCCCCGGCTGGACCAAGATGAGACTTTATAAACTGAGGTCTGATGTATCAGTGCTTTGGACATCTAACAGAACCTGAGAGAAACTCTATCCATAAATAAGAGTAGCCTAGGGTTCCCGGTATCTGTTCCCCCCTCTCTCTGGGGTGTCCAATTAGCCCTTATTTGGCAGATACGGATGTTAATCAACACATGTACAACCACTTTGGGAGATGTCAGAAAAGCATATCGCAGTCCCGGGCCTCCTCCATTCACCCATTATCATGTTTATATTTCATATAGTCCATCAAAAGGTATAATAAATAAAGATGCCTCTATACACAGAAAAAATTATCTCCAATACTACAGTGCAAAAACATGTTGATAATTCTTGGGAATTTTCAAGAAAATTCAGCTAAACTGTAGACATGTACAGTTTATACTGTCATCTACATGTACAAGGTATAAATGCAATTTCAAAAATGAACTCTCATTTTGTTTTGAATCCAATAAAAAAAACAAATTATTTCGTATACAACTGTTCATCATATGTTGATAAATTTTGTGAAGTGTCAAAAAATGCATTGAAAATAGTAGAACAAGTTGGCCCACAGCCTGATGATAACAACGACAAGCTACAGTCCTGTTCAATATTCCTGTAAGAAATAATAAGAACTTTAGTGAACAGGCTCACATACCCAACGCTGCCACATTGTGAGAGAAAAAAAGTGGTTCCTCATGACAGATTTAAACAGAAGTGTATTATGTATTATGACAAATAGTGCTGACTGATGAGAGGGCTTCTGTAGGAGCCCTCTCAACTGGGTCTACACTGTTTGAAAAGGACATTAGTGACTTGTTCCGTACATTCAAATGATGAATTCTCAGTAAACAAATGATCTGTGTCTTCACTGTTTGTAAAATCTGACACGGCACAACAGCAAGGAACATCAGCCACATCTTTTACAACAGGCTAAATACAGCAGAACCCCTCTAATGTGACCACTAAATGAACTTTAAACCACCTGCTTAATGAAGGACGAAAGTAATGCAGAAAGCTTAAATGCGACCCCCTAAAAGAGGTATAATTCTTGGTGCTAGATGCAAGAGCTTTCTGCATTACTTCTGTGACATCTGCATATAAAATTCAAATTAATGTGTTAACCTTTATTGTTTTATAAAAAGATTAACTAGTATCATGCATAGTGTAACCTGACCTGTACAGTAGAACCCCTAGTCTAATGTGACCACTTAATGAATAAACACGGATGTCTTTATAAGCAGGTGGTTGCTTAATGAAGGCCTGCATTATGCATTAAGCTACCACCTGCATCTAGCACCCATTATTATACCTCTTTTAGGTGGTCGCATTAGCGGGTTTTTACTGTATTTGCAAACAGCCTTAACAAGGTTAAAGTAAATATTATCATATCTTCATTCTTATTTAACCATTATGTACAGTATTAATATTTTATTCTGTTTCAATTCTCAACTTATATTTCTCTTCCATCTTAATCGTTTACATTATAAGCACTCATTTAGTAATACTTTATGCAGACTGCAGAGTTGACTCAGATCCTTCTGGAGCAATTTGATAAGAATCTTCTGTTTACTGAACCTTTTACTCCATGAATATTCAGGCAAAAAAATATGACATCATGAATATTCCAAATTGCATGTTGTTCTAAGTTAGCAAAAATATGGATTTTGATGTATGCCCAATCTGGGGAGCATAAAGTGTTGCTATTGTCATACATAAATATTAAGCTACTGATTTTTCATTATTACATGGAGAACAAAAGCATGTTTATGCATGACATATACAATAGAACATTACAGATAAGCAAACAGAGCAGACCCTGATTACCGGTAGATGGCTCCTACAGGAGCTGTCTGATCTGAGTGTACTCTGTTTGCAAATACATATAAAGGCGAGTCTGTGGAGTAAAAGGTTAATATATGCATTTTATTACATATGCAAACAGTTTGGATCCAACTGTGATGTTGCATTATTTGGTGTCTCATCAGGATCCAAACTGTTTGATACTTTGACAATAATTTTGCAAAGAAATGAGAAAAAAATATTTTAAGAATTGAAGCAGATGACAATTGTTGCAGACGAAAAATTACTTTGTGTGTAAATCAAATCAATCTCTCAATATGTAACCCAATAAAAATGAACTTACTATGGCTACAAGAGTTAACTCCCTTCCCTTTTATTAAACTTTGCTTTATGCTTTTTCAGATTAGACAGCTCCTGTGTATTTTAACCATTCTCTTGCTGAATTTTAAAATACATATCTCCTTCTTTACCCATGCCCTGTTGTATAATTACATATATCTTCACTGTGTACAAGTATTTCGCTGTGCAATCAATGCTATGGAGTGCACTGGTTGCACAATCAACTTGTAAATAGTGCAGACCCTGATGAGACAGCTCCTGCAGGAGCTGTCTCATCTGGGTCTTCACTATTTACAGGTATGTATATTGACGTGAATAGCAAGCGAAGGGTTAAATTTTTCCAGATAAGTTGCCTTACAGAGACTGCAAGAGTTAACTTTTTGCATGCTAGTGGAACTTCATGGTTAAGCATGCAAACAGGTGGATCCAGATCAGACACCAAGTAATTCTGCATCTCATCAGGATCTACAGGGTTTGACATTCAAATTGCATTCTATTAATCCTTTCCCTGTTCTATGTTTATTTCAAATTTCAATACATGCAGAATATTTATGAACAAAAATGTTATACTGCAATATAGACCGTGGAATACTGTAGCTTATTTTAGAAGGTTAAGAAACATATCTTTCAAATTCCATTAGCAAACAGAGCAGACCCAGATCAGATGGTTCCTATAGGGGTCATCTGGTCTGGGTCTACTCTGTTTGCAGATTCATGAAAATGTGTTTGTGTGAAGGAAAGGGTTAAGAGAAATGAAAGAAAAAATATTTATGGGAATTGCAGCAGACATTTGTTTGCAGACAACAATTTAACACTTCTCTTCATATAAATGCTTTTTCACATCTTTGCAAACAGAGTAGACCCAAATGAGACTGCTCTTATAGGAGCCTGCTTAATTTAGGGACTGTTTTGTTTGTTTATGAAATTACAACAGATATGAATCTACAGTTTCTGCCAATACCAAAAAAGCATGTGTACATAATGCCATTATTAAAATTAAACAAATGAATATCCTTGATGTTATAATTATTTCTTACATGAATATGCAACAGGGAAAGGGTTAATACCGATCAAAGTAAATTGACCCACCATAGGTTTATGATATAGACCATTCAGTATGAAAGGGTGTAATTTGTGTGAGGATGTTGAATGATAAACAGTGTAGACCCTGATCATATAGCTCCTGTATGAGCTATCTGAACCACTTTATTCCTGCATAGGCTATTTTTAGATCCAACTACTTTGAATAAATCAACCAAAAAAGAGCATTAACTAGAGAAAAGGAAGATTTTAGAATTTTGTAGTTTGAAACCATTGTGATAAATAGAGCATTTGCTCCTATAGGAGCAAATGCTCTATTTATCACAATTGTTTCAGAAAGTGACTTTTACAGAGGCGTAGAAAGGCGTATTTATGGAGGAAAGGGTTAACAAAGGCTTTAACATGTGTCCCTATCAGACAAAGGGATAGATCTCAGAACAATAGTCATGTTTTCAATCATGCAAGTGGTCTAAATTCTTTTGCTCCTCAATTTATTGTCACATTTTGTCATTTATATTAAAATATTTTGAATGGCTAACGCTTTCACATTAGGGGCATTACATATTGCATGGTGGGAAATAAACACTCTGTCAGTCTGCAATAAAATTGACATTTAAGGTTTTTTTTAGGTTTTTTTGTAATTGTCATCAGCTACAAGTCTGATAAGTTCTTCTTCTTCTATTTTTCTTCAAAAATATAAACAGAATGCAATATATTACTTAACATGCAAAGAGCTAACCTTTATCTAGTGGGATCACAAACTAACCGTCATTTGCAAACAGTTTAGATCCAGATGAGATGAAGAGTAACTCGGCATCTCATCAGGATCCAAGCTGTTTGACCCAGGATCAGTAGTTCTGAAAAGCTTGCACAAATTATCAGTAACCTTGCTTCATATCAGAGTTCGAGCATATATAAAATTTTTTGGCAGAATAAGGTTTAAAATAATGATCACAGCATGTGGTCAATTTATACATAGCATGCAATTACTAAAGTGAAACTTCTCTGCAAGAGGTTGTCAAACTATTGAAAAGAGATTTAATTTTGACCAGCAATGCTAGTATAATCTTTAACTTTATAAGACCTTTGCAAACAGTGTAGATCCAGATCAAAGGGCTCCTCAGGGTCTGCACTGTTTGTCATGCAAATAATTTTCTTGAACATCAGTGATAAATTTGTATACAACAGTATTACAACTGTTTGTTTAGTTAATATTCAGAAAAGGTGAAGCTAGTTTTAATTATTCATCAGATTAAGTGTTAAAGTCGACCTCCTTGCTTGCTAGAGGTGGATTCAAGATAATAAAAGCAAATAGTTTAGATCCAGATGAGATGCCAACTAACTCAGCGGCTTATCAGGATCCAAACTGTTTCACGCTGACACTATAATTATTTTTTAAGAGAAACATAAAACATTTGTAATAGACAACCATTTTGGCAGACTGCAGTTACATAATTATGTACTTAACGTCTGTCTTAAAACAATTCTAAGTACACCAAATAACAAATAATGTATGAGTTCCTGAATATGATTACTGAGGGTCAGGTACTGATAAATCCCCATAATAACGCTGTTGGCAATTGAAAACTGTGTAAGAAATGTCCTACAGGACAGTATTTATATTGAAGGGAAGATTTTGGCTTGGGACAATCTATGACCGTAGTTATGTTTTCCTTCAATAAATTCCATTCAAACATCAATCATTTATCCTCTCCATTCCAGTTTATAAGACAGAAAACAAACTCAAATATAGGAGTCAGAGCCGACAAGGTCACTTTACTTAATTGAATCCATAAGAAATTTCATAACATTAATTGAAGATAATTTATACGGGTGTGTGAATGTTGTGCCTGACACATCTCAGTGGCATTAGCTACAGTAACGTCAAACGGTCAAAGTATCTTTAACCTTTCCCTGTTGCATATATTCATGTAAGAAACAATGACATCATGCATATTAGATTATTTTTGATAATGGCATAATAAACACCGGACATTTTGGTTCAGACAGACACTGAAGAATCAGATATATATATTATAGCATAAGCAAACAGAGCAGACCCTGATCAGATGGCTCCTGTTTGCAAATGCCTGAAAAGGCATTTATATATGAAAGGGTTAAGCCTTTATCCCATGAATATTTATGTAAGAAATAATGAAATCATGAATACTAATTAGATGATTTTTGAAAAATTCATTTTAACCCATTCCCTCATATTGGCGACTTTTGATGACTAGATCTGTAAAAATCACTTTGTGAAACCATTGTGATAAATAGAGCATTTGCTCCTATAGGAGCAAATGCTCTATTTATCACAATGGTTTCAAACTACAAAATTGTAAAAAAAATCCTTTTCTCTAGTTAATGCTCCTTTTAGGAAGATTTTTTCAAAGAGTTTGTATCTAAAAATAGCTTATGAGGTAATGGGTTAACACATGAAATGTTTGCCATGTCAGAAAGTGTAGAATATCAGACCTACATTATTTCATAATCACAAAGAGCAGACTCTGATCAGACAGCTCCTCTTATAGGAGCCAGCCATCTGATCCAGATCTAGTCAGCATGCAAAGGCATTAACCCTTTCCTTCATATAAACGTGTTTTCACGCATCTGCAAATAGAGTAGACCCAGATCAGACGGCTCCTATAGGAGCCGTCTGATCAGGGTCTGCTCTGTTTGCTTATGGTATTTGATAGATGTTTCTTTAGTTTCTAAAATAGCTACAACATTCCACCTACTATTTTGCTCATGTATTCAGTAGGTATTGAAATTTGTAATAAACATGGAACAGGGAAAGGGTTAATCTTAAGTACTCTAGCGGTGACTTTATGATGACTATTGAAAAAAGTTTGGATCTATATGAGAGGCTAAGTGACTCAGTGTCTCATCAGGATCCAAACTATTTGTCACTCTGACATTCTTGTTTTGAAAATATTATAATTGGAAGAAGAGTATAATTTCTAGAATCGAAGCAATGACAATATTTGCTGACAACAATTGCTCAGAGTGCAGAAGGTTGAAAGGTGTATTGTGAAGTAAAGTGTTAACCCTTTCCTCCATGAATATTCATGTAAGAAATAATGATGTCATCGATATTAATTAGAAATTAATTTGCTATAACAGCACATGGACACAGGAAGTTTTGGCCATGACCGAAACTGTTACTAAGACTCATATCTATATTATATTATAAGCAAACAGAGCAGGCCAATAGGAGCCATCTGATCTGGGTCTACACTGTTTGCAAAGGCCTTAGAAAGATGTATTTATGGAGTGAAGGGTAAAAATGTGTTCATGCAGCAGGAAAATAAAGAGAGAAAACGAAGTTTTTAACACTTTTTTTAGTACCAACTTTGACATCGACTGTGAGAGTAGGTACGGTTGAAGTTGTATTCAATGCTCACATAACATAGGCAACATCATTGTGAAGCTCTATCAAAACTCACGGTCTAGGTATGTGGAAAACCTTGATCTTAGGTATAAGCGGACAAAATAGGCAAGAGCTGAAAACTATTTGTGAAGTCTTTCAAAATCTGTCCATGCATGTGGTATAAGTCTCTCAATGTTCATAATTGTGTCAACTAAAAATAATAAAAAATCAAAGAATGAATGCCCCATTATATAGATTTGTGAGATCTTTAACCCTTAAATTACTTCATATACAGCTTTTAACATCTTTACAAACAAAAGACCCAGATCAGACATCTCCTGATCAAAGTCTGCTATGTTTGCTTATTGAATACTTGCCAGGGTCAAACTTTGCTGTGTTCACAATTAATTATGCCATTATAGCTAATGTAATATATAGTAATAAAACCATTATTTCTTACATGAATAATCATAGAATAAAAGGTTATAAGTACATTCTGTATTGATTAGAATACAGTCTGGGACATCGAAGATATCCAGGGATTTCTACAAAAGAAATAACACAATTTGTTTGGCCAGGGCATTTGCAAACAATTATACAGTTAAGTCTCAACTAAAGCAACCACATTTATTAACAGGAGAGTCTGTATTTAAGACAGGTGGTTGCTTAATGCAGGGCAAAAGTAATGCAGAAAGCTCCTATAGGAGCTTTCTGCATTACTTTTGTCCTAAATTAAGCTACAACTAATGTTTTAAAAGTCCAGATTTATATTTCTTTAGAGCGGTTGTATTAGCGAGACTTTATTATACCATTGCTATGCCACATGAACAATACTGTACAAGAAAAGTAAATATTGAACTCTTTTAACACTGACATGGGCCAATTTTTTTAATGATCTTTGAAATCAGTTTGCATCCAAATGAGCAGTCAGCTAACTAATTATAACTCATCAGGTTGCAAACTGATAGAACCCTTTACTCCATAAATACACCTTTCTACGCCTTTGCAAACAGAGTAGACCTAGATCAGACAGCTCCTACAGGGTCCGTATTCACGAAACACTGAGTCTGAAACTCAGACTCTAGACTCAGAATGGAAACTACCACAACCTGAATAAAATTTGTTTTGATCAACTTAAGAAATGATTATGCCAATTTAAGCTGTAAAAGAATTATTTATGGCAATTTTCATTCTGTTTTGCCGAGGAATGGTTGAGATTTTGGCATATTCAGTTTGAGCTTTGAGTCTATGTTTCAGACTCAGCGCTTCGTGAATACGGGCCATCTGATCAGGGTCTGTTCTGTTTGCTTATGATATAATATTGATATGATTCTACAGTTTCTGCCATGGCCAAAAATTCCTTTGTCCATGTGCTATTATAACAAATTAATCTTATTAATATTCATGACATAATTATTTCTTACTTGAATATTCATAGAGTAAAGAGTTAAAACAAATGAAAGAAAAATGTACTTTTAGAATTGGAGCAGATAACATGTTTTTCAGACATCAATTTTGTGTGTTTAATCTTTTACCTGTTCAATATTCATATTAGAAATAATGACATCATGAACAAAAACTTTTATAATGCTACAAGAAGACAATATTTTTACATTGGCTGAAACTGTAGAGTTACATCTATATAATTCCAAGCACAAACAAAGCAGACTCTGATCAGTAGATCTGGATCTACTTTGTTTGCAAAAGTGAGAAAAGGCGTATTTATACAAGTAATGGGTTAAATGGTTAACCCTTTCCCTCATATAAACGTGTTTTCATGCATTTGCAAACAGAGTAGACCCAGATCAGACGGCTCTTAGAGGAGCCGTCTGATCAGGGTCTACTCTGTTTGCTAATAGAATTTGATAAATCTGTTTCTTTACTTTCTTAAATACATGTAGCTACAGTGCTCCACTTTCCATATTTCATTGTAACTATTTTGTACATGCATATTCGTGAGTAGGTATTGAAATTTGTAATAAACACAGAACAGGGAAAGGGTTAACTAATGTGTTTAGAGTGTATAGCTACCATCCCGCCCTCTTCAAGTTTTATATGCAATAGGAAAACCAACATCTGCTTAACCCTTTCCTTGTTCAATATTCATGTAAGAAATAATGACATCATGAATGTTTATTAGCTGATATTTCATACACTAAAATTTTCATGGAATTTTTGATTTGATAAAAACTGTAGAATCAGATCTATATCATGTCATAAGCAAACAAAGCAGACCCTGATAGGAGCCGTCTGATCTGGGTCTACTCTGTTTGCAAATTCGTGAAAAAGCATTTATATGAGGGAAAGGGTTAAAGTTCAAGGTTGAATTTTTCCAATTTATTTCAAGAACAGGATCAAAGAGATTTTGCACATGAAGCACATATTTACTTGATTAATTAGATTAATATTTGTACCAGCACAAGGACACAGGATGTTCTGGCAATGGCAGAAATCGTAGAATCATATCTATATTATATTTTAACCCTTTCGGTGCCAAATTTCTAATTGTTGTCTGCAAACCACTTTTGTTAAATCATTTGGTAAAATAAGGAAATGAGATAAATAAATGTAAATTTCAAAGGAATAAAACACAGATACAACATGTATATACAAAGACCTATGAGGTCTTTGGTATATAGAAATAGAGTTTGTTACCAAAAATAAAGTCCCTGATCAGACCCCACCTTGAAAAGATAGCGTCTGATCTTGGACTGCACTATTTATTGTGGTGCATTTTTGCGACATTGGCGGTGAACGGGTTAAGCAAACAGAAATAGCCCAGATCAGACAGCTTCTTCAGTATCTGAGTCTACTCTGTTTGCAAAGGCGTAGAAAGGCGTATTTATGGAGTAGAGGGATAAACTGTTTGTACAGGCTGTCCTTTATTTGTAAAATGATCAGAATGATACTTTTGTGTGAAGTACAAACCACTTTACGTGCCAGAATTCTGAAGATCTTTGTCTCAAAAGTAATGTAAACTTTACTATTCTTTCACCAGATCAGCCAAATGAATCCTACAGGAGCCGTCTGAAAAGGGTCTGTTCTGTTTGCTTATGAAAGAGATCTGATTCTACAGCTTAATTTCCCTTGTTCATAAGGCTGTTGAAAAGTTCAGACATTTAATGTCCCTATAATCATTATTTCAGATATGAATATTCATGAGGGAAAGGGTTAAATAGAAAACAATTATTTCACAAAACAAAAATACTTTCACATTAGTCTGATCTAGATCATTTTCCGAGATTATGTTACATGTCACCTGCTTTAACCCTTTCCTCCATGTATACACCTTTCTACGCCTCTGTAACAACCACTTCTTGAAACCATTGTGATAAATAGAGCATTTGCTCCTATAGGAGCAAATGCTCCATTTATCACAATGGTTTCAGACTACAAAATTCTAAAATTTTACTTTTCTCTAGTAAATCCTAACCTTTTGGGTAGATTCATTCAAAGAGGTTGAGTCTAAAAATAGACTATGGAGGAAAGGGTTAACCTTTTACTCCATAAATACGCCTTTCTATGCCTCTGCAGGGTAGACCCAGATCAGATGGCTACTGATCAGGGTCTACTCTGTTTGCTTATGATATAATATAGATATGATTCTTCAGTGTCTAAGTGCCATGTTTCCATGTGATATTATAGCAATTAATCAAATAATAATTCATTATATCATTATTTATGAAAAAAATATTCATGTAGTTATTAGGGTGAAAATATAGCAAAAGTGTCAACACTAAATGTGCTGAATAATTCAAACTCTGGTTCCTTCCTTTCTGAATAAAAAAATATTTAACAAGATATTGTAACAAAATTTATCAATCAAGAACATAATTTTTATGACAAACAGTGCAGGCCCATATCATTCTGATCAGGGTCTACACTGTTTGTAAAGGTCTTATATCCTCAGTTCCAGCGCTTTAAGAACATTAAATTTTGTTCTTTTGACAAACTACTTGAAAATTTGGGATTAACTTTGCGAAACGGTTGGATCCAGATGACAAGCCAAGTAACCAGTTGTGCGATCATTATCACAACCCAAACCATTTGACAGTTTGATCAGTGTGTGTTTGCAAAGAATTGCACGGCAAGTCAAATGTGGAAACTGAAGATCACCACGAAACTTTTTTCAGCATTTTAACGGTTAATTTACACATGCTTGACAAGGGCCTTTCAGATATATCTAATTATTGATCATTATTTAGACAGGGTCAACAAAATTTACCATCGGAACTTCTTAAATTTTTAACCCTTTCAATGCGACAAACGAGCCACTAAAGTCATTTACAAACAGTGTAGACCCAGAAGAGAGGGCTCCTAGAGGACCCCTCTCATCAGGGTCTGCACTGTTTAATTTATCTTACACTTTTCTTTAAAAGCTTGCTGAATTTTGAAATACATTTCTCCTTCTTTACCCTAGCCCTGTTGTATAATTATATACATCTTCACTGTGTACAAGTATTTCGCTGTGCAATCACTGCTGTGGAGTGCACTGGTTGCACAATCAACTTGTAAATAGTGCAGACCCTGAAGAGACAGCTCCTGCAGGAGCTGTCTCATCTGGGTCTTCACTATTTACAGGTAGGTATATTGACATGAATAGCAAGCGAAGGGTTAACACATGCATTTTTTGCCAAAAAACAGAAACTGTAGAATCAGATCTATATTATTCTGTAAGTTAAAACAGAGCAGATCCTGATCAGAAAGCTGCTATAAGGAGTCGTCTGATCTTTGTCCACTCTGTTTGCAAAGGCGTAGAAATTCATGTATATAATTATGGAGTAACGGATTAAACAATGTACATACATAGACGGTTCGACTTTGAAATTTCAGCAGATAAACGGTTAAGTTTGACCCGTTGTCTGATAGCACACAAGTGTCATTCACAGCTATTTGTTGAGTTTTTGTTGAAATGTTTGAAAAGAAGCTCAGCCTTTCCATTTGAGAGTCCCTGTGAATTTAACCTTTAGCAAAACTGTGATACCTGAGAGAATCTTAGATAACCTTCGCAAACAATACTTTAACCCTTTCCTTCATATAAAAATATTTTCACACCTTTGCAAACAGAGTAGACCCAGATCTTTTACTCTAAAAATACACCTATCTATGCCTTTGCAAACAGAGTAGACCAAGATCAGATGGCTCCTATAGGAGCCATCTGATCATGGTCTGCTCTGTTTGCTAATGGAATTTGATGTTTCTTTAGTTTCTAAAATGGCTACAATGTTTCACCTTCCTTATTTCATTATAACTATTTTGACCATGAATATTCAGTAGGTATTGAAATTTGGACTAAATATAGAACAGGGAAAGGGTTAACCCTTCCCTTCATATAATTTAATAAATGCTTTTTCATGTCTTTGTAAAAAAGAGTAAACAGAGGCTTTGTAAACAAAGTAGACCCAGATCAGATGTCTCCCGTAGAAGCTGTCTGAACAGGGTCTACTTTGTCTGCTTATGCAATACTATAAGTATGATTCTATAGTTTCTGTGAAGGCCAACTATCACTGTATTCATCTGCCACTATAAAAAATTATTTGAATTAATATTTATGATTTCATTATTTCTTATATGAATATTCATAGAGTAAAGGGTTAACCCTTTACTCCATGAATATTCATGTACGGAATGATGACTATTAATTAGTTTAATTGTTATAGTTACACTTGAACACTTAAGCTGGTAAATCTGGCCATAGTAGAAACTATAGAGTCATAGTCATCAGATAGGTCATACAGAAGTTGTCTGATCTGGGTCTACTGACGGGGAGTACTTGATAATATTTGTTAAAGGCTCCTGTAGGAGCCGTCTGATCTGGGTATTCTCTGTTTATTAACCCTTCTCTTGCTGAATTTTAAAATACATTTCTCCTTCTTTACCCATGCCCTGTTGTATAATTACATATATCTTCACTGTGTACAAGTATTTCACCGTACAATCACTGCTGTGGAGTGCACTGGTTGCACAATCAACTTGTAAATAGTGCAGACCCTGATGAGACAGCTCCAGCAGGAGCTGTCTCATCTGGGTCTTCACTATTTACAGGTAGGTATATTGACGCGAATAGCAAGCGAAGGGTTAAGTCGTAGAAAGGCGTATTTTATGATGGATCGAAGTAACGGATTAAGAGACACAAAGTAACTCAGTATCTCATCCTAATTCAAACTATTTTATCTTCCAATCATGTTTTTGAAAGGAAGATGAGACACCTTGCAAGTGGGGTAGTTATCTGATCATTTGAAACTGTAGACTCAGATCTATATTATTTTATAAGCAAACAGAGCAGACCCTGATCAGACGACCCCTGTAGGAACCATCTGATGTGGGTCTACTCTGTTTGCAAAGGCGTAGAAAAGTGTATTTAGGGATGATATAGAACTGGTTCTACATTTTCTACATTGGTTAACAATTACTTTATTCAGTGACCATCATAAACAATCAGTTGCTGATTTTGTCTGGATGCAAAAAATTCCAGACAGGTCTCGTTTAGCAGAATAAGAGGTAAAGATAAAAATGACATCTTTCTATTATAGTTTTAACCTTTTCAGTGCAGGAAACGAGTCACTATTGTCATTTGCAAACAGTGTAGACCCAGGCGAGAGGGATTCTATCCCAGTGAGCCCTCTCGTCAGGGCTTGCACTGTTTGTCATGTTACGCTTTTGTTTAAAATGAATAATGAATATTCAAGGTAAGCAAGACCTTTTGGAATAAAGCTTTTGAAATTTCAGCGCTGAAAGGTTTAATCAATAATTCAATGTATTTCAATGTTTGAATGAAGAGGGAGGTCAATTACTGTATTGACACTAATAATAATAACTACATTGGACCTTTAAGAAAAATATAAAAATTGTCCTCTGTTAAACTAGTGTCTCATTTGACATCATGTCATGTCTTTGCATTCAACTGCTATTACTATCATACAGTGTTGATCCCGGTAGAATGTCAAGTTGCTTTCCGCATCTCTTACGTTGATCCAAACTCTTTCCACATGACATTCATGTGGTGATTAGTAGGTTAAGAGCGGGGCACTCAGAAACTGTTGTTTGTTCCGATAAATACACATGATTTTAAACCCTTTGGATGTTGGGAAAATGAGTAAACTAATATTTACAAACAGTGTAGAACCAGATTTGAAGACCTCTGAATGTGTGATCTGCACTGTTTGTCATTTTGCCTGTGTACTGAACTGATGCTATCAACAAATAATCATGGCCCACTCAACTCTGGTAATTCAGCATTCAAAGTGTTAACCCTTTCCCTGTTACTGAATATTCATGGACAAAACAAGTTACAATAAAATATGGAAGGTGGAACACTGTAGCTATATTAGAAAGTAAAGAAATAGATACTTCAAATTCCATTAGCAAACAGAACAGACCCTGATCAGATGGCTCCTATAGGAGTCGTCTGATCTGGGTCTACTCTGTTTGCAACTATGTGAAAACATGTTTATATGAGGGACAGGTTTAACCTGAGTAACGGTGCTAATTGTCACCTTTATGACTATGCAAACAGGGTAGATCTAGAACACAGAGCTCCTGTAGGAGCTGTTGGATGAGGGTCTCCCCTGCTTGCTTTTACAAGGTATAGTTAACCATTCTCTAGCTGAATTTTAAAATACGTTTCTCCTTCTTTACCCATGCCCTGTGGTATAATTACATATATATTCACTGTGTACAAGTAGTTCGCTCTGCAATCACTGGAGAGCACTGGTTGCACAATCAACTTGTAAATAGTGCAGACCCTGATGAGACAGCTCCTGCAGGAGCTGTCTCATCTTGGTCTTCACTATTTACAGGTAGGTATATGGACGTGAATAGCAAGCGAAGGGTTAATAACTTTCTTCAGATCAGTACAATTTACAAATGTCAGTTCTATAGTTTGTTCAAAACTTCAGACCGATCAGTAAATATCCAATGTCAGCTCTAGTTTGTTCAGATCAGTACATATCAAATGTCAGCTCTAAGTTTGTTCAGATCAGTAAATACCAAATGTCAGCTCTAGTTTGTTCAGATCAGTACATAACCAAATGTCAACTCCAGTTTCCATTAATCTGATTAGTAATTACCAAATGTCAGCTCTAGTTTGTTTGGGTCAGTACAAACCAAATGTCAGCCCTAGTTTGTTCAGATCAATGCATACCAAATGTCGGCTCTACATAGTTTGTTCAGATCAGTACATATCAAATGTAAGCTCTAGTTTGTTCAGACTGATGCATACCAAATGTCAAATCTAGTTTGGTGAGATCAGTGCATACCAAATGTTAGTCCTAGTTTGTTCAGATCAGTACAATTTCCAAATGTTAGTTCTTATTTGTTCAGATCAGTACATACCAAATGTCAGCTTAAGTTTGTTCAGATCAGTACATACCAAATGTCAGCTCTAAGTTTGTTCAGATCAGTAAATACCAAATGTTAGCTCTAGTTTGTTCAGATCAGTACACAACCAAATGTCAGCTCCAATTTCCATTAATCTGATTAGTAAATACCAAATGTCAGCTCTAGTTTGTTCAGGTCAGTACAAACCATATGTCAGCCCTAGTTTTTATTTCAGATCAACACATACCAAACGTCAGCTCTACATAATTTGTTCAGATCAGTACATATCAAAAATGTAAGCTCTAGTTTGTTCAGATTAATACATACCAAATGTCAGCTCTATTTTGTTCAGATCAGTGCATACCAAATGTCAGATCTAGTTTGGTCAGGTCAGTCCATACCAAATGTTAGTCCTAGTTTGTTCAGATCAGTACAATTTCCCAATGTTAGTTCATTTGTTCAGATCAGTACAAACCAAATGTCAGCTCTAGTTTGTTCAGATCAGTACAGACCAAATGTCAGCTCTAGTTTGATCAGATCAGTATATACCAAATGTCAGTTCTAGTTTGTTTAAATTAGTAAATACCAAATGTCAGCCCTAGACTGTTCAGATCAATACATACTAAATGTTAGATCCAGATTGTTCAGATCAGTACATAGCCAGCTGTTAGTTCCAGTTTCCATTATTCCGATCAGTACATACCAAAAGTCAGCTTTAGTTTGTTTAGAATTTCAGATAAGTGCATACCAAATTTCAGTTCTAATTTTTAACAACTTTGTTCAGATCAGTACATACCAAATGTCATTCCTAGTTTGTTCATATCAGTACATGGAATGTCATTCCTAGTTTGTTCATATCAGTACACCAGTACATACCAAATGTCAGCCCTAGTTTGTTCAGATCAGTACATACTGAATGTCAGCCCTAGTTTGTTCAGATCAGTACATACCAAATGTCTGCTCTAGTTTGTTCAGATCAGTACATACCAAATGTCAACTCTAGCTTGTTCATGTCAGTACATAACAAATGTCAGTTTAATTTGTTCAGATCAGTACATACCAAATGTCATTCCTAGTTTGTTCATATCAGTACATGGAATGTCATTCCTAGTTTGTTCATATCAGTACATGGAATGTCTGCCCTAGTTTGTTCAGATCAGTACATACCAAATGCCAGTTGTAATTTGTTAACAACTTTGTTCAGATCAGTACATACCAAATGTCAGCCCTAGTTTGTTCAGATCAGTACATACGGAATGTGAGCCCTAGTTTGTTCAGATCAGTACATACCAAATGTCTGCTCTAGTTTGTTCAAATCAGTACATACCAAATGCCAGTTGTAATTTGTTAACAAATTTGTTAAGATCAGTACATACCAAAGGTCAGCCCTAGTTTGTTCAGATAAGTACATACCAAATGTCTGCTCTAGTTTGTTCAGATCAGTACATACAAAATGTCAACTCTAGCTTGTTCATGTCAGTACATACCAAATGTCAGTTTAATTTGTTCATATCAGTACATACCAAATTTCAGCTCTCGTTTGTTCCATTTCATCCTCTGACAGTTCATGAGCTCCATAACTTGAAATATTATGAGTTGCTTGACTGTGTTGAGGTGACCCCTGATGAGAAGAGCCCTGATGTGGTGACCCAAGTTGTGATGAACCCTGGTGAGAAGAACCCTGATTTTGTGACCCTTGATTGGGTGACCCCTGTCGTGAGACACCTTGGTAAGGTGAACCTGGCTGTGAGGACCCTTGGTGTGGTGATCCCTGGTGTGACAAACCTGGGGTTGGTGACCCCTGATGTGGAGTACTGCGGTGGGAAATCTTCTCCCTATCACCCATTGTCTTACTTTTTGGCATACTTATTTTTTGTTCTGTTCTTTAAATGAAACTTCAAAGCAACTTCCTATCAAACCATCACTTCCTTGACTTCTTCAAATCCTACTTTGAATACAAAATTATTTTT
Organism: Azorinus chamasolen; assembly: GCA_963576725.1. NCBI lineage: Eukaryota > Metazoa > Mollusca > Bivalvia > Cardiida > Solecurtidae > Azorinus > Azorinus chamasolen. The sequence continues at coordinate 98,271,630 of OY755238.1, read as the reverse complement.
ATAGCACTTTTTTAATCTTGAACTCTGTTTAACCCTTTCTCTGGTGAATATCCATGTAGGAAATAATGATGTCATGAATATTAATAAGAACATTTTATATAATGGCATATGAACACAGGACATTTTGGCTCAGGCAGAAGTTGTAGAATCAGATCTATATTACACCATAAGCAAACAGAGCAGACCCTGATCAGACGGCTCCTATAGGAGCCGTCTGATCTGGGTCTACTCTATTTACAGATGTGTCAAAATGTGCTTCCATAAGGGAAAGGGTTAACCCTTCACTCCATAGTTTAACCCTTCACTCCATTTTAACACCTTTGCAAACAGAATAGACCCAGATCAGACAGCTCCACAAAGAACCTTCTGATAAGGGTCTGCTCTATTTGTTTATGGAATTATATAGATCTGACTCTACAGTTTTTACTATGGCCAAAACATGCATATATGCACATAATATTCAAATTACATACATTATTACTTACATGAATATTTATGAAGTAAAGATTTAATCATCTGACAATCTATTCCTAAGGAATTTTATGTTTGCTGGTTTCAAGCAATCCAATGACTAGTACCAAGTTTTGCACTGATAATATATTCCAGGCAATGTATCATTCCCATTTAACTCTTTGCACTAATGCTAAATAATGTTTCATCTGAAGCCATTATTGTCTGCTTCAATACTTAGAAGTAAAATTTCTCTTATTTTTTTGCAAAAACATGGTGAAAGTGACAAACAGTTCGAATCTTGATGTGACGCCAAATTATCCAGCATCTGATCTGGATCCAACTGTTTGCATAGGTAATCACTGTTTCACTGCTAGCATGCAAAAAGTTAAATTCAGTATTTCACAATTTCACCCAATGAAAAACTCTTTAAGTTTGAATTAACTGTTAATGTGATTAAACATCCTCTGACAAATGCCATAATTTTTACCATACTATCCAAATTGTTTGATAAATCCATACCGTTCACAAATACTAGTCACAGAAAGAAATTTACAAAACTGTCGAAGAATTGTACATAATCATATTAATTTGTCTCGTATAACATTTCATTAATCACAAATGTATTATACAATCTTAAAAGCCGCACAACTTTAGTGAAAGTTTTACGATTATGGGCGCTTTGAATAAAATCCCTGGCTGCAAACCATATGGTTTTAAGTGAAATGATTCACCAATTCTCAATTAATCTATTTTTTAACCCATACATCATAAATTCGTTGAACGTGTAGATAAGGAGGTTGTGTCAGCAGGTGAAGATTAGAAGTATTATTACAGTACAGGGACTTTCTGCAAGATTTACCAATTAGCCAATACCGATCAATAAAACCACTTGTGCCAAATTCAATGCAAACAAGGCTAGACTGACATCCATCATTTTACAGAACACTAGAAACATGTTAACCCTTTACTCCATAAATACGTTTTTAATACCATTGCAAACAGAGTAGATCAAGATCAGATTATATACAACATAATATAGATCTAATTGTACACCTTCTGTCTTGATTAAATATTTGTGTGTTCCTGTGTTATTTTCACCCTTTACTTATGTAACTTTTGTAGAGGACCTGATCATGTTGCTATGTGCCAAATATGAAAGCTGAGAATCTTCCGGTTTCAGAGGAGAAAATTTCAAAGCTTTCATTATATGTTTCTGTTGAAAACTGGCCACCCTCAGGAATGGGGTCAATTTTAACCCCAGGGGCATAATGTATATAACTTTTGTAGAGGACATGAACACAATGCTATGTGCCAAATATGAAAGCTGAGAAACTTCCAGTTTCAGAGGAGAAGATTTTCAAAGTTTTCACCATAATTGTTTCTTTATAAAACAAGGCACCCTTACGGCGGGCCAATTTTGACGAATAGGTCATACAGTAATTTATGTAACTTTTGTAGAGGACCTACAGATGATGCTATGTGCCAGAAATGAAAGCTGAGAACCCAGTAGATTCAGAGGAGAAGATTTTTAAAGGTTCAAATTGTTGACGACTGACGACGGGTGATGCACTACGCATGCCGACAGACGATGGACGACGGACATCAGGCAATCACAAAAACTCACCCTGATCACTTTGTGCTCTGGTGAGCTAAAAACATGAATGGTGGCTATTTTTGTTTTCCTCAAAGTTCGTATAATGTATACAATGGATCACATGGACTGATGAATCTGGTGAGCCCAAGATTGTATTGCAGCATCCATTCCATATACAATGGATCACATGGACTGCTGATTCTGGTGACCCCGAGATTGTATTGCAGCATCCATTCCATATACAATGGATCACATGGACTGCTGATTCTGGTGACCCCGAGATTGTATTGCAGCATCCATTCCATATACAATGGATCACATGGACTGCTGATTCTGGTGAGCCCATGATTGTATTGCAGCATCCATTCCATATCTTCAGTATCTTCAGAATTCATAACTAAAAATTTTACCATTTGAAAACATGTGACCGAATGTTGGGGTGGCCCCTGATTGCGTAATTAGGGAATTAGCGCTCCTTAATTTCCTGCATCATTTTTCTGACCTTGGATCTGTAAATATACATTTTGCAGACTGCTGCATTCAACTAGAATGCCCACAGGCAAAATGTTGAGCCCGCTGGCCATTCACCAATACATGTAAAGTTAGATGGAGCAAATCCTTATCAGGTAGCTCCTATAGGAATGCCTGATCTAGGTCTACTTTGCAAAAGCATGAAAAGGCATGAATATCAAGTAAAGGGTAATTATAGGCATACATTAAGTGATATCTGACTTTTGACCTCCATGTGTAACCTTGACCTCTCAACTACTAACCTAGTTTTTGTGTTTACCTTCTAGAGAAACATTTATGCCTAGTCATTCCACAATCCATCCGTGAAGTTCTGAGTTAAAGCCCTGACAAGCAAAACAATAGATGTTTTTGACCATTGACCTCTAAGTATGACCTTGACCTTTCGGCTACTGACCTGGTTTTTGTGTGCGACATGCCATACCTTCTACAAAAACATTTATGCCTTGTCATTTTACAATCCAGCAATGGAGTTCTGAGTTACAGCCCTGACAAACAAACAATTACATGTTTTTGACCTTTGACCTCTCAGTTACTAACCTCGTTTTTGTGCGCGACACATCATACCTTGTAGAAAAAACATTTAGAGTTCTCAGTTAGAGCCTGGACAAGCAAAAAAAATGTGTTTTTTACCTTTGACCTCTAACTATGAGCTTGACCTTTCAGTTACTGACCTGGTTTTTCATGTGACACACCATACTTTCCAGAGGAACATTTATGCCTAGTCATTCCACAATCCATCTATGGAGTTCTGAGTTAGAGCCTGGACAAGCAAAATAATACATGTGTTTGACCTTTGACCTCTAGGTATGACCTTGACTTTTCAGCTACTGACATTTTTTTTTCTCTAGGCATGCCAAACCTTCAAGAGGAACATTTATGCCTTGTCATTTCACAATCCATCCATGGAATTCTGATTAAAGCCTGAACAAGCAAAATAATATGTGTTTTTGACCTCTAAGTATGAACTTAACCTTTCAGTAACTGACTTGGTTTTTCCGTGCAACACACCATACCTTCTAGAGGAACATTTATGCCTAGTCATTTTCCAATCCATCAATAGAATTATGAGTTAGAGCCTGGACAAAAAAATGTTTTTAACCTTTGACCTCTAAGTATGACCTTGACCTTTAAGCTCCTGACATTTTCTTTTTGCTAGGCATGCCAAACCTTTAAGAGGAACATTTATGCCTTGTCATTTCACAATCCATCAGTGGAGTTCTGAGTTAGAGCCCGTACAAGCAAAGAAAGTACATGTTTTTGACACTTGACCTCTAAGTATGACCTTTCAGCTACTGACATTTTTTTTTTGCGTTACATGCCGTACCTTCTAAAGGAACATTTATGCTTTGTCATTTCGCAATCCATCAGTGGAGTTCTGAGTTAGTGCTCGAACAAGCAAAAAAAAAAACATGTTTTTGACATTTGACCTCTAAGTATGACCTTGACCTTCCAGCTACTGACATTTTTTTGTTTTTTTGCGTTACATGCCGTACCTTCTAGAGGAACATAGATGCTTTGTCATTTTGCAATCTATCCATGGAGTTTTGAGTAACATACACCCACCATGTGAAGACATTGTGGCGACTATGTCGAGCTCACCCCAAGCGGGATCCACAAAAATGGTTGGTTGATTGTGTTAACTAATGTCCATGTCTGCCAACTATGGGCTAATCAAATGCCTCAAAGAAAGGAGAGAGGATACAGAGAAACTCGGGCATGATGCCCTACTCTTATTATCGATAGAGTTTCTCTGGTTCTTTTAGATGGTTAGTGTAAAGCACTGATTCATCATTGGGTGGAAGGGTTAACCCTTTCCTTCAAATAAATGTGCTTTCTCCTATAGGAGCCATCTGATCAGGGTCCGGTGTGTTTGCTAATGGGATTTGAAAGATCTGTTTCTTTACTTTATATAATGGCAACAATTTTCCACCTTCCAATCAGTTCCTTATAACTATTTTGTCCATGAATATTCAGTAGGCATTGAAATTTGGAATAAACATAGAACAGTGAAAGGGTTAACTCTTACCCTTATGTAAGTGCATTTCAAAATAATCTGCAAACAGAGTAGACCCAGATCAGACGGCTCCTATAGGAGCTTCTGCCTGAGCCAAAATGTCCTGTGTCATGTATTTGCCATTTTAAAAGATAATCTTATTAGTATTATTTATGACGTCATTATTTCTTACATGAATATACAACAGGGAAAGTCCGGTTGAAGTACAACCAATTTCTTTTTTCAGTATTCATGCAAGGGGTATTCCTTCATGGCTACTAGTTTATAACTTTGAAGGCACAAACATTCGTGAAAATTATCTTCTACGATCTTCTGATGAACACCAAGCAAACATTTATTTGGTAGTTATCTCTTCAAATGACCCTGGTTACACACTGAATGTGTTTACTTTGTCAAAGGAATCCAGTTTTTTCTTTCCGTTCATGTCAATATTTGAAACTGTTTCTTTACAGTTGGTCTCTGATAAGCCGATTTATCTAACATTACATGGCAACAGGAGTGGAACAAGTTTTGATTGATTTATTATAGTATTGTTCGATTTTTTAACCATGGACTCATGCATACAAGATACCAATGATTACATTCAAAAAGGGGGATATCACACTCAGAGGTCCAGATAAGATGCTTAAATCAAAACATTTTCAAGAATACTTCCTTATTTCTCCACCAAACCCTACGTAATTAATGTGACCACTCTTTAGAAATCACCAAATCCTATATGTCTTAAAGAGACGATTCTAAAGAGTGGTCACAAAACAGGGATTGGTGGAGAGATAACAATTTTAGAATCTGAATACAGTAAAACCTCTCTAAACCGGACGTCCAATTTGGTGTAAATATCGGTATTGGAGACAGGTGGCAGCTTAATGCAGAGTGCAAGTCATGCAGAAAGCTCCTCTAGGAGCTTTCTGCATGACTTTCACACTTCATTAAGCAGCCACCTGCCTAAAAGTATCTACTTTCTTCTCTACAAGAATTCCGGTTTAGAGAGGTTTTACTGTACACAGATTTAATCACTTGCCAATTATGACTTAAATCCAGTATCTCATGACAGTAAAGTGTCTACCAGTTTCAAAATGCTTTAGACCTTGAAGTGGTTGAGTCCATGGTCAGTAAAATCAAATATGATAAGAGAGTGATAGTTTCTCTTGATTGAGTTTTAACTTTAGTGAGTAACACTTTACTCCACAGAAAACCCAGACCAGACAGCTCGAACCAGTAGGACCAGACAGCTCGAACCAGTAGGACCAGACAGCTCGAACCAGTAGGACCAGACAGCTCGAACCAGTAGGACCAGACAGCTCGAACCAGTAGGACCAGACAGCTCGAACCAGTAGGACCAGACAGCTCGAACCAGTAGGACCAGACAGCTCGAACCAGTAGGACCAGACAGCTCGAACCAGTAGGACCAGACAGCTCGAACCAGTAGGAGCCATCTGATGAGCGTGAACCCAGACCCGACAGCTCGAACCAGTAGGAGCCATCTGATGAGCGTGAACCCAGACCAGACAGCTCGATCCAGTAGGAGCCATCTGATGAGCGTGAACCCAGACCAGACAGCTCGATCCAGTAGGAGCCATCTGATGAGCGTGAACCCAGACCCGACAGCTCGAACCAGTAGGAGCCATCTGATGAGCGTGAACCCAGACCAGACAGCTCGATCCAGTAGGAGCCATCTGATGAGCGTGAACCCTGACCAGACAGCTCGATCCAGTAGCAGCCATCTGATGAGCGTGAACCCTGACCAGACAGCTCGAACCAGTAGGAGCCATCTGATGAGCGTGAACCCAGACCAGACAGCTCGATCCAGTAGGAGCCATCTGATGAGCGTGAACCCAGACCAGACAGCTCGATCCAGTAGCAGCCATCTGATGAGCGTGAACCCTGACCAGACAGCTCGAACCAGTAGGAGCCATCTGATGAGCGTGAACCCAGACCAGACAGCTCGATCCAGTAGGAGCCATCTGATGAGCGTGAACCCAGACCAGACAGCTCGATCCAGTAGGAGCCATCTGATGAGCGTGAACCCAGACCAGACAGCTCGATCCAGTAGGAGCCATCTGATGAGCGTGAACCCTGACCAGACAGCTCGAACCAGTAGGAGCCATCTGATGAGCGTGAACCCTGACCAGACAGCTCGATCCAGTAGGAGCCATCTGATGAGCGTGAACCCTGACCAGACAGCTCGAACCAGTAGGAGCCATCTGATGAGCGTGAACCCTGACCAGACAGCTCGAACCAGTAGGAGCCATCTGATGAGCGTGAACCCTGACCAGACAGCTCGAACCAGTAGGAGCCATCTGATGAGCGTGAACCCTGACCAGACAGCTCGAACCAGTAGGAGCCATCTGATGAGCGTGAACCCTGACCAGACAGCTCGAACCAGTAGGAGCCATCTGATGAGCGTGAACCCTGACCAGACAGCTCGAACCAGTAGGAGCCATCTGATGAGCGTGAACCCAGACCAGACAGCTCGAACCAGTAGGAGCCATCTGATGAGCGTGAACCCAGACCAGACAGCTCGAACCAGTAGGAGCCATCTGATGAGCGTGAACCCAGACCAGACAGCTCGAACCAGTAGGAGCCATCTGATGAGCGTGAACCCAGACCAGACAGCTCGAACCAGTAGCAGCCATCTGATGAGCGTGAACCCAGACCAGACAGCTCGAACCAGTAGCAGCCATCTGATGAGCGTGAACCCAGACCAGACAGCTCGATCCAGTAGGAGCCATCTGATGAGCGTGAACCCAGACCAGACAGCTCGAACCAGTAGCAGCCATCTGATGAGCGTGAACCCAGACCAGACAGCTCGAACCAGTAGCAGCCATCTGATGAGCGTGAACCCAGACCAGACAGCTCGAACCAGTAGCAGCCATCTGATGAGCGTGAACCCAGACCAGACAGCTCGAACCAGTAGCAGCCATCTGATGAGCGTGAACCCAGACCAGACAGCTCGAACCAGTAGCAGCCATCTGATGAGCGTGAACCCAGACCAGACAGCTCGAACCAGTAGCAGCCATCTGATGAGCGTGAACCCAGACCAGACAGCTCGAACCAGTAGGAGCCATCTGATGAGCGTGAACCCAGACCAGACAGCTCGAACCAGTAGCAGCCATCTGATGAGCGTGAACCCAGACCAGACAGCTCGAACCAGTAGCAGCCATCTGATGAGCGTGAACCCAGACCAGACAGCTCGAACCAGTAGCAGCCATCTGATGAGCGTGAACCCAGACCAGACAGCTCGAACCAGTAGGAGCCATCTGATGAGCGTGAACCCAGACCAGACAGCTCGAACCAGTAGGAGCCATCTGATGAGCGTGAACCCAGACCAGACAGCTCGAACCAGTAGCAGCCATCTGATGAGCGTGAACCCAGACCAGACAGCTCGAACCAGTAGGAGCCATCTGATGAGCGTGAACCCAGACCAGACAGCTCGAACCAGTAGGAGCCATCTGATGAGCGTGAACCCAGACCAGACAGCTCGAACCAGTAGGAGCCATCTGATGAGCGTGAACCCAGACCAGACAGCTCGAACCAGTAGGAGCCATCTGATGAGCGTGCTCTGTTTGCTTATAGAGTGATATAGATCGGATTATACAGTTTCTGCCAATAAGTAAAAAAGATTCTCAAAAGCTTGCTACAATCCAAACTTCAACCCTTTGAGTGTGGGAAACAACTCAATAATTTCTCACAAAAAGCTTATAAAACCCCAAATAATAAGGGTTACAGACTGCATTATTTATCATCTCTGAAATCTTACCGTCAGTGTTTTTCCTAAAATTTTAATAGATATAATGCCCCACTGACTGAGCTATTAAAAGATTTTGAGACTGGGGATCAAGAAGGTGTGAATATTGATCTAGAACTTGCGAAAACTGTGACCATTCTTGGAATAATCAATCGACAAAAGGAACCATAATGATCAATGAGACAGGCACAAATACTCACTTTTTCAGAATTCTTCGACTGTCAAAATAATGTCGTAACCTTGTACCTATTTGCAAAGGAAATCTCAAACTAATCAAAGATGTGCAATTTTGAGCTACATCATGATTGCTCTTTAACCCTTTACTCCATAAATACACTGTCTGATCAGGGTCTGCTCTGTTTGCTTATGATATAACATTGATATGATTCTACAGTTTCTGCCATGCACAAAACACTCTGTGTCCATTATACGACATTATAACAATTAATCTAATTAATATTCATGAGGTCATTATTACTTACATGAATATAATTATTTTCATGGAGTAAAGGTTTAATTTATTAAAACGTCGACAGAATAGTGGGTAGATGTTAAATAACTTTGCATCTCATCAAGATCTAAACTGTTTATAACGGTCATTGAAAAATCATCCCTAATGTTCCAAGATAATATCACAGGAGATAATAACCCTTTACTCTATGAATATTCATGAAAGAAATATAATGACATCCTATATATCAATCAGCTTAATATTAACAAGACAGTCAAAAGGACAGCTAAATCCCCCACCCAACCTAAATAAATATGTTGCATATGACCTTCAAATGTGGCCATGATCTTGAGCCATCATGACTACCACATAATTATGTTTTGCACATCAGCTCAATTTAGCTAATATTTGACTCAAGTTATAAGAAAATCCTTAAAAAGGTTTAGAAGATAATAATAGAGAGGGCACAAAAATGTAATCGAAATTGAAGGTTAAAGTACTTGCATGACCTTCAAATATGACCTTGACCTCGAGCCGACATGACTGCCACATGTTCTGCACATCGTCTCAACTTGGTTATCATTTGAGGCAAGTTTCATAAAAATCCAGTTCCAGGGGTATTAAAGAGATATGGAGCGGACACGAATTTTTAACTGACAGACGGACAGACAGATGGACGTTCTTATAGAATGAGCCTTGTGTGACTTCTTTTGCTTATAACAGACACACAAGACAAGAAAATAGTCACACAAGAAAAGGAATAACAAAAGATCTTTTGTCCTCATAGTCACACAAGTATAATTATCTACGTCCCCCGGATGGATGGACAGACGGACAAAGAGTATTCCTATAACCCCATTCCTGCTCTGCGGAAAGGGATCAATAACAGCATATTAAGAATCAGTTCTGTATAATTCCATAACCAAATAGAGCAGGTCCTGATCAGATGGCTCCTTATCTTGGTCTTCTCTGTTTGCAAGGACTTTAAAAGTATATTTATGGAGTAAAATGTTAAACAAATATTGAAACAAAATATTACAATTTTCTCTGAAAAAGCACAATTATATTTTTGTGTTCTTTATCTTTTAAACAAGCTATCAATATTGAAATCAACGTAGAGAGAAATTAAACACAAAAGGCCTCAAATCTGGCCTAAATAATTTCATGATTATACGTTCTATAAATATTTAAAATACTGTATAATGGAGCAGGTAATGACGTCTATTCTACAATAGAATTGTACACAGCACTTAGACAATGTTTCTGCTGAAAGATTTTGAAATATTTTGATATGGAAGCCACTGTTTTGACAACAGATAAGCTCAACCTGTTTAATAGCACCCCTATATTTGCCTTAAAAGTACTCCTACTTATTGTACAAGCACGGCTGGATACCTTGTCTAAATCCTACTCATGCTGAAACATACTGTCTGCTTGCTGACTCTGCTCTATCTCCCATCTAACTGAACATTTTACTGACTTCCTATTCATTCAAACCTTTGAAAAACTAGTCTGATCAAGTGTCAAACAAATTTGATCCTGATGATCCCGAGTTATTTGGCAGTGGTCAAAAAATCTGTTTGATTATGCCAGTCCTGATCACGTTTAGCATGAGAATGGTTCACCCTTTCCCTGTTCTATATTTAGTCCAAATTTCATGGACACAATAGTTATAATGAAACATGGAAGGTGGAACATTGCAGCCATTTTAGAAAGAAAAAAACCCAGATCTTTCAAATTCCACTAGCAAACAGAGTAGACCCTGATCAGAGGAGCCGTCTGGTCTCAGTCTACTCTGTTTGCAAATGCGTGAAAAAACGTTTATATGAGGGAATGGCTTAACCCTTTAACTCATATAAATGACTATCTATGCATTTGCAAACAGAGTTACACCAGACCAGACAGGTCCTGACAGACAGTAGGAGCTGTCTGATCAGGGTCTGTTCTGTTTGCTTATGACATGATGAAGATTTGATCCTACAGTTTTTGTTAAAGAAATTCATTATAAAAATTCAGCAAATAGGTATTCATCATGTCAAAATTTATTTCATGAATATTGCACAGTTAAAGGGTAACCTTTGGCACATTAGAGGCAAATTTGTAAAAGCTTTAACCCTTTCCCTGTTCTATGTCTATTACATATTCAATACCTACTGAATATTCATGGACAAAATTGTCATAATGAAATATGCAAGGTATAGCATTGCATGTAGCCATTTTAGAAAGTAAAGGAATATATCTATATTAAATTCCATTAGCAAACAGAGCAGACCCTAATCAGATGGCCTCTTTAACAGCCATCTGGTCTTGGTCTAGGCTATTTGCAAATGTGTGAAAAGGTGTTATGTTAGGGAAAGGGTTAAGTAGACTAATCGATACACCTTATCATGCTAAAAGCGACCTGAATACCATTTGCAAACAGCTTGAATCCAGATGAGAACCAAAGTAACTCAGGATGCAAGATGTTTAACCCATTACTCCATAAATACACTTTTGAGACCTACGCATTTGCAAATAGAGTAGACCTAGATCAGATGGCACCTGTAGGAGATGTTTGATCAGGGTCTGCCTTGTTTGCTTCATTGCTATAATATAGAAATGATTCTACAGTTTCCTCCATGGCCAAAAATTCCGGTATTCATGTGCAATCAGAAAAATTAATGGAATTAATATTTATGACGTCATCGTTTCTTGCGTGAATATTCATGCAGTAAAGGGTTAACATTTGATCAGCCACTATCTTAAACCTTTCCCTCATAGGCTATTTTTAGATTCAACCTCTTTGATTAGATCAAACAAAAAGGAGCATTTATTAGAGAAAAGGAAAGTTTTAGAATTGTGTAGTTCTGAAACCATTGTGATAAATAGAGCATTTGCTCCTATGGAGCAAATGCTCTATTTATCACAATGGTTTCAAAAAGTAAAAGCTTGGATGAATCAAAAGTAAATAGATCTTGCAACAGATTGGAGTTTGAGCAGACAAAGGTTTAACCCTTTACTCCGTAAATACGCTTTTCTATGCCATTGCAAACAACAGAGTAGACCAAGATCAATTGGTTCCTATAGGAGCCTTCTGATCATGGTCTGCTCTAACCCTTTCCTTAATTCATATATTAGTTTTTATGCATTTGCAAACAGAGCAGACCCAGATCAGACGGTCCCTATAGAAGCCGTCTGATCAGGGTCTGCTCTGTTTGCTAATGGAATCTGATAGATATATTTCTTTACTTTCTGAAATGGCCACAATGTTCAACAATCCATATTTCGTTATAACTTTTTTGTTCTTGGATATTCAGAAGGTATTGAAATTTGGAATAAATATAGAACTGAGAAAAGGTTAAATTACAAGTACAGCAAGATAACCCAGGTAAGCAAGAGAGATGTAATCATTCTACTTTGCTCATCTGAGTACAATGTGACTGTTTCACTGATATGTTCAATATTTAATTTTACCACTTCAGTACATTCAATTAAAACTTTACTCCATAAATACTCCTTTGTATACCTTTGTAAACAGAATAGACTCAGATCAAATGGTTCCTGTAAGTGCTGTCTGATCAGGGTCTGCTCTGTTTGTTTATGATGTAATATAGGTATTATTATGGCAAAAGATTCTTGTGTCCATGTGCTATAGCCCTTTCCCTGTTTTATGTTTATTACAAATTTAAATACCTACTGAATATTCATGGACATAAAATTTTGTTAGAATGAAATTTGGAGGGTAGAAGATTATAGCCATTCTAGCGAGTATAGAAACAGATCTATCAAATTTTATTAGCAAACAGATCGAGCAGACCCAGAATAGACGGCTCCTCTAGGAGCCGTCTGATCTGGGTCTACTCTGTTTGCAAATGCGTGAAAACACGTTTACATGAGGGAAAGGAATAGTATAACAATTAATCTCATTTCTTACATGAATATTCATGGAGTTAAGAGTTAAAAATAATAATACATGTACATGTTTATTAGAAAGATTGCTTAAATGAGAGTGTATGTAAAACAAGGAAAGCAGCTCTAGATAAAAAAAAAGTCTTAGACTTATTTGGTCGATACTACTCGATAGTGACTGTAGTTCTCAGATTTACCCTCGCTAGTCTTAACCCATTCCCTCATAGGTTATTTTTAGATCCAACCTCTTTGAACAAATCTACAGAAAAGGAGCATTAACTAGAGAAAAGGAAACTTTTAGAATTTTGTAGTTTTTAAACCATTGTGATAAATAGAGCGTTTGCTCCTATGGAGCAAATGCTCTATTTATCACAATGGTTTCAAGAAGTGAATATTATAGAGGCATAGAAAGGCGTATTTATGGAGGAAATGGGGTTAATAGATTATATATCTGTCATACTTTTTTTTGTTTCATGCATAACTCAAAAACATTAACCTTTACTCCATAAATACACCTTTCTACACATTGGCAAATAGATCAGACCCAGATCAGATCACTCCTGTAGGGTCTGCTCTGTTTGCTTATGATATACATGTAATATAGATTTGATTTTTCAGTTTCTGCCATAACCAAATATTTCTGTGCCCATGTTCTTTTATAACTATTAGACTAATTGATATTCATGATGTCACTATTACGTACATTAATATTCATGGAGTAAAGGGTTAAGCCCTAGAGTCACAAAATGTACAACGGTAAAATCAGTGTATGAACTTGCTAATCTTGCATATGATTAACCCATTACCTCATAGGCTATTTTTAGACCCAACCTCTTTGAATAAATCGACCAAAACTAGAGAGAAGGAAACTTTAAAAATTGTGTAGTTCTGAAACCATTGTGATAAATAGAGCATTTGCTCCTATGGAGCAAATGCTCTATTTATCACAATGGTTTCAAAAGTGAATTTTACAGAGGCGTAGAAAAAGTGTATTCATGGGGGAAAGGGTTAAGAAAGTATGAGTATGTAAATATGGTGGTATATTTTTGCCACCACTTAATCACTCAGGTCATGTTCATACAATTACTTAGTTAACTGAGTAAGCGGTAACTTGTATATATTCTGATGAAAATCTGTTATCATATTATGATTCCCATATATTGACACCTTTTGACGCCTCTGTAAAACTAAAAGCCTGGTGACTTTCTGAAACCATTGTGATAAATAGAGCATTTGCTCCATTGAACCAAATTTTGATATAAAAAAAAAAGTACCTAGTTATAGTCTACTTTCAGTCCGAATGACCACTCAGCCGACTGTACATTTACTCCCCTGGTCATTGAGTCATTGGCCTACAATATTGAGCACTCAGCAGCTAACATATTACGGCGCAATCATGCAGCCGCAGTACTGGCGAGTGACCCTCACAGGTACCCATTTTAACCCCTGGGTAGAGAGGAGGTGCGGGTGGGAGACACGGAAAAGCGTCTCTGAAATTTCTGGGAGGGACCGAGATTTGAACCCCGGACCTCCAGACTGATAGTCAAGCGCGTTACCACTTGTATACAAATGTACAAGAGAAGCTTATAGTTTACTCAGATGGAACATGTTCGACCATACTCAAACTGTGCGTTAGTAATTGATATGTCAACATTGATCATTTGTATCCCAACACCCAATATTGACACAGACATTCCAATTATTTTGTATCAATATTTGAGAACTTATATTCTATGCTTAGTGTCTATCAGAATGGATTTGTCAATTGGGCTGTCATGAGTGTCCGAAACGAAAATTGGTTCTATGTTTGTTCCAAATTTCAATACCTATTGTATATCCATAGACCAAATAGTTATACTGAAATATGGAAGGTGAAACATTGTAGCAATTTTAGAAAGTATAGAAACAGATCTATCAAATTCAATTAGCAAACAGAGCACACCCTGATCAGATGGCTCCTATAGGAGCCATCAGACCTGGGTCTACTCTGTTTGCAAATGTGTTAAAAGGCATTTATATGAAGGAAAGGGTTAATTAAGCAACAAACTCAGTTACAAGTTTAGCCTTCTTTAATTTTAATCTTTAGCTAAACAGCTGTATTCTGTCCAGCTTCGATGCTCCAACTAGGTTTTTCTTACATGTTTTATCCGACACATGGTTTGAGTGACACTATTTTTCTTACATGTTTTATCTGACACGTGGTTTGAGTGGCACTCTTGTTCTTACATGTTTTATCTGACACGTGGTTTGAGTGACACTCTTGTTCTTACATGTTTTATCTGACACATGGTTTGAGTGACACTCTTGTTCTTACATGTTTTATCTGACACATGGTTTGAGTGACACTCTTGTTCTTACATGTTTTATCTGACATGTGGTTTGAGTGGCACTCTTGTTCTTACATGTTTTATCTGACACGTGGTTTGAGTGGCACTCTTTTTCTTACATGTTTTATCTGACACGTGGTTTGAGTCAGGCACTCTTGTTCTTACATGTATGAGTGACAAACAGTGGGAATCCTGATGAGAGACAACAGAGAGTTACTCAAAGCCTAATTTACAAATTTGTCGGCAGAATGTTGAAGGTTAAGCTACGGCAACCATTTTAACCCTTTCCTTCATATTAACACCTTTCACACATTTGCAGACAGAGTAGACCCAGATCAGACAGACCCCCTCTACACAAGAATTCATCCCAAATTCTATACACAACGGACACTTGATGAGTTTCTTATTTTTACAATTTTTTTCATATAAATCACCATGTGGGTTATCTACGTTATTCACCAAATGTAACATGGTGAAAAAGTTGTGACTCATCTTGGACTTGAATCCAGTGCCTTTGGCTTACCATGCCAACACTCTACCGACAGAGTATATAGCCTATAAACTGTATCACCACAATCTCTACCCAGCTACACAATGCTTATGATATAATATGGATACAGATTATACAGTTTATTCCATGCCTAAATATTCCCTTCAAAAACAGTTCAGTCTAGGTCTGCATTATTTGCCGAAGTTTGTTTGTCGAAATACTTAGGGTAAGAAGATTATTTGTAAAACAGTAGAAAATGTAGAAAATTTGAGAAAGAAAAAAATAATGAATAAAATAATGCCGTTCTGCTCAGTGATTTTCATGAAATGAGCACGTACATATAGTCAAACAACTAGGTCTGACGTGTCAAAGGTCAGCCGAGTCCATTTTTTAGGGAGATCAGCGTTCCGCATGTTCTCGGATCATTTTTTTAAACAGACGAGTTTAGTATATAAGATAAAATTGAAGGCGGAATTGTTGTCAGCAGTTTAGCGCAGTGGGTAAAGTCTAGGTATGCAGAAGACATTGCGAGAGTAGTTTTTTTTATTGAGCGTGGGTTCGAATCCCGTGTCGACCTTAAACTTTTTTTTAATTTTGAATGAATAGTAGAGTATTATTTTATGTCATATTGTATAATTGTAATGACCATTTATGCACATGTTCGTCTATGTTAGGGAAGGCTGGCTTTGTTTGAGTTCGAGTCCTATATTAGCTATATTTTCAATAATAAATCGATGCTAAAATATGAATATCAATATAATTTTTAGCAGATGTCTTGTACAAGTGGCTTCTTAATGCACAACAAAACTAATGCTCTTAAGGGGACTTTCCTTAATATTTTTAGCAAAAAAAATATTTTAGGTTGATGCGAGACCCGAACCTGCGTCTAATAAAATGTTCGCCGATCAGATACTTCTTGATGGTCCTACGAATTATCCACTGCGCTATATTTCCGATAACTAATGCGCTTATTCTTTATACCTATAATTAAACATTTTCTTTTATAATGACACGTGGATATCCGAAATGCTGATCTCCCTTAAAAATGGACTCGGCGAACCCGTGACCCGTCAGACCTAGTTGTTTGACTATACCATTAGATGGCAAATAAATCAACATAGGAATTCAGGCTTGAAACAGAAACAATACCAAATGTGAACACTACAACTATAAATCCATACAATGAAGAAACAAGAATGAAAGGTTTTTAACCCTTAAAACCCTGTACATGTACAATGTACTATGTTTATTACAAATCTCAATACCTACTGAATATTCATAAACAAATAGTTATAATGATTGAAACATGGATGGTGGAATATTGTAGCCATTTTAGAAAGTAAAGAAACATATCTGTTAAATTTGATAAGCAAACAGAGCAGACCCTGATCAGACAGCTCCTGTAGGAGCTGCCTGATCTGGGTCTACTCTGTTTGCAGATGCGTGAAAAGGCATTTATAGGAGTGTTAACCGTTTCAATACTGAATTATAAGAGTGGAATAACCCATTATATCTTTGAAACAGTTCATACAGTATAAATGGGTAAACACTGTATGTATGAGGTATGTATGAGGTTTCTGAATGACAAACAATGCAGACATGGAACGGAGGGCTCCTCTAGTCTAGAAGCCCATTGATCTGGGTCTACACTGTTTATAAATCAGATGATGCACTTGTTTCCCACATTCAAAAAGTTAATCATGCCTCTCCAATTTATACAAAACAGCTAAAGTACACTAATTACTCAAAGTATTTGGATACACAACTTAAATAGGCAAACTTTGTAGACCCAGATCAAACTTTGTAGACCCAGATCAAACTAGATCAAACTTTGTAGACCCAGATCAAACTGCTCCAAAAAGAGTCCCTTTTATTATTTGCTACCTTGTCAGTCTATTATATACCTGGTCAGGCGAGTCCTACATGAGCCTTCTGATCTGGGTATAATAATATTTATGAAGTAATTTAAAGGCTTAACCCTTTCCATAATATAAACGCCTTTTTATGCCTTTGCAAACAGAGTAGATTCAGATGAGATGGCTCCTGTAGGAGTCGGCTGATCAGGTTCTGCTCTGTTTTGTTTTGAAATTATAACAGATCTGACTCTGCAGTTTCTAAGCTTAATACAGGTCTAAAGTAATGCTGAAAGCTCCTGTAGGAGCTTTCAGCATTACTTTAGACCTGTATTATTTTTAGCTGTCACATGTGTTTCTAGATATTTGTAGCGATACATTTTAGAGCAGTTCTGTATTGTAAGTTTTGTAAGGACTGAACCTTTTGTTCCAGTTATCCGAGTTCGAAATATCAAAGTTCAACTGTATCTTGGAGTATAAAGAACAACCTGAGGACATATCCAACACAAATCAACTCCTTCACTGCCAAGAATTAATCTGTGACTATCTTTGCAAAAGGATTGGATCCACTGGTGAGACATTGAGTAGCTCAGCTGCTGTATCTAATCAGGATCCAAACAGCTTGAAGATACAGCAAAATATAACGATAACTCAAACTCTGAAACAAGTTTTATTTACTGGTCTTTAAGACAGGTGGCAGCTTAGTGCAGGGTGCACGTGAAAGTCATGCAGAACTTTCTTAGGAACTTTTTGCATCACTTTCACCTTGCATTTAGCAGAAATGATGCAGCCACCTGCCTTACTGAGTTAACATGAGGTTTAACCCTTTCCTCCATAAATATGCTTTTCAACACCTTTGCAAACAGAGTAGACCCAGATCAGATGGCTCCTATAGGAGTCATCTGATCAGGATCTGCTCTGCTTGCTTATGATATGATATAGATATGATATAGATATGATTCTATAGTTTCTGCCATGGTCAAAACTTCCTGTGTCCATGTGCTTTTATAGCAAATTAATATAATTAATATTCATGAAGTTATTATTTCTCACATGAATATTTATGCAGTAAAGGGTTAACTGTAGGATAATTCTGTACTGTACTTACTGCTCAGTGATGGAGGAAGTGGTATTGTTCTTTCTCATCTCAATAACTCGAACTCTCAATAACTCGAACTGTCAATAACTCAAACTGTCAATAACTCAAACAAGTTTTATTACTGGTCTTTATGACAGGTGGCAGCTTAATGCAGTGTGAAAGTCATGCAGAAAGCTCCTCTAGGAGCTTTCTGCATGACTTTCACCATCCATTAAGCTGCTTAGCCACCTGCCTAAAAAGTTCTCAATTCTTCCGTACTAAAAATTAAACTGTAAGATAATTAATTATGGTTGTACTTACATCTCAATGATGGAAGAAGTGCTATTGTTCCTGCTCATTTGATGGTCCTTGTTCACTGAACTGTTACTGTTGCTACGAGTTATCCCTGCTTCCCTGTGACCAGTAGGTGTACCACTCCTACTAGTAGGGGCTCCGCCCTTATGGTCCTTGCTGGATCCCCCGGGAGACCCAGATCGCCTTCCTTTCTGATGGTCTTTGACAGAACTCATGGTCGAATTGTTCCGTTAATTTCAGCGAGTTTGTAAATTGTAAATCTGCTCCTAGTAACTCCTTTTCAAATCACTTTTTGGAAAACCTCAATGCAAAACTGTTACTCAGTAAATATCACATAATTGCAAAAAGTTAAGATAAATCCATATTTTCCAACAAAATGTTTGCCAAGTTTTTATCCATCATGTTTAGACTTATTCACAAGAAATCCATCACTGTTGGTACATATAAGTTGGTACATATAAGGCAAGTTCATCTTCTGTAATTGGTCACCGTTATCAAACAAATGTTCCTGATTGCAAAAATGACCAGTATTAGTTACCATAGTAATCCTAAATATTTAGACAAAACTAAGGCAAATAGTGCTGACTCATCCAAATCAAAGTGTTCCTTTAGAAGCAATTTGATCAGAGTCTTCACTATTTGCCAATCTATTAGTTTTATTTAACCCTTTACTTGTCAAACATTCATGCCAGTTATAAGTATAAATTGCTTTAATATTTGTATTAATTTAACCCTTACAATGTGGGGTCACTAATGCCCTTTGCAAACAGTGTAGACCCAGATGGGAGGGCTCCTAGAGGAGCCCTCTCATCAGTGTCTGCACTGTTTGTCATGTTACACTTTTCTTTAAAGAAATTCCCAAATATTCACCCTAAGCTTGACCTGTTTAAATTTTGGAATTTTTTAGTTAATTTGAAAATTCAAACTACAAAATTCTAAAATTTCCTTTTTCTCTAGTTATTGCTCCTTTTCGGTAGATTTATTCAAAGAGGTTGGATCTAAAATAGCCTATGAGGGAATGGGTTAACCATGGTGCAAACTATAGAATCACATCTACATGTATATTACTCTATTTCAAGAGCAAACAGAGTAGACCCTGATCAGATGGCTCCTACAGGAGCCATCTGATCTGGGTCTACTCTGTTTGCAAAGGTATCAAGAAGTGTTTCTATCAGGTAATGCAAAAAGCACACATATAATTCCTTTCCTCAGTTTTATTCCATTCACTGTTAAATTGTTGACTCGTTTTTCTTTTTGACATTCACACTGACAATAAAACTTTGCATGCTAATGACTGTTATTTGTAAAAAAAACACGGTCATCTACCTAAATTTCTATCCATAGATTTTATTACGTTTTCTTAACAAACTAATCATCAAAGTGCCCAAACCTTTGGATCCTAATATCTGACTTTTCAACTGGATCCAAATTGTTTGTAAAGTTTATCACAAAGTCAATCATTAACATCATTAAGAGTTAACGCTTATACCACAGTAATGAATAAAAATGTCAGCTCAACTTTTGAATTGATGCAATTTTGACTTCATCTGAATATCAAGCTTTTGAGAAACTATTAAATGAGTGTCAAACAGCTTAGATCCTGATGTGGCGTTGAGTTAATCAGTGTCTCATCTGGATCCAAGCTGTTTGCGAATGTGAGTCAAGTTGTGGATATCGGGATATGGGGTTAACATGAATATCAGCTAAAGTCATATTATCATCTAACAAAAGAAAATATAAGGTCTCTTATTCTTGTATATATTAATTTAAACTCTTGAGAGTTGAATATTCAGAGTAAGAACAGTCAATCAGTGTCAAATAATAGAATCCATCTAATATGAAAGGCTAAAACTTGCTAGAGGATTTTGAATGACAAACAGTGCAGACCCTAATCAGAGGGCTCCTCTAGGAGCCCTCTGATCTGGGTCTTCACTGTTTGCAAAAAGCCAGTAAATTTGTTTCCTACATTGAAAGAGTTAAACCTTTATGCACATTTTACAGAGAAGGATGAGTTTATAATCAGTTATCTTACAAAGAAATTCCAATTTTCATCACTAATCTATACACTTTATCATCGGACAAGATATTCCAATTTCTGTCAAGCCAAAGATTCTTAACCTATTAAGACATTTGGTGATCAATTTGTGTTATCAGTTTACGAAATAGAAGAATAAGTGCTCCATCATAAATCAAAATTAGAATGCTCTCAATATGGCAGATCTTTAACCTTGAGCAAAATGAAGAAAACGTCTTCTGCTAAAAGATTTTTTCAAATTCATATTTGTATACCAGCTATATTTCTTTCACTATAAAAACACAATCTTGGTATATTATACATTTTGAATCTTGATGTAATGCTGAGTAACTCAGTATTCTACATGTATCTGGATTCTGAATTTCAGACAATTTGCACTCGGCTTCATATATTTGTATACACGGGTATAGCCCTTTGTGTACAAAGTAATGGTGTGCAAAAAATGCTGTCCATTACAAATTCTTAAAGCTAAAATTCCATTATTTTGTTTTCAAAAATTATGATCAGAGTGTCAAACAGTTTATATCCTGATGTCAAACAGTTAATATCTTGATGTCAAACAGTTTATATACTGATGTCAAACAGTTTATATATATTGATGTCAAACAGTTTATATCCTGATGTCAAACAGTTTATATCCTGATGTCAAACAGTTTATATCGTGATGTCAAACAGTTTACATCTTGATGTCAAACAGTTTATATCCTGATGTCAAACAGTTTATATCTTGATGTCAAACAGTTTATATCCTGATGAATAGTAGGCATGATACTCAGAGTCTCATCAGGATCCAAACAGCTTGCAGTCAGGTTGTCACAAATCCACCACTAGTGTGCCAAAGATTTAACCCTTTCCTTCATATAAATGAGTTTTCATGCATTTGCAAACACAGAAGACCCAGATCAGACCTATCGGAGTCGTCTGATCAGGGTCTGCTCTGTTTGCTAGTAAAATTTGAAAGATCTGTTTCTTTCATTAGAACTATTTGTGCCAAGAATATTCAGTAGGTATTGAAATTTGGAATAAACAAAGAACAGGGAAAGGGTTAATACCAGAGGATGTAGGTAATTGTTTAATCAATTTCCATAAAATAAATGGCTCTTCGCACACTATGTAATTGTAGTCTGCTCAAAAATGTCATCTGCTACAATTCTGAGAGTTTTCTTTTTTATTTCTCTTCAGAAATGCAGTCAGAGTGTCACACAAGTAACAGAACAACAAATAAATGTGACTAAATTCATCATTTCTACGTGACTACTCTTTAGAATCATGCGTCACTTAGATTTCACCACCAAACCCTATGTTGTGACCACTCTTTAGAATTGTCTCTTCAAGACGATTCTAAAGAGTGGTCACTACATAGGGTTTGATGGAGAAATAAAGAAGTTATTCTTGAAAATTATTGAATTTACGCATCTTATCTGGACCTCTGTTAAGATGCTGAGTTATAGTTGACATTTCATAACGTGTTTCCATAAGTTATCACAGATTTGTCACTAGCATGCAAAGAGATAAATACGAGCGGCTCCATATCAAATGCATTTAACCTTTTACTCCATGAATATTTATGTAAAGAAATAATGACATCATGCCAGATTAATTGTTATAACAGCACATGTACATGCACACAAGAAATGTTCGCCATCGCAGAAACTAAAATCATATCTGTTCTATCAGCAGAGCCAAGCCTGATCAGACAGCTCCTACAGACAGCTCCTACAGATGACTCCTACAGATGACTCCTACAGACAGCTCCTACAGACAGCTCCTACAGACAGCTCTGTTGCAAAGGCATTAGAAAGGTGTATTTATTGAGTCAAGCGTTAACTCATTACCTGAAGAAAATTCACATGAGAAATAATAACATCATGATTAGTTATTAGCTGAAGTTCTATAATGGTATATAATTGTTGACCATGGAACAGACTTCACAGTGGACTCAGATCTATAATAATATTTCCTTAAGCAAACATAGCAGACTCCTCCAGGAGCCATTTTATCTTTAATTAACCCTCTCCCAGTGTTCAATTTTTATTTCAAATTCTAATACCTAGTGAATATTCATGGAAAAAATATTTATAATGAACTATGGAAGGTGGAACATAGTTGTCACTTAGAAAGTGAACAGATCTTTCAAATTCCGTTAGCAAACAGAGCAGACCCTGGTCAGATGACTCCTATAGGAGCTATCTGATATGGGTTTACTCTGTTTGCAGATGTGTGAAAATGCATGAAGGACCCTATACTGTGACCACTCTTTAGGATCGTCTCAAAGAGATGATTCTAAAGAGTGGTCAAAGTATAAGGTTTGCTGGAGAAATGATGATTTTAGTATTTTGGTATGCACCTCTATCTATAGCTCTGTTTTCTATACAAGAAACAACATTTATAAACTCTTCGCAGGAAAGCGATGAAACTGTGATTACTGATTACCAATGTAAAAAAGTCTGGATTGAGATGCATTGTGTGATATTTCATTTGGATGAAAATTATGACCATATATTTGAAAAGAAATGAGAGAAATTTTATTTAAATCCTTTACCTGTTCTATGTTTATTCCAAATTTCAATACTTCCTTCAATATTCATGGGTAAAATAAAATAAGGAAAGTGGAATGTAGACATTTTAGAAACTAAAGAAACGGATCTGTAAAATTACATTAGTAGACAGAGCAGACCTGATCAGACAGCTCCAGGTATAGGAGCCATCTGATCTGGGTCTACTCTTTTTGCAAATACATGAAAAGGCATTTATATGAAGAAAAAGGGTAAAGAAATTGAAGCAGACGACAATTATTGTTGCAGACAAACAATTACTAAGCATGCAAAGAGTTAAGCCTCTCATACTATTGGCCACATTATTAGGTTTCGGACTACTTTCCGAAACCTAATAGTAATGCATCCCCAGGGCATGCCTCAAGCAAATTTATAAAGAAATTCATATCCCATAATGCGCAATCAGACCACTGTTATACTACGAAATATCAATTTATGCTTAGAATGCATACGTTCATTAACCCAAATGCAGACATTTTGAATGGTTTAACGTTGACAGAATGTTTATCACATAGCGCCGATTAAGCGATTTAGTTAGCTACGGGTGTATTTCACCCGTATTTCTACTTTCATTTTGCCAAAAATGTGATTTTGATAACACCCCTTGACAAAAATATAGTTCCAAGTGCAATGCATTTGATAAACGATATCGATAATTCTTCATTTGGTATTTGTGTCAATTATTAAAATGCGGATGCAACTGTTGCAATACCAATAATTTTGCCGTGTAAAATGCTACGTTATATGATAAATTTGGTCGCGTGCGAATATATACCACAGAGTGCCGGTAAAAATGAACCAGAAAGGAATCGACATCTAAAAGTCGGGCGTTTATTTGAAATCTACAAGCATTTCTTGAATTTGTCGGATTGGTACAGACAACGTTACGGAGAAAACAGTAATGAATAATGGTCGGAACGTCGTCAATCTCTACATAATACACACAAACTATGGGAATGAAGATAACGACGGGAAATTGCAGGATACAGTATAAACACCCGGTATGACGAATATGACTCATATCCGCGGATATGAATTTCGCAGCCTAAAATCGGCCACAATTTAAGCATTATTTTTCTTATTAGAAAAACCTTTCATCGAGCTTATTGGCTAATATTGTCCATATTTATTACTTGAAATACGTAAATTTAATATTCATTGCATAATAAGTAGCAACAGCCTGGAGAATTCTACTCGTCCGCTCGCTATGACGAGTAAAATAAAAAAAATAATAAATATAAAATAAATAAATTATTATTTAATTTACTGTAATTTAGTTTATAGATAAATAAAATTTAATAATTTATTTATTATTATTTTTATCATTATTAATAATTTATTATTATAATAAAAATAAATTAAAAAATAAATAAAATAAAATAATAAATAAATTCAATATAATTTAATTTATTTACTTTAATTTTCTGTAGTTATAGTTGAAGTTGAAGAAAGTTAAAAAATCATAATATTGTCCATATTTATTATTTGAAATACGTAAATTTAACATTCATTGCATAATAAGTAGCAACAGCCTGGAGAATTGGTATCATGGGATATTTGAGTACTCCAAATCAATTGGTTTGTGTTTCGAAAGTACATAATTTATATTGGTTGATTTTGCTAAAAATTGGTATTACGGTATATTTTGGCACTCGGGACTAATTTATAGGTCTTTTTAAAGAATTGGTTGCCATAGTAACTGAGTGGTGGCTCTGATTGGTCGAAAATTTAGATATTTTTCGGCAAATTCAGATATTGTTCGATTTTGCCGAAAATTGGTATGTCTGGATATTTTGACACTCAGAATTGATTGGTATGTCTTTCGAAATGATTTGTTGGTATGGAAACTGAATGGTGAGATCTGATTGGTCAAAAATTTAGATATTCAAATTTGCTGAAAATTGGCATTTAGGGGTATTTGGGTATCCCAAACTCAGTCAAGTTGTTTTGAAATACTTGGTTGCCATGGTAATGGAGTAGTGTCCTCTGAATGGGTCACACTTTACATATTAGATTTTTCGGGAAATTTGGTCAGTAGGGATATACATGTATATGCAGTTGTTTTAAAAGTGCTTGTTGCCATGTAACCAAGTGCTCACTAATGGCCTGTTATTCGTTGAAATTTAGATATTAACCTCACCAATAACAGTTGTAAGTTTCGTTTAGGGGACATTCTGCAACATATTCTGTTACAATTAGATCTTGTCAACTGTATGATATCTAGATTCACATGGTATATATAATTTATCCAAACGTGGTTGTAGTGTATAGATGGATAGGTGATTGGTGCACGCCAAATACTGTTACAATCCACCAGTTAGTAGCAGAAATATGACCCTTTGTTGCTTTCAGATAGCCATATAGGAAATATGACTGTTAGAAGTCATGTCTTGGAACAGCTTGCTCAGATTTCATTTTAATTTGACGGGGTATTTACATGGATAGGTGCATGAGGCACAATATATGACGCCAACGTCGGCCAAATAATAATATAGTAATGGCCCTTTACTAAATTCAAATATAAATTTAAGTAAACTTCAGGTAAATTGAACTATTGGAACTGCACTGTGTGCTACTGGTCATCAATTTATTTCTTTAAACAATATCTTAAACACTGACAGGATTTTCAGAAAAGTTCACAGCAATTATGTTCAGATGACCAGTCAATTTTAACAAACAGTTCCATTAAACACCATTTTAGTTCAGGAAATAATGCTTTAGAGGTCAACTAACTATGTATCAATGGTACCAGTCCTTCCCTTCCAAGCTTTTTCGTATTGTATAGTCACAATCGACATATATATGGTCCGAAACCTTCAGTACTGTCAGTACTTTGATTCTATTATCAAATTGACCTTCTACTATGCCTGACAGGATTATAGCAGAAATAATTGTTTTGAAGCAAGGTAATTGATGAAATTCAATAGCATAATCATAATATTGACAAACCCTTCAACACTAACTTTTAACATTACAACTCCAACTTTTGTCTGTAAATCTTGTCATCCACTTTAATTCTTCAGTACCCTTTTTTTTATTCTTTTTCAAGACACAGTGTATCAGTGTGTCAGCCAGTTCTGATGAGATACTGCAATGTTAATATCTCAAATTTAAAGTTATATCATTTCATACTTAATGGATTCCATCATTTACCTTAGAATGTCCTTCGTAAACAGTGTAGACCCAGATGAGAGGGCTCCTAGAGGAGCCTTAGGCTCTCATCGGGGTCTGGACTGTTTGCCATGTTACACCTTTTGTTTAGAAAAATCCCTAAATATTCACCATAAGCTTGACCTGTTTGAATTTTGGAATAGTCCATTTGAAAATGCAGCATTTTAAGGGTTAACACAGAATGAATCACTCCACTTTTGAAAATTCATTCAATAATTATGTAACAATGTATAACTTCTTTAACTGATTTTTTTGTAATGTCTGTCACATTAACAAATTCTTAGCAATAAAAGAATTGTTGTAAAATGATTTCAATAAAAATTCCATAACCAAACAGAGCAGCTCCTGATTAGATGGCTCCTTCCTATAGGAGCCATCTGCTCTGTGTCTACTCTGTTTGCAAAGGCATAGAAAGGCATATTTATGGAGTAAAGGGTTGGTTAACCATTTACCACATAGCTACCTATTGTAATAACTTCGCAAGTGGAGTAGACCCAGATCAGATGACCCCTGTAGGAGCTGTCTGATCAGAGTCTGCTCTGTTTTCATATGAAATAATACAGATACAATTCTACAGTCGCTGCCATGGTAAAAAATTCCCTTGTTGATCATGCCATTATAAAATCCAGTTGATTAATATTCATAATGATTATTTCTTAATGAATATTCATGGTCCAGAGTAAAGGGTTAAGTAGGAGATGTATTCCATCAACAGAAACTTTGTCAATGGAAAATGTTTTGTAATTTAGATTTGGTAGAACACTTTTTTCTTTGAGCTCAGATAGCTTCTACAGGAGCTGTCAACAGATCAGGGTCTGCATTCTTGCTTATCCCTTTTCCTCATATAAATGCGTTTTCACACATCTGCAAACATTGAGTAGACCCAGATCAGATGGCTCCTATAGGAGCCGTCTGATCAGGGTCTGCTCTGTTTGTTAATGGAATTTGATAGATCTGTTCCTTTAGTTTCTAAAATGGGTGCAACGTTCCACCTTCCATATTTCATTATAACTGTTTTGTTCATAAATATTCAGTAGGTACTGAAATTTGTAATAAACATAGAACAGGGAAAGAGTTAAGAAATACTAGATCTCAATCTACACACAGTTTCTGCCTTGGCCAAAATTTCCTTTGTGCATTGAATGACATTATAGAATTCAGTTAATTAATATTCATGAAGTCACTTACTGTTGAACTTCGATATCTCAAACTCAGATAACTCGAACTTCGGGACAACTCGAACTTTAACTGTGGTCCTTCCAAAATTTACAATACAGAATTGTTATAAAATATATCACTACACAATTTATCTAGAAACACATGAAAACCTACAGGAGCTTTCAGCATTACTTTAGACCTGCATTAAGCTGTGTGAACTTGAGATAGTGGTCAGATTATAAACCGGATGATTCAAACCTCTCTTATCTCGAACTAAGTTGTATGGTCCCCTGAAGTTCGAGATATCGAAGTTCAACTGTATATTTAACATGAGTCATTAGATAATGAAATAAAGTAGAACCTGCCTTAAGCGTCACCATCAAAAAGATGTCTAATTATGGGTCTGTAGGGCAGGTGGTAGCTTAATGCAGGTCAAAAGTAATGCAGCAAGCTCCTATAGGAGCTTTCTTCATTACTACTGCCACGCATTAAGCAACCACCTGCTTTTTAAGATTTCTGTTTTCAATCGATTCAAAGTCGCTTAAAACAGGTTCTACTATAGTCAAGTTCTGTAACACTCATAGTGTTGGATCCTCAAAAAATCTTAGGCACAACAACATATCTGAACTATGTGCATGTCACATGTTATTTTCATCTGCAGAAAGATTTTCACTTGCTATAAACTTTCATTTCATTTGTTTTCCATTTTATTTAACGATTTTCTCCATAAAATGCCTTTCTACACCTTTGTATACAGAGTAGACACAGATCAGATGGCTCCTATAGGAGCTGTCTAATCAGGGTCTGCTCTGTTTGCTTATTATACTTGATATAGATATCTTTCTACAGTTAAGAGCATAGCCAAACATTCCTGTGTCCATGTGCTTTAAATATCACAATTAATCTAATCATATAACCCTTTCCCTGTTCTATGTTTAGTTCAAATTTCCATACCTATTGAATATTCATGAACAAAGTAGTTATAATGAAATATGGAAGGTGGAACATTGTAGCCATTTTAGAAAGTAAAGAAACAGATCTATCAAATTCCATCAGAAAACAGAGCAGAGCCTGATCAGACGGCTCCTCTAGGATCTGGGTCTACTCTGTTTGCAAATGTGTGAAAACACGTTTATATGAGGGAAAGGGTTAATATCATTAAGTCATTATTATTTTATGAAAAGGTTAAGCAACAAAGTACACTCCCTCCATCAAACGTTTTCTTTTTGCACAAAATGATGAACTTACTCCATAAATTTAGTTTCCAGGTGGTGTCTATGACTAGAGAATATTTCCAGACCACACTATAACAACTGTGGTAACACCGAGGATCAAACTTATCAACTATTATACCTTGGTTTGCTACATTTCTTTGTTGATCAATTAACCCTCACCCGGCTATTAAAAATAATGTCGGCTCAAAGTTGGATCTTTCGCAATTTTGATTATTTCCAATTTGATCAAGCTTTTGAGAAGCTATTGAGAGTGTCAAACAGTTTGGATCCTGATGAGATGCTGAGTTACTCGGTGTCTCATCTGGATCCAAGCTGTTTGCAAATACGAGTCAGGTCAAGATCTGCAGGAGAAGTGTTAAATGAAAAGCTATTCTGTGTCAATATCAATGTATCATAGTCGTGATCTATCTATCCCTTCCAGTACGGTAAGTAAATTCCATCTACAAAAATATGTCAACTGCTACCGTTATCAGGGTGTATTTTTTTCCATTTCTTTCCAATAAACAGTGTCTGAGTGTCAAACAGTTTGAATCCTGATGAGATGTCAAATTACTTGGTGCCTCATCTGAATCTATACTGTTTGCAAGTCATGTCACAAATTGTTCCAAAATATTGAAAGAGCTAAGAAGGCCATGCAATTATTTTCCTTAGATATTAATCCTTACGGTGTGGGACACGAGTTACTTTGAATGCCCTTTGCAAACAGTGTAGACCCAGGTGAGAGGGCTCCTAGAGGAGGTCTGTATCAGGGTCTGCACTGTTTGTCATGTTACACTTTTCTTTAGAAAAGTCCCTAAATATTTGCTGTAAGCTTGGCCGGTTTGAATTTTGGAATAGTGCATTTGAAAATTGAGCGTTGTAAGTGTTAATCATTATCAAGCTATGAAAATGTTTATAATAACCATGGCAACCAGGTTGACTTTGATCAGATAGCAAATAACTTGCACATCAAATCAGTACCAAAAATTGTTTGAAACTCACTTCTTGTAATTTTTAAAGCCATTTGATCAAAATTGGTAATGTTTTTTTTATATATAACCCAACAAAATTGTGAGAATATCATATTTCCACAGCATGATAAGGGGATATAATCATTCCAAGGTCTTGAAACACTTGACAGATTGAGACAAGCCACTTAACTCTTAGCAACCTGAGCAAAATTAACTCTTTCCCTGTTGAATTATCACGTTAGATTAAGGACATCATGAATATACATAAGCTGAAGTTTTATAATGGTACAATAATGTACACATGAAGTTTGGTATTGATAGAAACTGTAGAGACGGGCTTGTTATAATTTCATACGCAAACAGAGCAGACCCTGATCAGATGGCTCCTATAGGAGCCATCTGATCTGGGTCTTCTCTGTTTGCAAATGCATGAAAAGATGTACCTATGGAGTAAAGGGTTAATGTTGTTTACATTTTGCAAAGACAAGAGTGTTCAATGGAAACATGTGCCACCTGCCATCAAAAGTGTGATGAGATAGTGTGACACTGACAGATGGACAGATAGATGGATGGATGGACAGAATTGGCAGAGAAGTGATCCCTAAGTGTCACTCTGCTGTACAACTGTATGCAGTAATGCTAAAACTTTTTTTCATTTTATTTTAACCAATTAGTGCTCATTGTCCCTTAAAAAGGAAACAGACCAGCAGTGTAGACCCAGATCAGAAGGATCCTGAAGGGTCTGCACTGTTTGCTAAACCCATCAAATTTCATTTTCTTTTAAAAATATGAAACGGTCCATTGGTCTGTACTGATATTGATGAGACACCGAGTTATACTGTATAATTATGCATAGTACGATGTAATTACATAGCTGCTATACAAAAATAAACCCTTAACCCATTACCTCATAAGCTATTTTTAGATCCAACCACTTTGAATAAATCTACCTAAAAGGAGCATTAACTAGAGAAAAGGAAACTTTTAAAATTTTGTAGTTTGAAACCATTGTGATAAATAGAGCATTTGCTCCTATAAGAGCAAATTAATGCTCTATCACAATGGTTTCAACAGGTGACTTTTGCAGAGGCGTCAAAGGCGTCAATATGTCAGGGAATGGGTTAACGATTTACTCCTTGAATATTCATGTAAGAAATAATGACATCATGAATAATAATTAGATTATTTATCATAATAGCATATATAGATTGTGTGTCTGAATACTTAGGAAAATAAGGGTACTGAACATGTATTTAGAAAAGAACCAATCGCCAATCATTCACCTGGGTACAATAGACAAGCAATTCCCTGCATTTATTTTTCCTTACAAGGCACTTTCAATTCAATAGGTTAATTTTGATCAGTCACATTTAATTTCACTATAATTGCCTTGACTTTGACCTTAATGCTTTCAACACTATGTGCAAATGTCGGTTAAATTTGCGAACACTTTTTTATCTAGATGAAACTCAAAGTAACACATCTGACACTCTGTACAACTGAGGAGCACTGGAAGAAAACTGAACTTTGAAAATTAAAGCAGTCACCATATCATGGCAGATGAATGTTAATTAGTGTTAACCCTTTCCCTGTTAATATTCGTGTTAACCCTTTCCCTGTTCTACATGTATACCTATTCTAAATTTCAATACCTACTCAATATTCATGGACAAAAACGTTAAAATGAAATATGGAAGGTGGAACATTGTAGCCATTTTAGAAACTATAGAAACAGATTTTTTCAAATTCCACTAGCAAACAGAGTAGACCCTGATCAGATGGCTCCTATAGGAGCTATCTGATATGGGTCTACTGTGTTTGCAAATGCGTGAAAACACGTTTATATGAAGGAAAGGGTTAAAATGTTCAAAAGGCATACATTACACAATCATCATACTTTCTGCTCCTTACTTTAACACTTTCCATCATAGAAACTCTTTTTCATGCCTTTACAAACGGAGTAGACCCAGATCAGACAGCTCCTGTAGAAGCCATCTGATTAGAGTCTCCTCTGTTTGCTTATGAATAATAGGTCTCAGTGTACAGTTTCTGCCAATACCAAAACTTACTCTTAACACAAAATGCCATTATAAAAAATCAACTAATAAATATTCATGATGTCATTATTTCTTGCATGAATATTCAACAGAGAATTAAAGGGCTTATCTCTACTTTCCAATGTTAAAGTTAATTTGCAAAATTATCATTTTTGCTGCCCTTTTTTAATGATCCAGATTTCTACATTACATACATGTAGCAATAAAATATTCTTTGTCAAATCAAGGGCACATAACTCTGACCACATTGTTGGAATCTGGTCCAAAACCAAATTTGAACAAAATCATATGATCCATACAAGCATTCTTTAAAATTTATACAGTAAAACCGCTCTAAACAGGACAATAAATTTAGTATAAATATTGGTCTTGGAGACAGGTGGTAGCTTCATGCAGGGCAAAAGTCATGTAGAAAGCTCCTCTAGAAGCTTTCTGCATGACTTTCACCCTGCATTAAGCAGACATCTGCCTAAAAGTATCAAATTCTTCTCTACTAGAATTACTGTTTAGAGGGGTTTTACTGTATAGGATATGTTGCCATTAGTCATATTGTACAAACTGATATTAACCCTTTATTCCATAAATATTTAATTAAGAAATAATGACATCATGAATATTAATTAATAACTTAATAGATATTTTATAATGGCACTTAAACACAGGAATGTTTGACCATGGCAAGAACTGTAGAGTCGCATCTATATAATGTCATAAGAAAAACAGAGCAGAGCTCCTATAGGAGCCATCTGATCTGTGTCTACTCCATTTGCAAAGGCATGGTAAGGAGTATTTATGGAGTAAAGGATTAAACAAGTCTTGGAAAATGTTATTAAGCAAACCTCTAGCAAGCTTAGTAGGATTTTCCAAGACGAGTCTAATACCAGTTTGTACAAAATGACTACGAGCATCTTATTCTTTTTTATTACATAACTTATTTTGACTAAAAAATGCTGTTTATGACAGGTCCTACATGTATTTTTCTAGATGATGTTGTGCACAACGTTACAATGTATATGTATATTAAATATGTGGAATATAGAGAAATATGTGATGGCTATATTAACTTGAATACAACTTAACCCTTTCCCTTATGTAAGCGCATTTTGACGCATCTGCAAACAGAATAGACCCAGATCAGACGGCTCCTATAGGAGCCGTATGATCAGGGTCTGCTCTATTTGCTTATGGTGCAATATAGATCTGATTCTGATATAAATACAGCTTCTTCCTGAGCCAAAATGCCATGTGTTCATAAGCCATTATAAAAAATAAACTTATTAATATTCATGACATCATTATTTCTTGTATGAATATTCATCAGGGAAAGGGTTAAAGGGAGTTTATGTGATAAATAAGAATTTGCAATGAATAAAAGCTACAGTTAAAATTTACATTTTTTATCCTTCAACCCTTATCCTGCTAATCATGACTTGACCCACATTTGCAAACAGCTTGGATCCAGATCAGATGCCAAGTAACAAACAGCTTGGATCCAAGCTGTTTGACACCCAGTCAAAAGTTTTTCAAAAGCTTGTTCAAGTTGGAAGTACATAGGCAAAATTGTACCAGATTTGAGCAAACATTGTGTTTTACAGAAGGGTATTGTGTTAAGAATATATAACTCAGGATCAAATGAGTCATTTGATATCCAATTTTACCAAGATGTGACTGCATCCCATATCCTTCATATTGATGCCCTTTGACCACAATGGAAATAAGAGAAAAAAAATTTTTGTGTCATCCTTGATATCATATTGATGCGACTGACACCGCAGGTTCAAAACACACATATACAGTAAAACCCCGCTAGTGCGACCACCTAAAAGAGATAAAATTCTGGGTGCTAGATGCAGGTGGTAGCTTAATGCAGGACAAAAGTAATGCAGAAAGCTCCTAGAGGAGCTTTGTGCATTACTTTTGTCCTGCATTAAGCAACCACTTGCTTATAAAGACAGTTATGGTTATTCTTTAAGTGGTCGCATTAGAGGGGTTCTACTGTAACACTATTATTATTAATATTTATATTGTTATAATTTTAAAATATGTATGTGTTGTTAACTATTGCCTTGTTGCTCGATACTGAAATCAATCTACCTATCTTTCTCTGTAAAAGTCACTTTTTGAAGCCAGTGTGATAAATAGAGCATTTGCTCCATAGGAGCAAGTGATAAATATAGGAGCAAATGCTCTATTTATCACAATGGTTTCAAAATTAATTAAGACTTCTAAAAAATCTCTTTTTTTAAATAAATGCTTTCCGTAGATTTTTTCAAAGAGGTTAGGTACAAAAACATCATATGAAGTAGTGGATTAAACATTATCCAGAGCTTCAGATAAGATGCATAAATTAAAATATTTTCAAGTATAACTTCTTTTATTTCTCCACCAAACCCTTTGTTCTGACCAATTTTTAGAATTGTCTCTTCAAGACGATTCTAAAGATTGGTCAGAACAAAGGGTTTGGTTGAGAAATGACGATTTTAGTACAGTAAAACCTCTCTACAATGGCCACGTAATTGTAATACATGTAATTAGTTGGTATTTAGGGCAGGTGGTTGCTTAAAGCAAGGTGAAAGTAAAACAGAATGCTCCTATAGGAGCATTCTGTTGTCCGTTCACCTTGCTTTCAGCAGCCACCTGCCTTTAACACAAAATACCTGATGTAGTATAGCGTCCCTTATGGAGAGGTTTTACTATATATTTGAGTATATATGCACCTTTATTTGTAGCTTTGATTATCTACTGTAAATAAAGTAAAGATCAGTAGATAAACAAGTATAAACATAGTGTATATTATCAATCAAGTGCAAGGTTGACCATGTACAAGATTGAGCAGCAAAAACAAGTAAAGTACCTAGAGTGTAAAAAAGTTTAAAAATGGTATTTTTGATCAATCAAAAACACAGACGTCTGCTCCTAATGATTACAGTTAGCCCATAATCAAATTTCCCCAAGATGTTATATAGCCATTCACACGATTGCTAAGTTTGATAAAGCTTGCCTGAGAATTTGTGGGAGCTTGAGTGTAAACAAACTTAACGAGAAAAGACAGACTGAAAACTAACAGAAGACTGAGATCCAACAATCCTAAAAGTTCACCTCAAGCATTTTCATGATCAGGTGAGCTAAAAAGGCATATTACCTTCCCCAAAATTATTTCAGCCCAAATATTCAAAATTTCTGACAGATTGTAACTGCTAACAGACCGACAGACAAAAAGATATACAGACAAACAGGGCGATAATGTTTATCAGTGTATCAGCATGTCAATCTCTTATGTAGCAAATTTATAGTGGTCTGAAAGAAAGGGAAGCAATCACTTTGAAGTCTATGACAAATTGTATGAGTTATCTCCCTTGTAAAGACGTCTGTGACATGCTTAAACTTTTACCTGATAGAGATACTTTATGATGCCTTTGCAGACAGAGTAGAAACAGAGCAGACTGCTCTTGTGGGAGCTGTCTGATCAGGGTCTGCTCTGTTTGCATATGGAATTATAATATAGATCTGATTCTACACTTCTGTCATGGCCAAAAACTCGAAACAGAAAATGCAGTTTAGGGAAAACAATGTTTGTGTATATTTTGGTAGATGCCTTACTATACAAAAGGAGTGAGAGCAAGACTGTAGTAACTTCATAGAAACCATTCAACGTTTATAACCATTTTAAGTAATTACATGCAGAGGTCCAGATAAGATGCGTAAATTAAAACATTTTTAGGAATAACTTCTTTATTTCTCCGTCAAACACTATACTGTGACCACTCTTTAGAATACAGTGCTCCCTCTCTACAATGACACCCTTTGGGATACGAATATTGTATGTGTTGTTCAGAGGGAGTTGTTATAGGGAGGGAAAATCAAACATAATTAGCTTGTTTGCAGATCCCCAGATAAGGTGTATTTCGAGAACTAAAACCGTTATGCCTCAATCAAACCCTATGTTGTGACCACTCTTTAGAATCGTCGCAAAGTGACGATTCTAAAGAGTGGTCACAACATAGGGTTTGATGGAGGCATAAAGAAAATACAATGGAAAAAAGTTGTTTCTGGAGCCTTGTTGTTTCGGAAATAGTGACATGCGTTGTTGTAAGGAGGGAATCGTTATTGAGAGGGCCATTGTAGGGAGGGAGCACTGTAGTCTCAAAATATACATATGCTTTATTTGCATAAGAAAAAAACTTTACATCTATCAGATTATGCCTTTCTTCATAAATATGCCTTTCTACTCCTTTGCAAACAGAGTAGACCCAGATCAGATGGCATCTAGAGGAGCTGCCTGATCAAGGTCTGCTCTATTCACTTATGATATAATTGAAATAGGATGCTACAGTTTCTGCCATGGCCAAAACATTCATATGCCATTATAAAAATGAATCTAATTAATATTCATGATGCCATTATTTCTTACATGAATATTCATGGCGGGAAGGGAACCCTCTACTAAATGAATATTTATGTAAGAAATAATGGCATTATGATTATTAAACCCTTTCTCTGTTCTGTATTTATTCTAAATTTCAGTACCTCATGAATATTCATTAAACAAAATATTTACAAAGAAATAGGGAATGTGGAATGTTGTAGACATTTTAGAAAGCGAAGAAAGATATCTATCAAATTCTATTAGCAAACAGAGTAGACCCTGATCAGACGGCTCCTCTAGGAGCCGTCTGATCTGGGTCTACTCTGTTTGCAAATGTGTGAAAACACGTTTATGTGAGGGAAAGGGTTAACAGATTATATTTTATAATGGTATAATGGACAGATCAGGAAGTTTTAGCCACGGCAGAAACGGCAGCAATCGTATCTATATTATATCACAAGCAAACAGAGCAGACCCTGACCAGGGCTATCTCGTCTGGATTTACTGTATGCAAAGGCATGGAAAGGCATATATATTTATGGAGTAAAGGGTTAA
This sequence comes from Azorinus chamasolen, assembly GCA_963576725.1. Lineage (NCBI taxonomy): Eukaryota > Metazoa > Mollusca > Bivalvia > Cardiida > Solecurtidae > Azorinus > Azorinus chamasolen. Next base: position 98,234,806 of record OY755238.1, on the reverse strand, counting down.
CCCTTTCCCTGTTCAATATTCATGTAAGAATAATGACATCATGAATATTTATTAGCTGAAGTTTCATAATGGCATATATTATGTACATATGAGGTTTTAATATTGGTTGAAACTGTAGAGTTAGATATATTATAAGTTCATAAACAAACACAGCAGACCCTGACCAGGCAGATCCTACTGGAACTATTGGATTTGGGTCTACTCTGCAAAGGCATACAAAGGTTTTTATATGAAGAAAAGGGTTAACCCTTTCCCTCATATAAACGTGTTTTCACGCATTTGCAAACAGAGTAGACCCAGATCAGACGGCTCCTAGAGGAGCCGTCTGATCAGGGTCTGCTCTGTTTGCTAATGGAATTTGATAGATCCATTCCTTTACTTTCTAAAATGGCTACAATGCTCCATTTTCCATATTTTGTTGTAACTATTTTGTCCAGAAATAAACACAGAAAGGTTTAATAGCAGAGTTCATGTAGTAAGGATCAAATCTGCCAAAAGCATTTTGATTGACAAACAATGCAAACCCTAATCAGGACCGTCTGATCTGGATCTACACTGTTCTCAAATATCCGTTAATCACTTATCTTATAGAAAGCTCCTGTCAGGAACAGTCTGATCAAGGTTTGCTTAAGGTATAATACAGATCTGATTGTACTATTTCTTCCAAGACCATCCCCAACCCCCGTTCATATATCTCAATAAAATGTCATACAATTGATAAAAATAAAACTTCATCCAGTTAATATTCATGATGTCAGTACACAACTATTCATGAGGTAAAGGGTTAAATACAGTGCTCCCTCCCTACAACGGCCCTCTCAATAACGATTCCCTCCTTACAACAACACATGTCACTGTTTCCGAAACAACAAGGCTCCAGACACAACTTTTTTCCATCGTATTTTCTTTATGCCTCCATCAAATCCTATGTTGTGACCACTCTTTAGAATCGTCACTTTGTGACGATTCTAAAGAGTGGTCACACCATAGGGTTTGATTGAGGCATAACGGTTTTAGTTCTCGAAATGCACATTATCTGGGGATCTGCAATAAAAGCTTATTATGTTTGATTTTCCCTCCCTATAACAACTCCCTCTGAACAACACATACACTCTTCGTATCCCAAAGGGTGTCGTTGTAGAGAGGGAACACTGTAATTTCCAATATTCAAAGGAATACCAAACCATCCAGAGATCCAAGAAATGTACCAAGAAACAAAACTTAAGACAATCAATGAAAATTCCATTTTCATCGTAGAAGCAGACAGCAATTTAAGCAGATGACACATTTCACTGCTGTCTGAATGTAAGGCCCTTTCTCACCTTATGTTCCATAAATCATACAAATTGTCTTGATTTTCCAATCTCATAGTTCTCAATTATCCTTTAAGTCTTAAGGCAACAAAAGCTGACTTCAGTAAATATAAAGGTGTAAACATCTGATAATGGCATTTTGACCCTTTACTCCATGAATATTCATATCAGAAATAAGGATGACATGAATATTAATTAGGTTAATTTTTAAAATGGCAATATTGATACATGAATATTTTACCGAAGCAGAAACTGTTCAAGCCAATCTATATTATTCTATAAGCTAACAGCAGACCCTGATCAGACGGCTTCTATAGGAGCCATCTGCTCTGTTCTGCTCTGTTTGCAAAGGCATAGAAAAGCGTATTTATGGAGTAAAAGGTTATCGCCTTACAAACTGGCAGTAAATTCTTAATAACTTTAACAAACAGATGAGATGCCGAATAATTCTACATCAGGATCTAAACTGTTTGATACTCTGCTGGTATTTTGGAAGAGGTACAGATAAAGAAATAACTGTGAAAGCTATAGCAGACCACAACGTTTTGCAAATGATAATTACTTTGCTCAGAGATCGTTAGAAGATTTTATGAGCTACTTCATAAAAACCATAGCTTAACCTTTTCCCTAAATGAATATAATTTTATGTGTGAATCAATCACTTCATGAATATTCATTAAATTAATTTTTATAACAAAATTTTTGGCTTAGACAAAAACTGTGGGATCAGATTTACATAATTCCATAAGCAAAAAGAGCAGACCCTGATCAAACAGCTCCTAGTCAGGAGCTGTCTGATCTGGGTCTACTCTGTTTGCAAAGATGTGAAAAGGGGTTTGTAGGTAGGAAAAGGCTAATGGTTGTGGCATTTTGACTTCTTTTTTATGCTAAGTGATTGTCATCTGCCAAATTCTCATCTGCTGCAGTTCTCAAAGTTAATTTTGCTTCCATTTATATTCAGAAATGCAGAGTTGTCAAACAGTCTGGATCCTGATGACCACATATTTCAGCAAAAACATGTATAAAACAAGATGTGTTTGTGAAACACTATGCCCTCTCATATATTTGATCTCTGACCTTGAAGGATGACATTGACCTTGACATGTCACCATTAAAATGTGCGGCTTTATGGGATATATATGCATGCCAAATATCAAGTCTCTATCTGTACTGGCTCAAAAGTTAAGACCAATGTTAAAGTTGCATTAAAGTTACAGACAAAGAAACAGACAATTTGACCTTTGTCCCTGAAGGATGACCTTGACCTTGACATGTCACCCCTCAAAATGTGCAGCCTCATGAGATACACAAGCATGCCAAATATCAAGTCTCTATCTCTACTGGTCCAAAAGTTATGGCCAATGTTAAAGTCTGTGATTTGACCCATATATTTGACCTCTGACCTTGAAGGATGACCTTGACATGTCACCACTGAAAATGTGCGGCTTTATGAGATACATATGCATGCCAAATATCAAGTCACTATCTGTACTGGCTCAAAAGTTAAGACCAATGTTAAAGTTGCTGACAAACAAACAGACAAACAGACAGACAGGGCAAAAACAATATGCCCCCCAGATCTGATCGGGGGGGGGGGGGCATAAAATTTAAGCATATATACTGCACATTTATATCTAAGTATATGGTATACTTAGATATAAATGTGGGGTATATATGCTTAAATAATACCCTAATTACTAAGTGTATAATTATTTAGTTCAACATAGATGCATACAGAACATGGTATATATGACAAAATAGACAATATGTGGTTGAAAAATCAAAATGTGAAAATAGCATACAATGAACTGTAAATCAATACTCAGAAGTAGGGAGTTGACCCTTTACTCCATAAATATGCCATTCTATGCCTTTGCAAACTGAGTAGACCCAGATCAGGTCACTCCTGTAGGAGCCATCTGATCAGGATCTGCTACATTTGCTTATAAAATAAATATAGATTATGTTTCTACAGTTTCTGCTATGGCCAAAAATTAATGTTTTAATGAGCTGTTCTAATATCAATCTAATTAATATTCATGATATCCTTACTTCTTACATGAATATTCATGGAGTAAAGGGTTAAACAAATGGCTGTCAACAGCATGCTGTGATAATTGGGTCATAAAAATTGATACTCACTCAGCGGCACTTTGACCTTGACTGTCACATGATGTAGTAGATGGTATCGTCTTCAAGTTCGTCTCAGATGACGCGCTACTATGTCTGGATCCATGACGACGGGAGCCTACAACATCTCCTGAGCTCTGTCGGCGATTCAGTTTTGGTGAAACACTGGGTGAATTCTTTTTAACTGCTATTTGCCCAACAGAGGCAGAGCGATCCACCCTGTTCCTTGGCAGAGTCACTTTTTTGTTCTTGGATGACATTTGTCCACTTTTTACTGTATAAGTATAGTTACGCTCATCATCTAAAATGGGTAAAAGAGGAATTAATAAAATCATGTTTCCCTACTGATAAAATTTGGTCAAAGATGACGTTCAGACTAGTATTTAGCAATTTCCCTCATACTTTATGCTTTTGAATATTTTTGCAAACAGAGGAGAACCAGATCAGACAACTCTTATAGGAGCCGTCTGACCAGTTTCTGCTCTGTTTGCTTATGAAGTTATAATAGACACACTGCAGATTCTACTAATTAATACCAAAAACACTTATACCTGTACCGTTATAAAAATCCAGCTAATAGATATTCCTGAATAATCAACAGGAAATGGGTAACATAAATAAGTTGAAAAGAAATTATTATAATGCTCCTTTGTGTAAAATGTTATTTCCCTAATTCCATTTATTATAACTGTTTTAGATAAATGATTTGTTTCCTTACTGTGTCAAAAGTCAAGGACAATCAGCTCAAAGTCGTAACTTTTTTTATAGATAACATTGTAAACTATCACAGGCTGATTCTGTGCAAAATATGAGCTCTCCAGATGAAAGTATATGGCTGTTACACAGGTGCCCTTCGCATGCTATGTCTCAACAACGACAAAAGCTCCATCAGCAATACATTATTTTTTTAATCACATGTCATATGTATGTAAAACATACCAAATGGTAGTTTTCTGACCCAACCAAATAATTTTATATTTTTTATTTATTTATTTATTTATATTTTATTTATTTATTTATTATTTTTATTTATTTTTTATTTTTATTTTTATTTTATTTTTTTGGGGGGAGGGGTTGTCAGAAAACTATCTTATGGTATGTTTTAGATACTTATGACATGTGATTAAAAGACAAAGTAAAAACGTTTTCATGTTAATGAGTCAAATGTCAAGGTCAAATGTAAAGCAACTATCAAAAGTAATTTGAATATGATTTTTATAGGCAAACTGCATGCAAATATGAAGTATCTGGCTGTAACATTATGACCATGTACCTGATATGGACACATATCTAGTGCATGTATTAGTAAAACGTTATAGACCTACATAAGACAGCTCCTGTAACAACTGTTTGATTAGGATTTGCTTTGAAACTGTTGGCTGAAGAAAAGTAGTGAGACATTCATATTGTCAAACCAAGAAAAGAAAGGTCACGCGAGGGGAAGCCCAATCGTAACATTACGTTTCGATAGTTGACAATGTAATATTTATTTTATTATACTGAATCACAATTTCAGGAAAATCTGTAGAAATTTGTGGGATACAGATAATTATAGATACCAGTTTTCCCAGAGAAATTCACGAATAAACTTCGTTGCAAATCTCTATGTATGGTTCTCCTTGTCTAAATCATTCAGTTCATCAACAAAAATTGAAAAGTTCGACATTTATCGATTACACTTGAACTTGGATATCTCCAACTTCAAGGGGCCATACCAAAACGCCCGAGGTAACAGAGGTTCGAATCATCCGATTTTCAAGTTCTCAGCTTAATGCAGGTCTAACGTAATGCTGAAAGCTCAAGTAGACTCCTGAGCTTTCAGCATTACTTTCGACCTGCATTAAGTTGTTACATGTGCTTCTAGATATGCGTAGTGATACATTTTAGAACAATTCTGCATTGTCAATTTTGGAATGACGGAACTTTTACTTCAAGTTTTCCCGAAAACGAGTTATCCGTGTCCGAGATATCGAGGTTCAATTGTATTTGTTTTACCAACAAATAAATTAGTTGCACCCCTAAATTCGCATGTCCATATTGAAGTGGTTTCTGCAAAAACGACCCCTATTATTGAGCCGATATAATAAAATCTGATAAACAAAAAGCAAACATATCGCGAATCACAACCAAAACGATTCTGGAAAAATGTGAAAACTCAATTTAATACAGTTTCTAATGACCCGCAGATGTTACAATTGATTCTTTATATACACATTTTAATCATTTATACGGCTCAGATACGAACTATCGAAATATTGACAACTCTTTCAATGTACATGTTTGCGATGAAGACTTAGACGCCGATTTCTCAGAAATTGAGGTAAAAATGCAGTTTTTGCACAAAATAATTCGAAAAACCCGGGGACTGACCATTTGATTGCTGAAGTATTTAAACATTCATATGATATAATATCTCCATTTCTTGTAAAAATGTACAATAATATCTTTACAAGTGGGTTATTTCCAGAAAGCTGGAGTAATGGTATAATTGTCCCTATATTTAAGGGAGGAAATCCGGAAGCTAAAAATTACCAAGGGATAACTTTAAATAATATTATCTCTAAAATATACTCAAAACTACTGGTAACGCGGCTCACAAATTGGACTGACAAATACCAAAAGTTAATTGACAATCAATTTGGCTTTCAAAAAAATGAATCTACTATTGATTGTATCTATGTTTTACATGCACTCATATCTAAAACGCTTGCAGACAAAAAGAAATTATATGTAGCATTTTTGGATTGGGAAAAAATGTTTGATAAGATAGATAGGGTCTACTTGTGGCAAAAATTGATGAATGCAAATATAAGCACAAAATTTATTCTAGCCATTACAGCAATGTATTCAACTGTTAAGTCATTTATACGGCATAAATCGAATAAATCTAGTTTCATGAACTCAAACATCGGGGTAAAACAAAGGGATCCGGTCAGCAGTATTTTGTGTCTCTTCTTTTTAAACGATATAGTTAACAATATTAATGCACAAGTCAATGGAATACGGAACATTGATGATTTACAAATATTTATATTACTTTTTGCCGATGATGCAGTTGTATTTGCACATCACCCCGAATCGTTGCAGTCTATGCTGAACGACGTAGAAGAATACAGCAATCTATGGGGTATACGTCTGAACGTGAACAAGACCAACGTAATGCTTTTTGAAAATGGTCGACATAGTAGCTTTAACTTCTACTTATACAGCGAACGGATCGAAATTGTAAACGCTTTTAAATACTTAGGTGTTTACTTGTATAAAAATGGTAATTGGAATCGTACACAAAAGCGAGTAGCTCAACTTGGCTCGTACTCCTTACATAACCTAATCAGCTAGATTTGCCAATATCACAGAAATCTAAATTGTTTGATGCCTTGGTTGCTTCCACGTTAAATTATGCCACAGAAATTTGGGGCCACCATATCGGACCAGATGTTGAACTTATACACACAATGTTTTGTAGAAAAATGCTAGGTGTTAAGCGCTCTACGAATTTAAGTGCAATATATGGCGAACTTGGTAGAATTCCAATGCGTATACACAGAAAACTTCTTATGATAAAATACTGGGTCAAACTACTAACATCAAACAAGGAACTATTACTATTTAAAACTTACAATATGTTAAAAACTGACGCTGATAAAAATATAACATATAATAAATGCAACTGGGCTTTCCAGATCAAAATCATACTCGATGAGTGCGGTCTATCATATATTTGGCAAAATCAATTTAATATGCTTGTTGACTTTATTATTACAAAACAGAGAATTTTAGATATGTATTATCAAAGCTGGTATAGCTCTATTAATAATTCACGAAGATTAGAAACTTACTGCGCCTTATACATAATTTTGAGTTCGAAAATTATCTCGATTTCATAAAAGATAAAATATTTAGAATTGCCTTAACAAGATTTCGAATGTCGTCTCATGACTTAGCTATTGAACGGAGTCGATATACACATTTACCCAGGGATGAGAGAACTTGTAAAAACTATAACTTAAGACAAACAGAAAATGAGTATCATTTCTTACTTACATGTTCGAAATACAATGACTTAAGAAAGAAATATTTGAAACACCACTATTATACATGGCATACATTACAAAAAATTACCAATCTGTTGTTATCAAATTCCAAATCAGTCGTTCAAGGTCCATCAAGATATTTGTACTTTGCAAATTTGTGTAGAGAGTAAAACTAAGGAAATATTAAATAAATACCAATACAGTCTGGTGGAAAATTCAGGTTAATTTATATCTTAAGCTCTTTGTAAATCCATTTGAGCAGCAAATAATTCATGTCTACTGCCTATATATTGGTTTGCTATAAGCATAATTTATGTATATGTGTTTAATGCAATAAATTATTTGAGTTGAGTTGAGTTGAATATCAGTTTGTCATAGATGGTGTCTTCGTATAATAAATACCATCCTATTGTGTATTTTCAACAGGTTGTGACGGCTTCTCGGTGTTCAATGGACGCTTTGATTTGTTTGTAAGATCTACGATGCAAACTTTTAACACCAACCTCACCTAGTGATTGGCTGACATTCTCGTACCAATGTGTCTATGGTCTAGCGACCACCCCCAAAAAGTCTATTTCTTCTTGGGTTTTAAGATAAGTGGTAGTTTAATGCAGGACGAACGTTATGAAGAAAACTACTCAATGGGGCTTTCTGCATTACTTTCGTCTTGCATCCTGCTCTTATGGACATCCATGTTTATTGGGCTGCGAAAGCAGCCCAATATTTGATGGGAAAATTACCATAATTTACTGCGAGACTACACTCCGGATTTACACTCCAGAATAATGCAGCTGCAATATTTTCAATGCCCAAGAACTCTCTGATGTTTGGTGTGTTGTTAACATTATGCAGGTCATTTGCTGTCCAGCATAATGTACTCCAAATACCTTATGCACTCTGAGCAATTAATGTCTGCAAATAGTGTCGTCTGCTGCAAACAATTTTATCTTCCATATCTTTTCAAAAACAAATGTCAGAGTGAAAACAGTTTGGGCCCTGATTAGGTGCCAAGTTACTCGGCGTCTCATCTGGATCCAGACTGTTTGCAAAGATTATTCTAAATGCTAAAAAAACATAGCAATAGCAGCTGGAACAAATTCATATCTGTTTAGAGGCTTATTTCAGAACTTGCTTATTTCAGAAGTCAGTTGATCGTCTTTGGTCAGAACTTTGTATGTCCTTGCAAAATCAAAATTACTAAATAATAATTTTGGCCTCTGTTTTATCTTTTACCCTGCTTAAACATGTTTTACGCAGCCATTTTACGCTTGCGTAAAACCTCGCGTGTTTATTATGTGGTCGCTATACGTTCTGAGTGTTGTTCACCATGGTTCCTTTTTGTAATTAATCATGCCAGAGCGCTCTTCAAAGATAAACTTAAAAAGATACACAAAGACATATCTGTTGCTACAGGTGTCCGTTATTGCAACATACCGGAGTTGATTTGGTACAATGTATGTACATTTATGGAATATATTGATAGTATTGACAATATTTCCAATAAATCTGATGTTAAGGGTCATACAGTAGAACCCGTCTTAAGCAGCCATCCAATAGATGTCTAATTGTGGGTCTATAAAACAGACGCTACCTTAATGCAGGTCAAAACTAATGCAGAACGCTCTTATACATGTAGTTGTAAGAAAGAAGTGAAACTGTCTGAATTCCATAGAATGGCTACATTTGTTCCAGAGAAGTACTGAGGATTGAATGCATGATATTTGTGAGATTGATGTACGAAATTGTGGTAATTAAAAGTCAGCTCCGATTCTCAAAGGGTAGCGAGTTTGATCTCCTACAATCTGCGGTACTAAATCATTATTATATGGTGGAACTATATCATAAAATACTTTATGCATCATGTATATGTACATAAAATAAGGTTTTTGAAATTTACGCCTCGATATAAATTATCTAAAGATACCGATCTAGTGAGACCGCGGTTACTATACGTGCTGCCTCGTTTTAAAAGTGTTCTTGAAAGGGTATCAGGACAGTTTTCCTAGCAGCCAAATGCAAACAATGGAAGCATACTCTAGTATAGGTCTGACATACGATATAATATAGACTTGATTTAAAGTTTTGTATTTAATGTGAATTTCATATTTTCATAAAACCTATAGTTTTGGACGCTGATTGCAAACTATTATCAATATGACCATTTCAGTTTCCATTTGCAGTCATAGTTACTACTAGGTACTTCTACAAATGTCACAGGAGTGTTCTCAAAAACTAAAGATTTAGAACTGTGTGTCAAGAACATCACTTAAGTTTTGTTAGGGTTAAACTCAACGAGGTAGGTTTTAGCTCATGCAGTTATTAACATAAAATCATGATTGATTACCTTTTATATATCGTTTGATCATTATGCCGAGTAGAACAGAGAAGTGTCATTTATATAGTCTGGTTAAACTTAATAAGGAATTTGAATGGCATTGACGTAACTTAAAAAAATAATAATACTGGGCATTGGGATACTCCTGCAGATATATAGGCTTGGCAGATGGGACTGACACGCGAAACTGTTTGTTTAATTATTCCTATTCCCTAGTGTTTGCCATGCCAATACATTTCATATTTTCGGAACTGCCTACAAACAAGATTGGTAAATCTCAATCAATTTCCCAGCATGCTATAATTAGACAATTAATAAGATTATAATACAGCAACAACTTGAAGTTCATATTTGTTGACATATTAATTATTGATATAATTCAACGGACATGGCGGAATGTATAACCCTATACTGAACTTAGAATTAACCCTTTGCCTGTTCTGTATATATTCCAAATGTCAATACCTACTGAATGTTCATGGCCAAATCAGTTAAAATGAAATGTGTTGCCATTTTAGTGGCTACAGAGACAGTTCTATCAAATTCCTTTGGCCAACAGAGCAGACCCTGATCAGACGGTTCCTTTAGGAGCCGTCTGATCTGGGTCTACTCTGTTTGCATATGCGTGAAAAGACGTTTATATGAAGGAAAGGTTAAATCGCTGTGGCTGTAATCATGCAAAAGTACCACTGATTGTATTGACACCTGATTAATCCGTATAGCCAGTGTTAGAGCATTGTGTTTACTTTAGAATGGTTTGGACATATATTAATATGTAGTACAAAATACAGTACAGACCCTCTAAAGTAACCACCTGATGATTTAATATGGATGTCTTTACACGCAGGTGATAGCTTTATTAACCCTTTATTCCCTGGATATTCATGCCAAAACGAAGGTCATCAAGAATATATTTTTTTGTAACGACACAAAGAGCGATGGCATTTTTACCATGACAAAAACTATAGGATCATATTTATATCATTTCATTTAAAGCAAACACAACAGACCCTGATCAGATGACTCTTACAGAGGCCGTCTGATCTGGGTCTACACTGTTTGCCAATGCGTTAAAAAGCGTATTAATGGAATAAAGGCTTTATGCAAGACACACAATAGGCTTTATGCAAGACACACAATAGGCTTTATGCAAGACAAACACAATGCAGAACGACCCTATTTAAGTTTTCTGCCTAACTTTCGCCCTACATTAAACTGCTTTCTGGCTTAACCCTTTCCCTGGTGAATATTCATGTAGGAAATAATGACGTCATGAATATTAATAATATTATTTTTATAATGGCATATGAACACAGGACATTTTGGCTCAGGCAGACTCTGTAAAACCAGATCTATATTTCACAATAAGCAAATAGAGCAGACCCTGATCAGATGGCTCATATAGGAGTCGTCTGATCTGGGTCTACTGTGTTTGCAGATGCGCGAAAATGCGCTTACGTAAGGGAAAGGGTTACTCTTCGCCTTTTCATGCCTTTGCAAATAGAATAGACCAAGACCAGACGGCTCCCCTAGGAGCTGTCTCATCAGGGTCTGCTCTGTTTGTTTATGAAAGTATAATAAATCTGGTCTTATTTGTTTTTGTCAAAGCAAACAAATACATTACATGTATAATAATTAAGTTAATGAATATTCATGAAATAACCATTAATGTACAATAGGGGAATGGTTAATACCCAGAATTAGACCAGTTTTATGTTCAATAGGGGAATGGTTAATGCCCAGAATTAGACCAGTTTTCGTGGTCGTTTGATGGGGTGGGGGGTGGGGGTTACTATAATTTCAGTTTAGTTTATACCCGGACCTACTCGAAGTTATCACTTGATTGCCAATTACTTGACACAGTTCGATATTCAGCAGATGAACAAGAGTGAACAACAATTATAATGTATGGTACAGTTAAGAAAGAGATAATCCATTAATCCCAGTTAATCCCAGTATTTCACATGCAAGTGAAACAGAAGCTCAAAAGATTAGTACAGTCTTGTCCTGATCATAAACACTAGCAGGTTGAGCAATTTTTTCTCTCAATATTTCATGCTACGGGTCATTCAAACCTTATTCTGCTGAAGTTTGCACAAACTCGAGTCTGTTCCGTGTTTCACTTTTATCCGACCTACTCGTGTGTTTGAAAACAAAACTGTTTATCGAGTGTCAAATGGCCTTTGTCATGGGGAGACTACGAGTTACTCGGTGTCTGGCCTGGATCCAAACTGTTTATTAATGCACGTCGTGCAACACTTAGCCCCTTCCTTCATATATCGAGGGCTTGGTGCAAAACTATTGTAACTTCTTCACTTTGTGAAGGAGTTACAATAGTTTTGCACCAAGCCCTGATATACACCCTTTTCATGCCGTTTCAAACAGAATAGACCCATACCAGACAGCTCCTGCAGGAGCCTTCTGATCAGAGTCTGCTCTGTTTGCTTGTGACATGATATACATTTGTAGATATAATTCTACATTCTTTGGCAAAGCAAACATTTCCTTGAAAGTTTTACATTTTAGAAACTTCAGGTAGAAATAATCACGATGTCATTATTTCTTACATGGATATTGAACAGGTAAAGGGTTTGAACAGGACAACAAAAAGTAATGCAGAAAACTCCTATAGGAGCTTTATGTGTTACTTTTGCCCTGTATTAAGCAAGCACCTGCTTTTTTAAAAGTCCTGTATCCAATCAATATAAAGTCGCGTAAGACAGGTTATACTGTGTTTATTACATTTGGAAAGGGTTAAGACTTACCCTTATTTCTATACCAACAAAATATTTGTATTCCAAGTTTGTCTTCACAATTAATCACGATAATCTATCAAACTAAAAACACCAGCACCAATCATTCCAGATATAATCCTCATATCGCGCTAAAGAACCTTTTCCACACATCGTGGCTTTCGTCTGCTACCTAATTCGTCTTCTATACAATCTTTCGTTTCTTTTTAACAGTTACAAAACACGATTACGTATTCCAGTAGTTGTGGTTGTCTGAAGTCTGAAGTCTTATTTAGGCATCCAAACTGCAAAAAATAAGGTTATCACAATTTCCCCTCAGTTTAACATATGTACCAAAAAACTGTCAGGGCTCTGTCCTCGTACTGTTTCATTGCCTAATCTCTGCTGGTTAGCAGCGAAACCAAGATTACCTATGCAAACAGTTTGGATCCAGATGAGACGCCGAATAATGCGGCGTCTCATCAGGATCCAAACTCTTTGACACTCTGGCCATATATTTGCAAAGAAATGAAAGAAATTCTGTTCTAAGAATTGAAGCAGACGACAATTGTTGCAGACAGAATATTACTTAGCGCGCAAAGAGTTAATCAAGTAGGCATTAATCTTTTGCAAGTTGAATACTCAAAATGGAATGACCGATATATACGTGTTTAATGGTAGAGTCTATTCAGTATGAAATGTTTATATTTGCTGCTGTAGGATTTCGAATGACAAATAGTGCAGATCCTGGTCACAGGGCTCCTCTGATCAGGGTCTACACTGTTTGCAAATGCCAGAAGACTCGTTTCCCACATTTAAAGGAAATACAGGTAAATCTTCTATCCGACTTTTAACCCTTTACTCCATAAAAACGAATTTCTAGGCCTTTACAGAGTAGACTCTGATCAAGCTGCTCCAATAGGAGCCGTCTGATCAGGGTCTGCTCTGATTGCTAATGGAATTTGAAATATCTTTTTCGTTACCTTCCAAAATGGCTACAATTTAACCATTCATATTTCATTATAACTGTTTTGTCCATGAATATTCAGTAGGTAGTGAAGTTTGAAATAAATGCAGAACAGGGAAAGGGTTAATATAGGTTAGCTGACACCAGTAAGGTCCAGAAAAAGTTAACCCTTTCGCTGCCAAACTCTGTCGTCTGCTAACTTTGTAGTCTGCTACAAATTTCATTTTTTTTATTTTCCTCATTTTTGTTTCAGAAACATAGTAACAGTAACAAACAGTTTGGATCCTGATGAGACGCCGAGTTACTCGGCGTCTCATCTGGATCCAAACTGTTTGCATAGGTAATCACAGATCCGGCATTGGCAGCGAAAAAAAGTTAAATGCGTTAACCCTTTCGGCGCCAAAGTTCTAGTCATCTGTATCCAAATTCTGTACAAATGAAGATGAATAAATGAAACTATTTAATCAAGGAAATAAACCGCAGACGTGGAACTAGAGGTTGAGGCAGACAGAAATGTCCCTAATCAGACCCCGCCTTTTGTTCTGTGAGTGTGCTGTTTGTTGTGGTGCATTTTGGCGACAGTTAAATCACCCAGAACTTTCGCAGAAATCATTGATTTAGACGAAATAACGTAGCCCTTAACTTAATGTATATTCATGTAAGAAATAATTACTTTAGGACTATTTAATAAATGAGTTTTTATAATGGCAGGGTATCATTCGTATTATTCAACTAGACTGTCGCAGGACAGCAAAGCTCGCCTATTGTAGACCTTGTCTACAAAGATGAAGTCCAAAATATTTTTCTATTTTAAATGACCTACATCAATGTTAAACCTACTGACAAACTCTATTCCAAATACCAGCTACCTATGGCAAGTATTTCATGTTGTATTAGTGCATCTTAACATTTACCCCAAAACTTTAACCTTGAGATTTCAGCCCAAAAAGCTAAGTTCAAAACAGGTGAAATTTTGACTAAAATTCAGTTTTATTTTAAATTTCAACTACGCTACATCAATGTTCAACACACCGGGAACCTCCATTTCAAGTATCAGCTTCCTAGGGCAAATATTTCATGTAGTATTAGGGCATTTCAACACTTACCCCAAAACTTTAACCTTCCTATTTCAGCCCAAAAAGCTAGGTCCAAAACAGGTGAAATTTTGACTAAAATTCAGTTTTATTTTAAATTTCAACTACAATAAATCAATGTTCAACACACCTGGAACCTCCATTTCAAGTATCAGCTTCCTAGGGCAAATATTTCATGTAGTATTAGTGCATTTCAACACTTACCCCAAAACTTTAACCTGGAGATTTCAGCCCAAAAAAGCTAAGTCCAAAACAGGTGAAATTTGACTAAAATTCAGTTTTATTTTAAATTTTAACTACACTACATCAATGTTCAACACACCGGGAATCTCCAATTCAAGTATCAGCTTCCTAAGGCAAATATTTCATGTAGTATTAGTGCATTTCAACACTTACTCCAAAACTTTAACCAAAAGCAAAAGCCAACGCCGACGCCGGGGTGATTCCATAAGCCCCCCCTATTCTTCGAACAGGCGAGCTAAAAAGCATACACAGCAGACCCATGCGTAACAGGAGCTGTCTGATCTAGGTCTTCCCTGTTTGCTAAATACGTTATTATCAAGTACATGATAACAGGCACAGTTAGCACGTGTACACCGTATAGCACGTTATCGCTGAATTGGTGGTCAGATTTCAAAAGATGAGACGCCAAATTTGAGATGATCTATGCATACATTCTGGATAGAAATGAGATTCGGCGTCTCATCAGGATCCAAACGATTTAAACAGTTTTCGAGGAAACAATAGAAGTAATACTGTAACAGACAATTATCGCAGACGACAATTAACCCTTTCCCTCTTACACTTTTTCCCTCCTTTGCACGCAGACCTGACCCTAATCAGACGGCTTCTCATAGGAGCCATCTGATCAGGGTCCATGCTTATAAAGCTTTTTAGTTGAGTCTGAGTTTGTTCTCAAGCTGATTGGTCAGATTTGAGCCAAAGGCTCAAATCTGTCCAATCAAAAACTTGTGCATATGCCTTTCTAAAATTTAAGCTAATCATTATTCATGATGTTATTATTTCTTACATGAATATTGAACAGGGAAAGGGATAATTGGCGTGAACAAAGTTCTAAAGTGTTTCAATACCTGACTTAGTTTATCTCACATGTCCATATACATGTGCGTGTAGGTGGTGTCATAACAAACCCATCTGCAAAACTACAAAGCACAAGTCAATACCCGAATGATAAACTTTGACCTGACATTGGGAAATGATACAATATTATGATTGATGTCGGTAAAATCCCTCAGCTTTTTAGCTCTCCTGGGCACAGCGGGTAATTTACTTGTGCACATATACTTGTGACTTCACTTAATCCTTCGCTTGCTGAATTTTAAAATACATTTCTCCTTCTTTACCCATGTCCTGTTGTATAATTACATATATCTTCACAGTGTACAAGTATTTCGCTGTGTAATCACTGCTATGGAGTGCACTGGTTGCACAATCAACTTGTAAATAGTGCAGACCCTGATGAGACAGCTCCTGCAGGAGCTGTCTCATCTGGGTCTTCACTATTTACAGGTAGGTATATTGACGTGAATAGCAAGCGAAGGGTTAATACTTTCAGTGCGGGTACGAGTCACTAATGGTATATGCAAACAGTGTAGACCCAGATGAGACGGTTCCTAGAGGAGCCCTTTTGTCAGGGTCTGCACTGTTTGTCATTTTACACTTTTCTTGAATAGTTAACACGTTTCATGCTGAAAACAAACATGCATGTTCAACCTTTGATTTGTTGAACTATTCACTGACATTCAGATCAAGCTTTGAGAAACTATTGATTATTGAATGTCAAAATGGGTCCAAGGTTATAAAACTTCCGAGTCTGAGATCATTCACAAGAATCTTATTGGTCAGATTCTGAGCTTGCTCCAATCAGATGCTTGAAATTGATATCAGACTCAACAAAACGTTTAACAACCACGGTGCCAGGTTGGACACCGACGATACGCCGAGTTCGCCGGCGTCTGATCTGGATCCAACTTCTGTAAACACGCACTTTGCACGAGAATGGTTATAGTATACTGCATAGTTATGGGGAAATGTGGCTCTTTTCAAGTTACCTATGTGCATTGGTCTCTCAACCATAGTACGTTCAGTTGATTTAACATACACTTAACTTAATACAGTTACTGCCGTGATAAAAATCCCTTTTATGTGGAGGGCCTAAAAATTCTACCTGTTCGTATGACTGCACGTACGTCCGTACACAATAAACTCCTCATACGGTAATGGAGAGAGAGGGGGGGGGGGGGGGGGGGGTATTTCAAACCAAACGATGAATGTAAAGAATGGAATTTTTGCTCAGACCATTTTTACCAGAGTTAGCCGACTTTTCTTCACAATACAATATATAGTGAAAAGTGCATGGATTTACAAACATTATCACCCGAGGCAACCCGTGTCATATTGGCACAAGTTTCTAGTACATAATACCATTATAACAAGAGCTAAGTGCGCCGACAAAGCTCGTCTGATTTGGTGCACGTCCAGCTAAATCAAAACAATTTTTAAAAAAAATTAAACAAGAGGGCCATGATGCCCTGAAGCACTCACCTGAGATAACCCCCATCTTTCTAGTGAATACATGGACCGTGTAACACCAAGTATTTCTTTATTACGTAAACTCTATGCAGATGTTATAAAAGGGTTTTCTGGCGAGCTTAACACTGTACTTGATTATGTAATAGTTATTGTGTTTGCAACCAGGGAGGACCCAGATCAGACTTTTTAAGAGATGTCTGATTAGGGTCTGCAGTTTACTTATAGGTAACAAATCTGAATTACAAGTTGCCATGACAACAAATTTCTTATTCTATGTTTGAATTTGTTCATAATGATCACATTCTTTCATGAATATTCATCAAGTAATGGGTTAACTAGAACTATCACTAAAGGTGATGAATACCCCCACACGGCAGCCTTGATTGCAAATCCAAGTTTTGAACATGTAACAGGACCAAATAACAAAAATACCCAAAGTTCAAATAGAGAAAATTCTGTAATGGCTAACACTAAACACAGGAAAATTGTGTCTTGCACATGTACTATTCGTGTTTAGTATGTATGGCAAGTATCAATTTAATAAGTTTCAAAATGAAGGAGGAGTTTGTGACACCAACTCCCCATGTTTCATGCAAAAATGACAAAAAATATTCAAAGTTCAGGGGGGGATAATTCTACAATGGCTAACCGTAAACACATGAAAATTGTGTCTTGCGCATCTGCTATTTGTGACTATTACGTATCCCAAATATAAATTCAGTAACTTTAAAACTGTGACACCAACTCCCCATATTACAAGCCAAAACAAGTATCAAGTGAGTCAGGTTGAAAGTGAAGGAGGAGTTCAAAGTACAAGATTTTGCCTGCCAATTTCAAAACCAATCTCAAGGACAAAGGTCAAGGTCAAGGTCACAGAGACCTGAAATTTGTGTCTTGCACATATACTACTCCTGAGTAACATTTATGCCAAGTATCAAGTGAATCAGGTTGAAATTGAAGGAGGAGTTCAAAGTACAAGATTTTGCCTGCCAATTTCAAGGCCAAAGGTCAAGGTCAAGGTCACAGAGACCTGAAATTTGTGTCTTGCACATCTACTACTCCTGAGTAACATTTATGCCAAGTATCAAGTAAATCAGGTTGAAAGTGAAGGAGGAGTTCGCCGTACAAGATTTTGCCTGCCAATTTTAAGACCAATTTCAAGGACAAAGGTCAAGGTCAAGGTCACAGAGACCTGAAATTTGTGTCTTGCACATATACTACTCCTGAGTAACATTTATGCCAAGTATCAAGTGAATCAGGCTGAAATTGAAGGAGGAGTTCAAAGTACAAGCTTTTGCCTGCCAATTTCAAGGCCAAAGGTCAAGGTCACAGAGACCTGAAATTTGTGTCTTGCACATCTACTACTCCTGAGTAACATTTATGCCAAGTATCAAGTGAATCAGGTTAAAAGTGAAGGAGGAGTTCGCCGTACAAGATTTTGCCTGCCAATTTTAAGACCAATTTCAAGGCCAAAGGTCAAGGTCACAGAGATTTGAAATTTGTGTCTTGCACATCTACTACTCCTGAGTAACATTTATGCCAAGTATCAAGTGAATCAGGTTGAAAGTGAAGGAGGAGTTCGCCGTACAAGATTTTGCCTGCCAATTTCAAGACCAATTTCAAGGCCAAAGGTCAAGGTCAAGGTCACAGAGACCTGAAATTTGTGTCTTGCACATCTACTACTCCTGAGTAACATTTATGCCAAGTATCAAGTGAATCAGGTTGAAATTGAAGGAGGAGTTCAAAGTACAAGATCTTGCCTGCCAATTTCAAGACCAATTTCAAGGCCAAAGGTCAAGGTCAATGTCACAGAGACCTGAAATTTGTGTCTTGCACATCTACTACTCCTGAGTAACATTTATGCCAAGTATCAAGTGAATCAGGTTGAAAGTGAAGGAGGAGTTCAAAGTACAAGATTTTGCCTGCCAATTTCAAGACCAATTTCAAGGCCAAAGGTCAAAGGTCAAGGTCACAGAGACCTGAAATTTGTGTCTTACACATCTACTACTCCTGAGTAACATTTATGCCAAGTATCAAGTGAATCAGGTTGAATGTGAAGGAGGAGTTCAAAGTACAAGCTTTTGCCTGCCAATTTCAAGACCAATTTCAAGGCCAAAGGTCAAGGTCAAGGTCACAGAGACCTGAAATTTGTGTTTTGCACATCTACTACACCTGAGTAACATTTATGCCAAGTATCAAATGAATCGGGTTGAAACTGAAGGAGGAGTTCGCCGTACAAGATTTTGCAGACAGACCGACCGACCGACCGACAGGCTGATTCCAGTATACCCCCCTCAAACTCTGTTTGTGGGGGTATAATAACAGTTTCTTGGATGAGTTATCCTCAGTTGTTTATTACAATCACAAATAAGAAAAGAAAATATATTATTTGTAATTTTATTACAATACAAAACACATACAATACAACACATAGGTCATTGAGAACATTTACAGTAACATATGACTGGAGTATGCCATGGAACAAAAGGGCAAGGATGACTGTACACCACCTCACCTTTGTCCCATTTTAACCATTTCCCTGTTCAATGTTTATTCCAAATTTCAATATCTACTGAATATTCATCGATGAAATAGTTATAATTAAATATGGAAGGTGGAACATTGTAGCCATTTAGAAAGTAAAGAAACAGAACTATTGAATTCCACCAGCAAACAAAGCAGACCCTGATCAGACGGCTCCTATAGTAGCTGTCTATTTGGGTCTACTCTGTTTGCAAATGCAAATGCATGAAAACACGTTTATATGAGAGAATGGGTTAACCATTTACCTCAAAGATATGCTTTTGTAAACAGAGCAGACCCAGAACCAATTGCTCCTATTATCCTACAGGGGCCATCTGTCCTGGGTCTGCTGTTTGCTTATGAAATTATACAGATCCGATTCTACAGTTTCTGCCATTACCAGAATTCTGTGTTCCTTTTTAATTATAAAATATAGTTGAACATTGATATCTCAAACTTCAAGGGACCATACAAATCAGTTCGAGATATCAGAAGTTCGAGTCATTTGATTTATAATCTGACCAATACTGGTATCTCAATTTCATAGCTTAATGCAGGCCTAAAGTAATGCTGAAAGCTTCTGTAGAAGCTTCAGCATTACTTTAGACTTGCATTAAGCTGTCACATGTGTTTCTAGATTTGCGAAGTGATACATTCTAAAACAATTCTCTATTATACATTTTGGAAGGACTTAACTTTTAGTCTGAGTTATCCCAAAATTCGAGTTATCCGAATTCGAGGAGTCGAAGTTCAACTGTATTAGGTATATTTAAATGATATCAGTATTTCATACAGTGATATTCATCAGGGTTAATCACAAGGTCAAGGTTTCTCGACACACAGCTGATGTAGATTCTGTAGGTGTATACATCCAACCAATAACAATTATTTAACAATAATAACGAAAAATTAGAAATGATAACATGATTATGCCTTCCAGATCATAGATTGCCTGTTGAGATATGATCCAACTTCAAGTAAAATCCTTCAAACCGTCTGGGAAATATAGAGTAGAATCAACATTAAGGGTTTAACCCTTTGCTTCATAAATATTCATGGAAGAAATAATGACATCATAAATATTGATTAGATTATGTTTTATAATGGCACATACCAGGACATTTTAGCAATGGTAGAAAATGTAGAATCCTATCTATATTACATGTACTTCATAAGCAAACAGAGCAGATCAACATTGCCCTGCCCGTGGGTTATCATAACAACGAATCTCATGTGCTATTATAACAATTAATCTAACTGATATTCATGCAGTGTCATCATTTCTTACATGAATATTCATGAAGTAAAGGGCTTACTTGTTTCCCTACATTCAACATATTAACCCATTCCCTCATATTGACGCATTTAGATGCCTCAGTAACATTTTGAAACAATTGAGTAGTGCTGAAATCATTGTGATAAATAGAGCAAATGCTCTATTTATCACAATGATTTCAGCACTACTCAATTTTAAAATTAACCTTTTTACTAGTAAATGCTCCTTTTTGGTAGATTTATTCAAAGAGGCAAGGTCTAAAAATAGTATATGAGGTAATGAGTTAAGGAATATAAAATCATAGTAAATGACAACACCAATACAGATAACTGTGTCATGATCATGAAAATCAGAAAAAAAGAGACTTGGCAATACCCTAAAATAAATTATGTGACCTTGACAGAGATAGGAAACCATTATTCTACTTTCAATATCAGTGACCTTGATTTCAACAACATACACCCTCATTATGCAATTTAAAACTTTGACTTCAATGCAATCTATCTGTATACCAACATTGAACAAGATACAGTAAAATCTTTTCAAAGCGAGTCAAATTCTGGGTTTTAAAGGCAGGTCTTAGCTTAATGCAGGATGAAAGGAATGGTGATTTTTTTTGCATTACTTTTGTTTTCCATGAACCCTTTCCCTCATACATACACCTTTTCATGCTTTTCAGAGTAGACCCAGATCAGACAACTCTTGTAGGGGGGGGTCTGATCAGGATCTACTCTACCTACCAAATTATAACCGATGTGAATACAGTTTCTAGTTTCTACCAATACCAAAACACCCAGTGTAGATATGCCATTATAAAAAATCAGCCAATCAATTTTAAAGATGTCATTGTTTCCTACATGATTATTCAACAGGGAAAGGGTTAGAATTTCTTAAGTAACCACCTGCTTTTAACCCTTTACTCCATAAATACGCCTTTCTACTCCTTTGCAAACAGAGTAGATCCAGATCAGATGGCTCCTATTGGAGCTGTCTGATCAGGGTCAGCTCTGTTTGCTTATGATATCTGCAATAATACAGATCTCATTCTTCAGTTTTTGCTTAGGAAAAACTGCATGTGTTAACATGTCATTTAAAAAATTAATCTTGTTAATATTCCAGATGTCATTTTTTTCATACATAAATATTCATGGAGTAAAGGGTTAATATCTCTTGAAAAAGGCAATTAGGATGTAAAAACAGGTTGGACCCTGTTGAGATGCCAAGTTACTCTGTCTTAAAACTAAATAAAAACTGTTTGCATGGTAATAACAAGTTGCATAACTAGAGAAAACAAGGCACATTATGGCACCACACTGAAAAAGTGGCATCTAAAGATTGATACTGCTAGACAGTAACTCTTGGCATGCTCAGTATTTGTCATCTGCAAACAATGTCGTCTGCTGCAATCACCAATGTTTCTTAATCCTTTACCTGATAAACATTCATGTAAGAATTAATGACATCAAAAATATTAATTTGCTGATTTTTTATAAAAGGAAAAGGAACACAGGTTTTTTAGGCCATGGCTGGAACTACAATAAGCTGTATTTAATTTCATAAGCAAACAGAGATAAACTGATCAGGTAACTTGTACATCAGGTGTCTGATCTGGGTCTACTCTGTTTGCAACACAGGGGGCCATTTCGGGGATCTAGATGGTCTAAAAAGTCAAAAAAATTGATTGGCCCAATCATTTTTTTTTTACTTTTTAGACCCACGAAATCGCCCCTGTGGTTTGCAATGTGTCAAACAACATCTCTATCAGGTAAAGAGTTAAATTTCTCTTCAAACTACATCAGGCTGTCAAACAGGCTGAATCCTGATGAGATGCTGAGTTACCTGTTATCTCACTTGGATCAAACACAACACTATCATGTTCACAGCAAAGATCCTGATCAAACACTGCACTTTAAAAGCAGCTGTCGATATAACACCGATAGTCTCAGGTTTGAGAACTGTAGCATTGTCGCCTGTCTCTTATTTACAACACCAAAAATTACAAACAAAATATCTCTGTATACAATACCTTATGGTCAATTATGACAAACACTCATTTGTAGTTTTCAACCCTTTACCTCATGATCTCCATTACCTCTGTAAAGGGTGTTAACCCTTCGCTTGCTATTCGCGTCAATATACCTACCTGTAAATAGTGAAGACCCAGATGAGACAGCTCCTGCAGGAGCTGTCTCATCAGGGTCTGTACTATTTACAAGTTGATTGTGCAACCAGTGCACTCCACAGCAGTGATTGCACAGCGCAATACTTGTACACAGTGAAGATATATGTAATTATACAACAGGGCATGGGTAAAGAAGGAGAAATGTATTTTAAAATTCAGCAAGAGAAGGGTTAAAAGGTGTACAGTTGAACTTTGACATCTCAAACTTCAAGGGACCAAACTAATTACTTTGATATAACAGAAGCTCAAGTCATATGATTTCAAATCTGGACAATTTCTGAAATTCACACTTTAATGAAGGTCTAAAGTTTTTGACCTGCATTAAGCTGTCACAAGTGTTTCTAGATATGCGTAGTGATACATTTAAGAACAAATCTGTATTTTAATTTTGGAAGGACCAAACTTTTACTTCGAGTTATCCCAAAGTTTGAGTTATCCAAAATATCATGTATCCACTGTATCTATCAAAAGTAAAGTGTTAACTCTTTAACCCATTCCCTCATAGGCTATTTTTAGATACAACCTCTTTCAATAAATCTACCGAAAAGGAGCATTAACTAGAGAAAAAGAAAATTTTATAATTTTGTAGTTTGAAACCATTGTGATAAATAGAGCATTTGCTCCTATAGGAGCAAATGCTCTATTTATCACAATGGTTTCACGAAGTGACTTTTACACAGTCGTCAAAAGTCGTCAATATAAGGGAATGGGTTAATTCTTTGTAATTGTCTCCTGCAAAACTCGTCATCTGCTCTATTTAACAGTTTGCATCCTGATGAGGTGTCTTATGTCAAAACAAGTTGGGAAGGTGATCAGCAACTAAAATGTTGAGCTCAGCCTAAAAATGAAGGTAGGGAAGGTGATCAGCATGAACCAAAATGTTGAGCTCAGTCTAAAAATGAAGGTAGGGAAGGTGATCAGCAACTAAAATGTTGAGCTCAGTCTAAAAATGAAGGTAGGGAAGGTGATCAGCATGAACTAAAATGTTGAGCTCAGTCTAAAAATGAAGGTAGGGACGGTGATCAGCATGAACTAAAATGTTGAGCTCAGTCTAAAAATGAAGGTAGGGAAGGTGATCAGCATGAACTAAAATGTTGAGCTCAGTCTATTATTTTGAAGGTAGGGAAGGTGATCAGCATGAACCAAAATGTTGAGCTCAGTCTATTATTTTGAAGGTAGGGAAGGTGATCAGCGACTAAAATGTTGAGCTCAGTCTAAAAATGAAGGTAGGGAAGGTGATCAGCATGAACTAAAATGTTGAGCTCAGTCTATCATTTTGAAGGTAATGTACTGTATTCTCCCTATTAAAGTACCCTACTATAATAACCCCCCTTTTGCATTTTAGAAGAAAAACTCGAAAACTGACTCATTCAGAGAGGGCCCTGTAATCAAGGGCAGATAACAATTTTTGCAGTCAAAAACTACTTAGCATTTGCACAGATGTAAGTCAACGTGTTTGATTGCAAACCGGATGACAATATGTAAAAGGATCTACAGCTGTGATGGGCACTTCATTCCAGTATAATCTGACCCTCCTTGCCACTGGACAGTTTCTGCTTCATTCCGTTTTTCAGATCAAACTCTCTCCGTAAATATGCAAACAGCAAATCTGTTATAAGGAAAATCTGAAACAGATCAACAGTAACTATTTACCTGATGAATAGCAGACTGCATTCATTATGAATTTTAACTCTTTGTAAGCTAGCGGCAAAACTGTGATTACCTATGGAAACAGTTTGGATCTAGATGAGACCCCGCATAATGCGGCGTCTCATCAGGATCCAAACTGTTTGTCATCCTGACCATAGTTTTGCAAAAAAAAATGAGAGAAAGTTTATTTTAAGAATTGAAGCAGACGACAATTGTTGCAGATGAAAAGTTACTTAGCGTGCAAAGATTTAATCAACTAATATTCTTGAACTGTTATATTAACCCTTTCTCTGTTCTATGCTTATTCCAAATTTAAGTACCTACTGAATATTCATTAACAAAATAGCAATAAAGAAATATGGAAGGTGGAACATTTTGATCTAGGTCTACTCTGTTTGCAAAGGTATATTTATCAATCCAGCATACATAACACTGGCCTTATTCATTTAACCCTTTCTGCTGAAAAAATCTGATCAGCGTATGCTCTGTTTACTTATGGGATTCTATAGTTTCTAACATGGCCAAAGAATTGTGTGTTTATATGCCATTATAAAACTAGAACTATCACTAAAGGTGATTAATACCCCCACAAGCACATTTGACACAGAGATGGGGTCAGTGCAGGACAACTTCAGTCTGTAGTACTACCCATCAACTAAGATATTATTATACCTATCTCGGGGTCTAAACTGTAACTTAATATAAGGGGAGATAATTCAATAATGATGTGAAGAAGTAAAACCAACAAGAGCACCGCAAGCGGGTGCGAACGCTCGTCTGTTATCATTTTGGTATGTGTGGATAGGCCTTCTCAAGATGAACATGTATACCAAAAATGAGGGTTAAGATTTTGGATGACGACGACAACGACGACGCGGACGCCGGAGTTATGACAATAGCTCGTGATTTCTTCGAAACAGACGAGCTAAAAATCACAGGAAAACAATTTCAGATGGTATTTAACAATACAGCAAAATTTAAAAAATAAGTTCCATTGAAGTGTGTGTGTATGTGTTTCATTTGTTTCTTTTGTTAACTTACGAAAAGGGAGATAATAAGTGAAAAGAAGAGACAAATCAAAACCCTTATTGCAGATGCACAACTACAGATGGTGTTTGTTAAATTATGAAAAGGGAGATAATTCATTCATGCACGAAGTGACAAATCAAATCCTTTATAGGAGTTGCACAACTTTAGATTATCTTCAACAATAGTACAAAATTTTAAAAAAAAATCTGTTGAGGTATGACAGAGGAAAGCTACGGACAATTTCATTTATAAAAATTAAAAAAGGGAGATAATTCATGAATGAAGAATCAAATCAAAACTGCAATTGCAGGTGCACAATTTCAGATGGTGTTCAACAATACTACTTAATTTAAAAAAAATCTGTTGAGGCATGGCAGAATAAGCTGTGAACTAAATTTCATATATTAAAATAACGTAAAGGGAGATAATTCGATAACGAATCATAACTGCAATCACAGGTGCACATCTTCAGATGGTGACCAACAACACTGCATAATTTAAAAATGTTCCGTTGAAGGATGGCAAAGTAAAGCTCCGGACAAATTCCCTCTATTAAAATTACGAAAAAAGGGAGATAAATCAGTAACGAAATGACGAATCAAAACTGCAATCGCAGGTGCACAACTTCAGATGGTGATCAACAATACTGCATAATTTCCAGTATACCCCCCCTACACTTTGTTGTTGGGGGGTATAACTAGAAAATTGTGTCTGTAAGACACAGTGATGCCCCCATGGTGGTGCTTGCCTAGCTGCACGTCATTTGACCTTGACCTTGGGCTTGCGGGCAGCATGGGCTGGGTGCACAATGAAAATATGGATGGTGGTTTATGTGTATATGCAATTCCATGCCAATAGCTATAGTGGTTAGTGAGATATAAAACTGTGACAACCAACTGCATGTACCAACTGTACGTAAAAGCGTGACGAACGGACAGACAGACATACAGAAGAACAGGTCCAAAACATAATGCCCCCTGACTATCGTCAACGGGGGCATAAAAATTATCTAATATTCTTGAAGTCATTATTACTGATATTGCGAAGTAATATTCTTCACCATAATTTTATGTACTTTCTGAATTAATTTAAATGTATTTACCTGTGCAGTTGAGAATGTTAAGGCTATGGCAAAGTAGAAGTTGGCATTGGCGCTGCCAGCATATATCCACAGGTGCCAGAGGATTGGTGACAGAACAGTACAAACCAAGAACATGTTGGTCACAATAAACATGTTACGCATATCTGCAATAAAACAGCAACTACCATAATAAAAGCCTAACTATTCAGTCAGATAAACTTAGGACAACAGTTTGGGTCTATACGAAACTGCTCCCGAAGGAGCATTTAAAACAGGAATTTGCTACGCCATTTATTTCATTCTTTAGTTAGTAATTGACATACTCGAATTTACAAACCGTGATTTAGAAAAAAATCATGAGTACCTTTATTAAATGAAATATTAGACTGTAAAATTTTCTAAGGAAGTTTTTGCTCTGAAAAATCGAGAATCAGACCTATATGATGTTAGAGCAAACAGAGCAGACCCTGATCAGATGGCTAATACAGGAGTCATGTGATCTGGGTCTACTTTGTAAGCAAAGGCATGGAAAGGTATTTATAAAAGGGAAATGGTTATACAGTAAAACCTCTCTATAACGACCACTAAATTACACCAAGTATTTTGTGTTAAAGGCTGGTGGCTGCTAAAGCAAGGTGAAAATAAAACAGAACGCTCCTATAGGAGCGTTCTGTTATATTGTCACCTTGCTTTAAGCAGCCACCTGCTCTAAATAACTATTTAACACAATTTAGTGGTTGTTATAGAGAGGTTTTACTGTACTCATATTAAAGGTCTAAATACTGGCCATGTAAAATCCTCTTGAACACTTTCCCAGATAGAAGCATGCTTTGTCTCCTTTGCAAATAGAGTAGACCCACATCAGATGGCTCCTCTAGGAGTAGTCTGATATGGATCTGCTCTGTTTCTTAAAAAGAAATATAGATCTGATTCTGTAGTTTCTGTCATAGCCAAATTAACCCTTTCCCTGTTCTATGTTTATTTCTAATTTCAATACCTAATGGATATTCATTAACAAAATAGTTATAAAGAAATATGGAAGGTGGAATATTGTAGACATTTTAGAAAGTAAAGGAACATATCTATCAAATTATTTTACCAAACAGAGTAGACCCTGATCAGACGGCTCCTCTAGGAGCCGTCTGATCTGGATCTACTCTGTTTGCAAATGCGTGAAAACACGTTTATATGAGGGAAAGGGTTAATCCTGTGTTCATTTGCCATTGAAGAAATCAGCCAAAAGATATTAACCCTTCGCTTGCTATTCACGTCAATATACCTACATGTAAATAGTGAAGACCCAGATGAGACAGCTCCTGCAGGAGCTGTCTCATCAGGGTCTGCACTATTTACAAGTTGATTGTGCAACCAATGCACTCCACAGCAGTGATTGCACAGCGAAATACTTGTACACAGTGAAGATATATGTAATTATACAACAGGGCATGGGTAAAGAAGGAGAAATGTATTTTAGAATTCAGCAAGAGAAGGGTTAACAATGTCAATATTTCTTACATGAATATTCATCAGATTTATTAAAGTTTTACAAGGGGCTCACAATTTGCCCTTTCTATAATATTAACCCTTTCCCTGATCATAAGTTATGACATCATGAATATTTATTAGCTGAAGTTTTATAATGTAAACCTTTCAAAGGATAGAACAGACCCTGGTCAGACAGATCCTATAGGATCTGGATCTACTCTGTTTGCAAATGCATGAAAAAGTGTTAAAGGAAAGAAAAAGATAGTTTATTGTCTGCATATCACACTTACACTGGAAAACATGCTTCCACATTGGCAGCAATGTTATATAGACAGCGACATCGGCATAACTAGGATAGGACTTAAATATGGACATCAGTGTGACTAGAACATACATAAGGAACACTGGCTGGTCTCTGAAAACAGTGAAAGAGAAATACATGTAAACATCTGAAGTATAAATATTGAAAAGTACAGTTCCACTTCGATATCTCAAACTCGAACTTCAGGACAACTCTAAGTAAAAGTTCGGTCCGTCCAAAATTTACATTACAAATTTTTCCAAAAGGTATCACTTAGATCTGCATGAAGCTGTGAACTTAAGAAAATGTTCAAATCAGAAATCGGATGACTAAATCCTCTGTTATCTCAAAGTAATTTGTATGGTCCCTTAAAGTCGAAGTTCAACTGCATAACATTTTAATCACACACTATCTATGCATCATCAACTATGTATCCACTCATGAAAATGAGAAATGTTCATAACAGTCTAAACCCATTGCCTCATATTGACGAATTTGGACACCTCCGTAAAAGTCTTTTCAAAACAACACTGTTCTAAAATTTTCCTTTTCTCTAGTTCATGCTCGCATATGAGGGAATGGGTTAACCCTTTACTCCATAGATATGCCTTAACTCTTTCCTTCATATAAACGCCTTTTCACGCATTTGCAAACAGAGTAGACCCAGATCAGATGGCTCCTAGAGGAGCTTATGAATGAAGAGTAAATCTGACTCTACAGTTTCTACCAATACAAAAATCGAGGGCTTGATGCAAAACTATTCTAACTCCTTCACTTTGTGAAGGAGTTAGAATAGTTTTGCACCAAGCCCTCGATATGCCATTATAGAAATCTGGCTAATACATATTCATGATGTCTTCATTTCTTTCATGAATATGCAAGAGGGAAAGGGTTAATAATCATGGGTGTCTTTATCTCATTGAACGCTGACTTTTTAAAGTGAAATAGCCCATTATTGTTTTATTGAAGAGTCCATTCACTATGAAAGGATTAACTTTGGCAGAGATTTTAAATGGCAAACAGTGCAGACCCTGATCAGAAGTTCCTCTAGGATCCCTCTGATCTGGTTCTACATTGTTTGCAAATGTCAGCATAAGTTTGTCCTGCTTTTAAAGGGTTAAAAGCAGGTGGTTGCTTAACCTTTGACTTCATGAAATTTTATACAAGAATTAATGACTTCATGGATATTCATTTAAAGAATTGATAATGGTCATTTAAAAAGGAAAGTTTTGTTCACAGCAGAAACTGTAGAATCAGATCCAGATCATGTCTTAAACAAGAGGGCCATGATGGCCCTTAATCGCTCACCTGTTCGTGACAGATTCATGATTTCAATGACAGATTAAAGGTCTCGGCCTTACAGTTTTGGAGAAGAAAATTCTTAAAGATTTTCATGTGAAAAACTGATAAGCCCCAGGGCGGGGCCATTTTTGGCACAGGGGTAATAATTTGAACAATCTTGGTAGAAAACTATTATATTATGCTACAAACCAAATATCAAGGGTCTAGATCTTACAGTTTTGGAGGAGAAGATTTTTAAAGATTTTCCTATGAAAAACTGATAAGCCCCAGGGCGGGGCCATTTTTGGTCCGGGGTCATAATTTGATTAATCTTTGTAGAGGAACATTAGATAATGCTACATACCAAATATCAAAGGTCTATACCTTAAATTTTAGAGAAGAAGATTTTTAAAGATTTTCCTATGAAAAACTGATAAGGCCCGGGGCAGGGCCATTTTCGTCCTGGGGGTCATAATTTGAACAATCTTAGTAAAGGACCATTAGATGATGCTACTTACCAAATAACAGAGGTCTATACCTTATAATTTTAGAGAAGAAGATTTTTAAAGATTTTCCTATGAAAAACTGATAAGCCCCGGGGCAGGGCCATTTTTGTCCTGGGGGTCATAATTTGAACAATCTTAGTAGAGGACCATTAGATGATGCTACATACCAAATATCAAAGGTCTATACCTTATAATTTTAGAGAAGAAGATTTTTAAAGATTTTCCTATGAAAAACTGATAAGCCCCGGGGCAGGGCCTTTTTTGTCCTGGGGGTCATAATTTGAACAATCTTAGTAGAGGACCATTAGATGATGCTACATACCAAATACAAAATGTCTATGCCTTACAGTTTCGGAGAAGAAGATTTTTAAAGATTTTCCTATGAAAAACTGATAAGCCCCGGGCGGGGCCATTTTTGACCCTGGGGTCATAATTTGAACAATCTTAGTAGAGGACCATTAGATCATGCTACATACCAAATATCAAAGGTCTATGCCTTACAGTTTTGAAGAAGAAGATTTTTAAAGATTTTCCTATGAAAAACTAATAAGCCCCGGGGCGGGCCATTTTTGGCCCGGGGGACATAATTTGAACAGTCTTTGTAGAGGACCATTAGATGATGCTACATACTAAATACCAAAGGTCTAGGCATTACGGTTTCAGAGAAGAAGATTTTTAAATATTTTCCTATGAGAAACTGATAAGCCCCGGGGCGGGGCCATTTTTGGTCCGGGGGTCATAATTTGAACAATCTTTGTAGAGGACTGTTAGATGATGCTACATACCAAATATCAAAGGTCTATGCCTTACAGTTTCGAAGAAGAAGATCTTTAAAGATTTTCCTATGAAAAACTAATAAGCCCCGGGGCGGGGCCATTTTTGGCCCGGGGGACATAATTTGAACAATCTTGGTAGAAAACTATTATATTATGCTACAAACCAAATATCAAGGGTCTAGATCTTACAGTTTTGGAGGAGAAGATTTTTAAAGATTTTCCTATGAAAAACTGATAAGCCCCAGGGCGGGGCCATTTTTGGTCCGGGGTCATAATTTGATTAATCTTTGTAGAGGAACATTAGATAATGCTACATACCAAATATCAAAGGTCTATACCTTAAATTTTAGAGAAGAAGATTTTTAAAGATTTTCCTATGAAAAACTGATAAGGCCCGGGGCAGGGCCATTTTCGTCCTGGGGGTCATAATTTGAACAATCTTAGTAAAGGACCATTAGATGATGCTACTTACCAAATAACAGAGGTCTATACCTTATAATTTTAGAGAAGAAGATTTTTAAAGATTTTCCTATGAAAAACTGATAAGCCCCGGGGCAGGGCCATTTTTGTCCTGGGGGTCATAATTTGAACAATCTTAGTAGAGGACCATTAGATGATGCTACATACCAAATATCAAAGGTCTATACCTTATAATTTTAGAGAAGAAGATTTTTAAAGATTTTCCTATGAAAAACTGATAAGCCCCGGGGCAGGGCCTTTTTTGTCCTGGGGGTCATAATTTGAACAATCTTAGTAGAGGACCATTAGATGATGCTACATACCAAATACAAAATGTCTATGCCTTACAGTTTCGGAGAAGAAGATTTTTAAAGATTTTCCTATGAAAAACTGATAAGCCCCGGGCGGGGCCATTTTTGACCCTGGGGTCATAATTTGAACAATCTTAGTAGAGGACCATTAGATCATGCTACATACCAAATATCAAAGGTCTATGCCTTACAGTTTTGAAGAAGAAGATTTTTAAAGATTTTCCTATGAAAAACTAATAAGCCCCGGGGCGGGCCATTTTTGGCCCGGGGGACATAATTTGAACAGTCTTTGTAGAGGACCATTAGATGATGCTACATACTAAATACCAAAGGTCTAGGCATTACGGTTTCAGAGAAGAAGATTTTTAAATATTTTCCTATGAGAAACTGATAAGCCCCGGGGCGGGGCCATTTTTGGTCCGGGGGTCATAATTTGAACAATCTTTGTAGAGGACTGTTAGATGATGCTACATACCAAATATCAAAGGTCTATGCCTTACAGTTTCGAAGAAGAAGATCTTTAAAGATTTTCCTATGAAAAACTAATAAGCCCCGGGGCGGGGCCATTTTTGGCCCGGGGGACATAATTTGAACAATCTTGGTAGAAAACTATTATATTATGCTACAAACCAAATATCAAGGGTCTAGATCTTACAGTTTTGGAGGAGAAGATTTTTAAAGATTTTCCTATGAAAAACTGATAAGCCCCAGGGCGGGGCCATTTTTGGTCCGGGGTCATAATTTGATTAATCTTTGTAGAGGAACATTAGATAATGCTACATACCAAATATCAAAGGTCTATACCTTAAATTTTAGAGAAGAAGATTTTTAAAGATTTTCCTATGAAAAACTGATAAGGCCCGGGGCAGGGCCATTTTCGTCCTGGGGGTCATAATTTGAACAATCTTAGTAAAGGACCATTAGATGATGCTACTTACCAAATAACAGAGGTCTATACCTTATAATTTTAGAGAAGAAGATTTTTAAAGATTTTCCTATGAAAAACTGATAAGCCCCGGGGCAGGGCCATTTTTGTCCTGGGGGTCATAATTTGAACAATCTTAGTAGAGGACCATTAGATGATGCTACATACCAAATATCAAAGGTCTATACCTTATAATTTTAGAGAAGAAGATTTTTAAAGATTTTCCTATGAAAAACTGATAAGCCCCGGGGCAGGGCCTTTTTTGTCCTGGGGGTCATAATTTGAACAATCTTAGTAGAGGACCATTAGATGATGCTACATACCAAATACAAAATGTCTATGCCTTACAGTTTCGGAGAAGAAGATTTTTAAAGATTTTCCTATGAAAAACTGATAAGCCCCGGGCGGGGCCATTTTTGACCCTGGGGTCATAATTTGAACAATCTTAGTAGAGGACCATTAGATCATGCTACATACCAAATATCAAAGGTCTATGCCTTACAGTTTTGAAGAAGAAGATTTTTAAAGATTTTCCTATGAAAAACTAATAAGCCCCGGGGCGGGCCATTTTTGGCCCGGGGGACATAATTTGAACAGTCTTTGTAGAGGACCATTAGATGATGCTACATACTAAATACCAAAGGTCTAGGCATTACGGTTTCAGAGAAGAAGATTTTTAAATATTTTCCTATGAGAAACTGATAAGCCCCGGGGCGGGGCCATTTTTGGTCCGGGGGTCATAATTTGAACAATCTTTGTAGAGGACTGTTAGATGATGCTACATACCAAATATCAAAGGTCTATGCCTTACAGTTTCGAAGAAGAAGATCTTTAAAGATTTTCCTATGAAAAACTAATAAGCCCCGGGGCGGGGCCATTTTTGGCCCGGGGGACATAATTTGAACAGTCTTTGTAGAGGACCATTACATCATGCTACATACCAAATATCAAAGCTCTTGGCTTTGTGGTTCCAGAGAAGAAGATGTTTAAGTAAATTGTTGACGCCCGCACGTACGCACAACGCACGTCGCACATACGCACGACGCCGGACACAGGATCATCCCAATAGCTCACCTTGGCACTTTGTGCCAGGGGAGCTAAAAAACAGAGCAAATCCTGATCAGACTCCTGTAGGAGCCATCTGATCTGGGGCTACCCCTTTTGTATCAGGTATAGCGTTCATGCAGAACAAAAGTAAGACAGAAAGCTCCAACGAGATCTTTCTGCATTCTATTTCTGTCGAGTGGACCTAATAGAGAGATTTTACTGTAGTCAAAAGGATCTTGCAAACCTCATTTTCACAGCAAGAGGAACTGTATACAGGAATGCATTAATCTGGAACACGCAGATGAAGAATGGTCGGAAATGCTCAAACATCTCTGTGAAAAAGTACCAAAACACACCAAGGTTGGGTGACAAGTCCGGAACACCAAGTCTGAAAGGAAACATGATGAAGTGTTTTACTAATACAATATGCCTGGCCAAAAGCATATCATCTTACTGACCAGTAGATGAAATCTCTAGCTTTGTGTATCTCATCTGATCAGTCAGATTTTGAAGATTTAGAACAAGGTTTCATTGGGCAGCATGATGAGTCCTAATGCAGACAAAACCCATGTAGGAAAAAACAGAAAGAGGGAAAAGGGAGAAAACTAAAAAATGGGTGATGCTAGATACTAGAATTATGGTTCTTGTATGCAACACACTTGTATGTTAAAAAGGTTGATTTTATCTATCTTATTTATGCCTCTGAGTAGCCCTTTCCCTGTTCTGTTCATTCCAAATTTTAATACCTATTGAATATTCATGGACAAAATAGTTATAATGGAATACGGAAGGTGGCCCATTGTAGCTATTTTAGAAAGTTAAAGAAACAGATCTTTGAAATTCTATAAGCAAACAGAGTAGACCCTGATCAGACGGCTCCTCTAGGAGCCGTCTGATCTGGGTCTACTCTGTTTGCAAATGTGTGAAAACACGTTTACATGAGGGGAAGGGTTAATATCAGTTAATGACACTATAGTCAACACTAAGTCTTTCATATGATGTTATTATGAGTCTTTCATATGATGTTATTAAGAGTCTTTCATATGATGTTATTAAGAGTCTTTCATATGATGTTATTATGAGTCTTTCATATGATGTTATTATGAGTCTTTCATATGATGTTATTAAGAGTCTTTCATATGATGTTATTGTGAGTCTTTCATATGATGTTATTATGAGTCGTTCATATGATGTTATTATGAGTCTTTCATATGATGTTATTATGAGTCGTTCATATGATGTTATTATGAGTCTTTCATATGATGTTATTATGAGTCGTTCATATGATGTTATTATGAGTCGTTCATATGATGTTATTATGAGTCGTTCATATGATGTTATTATGAGTCGTTCATATGATGTTATTATGAGTCGTTCATATGATGTTATTATGAGTCGTTCATATGATGTTATTATGAGTCGTTCATATGATGTTATTATGAGTCGTTCATATGATGTTATTATGAGTCGTTCATATGATGTTATCATGAGTCGTTCATATGATGTTATCATGAGTCGTTCATATGATGTTATCATGAGTCGTTCATATGATGTTATCATGAGTCTGTCATATGATGTTATCATGAGTCTGTCATATGATGTTATCATGAGTCTTCCATATGATGTTATCATGAGTCGTTCATATGATGTTATCATGAGTCGTTCATATGATGTTATTATGAGTCGTTCATATGATGTTATTATGAGTCGTTCATATGATGTTATTATGAGTCGTTCATATGATGTTATTATGAGTCGTTCATATGATGTTATTATGAGTCGTTCATATGATGTTATTATGAGTCGTTCATATGATGTTATTATGAGTCGTTCATATGATGTTATTATGAGTCTTTCATATGATGTTATTATGAGTCGTTCATATGATGTTATTATGAGTCTTTCATATGATGTTATTATGAGTCGTTCATATGATGTTATTATGAGTCGTTCATATGATGTTATTATGAGTCTTTCATATGATGTTATTATGAGTCGTTCATATGATGTTATTATGAGTCTTTCATATGTTGTTATTATGAGTCGTTCATATGATGTTATTATGAGTCGTTCATATGATGTTATTATGAGTCTTTCATATGATGTTATTATGAGTCGTTCATATGTTGTTATTATGAGTCGTTCATATGATGTTATTATGAGTCTTTCATATGATGTTATTATGAGTCTTTCATATGATGTTATTATGAGTCTTTCATACGATGTTATTACGAGTCTTTCATACGATGTTATTATGAGTCTTTCATATGATGTTATTATGAGTCTTTCATACGATGTTATTATGAGTCTTTCATACGATGTTATTATGAGTCTTTCATACGATGTTATTATGAGTCTTTCATACGATGTTATTATGAGTCTTTCATACGATGTTATTATGAGTCTTTCATACGATGTTATTATGAGTCTTTCATACGATGTTATTATGAGTCGTTCATATGATGTTATTATGAGTCTTTCATACGATGTTATTATGAGTCTTTCATACGATGTTATTATGAGTCTTTCATATGATGTTATTATGAGTCTTTCATACGATGTTATTATGAGTCTTTCATATGATGTTATTATGAGTCGTTCATACGATGTTATTATGAGTCTTTCATATGATGTTATTATGAGTCGTTCATACGATGTTATTATGAGTCTTTCATATGATGTTATTATGAGTCGTTCATACGATGTTATTATGAGTCTTTCATATGATGTTATTATGAGTCTTTCATATGATGTTATTATGAGTCGTTCATATGATGTTATTATGAGTCTTTCATATGATGTTATTATGAGTCTTTCATATGATGTTATTATGAGTCTTTCATATGATGTTATTACGAGTCTTTCATACGATGTTATTACGAGTCTTTCATACGATGTTATTACGAGTCGTTCATATGATGTTATTATGAGTCTTTCATATGATGTTATTATGAGTCTTTCATATGATGTTATTATGAGTCTTTCATATGATGTTATTATGAGTCTTTCATATGATGTTATTAAGAGTCTTTCATATGATGTTATTATGAGTCTTTCATATGTCCATGAACATTAATTAGTTGATTCTTGTGGCATATGAACACAAATTTTGGCCATGGCAGAAACCATAGAATCTTATTTACATGTATATTATTTCATAAGCAAACAAGAGTAGACTACAGGTGACATCTGATCTAGGTTTACTCTGTTTGAAAAATACATTTGAAAGTGATTATATGAAGTAAAGGGTTAACTTACATGAATCCTGTAGTAGCATATAAGAACTTGATGGATCCTTCCATGAAGTAGGAGACTAACACCAGCATGAGGATCATGACGAGACCGAGAACCATTGATCTTGAGTAGGTAAATACAGACTGCGGTTGGTCTGCTCTCTGGCCCTTTCCTTGCTTCTGAAGCTGCAAAGTGAAAAACACAATAACACAGGTACTGCAGCCAAAAAGCATAGTGTCAGCAGTTTATATCCCTATGTTTTTATCAAGGCAAACTATCACTAAAGGTGATGGAATACCCCCACTCAACTGCCTTGATCGCAAATCAAAAGTTATGCCACGGACAGACAAGACAGACTGACCGACCGACCAACACACTGACTCCTATATACCCCCTCTCAAACTTCGTTTGCGGAGGTATAAAATTCCCTTGAAAAGTTCACATTTAATATAAAGATTTAGTTGATGGATATTCATGATGTTATTGTTTCTTACCTGAATATTGAATGGGTAATGGGTTAATGGAGCAAAGAAGCAGCTTGAGTGTTAATTTGATTAATGCATTCATTTCAAAAACTAGAATTATGTCAATAGGCATAAAAAATTAAAATTTCCCTGACACATTGCATTGGGACATTCGGTCTTTCTGTAATAATTCATGCAATAATTTTCAGCAAGTTTAAAATATATGTGGCATTGAATCTCATTTTTTTCTTCAAAATTCCCTGACAATTCCCTGACATTTGCCTATATGTTCTTTCCCTTACAACTCTCAAAATTCAATGACTATGACAAATATTCAATGTTCCTGATGTGTAGCAACTTTGACTATGCCAATGTCATTAAGCCACAGTTTGCAACTCTGTCATGTGACAACAAAGCATGATAATTCTCTGTAGAATTCTTCACAGCTGAAAAACACTGATATGAAAATAAGCATGAATATTTTGAACACTATTCATAGAGGGTCACTATTTGATTGGTTCTACAAAGTTTTATTGAAAAATGGCCTAACAGTTTTAGGCAAGATCATTCTATTGGTTACTATTCAACCAAATGGCAATCAGAATTCTATATGGAATCCAATTCTTTGTACAACACTGGTGGAATAACATCCAAGGAACTTCCATGATAAGTCCCATAAACTTCCAGTTGGTTGTTTTAGCGTAAACACTGTTTAACCCTTTCCTTCATATAAATGGTTGTCATGCATTTGCAAACAGACTAGCTAGATCAGATCACTCCTAAAGGAGCTGTCTGGTCAGGGCCTGCTCTGTTTACTTATGAAATTATAACAGATCGGACACTTCAAGACATCCTGTGTACATATATGCCATTATAAAAATTCAGCTTATAGATATTTATCAAGTCATTATTTTTACATGATTACTCAACAGGGAAAAGGTTAAACAAAATGGACAAAGGATGAACAGACACATGGATGTGCGAGGGTAAGTGGTCAAAATAGCTCATCCTAAGCAACAGCGCAATTGAGCTAAAAAGGATAAAAGTATTATTTTAACAACTTACATTGCTGAAGAAGATGGCAGCTGGGACAAGAAGCATAACTGGATACAGTGACTGGTAAGTAGCCAAGGCAATACTCAATATACACATCAGCTCATGACCTGTCAAAATAAGGTAGATCCATATTATAATGGTGCAGAAATCAAAATACACATTAGTTCTCGGCTTGTAAAAAAGCAAGTTTCATATCATCACTGACTGTAAAGTGTTAAATACAATCAAATCAGTTCTTGACCTGCAAAAAACTATAACTATCACTAAAGGTGATGAACCCCCCCCCCCCCCCCCTCCCCGCACAGCAGCCTTGATAGCTAAATTTTATATCTGCATAGGGTGATAATTAGAAAATGAGTGATGCCAGAGTTATGGTTCTAATGTACTAGACACACAGTCTACTGGTAAAGATGCCTGTCAAATCCAAAGAAACTTGTGGTTTGGAAACAATCAGAAAATGGGCAAAACTAGAGTTGATGTGTAACATGTCTACCATACTACAGTAAAACCCCGCTAATGCGACCACCAAAAAGGGGCATAATTCTGGGTGGCATAGGCAGGTGGTAGCTTAATGCAGGACGAAAGTTATGCAGAAAGCTCCTATAGGAGCTTTCTGCACAACTTTCGTCCTGCATTAAGCAACCACCTGCTTTAAACAACACCAGTGGCTGTTTATTAAGTGGTCGCATTAGCGGGGTTTCACTGTATATTGAAATCTATTCATGTAAAATAAAGTTATGGCCTAAACAAAATTGAACAGACTTAGACCTGGACAGACTAACACACACACATACACTCAAACAAAAATATGGGGATTATTATGGTTGACTGCAAGCAAACGCAACAAAATTGACAGGTATGGACAGCATAGGTGGCATTATAGATCACCCTAGTCAACCCATGGTGGGAAGAAATATGTGAAAATTGGATACAAGAGATAACAGGGCCAGTCAATTAATTTAACATGATTAATTTCCAAGTTCCCATACACTGTACTTGTATCATGTATAGATAAACAGTTCCCATACACTGTAAGTATCATGTATAGATAAACAGCTATTTCAATACTGTCATATTGCACCACTAATTTGTCAAATTTTATACATCCAGAAACTTAATACGTAATTATTTTCTGTAAACATAGTTCTATGATATTGTGGAGTAAACCAAAATATTTTTGAACTTCAATATCTTGAACTTCTAGGGATTATACAAATTAGTTCGATATAACAGAAGTTCAAGATATCCATTTTCTGATCTGGACAATTTCTTAAGTTCACAGCTTAACGCAGGTCTAAAGTAATGCTTTCAGCATAATGCCATTACTTTAGACCTGCATTAAGTTGTCACACATGCTTTTAAATATGCATAGTTATACACATTAGAGCAATTCTGTATTGTAAGTTTTTGAAGGACTGAACTTCTAGTTCGAATTATCCCAATGTAAGAGTTATCTGAGTTTGAGATATCGAAGTTCAACTGTATTGTGCTTCTTGTATTTAAGGTGATGTTTCAAGTCATTCATCCCTGGAATGACCTATTTGTCACAAGTACAAACAAAGAGATGAAAAGCATTTATGGTAAATAGCCCTTTCTAAATGGAGTGATCTATCATTTTTATTGTTAAAGTCTATTCTGTGTGCAGGGATCAAGTTTGCTAGAGGATTGAGATTAATAATAAACCATGCATGTAGACCCTGATCAAAGGGATTCTAGAGTATTTGCAATGCTAGTTAACCTTTTATTCCATAAATATGCCTTTCTACGCCTTTGCAAACAGAGTAGACCCAGATTAGATGGCTCCTGTAGGAGCCATCTGATCAGGGTCTGCTCTGTTTGCTTATGGTATAATATAGATCTGATTCTTAAGTTTCTGCCATGGCCAAAAATGTCATTATAAGAATTCAACTCATTAATAATCATGATGTCATTATTTCTTGCATGAATATTTATGGAGAAATGGGTTAACTTGGTTCCCTACATTATCCCTTTCCTTCGCAGAAACACCTTTTCACACATTTGCAAACAGAGTAGATCCAGATCAGATGGCTCCTGCAGGAACCGTCTGATCAGGCTCTGCTCTGTTTGCTCATGAATTTATAATAAATTTGACTTTACAGTTTTGTCGCCCTATAAGTCCGCATTCTTACCCAAAGTAGGCCTTCTGTTAATGTATATGTGTGCCAAAGTACTGTATGTTTACATTTTACCAAAATGTTCTGCGGACATAATATTATGAAAAATTCAGCTAATGAATAGATATCATTATTTCTGATATGAATATGCAACAGATAACGGACTAATTTGGACAGAGATGCTTCTGTCTCCATGGAGCCTTCATAATGAGAGTGCCAAAGAAGATAATAGACTAATCCAAATAAGTACTAAGCTAGAATACTGAAGAATGCATCCCGAGATACATTAACCCCAAGTCATGAACTACTTGGCCAACATAATACTATTTATCTTCACCTTCTTAACATTTTTTTACAAAAATGTATACTGCATTAACCCGTTCCATCATAGTGAGGCCTTTTGACGCCTTTTAAAGTCACTTTCTGCAACCATTGTGATAATAGAATTTAATGCTTTATTTATCACAATGATTTCAAAACTACATAAGTCTAAAATGTTCCTTTTCGGTAGATTTATTCAAATAGGTAGGATCTAAAAATAACGTATGAGGGAATGGGTTAACTTGAAAAGTTGAAAAGAAAAATAATTCTTCTCTTCCTCTCAACCCATTCCCTGTCAAATATTAATGGAAGAAATAATGATATCAAGACTATTTTAGTAGCTGAAATTTATTAACCCTTTCCCTCATATAAACATGTTTTCACGCATTTGCAAACAGAGTAGACCCAGACCAGACGGCTCCTAGAGGAGCCGTCTGATCAGGGTCTGCTCTGTTTGCTCACAGAATTTGATATATCTGTTTCTTTGCTTTCTAAAACGTCTACAATGTTCCAACTTCCATATTTCTTTATAACTATTTTGTTAATGGATATTCAGTAGGTATTGAAATTTGGAATGAACATACAACAGGGAAAGTGTTAATGGCCTACTTTTGTTTGTACGCAGGTTGTTTTGGTATTGGTACTGAAGTGTCCTCTCTATCATAATTGTATTAACAAACATAGCAGATCCTGATCAGATGGCTCCTTCAAGAGCCGTCTGATCTGGATCTACTTAGAGGTTTAGATTTTACATGACAACAGTGCAGACCCTGGCCAGGGGGATTTCTGGAATCCCCTTGATCTGGGTTTACAGTTTGTAAATGTAAGAACACTCATAAACCACATTCAAAGGGTAAATTAGCCCTACCCCTTGTCTAAATATTTTTCAGTTTCAGTAGAATGCAGAAAACAATCCCCAGTATGATGACCCTGTTCTTGAAACTCTTCACTCCATAATGACACCTAAGTCTGCGCTTTTGAAAACAGAGTCTAAGCTCAGATCAGATGGCTCCTTAAGGAGCGGTCTGATCAGGGACTGCTCTATTTGCTATGAAATAATATAAATATGATCTTACAGTTTCAACTTTAGCCAAAACTTTCAGAGTCCAAGTGCCATTATAAAAAATAATCTATTTAATATTTGAGATGTCATTATTTCTTACATGAATATTCATGGAGTAAAGGGTTAATTGTAAAACACCATTGTACAGAATTTGTTACATATGATATTCAACCCAAAAATATTTCTGTAACATCATATTGAAATCAATCCAGTACCTTGTATTCATGAAGAAGATTTGTAACAGTTTAAACCTTTGAATTTGGGACAATCATGAGCTGGCATTTGCTAATGGTGCAGACCCAGGTTAGAGGGCTCCTAGAGGAACACTCTGATCAGGATCTGCACTGTTTGTCATTCAAAATACTCTAGCAGGTTGAAATCTTTCATACTGAGTGAACTCTATACTTAACCCTTCACTCCATAAATACACCCCTTTGTAAACAGAGTACACCCAAATCAGACGGGTCCTGTAGAAGCCATTTGATATGGGTCTACCCTGTTTGCTTATGCAATGATATAGATATTATTCTACAGTTTCTGCTTTGGCCATGTTCCTGTGTGTCATAATGCTTTCAGAAAACATATTCATTATGTCATTATTGTTTACATGAACTATTCATGGAGTAAAAATGTAATCACTGACAGGCTACTCTACTCTGAAAATATAGTGTTGAAAGTGTAACCATGTAACCATACACTGTATATAGAAAACTCATACATTGTATATAGAAAACTCATACATTGTATATAGAAAACTCAAACAATGTATATAGAAAATTCAAACATTGTATATAGAAAACTCATACATTGTATATAGAAAACTCATATATTGTATATGGAAAACTCATGCATTTATACACTGTATATAGAAAAATCGTGCATTGTATATAGAAAACTCGTACACTGTATATAAAAAACTCATATATTGTATATAGAAAACTCGATGATATATACATTGTGTATAGAAAAGTCATACATTGTATATAGAAAACTCATACATTGTATATAGAAAACTCATACACTGTATATAGAAAACTCATACACTGTATATAGAAAACTCTTACATTGTATAGAGAAAACTCATACATATACCTACTGAATATTCATGGAGGAAATAGGTATAATGAAATATGGAAGATGGGACATTGCAGACAGTTTAGAAACTAAAGAAACAGATCTATCAAATTCCATCTTCAAAGGCATATTTATGGAATAAATGGTGAACTATTTTTACTGTAATCTGTAACATACTAGTAATCAACCATGAAATACTTCTGCAAAGTTATTATGAAATATGATAAAAAGTGTACTTGTTTTTTCAAAATAAAAGAGAGCTGTCACAGTCACGTGACATTAATGCCCCCAAAGGATATCACCAACACTAAAGTCTGGGTCATGTGTATGCCCAATGTATCACTGAACCAGTGCTCAATATTATTTTTTTTGCGATACATCATTCTCAAGGTGGTGAACATTTGTAATAGGTTATTTTGAAATCCACTCATGTATGTAGGAGTTATAGAGCGAACACAACAAAATGTCCCCGTATTTTAATTTTGACTCCCCCAATTGTGACCTTGACCTTTGGGATAGGAACCTGGTTCTTTTTCACGACACATCGTCTCAAGGTGGTGAACATGTTTACTAGGTTATTTTGAAATCTACTCATGTGTGTAGGAATTACTGAGTGGACACAACAAAATGTCCCCATTTTTTAACTTTGACCCTGATTGTGACCTTGACCTTTGAGATAGGAACTTGGTTCTTTTTTGAGACACATCGTCTTAAGCTGGTGAACATTTTTACCAGGTTAATTTGAAATCCACTCATGTATGTAGGAGTTACAGAGGGGAGACGATGTGGGACTGACACTCTGACTGGCAGACAAACTGAATGGACAGTACAATTAGTGT
This sequence comes from Azorinus chamasolen, assembly GCA_963576725.1. Classification (NCBI taxonomy): domain Eukaryota; kingdom Metazoa; phylum Mollusca; class Bivalvia; order Cardiida; family Solecurtidae; genus Azorinus; species Azorinus chamasolen. The sequence goes on along the minus strand of OY755238.1, from coordinate 98,190,630 downwards.
ATGCCTCCGTTTGGCGGCATAAAAAGCCTCTACAGAGCCATACATGTATATGGAAACTAGTCTAACCATTGTGGTTACATTTTTTTATCCTATGAAAATGATTCTATGGATTTTCAAACAAAAACCTTTTCCTTAAATTCATTTTGAAATCCAACCAGGTGTTTTTGTAACATTTTCTTGAAAAGGTTGACAATATGGCTGTGTTATTATATAGTCATAAGGAAAACAAGAGAGCATGATCAAGTATTTGAATTTTTACAGTGTCATTTAAAATGGGCAGTTTGGCCATGTCAGAAATGATAGAATCAGATCTATATAATTATACTATATATCAGAACCAAATACTAAAATCGTAATTTCTCTACCAAACCCTATATTGTGACCACTCTTTAGAACCATCTTGAAGAGACGATTCGAATGAGTGGTCACAGTATAGGGTTGGGTGGAGAAATAAAGGAGCTATATGATTCTTGACAATTTAGAAATTTACGCATTTTTTCTGGACCTCTGGTATATCTTAAGCCATTTTGAAACATCACTTAAACAAGAAATTGTATCAACATTTATCACTCAAGAAGTGATTTTTATGGCAAATGGTAAAGATCCTGATCCCTCTGGAATACTTTGATCTGGGTTGACACTGTTTGCAAGGCTTCCTGCACTTTAAGGATAAATCTTCCAGCGACAAACAACTGCAAACCAACTTCACAACAGAAGGTGTTAAGTGATTGTGTGGCGGCCATAAAAAGTCGCCCCTTACTTTATTCTCAGTATTGTTATATTTTCTGGTCCTTCGGCATCATTAGTTTTGATGTTATTAGTTTTGAAAATTGAATACTGCTTAAGCCAGTGCTAGGGGGCGTGAGTAGTGTTGCACTTTTAATTACTGCTCATGAACAGACTCAATAAAACCCGAGTCTGCAATTTTCTCTTTTTGCATTGCTACTTTTGCTTTCGAAGGATCTCCCACTTTCAGGATATATTATACCTTTCTTCCATGTTTACACTCTGTAAAGCCATGATCACACTCTATGGAGATACTAACCCTTTCCTCAATAAATATGCTTTTCTATGTCTTTGCAAACAGAGTGGACCCAGATCCTATAGGAGCCGTCTGATCAGGGTCTGCTCTGTTTGCTTATGATATAATACAGATATGATTCTACAGTTTCTGCCACGGCTAGAAATTCCTGCTGTTCATGTGCTATTATAACAAATTAATATTACTGATATTAAGGACGTCATTCTTTCTTACATAAAATTAATATTCATTGAGGAAAGGGTTAAAGCCACACACAGTTGCGAACATTTTGCAAACAGTCAGGATACAGTAGTTGAAATGCAGATTACTTTGGTATTTCATCAGGATCCAAACTATGTGACACTCTGACCCTCTGTATGGAAAAGAATTAATTGGACGGCCAGTCAAAAGTTACTTCATGACAACAGAGTCAATAACACCTATACCAAGTCTCATGAATTCTATATGATAAGAAGTAAAACAACACCACCATGCACAGCATTGGCTGGTAAGAGGGATGGTCAACAAATACTGCTTTAATTCCTCCATGAATATTCATGTAAGAAATAAGACGTCATGAATATTGATTAGACTACGTTTTACATGGACATAGGAATATTTGGCCATGGCAGAAACTGTAGCACCATATCAGATTCTATATTATACCATAAGCAAACAGAGCAGACCCTGTAGGAGCCGTCTGATCAGGGTCTGCTCTGTTTGCTTACGATATAATTCTACAGTAGCTGCCACTGCCAAAACTTCCTGTGTCCATGTGCTTTTATAAGAATTAATCTAACTAATAATCATGATGTCATTATTTCATGGGGTAAAGGCTCAATTAATATTCAAGACGGTTAGTCCTGTATGACTATTCACTAGGTATATGTTTACAATAACAACAGACAAGCTGACACAGCTATGGTAGCATGCATGTGATACAGAACTTTATGAACATCCCTCATTATGTCAACTATGACAGGATGTCTATGTACACAGGCAGTCTGATGCACTCCAGGACGTAATTGGAGCAGTACCTATGGTAAGTAATAATATTTCATTTTCATAACTGTGACACATGTAAACCATGGTCATATTTAGAATACATGTACATCCTGATACAATTAGTGCTGCACAAACTGTGAAACAATTTCAAACCAGGCGAAAAAAAGTCAGCAAACATCAAAAATTCCTTTTTGTTTAATTGTTTATTTATTTTTATTTTCTGGCAATGTAAATATTTTAAAAGCATAATATACAAGAAAAAAATATATTAGAGAGACAAGAATGGGATATCTTATAATTTCTACTACAGTTAACAGTTCCTTGATTAATATGTTCACTCTATAGATATGTACAGTGCTCCCTCTCTACAACGACACCCTTTGGGATACGAAGATTGTATGTGTTGTTCAGAGGGAGTTGTTATAGGGAGGGAAAATCAAACATAACTAGCATGTTTGCAGATTCCCAGATAAGGTATTTTTCGAGAACTAAATCCGTTATGCCTCCATCGAACCCTACGTTGTGACCATTCTTTAGAATCGTCACTTTGTGACGATTCTTAAGAGTGGTCACAACATAGGGTTTGATGGAGGCATAAAGAAAATACGATGGAAAAAGATTGCAGAGAATACAATGAAAATTTGATTATCTTTGATTTTATGGCTGAATGCATGTAACAAAAAAATGTGACGTGTATTTTGACATGATAATCTTTGACAAAGGCCCTTAGTGGTCGAAATATTAGATCAGAGCAGTTTAAGTATTTATGTATTATATTAATTCCCTATTTTGGAATATTTACTTCATTGTGAAAAATATTGTTTATGGAGCCTTGTTGTTTCGGAGACAGTGGCATGCGTTGTTGTAAGGAGGGAATCGTTATTGAGAGGGCCGTTGTAGGGAGGAAGCACTGTACTCTATTCCATCATAGGCTATTATTAGACCCAACCACTTTGAATAAGGAGCATTTACTAGTAAGGAAACTTTTAGAATAGTGTAGTTTTGAAACCATTGTGATAAATAGAGTATTTGCTGCCATTTATCACAATGGATTCAAAAAGATACTTTTAGAGAGGCGTTATTAACTCTACCGAAAAGGAGCATTTACTAGAGAAAAGGAAACTTTTAGAATTGTGTACTTTTAAAAATTAAGTAGATTAATTTGTTATAATAGCACACGGACACAGTAAGTTTTGGCCATGGCAGATACAATATAATCATATCTATATTATTTCATAAGCAAACAGAGCAGTCCTATAGGAGCTGTCTGATCTGGATCTACTCTGTTTGTAAAGGCGTAGAAAGGCGTATTTATGGAGTAAAGGGTTAAAATTATACCAAAATGACTAATTCAGTTTTACAAATCCACAAAGATTGGATATTGAGTGTCCGCAATGTGTTGAAGACAACAAATGCCTTTGTCCCAGGTAATTCATCTGTTTGATACTTTGACTATTTTTGAAGAGAAAATGGATAAAACTACTTATATTGAGAACTGAAGCAGGCGGCATTTTTGTAGACTACAATTACAGTAAAACCCTTCTAAACCAGACAGACAATTTAGTATAAATATCACCTAGGAGCTTTCTGCATGATTTTCAGTACACCCTGCATTAAGCAGTCACCTGCCTAAAAGTATCTAATTTATTCTCAACTAGAATTCCAGTTTAGAGGGATTTTACTGTATTTAGCATGCAATTTAGTGTTCAGTGAGACAATTTAACCATTAATGCTGACCAACCGGTCACCTGTCAGACTTGTCACATACACTAATGAGACATGCAGCTCTTTTATGGACATACTGGTACATGTACAATGTAAGATTTGTCAAATTTGTATTTTTACGGGCAAAGCTTTTTTAACTCTTGCTGCAATGCATTGCAATCTGCAATAACTTTCATTGTTGATTTTCTTCAATTTTCTTTAAAACAATAACCCCTCAAGCATAAAAATAGTAGATAATATATGCCAAAAAAAATGTTTTTAGGATTCAATGCAATTCATAAAAATCTCAATGGGAAGTTCATATCACAAACTTGCATGTGTGCTTAGTTCATCTCTATGTCTTTATATCCATATAATTTTAATATTAGCCATGCAGACTTCAAAACCCCAATACCTGAAATAGCACTAGTAATTTAACCTTCAGAATACTGAAAAACAACAATTAATCTACTCAAATTGTCTAATTACTCCACTTTAACCCATTCCCTGTTGCATATTCATGAAAAAACCCAACAGTAAACCCCCCTCTAAACCGGACGTTAAATTTGGTATAAATGTCGGTCTTGGAGACAGGTGGCAGCTTCATGCAGGGTGAACGTCATGCAGAAAGCTCCTCTAGGAGCTTTCTGCATGACGTTCACCCTGCATGAAGCAGCCACCTGCCTAAAAGTATCTAATTCTTTTCAATTAGAATTCCAGTTTAGAGAGGTTCTACTGTACTGACATCATGAATATTTATCAGTTTATTTATTATATTGGCATGTGTACACAGGACACTTTGGTATTGGTAGAAGCTGTAGCCAGATCTTACAAAATTTCATAACCCTTTCCCTGTTCTATGTTCATTCCTGATTTTAATACCTACTGCATATTCATGAACAAATTAGTTATAATGAAATATGGAAGGTGAAACATTGTAGCCATTTTAGGAAGTATTGAATCAGATCTTTCAAATTCCATTAGCAAACAGAGCAACCCTGATCAGACGGCTCTTCTAGGAGCCGTCTGATCTGGGTCTACTCTGTTTGCAAATGCGTGAAAACACGTTTATAAGAGGGAAAGAGATAAAGCAAACAATGAATAGGAGCCGTTTGATCTGGGTCTACCCTGTTTGCAAATGTGATAAAATATATTTATATGACGGAAAGGGTTAAACTAGCATTGTCCAAACCTGTATCCTGAACAGACCGACTTTTCAATTAGATCATAATGTTCTCAAAACTGTTTAGTTTAATTGTTGAAGACTGATTGAAGAAGCAAAATGTGCAGACATTTTCCATGAGATCACAGTTTCATGCCTGCCTCATGCTCCCCCACACACAATTCAAATGATATACCTCTGAATCAAATAACCAAAATTTTCCTTATCATAAGAATTGTTTTCTTGAAGTCCTTGTTCACTGAACACCTATGACAAAACAAGCAATTGTCAAAACAGTCTTCAGAATAAAAACCAAAGCAACAGATAAAGGTGCGTCCTAAAATATTAAAATTGTCATTCTCCACCAAACCCTATGTTGTGACCACCCTTTAGAATTGTCTCATCGAGTCGATTCTAAAAAGTGGGTTTGGTGGAGAAACTAAAACTATCACTGAAGGTGATAAATACCCCCGCATGGCAGCTTTGATTTCAAACTCAAGTTTGTGACACTAACGACCCATGTAACAGTACAATAACACAAACATACTTAAAATTCAAAGGGAGATAATTTTGCAATGCCCAGCCCTAAACACATGAACATTGTGTCATGCACATCTACTATCTGTGGTTATTATGTATGGAAAGTATCAATTGAATAACTTTAAATTTAAGGAGGAGTTTGCGACACCATCTCCCAATGTTTCATACCAAAATGACAAAAATTACTCAAAGTTCAAGGGGAGATAATTCTGCAATGCTTATGCCTAAACACATGAAAATTGAGTGTTGCTCATCTACTTTTCATGGTTATTATGTATACCACTTATACACTGAATAACTTTAAAACTGAAGGAGTTTGTAACACCAACTTCCCATGCTTCATGCCATGTGGCAAGTATCAATTGAATATCTTTAAAATTGAAGGAGGAGTTTCGCGACACCAACTCCTGATGTTTCATGCCAAAATGACAGAAAATACTCAAAGTTCAAGAGAAGATAATTCTGCAATGCCTGGCTTAAACACATGAAAACTGAGTGTTGCTCATCTACTGTTCATGGTTATTATGTATACCACTTATACACTGAATAACTTTAAAACTGAAGGAGTTTGTAACACCAACTCCACATATTTCATGCCAAAATGACAGAAAATACTCCAAGTTCAAGGGGAGATAATTCTGCGATGCCCAACAGTAAACACGTGAAAATTATGTCATACATATCTACCATTCGAGGTTACTATGTATACTAAATATAAATTCAATAACTTTAAAAGTGAATGAGAAATTTGCAACACAAACTACCCATGTTCAAATACGTACGGACGGACGGACGGACAGTCCGACCGCATGACCGACCGCCGGACAGGCTGATTCCAGTATACCCCCTCAAACAAGTTTGCAGGGGTATAATAAAGGAGTTATTCTTGAAAATGATTCAATTGACTCATCCTTTCTGGACCTCTGAAAACCCAATCAATTTTCTTTGCAGTCATAAAACTATCAGTTTCCCTTGCAGTCCTTGCAAATTGTACAACTATGATAAAAGAATTTCCAAAATGCAATCTTCATGAACTGTAAATACTCGTATATGATAAAACCTAATAAATTTCCCTTGAAGTTCCTGTGAACTGCACACCTTCAGCAGTAACTGTTGTTTTGGTTCAGGACCAGAATTCTAATCACCTATAATACAACTGCAAATCACATGTTGTTGCATTGGGATTTATCTTCACAACATCACTGTAGGTATTATGATTCGAGGTGTTTGCAAACATGTATAGGGTATATATAAAATAAGAGACCTAGATAATTTAGTATGGCTATTCTTTACTGCACTGCTAAAGTGCTGTATTGAACCATTTCCCTGTTTAATATTCATGAAAGAAATAATATTGTCATAATGAGCCTTCTGTCTGTCCTTCCATCCTGAAGTGAACCTTCCGTCCTGAAGTGAACTATTTTAAACTATCTATTGACTGTGGCGGAGAGCGTTGAATCAGTTCTTTATAATTCCATAAGCAAACAGAGTAGACATAAGAGCTGTCTGATCTGGGTCTGTGTCTGCAAATGTGTGAAAACACGTTTATATGAAGGAAAGCAAGTTGGAAGTCGGTTTATAGGATTTGATAACCCCAGATGTAATCAATGGTTTTCTAGAATATCACACTTAAGAGGAAAGACAAAATTTATTATAATAAAAATGCTACATATTAACATTTATGGCTGGCATTATCTAGTTATAAAACTTTAGTAACGAGTTGCTTATTTTTTGAAAAGGAGATCAACACCATATAAATGTGGTATAATAATAATAACACCACCAAAAGAGCAACTTTAAACTTAACTAGATCATACCGAACTATAGGGTCTTTTGCAAAAACAATAAAATAATCTATTATGTATTCCCCCTTATTAGTTTAGCCTTGATGAATATTCATTTATATCAATATTTATCAGCTGAACTTTATAATGGTATATCAATACATGAACTTGGGGTCATGGCAGAAACTGTAGAATCAGATCTATGTTATATAGATATATTTATAATGATCTACATTTGTGGTGTGCTGTGGTCTATAATGAAATATATATGGAAGGTAGAACATTGTAGCCATTTTAGAAAGTAAAGAACGAGATCTATCAATTCCATTAGCAAACAGAGCTGTGAGACCCTGATCAGACAGCTCCTACAGAAACAGTCTTATCTGGGTATACTCTGTTTGCAAATGCATGAAAATGCGTTTATATGAAGGAAAGATTCAAGAACTGTACATGTATGACAAAATGTAACCAATTTTCCAGAACTGTACATTTATGACAAATTTTCCTTGCAGTCTTCAAGAACTGTATAACTATGATAAATTGCAACCATTTTCCTTGCAGTTTACATGCACTGAATACCTGTAATTAAACCGAAGCTCGGACATGAAATTTGATGACATTTTAAAAGAGGTGGGGGAGTTTGGGGCATACCAGAAGCGGCTGTACCTACTACTATGTATACCGGCAATCAGTGTGGGGTGCTTCATGATGATGAACATCATACTCCTACACACACCAGATCATAGGTAATGTTGTATTTGTATTTAAAAGTGGAATGCTCCATCACTGTTTAACAGCTGAGTCCATTCAGTATGAAAGGTTAAAATCTGTATGATGATATCTAATGGCAAACTACATATGTACATATATGCATACAATGATATATAGATTATATATGCAAACTACATATGTCGTATATATGCATACAATGATCAGAGGGATCTACATGATGGAGCAAAAATAAGAAAACTCTCAAATTTAACTATTTAGAAATAAATCATGAACAAGAGTGGTCGAAGGAACACATGTGTCACCTGCTGGGAGAAGTGTCACAATAAAAAAGTGTGACGGACAGACAGACAGATGGATGGACAGACAGACAGACGGACGGATGGACGGACAGAAAGACAGACAGTCAGACGATGGAAAAGTGATCCCTAAGCGACACACTGCCTCTCTGCAGGTGACACAAAAACTAAATATGAGCTATTTACTGAAACAAATTTTGTATTTGAGGCATTCCAGGTATTACAGAATAGTATAATACACTGCATGTCGACCAAGATCAGTCTACACAGTGACTGATCTGGATGCAGCCACTGTGTTAAGAGGTAGCAGATAAATTAGCACTATTTTGACCAGTGCCAAATCAGTGTAGAGACATGACCAAATCAGTGTAGAGACATGACCAAATCAGTGTAGAGACATGACCAATCAGTATTGAGGCATGACCAAATCAGTGTAGAGACATGACCAATCAGTGTAGAGGCATGACCAAATCAGTGTCGAGACATTACCAAATCAGTGTAGAGGCATGACCAAATCAGTGTAGAGGCATGACCAAATCAGTGTAGAGACATGACCAATCAGTGAAGAGGCATGGCAAATCAGTGTAGAGACATGACCAATCAGTGTAGAGACATGACCAAATCAGTGTAGAGGCATGACCAAATCAGTGTAGAGGCATGACCAATCAGTGTAGAGGCATGACTAAATCAGTGTAGAGGCATGACCAAATGGTAGAAAATCTGGGGCTACACTGTTTACGATGCCCTAAGAGTAGTTTTGTCCTGAAATAGCTCAATTACAGTGGAACTTTGATATCTAGAACTTCAAGGGATCAAACAAATTACTTCGAAATAATAGAGGTTCAAATCATCCGCTTTCTAATCTGAACAATTTCTTTGAAGTTCATAGCTTAATGCAGGTTTAAAGCAATGCTGAAAACTCCTGTAGGAGCTTTCAGCATTACTTTCCACCTGCATTAAGCTGTTACATGTGTTTTTAGATGTGTTTTAGAACAATTCTGTATTGTAAAATTTAGAAGAACCAAACTTTTTTAGTTATCCCGCAGTTCAAGTTATCCGAATTCAAGAAATCCAAGTTCAACTATATATTGTTTTTGAAGGTGTAAGCTGCCTGACTACCCGAATGACACATGGGAAATACAGAGTCCTGAGCATGAGGAGTTGGTCAACAAACACATTCCACCTTCCAAGGACTATGACTATGACCGCTGCCATCTGTATACCAGTGTAAATGTTGTATATGACAACAATAGTAGACCTTTAAACGCTTCCAAACTAGAGTGTACGGAGTGGGTGTATGCTACAGATGTGTTCAAGGAGACATTTTCATCAAAGGTACATTGTCTACACTCCAGTATTGTATTCTTAACCCTTTACCTGATAGAAATGCCTTTTCACACCTTTGCAAACAGAGTAGACCAAGATACGATGGCTCCTACAATACGATGGCTCTTGTAGGAGCCATCAGATCAGGGTCTGCTGTCTGCTTATGACATTATACTAGATTTGACTAACAGTCTCTACCAATACCAACAACTCCTGTGTACCATGCCATTATAAAAACTAAGCTAATCAATATACATAATATCATTATTTCTTAAATTCAACAGGGAAAGGTTTAACCCTTTACTCCATAAATACGCCTTTCTATGCCTTTGCAAACAGAATAGATCCAGATCAGATGACTCGCATAGGAGCCGTCTGATCAGGGTCTGCTTTTTTTGTTTTTGGAATAAAATAGACATGATTCTACATTTTCTGCCCCAGTCAACTATTCCTTTGTCCATGCGCTATTATAAAACATAATCTAACTAATATTAATGACATCATTATTTCTTGAATAAATTTCCATGGAGTAAAGGGTTAATTAGCACATACATGTACTATATATGCTTTTGATACTACTTCTTCTGTATGTTTATTCCCAGCATGACTTTGTATGTGGTGATGCTCTGAAGACCTCCCATGCCCAGTTGGTGTTCTATTTTGGTGTGCTTGTGGGAGACTTAGGCTTTGGTCTCCTTTCAGATGTGTAAGTTGACCCTAAATGGTAAATGAATCGACACTTTGCACTTCCATGGCAAAACTGTGAAAGAATGGCAAAACTGTGATAGGCTAAAAAATATTAATTGATATACATTGTTTGTCAATTGGCTCTTGACCCTTTCCTCCATAAACATGCCTTTCTACGCCTTTGCAAACAGCGTCGACCTCTTATAGGAGCAGTCTGATCAGGGTCTGCTCTGTTTGCTTACGAAATTATATAGATCTGATTCTACAATTTCTGCCATGGCAAATAAATCATGTGTCGGTATGCTGTTATAACAAATTAATCTCATTAATATTCATGACATATAAACTAGTGTTTGAAATTAACTTTTTGTCCTGGTGGCAAGTACTTGCCACCTGATCTGAAAGTTGGTGGCAAAATAGGAAAAAAGAAAGCAATGTATGGAAATGTCCAACCAACAAGAAAGACAAGTGGTGGTCTGATAATTCTTGAAGTATTTTTCTGATTGTTTTCATTTCCACCCAATTATTTCTGGTGGCAAGATTTTGCCACAGACTTTCAGATCAGGTGGCAAGTTGGACATTTCTGGTGGCAAAACTGTCACTCGAACCCTGCATTATTTTGTATATTAATATTCATGGAGGAAAGGGTTAACTTTGCTGCTCATAGAGGGTTTTTGATTACCTATGCAAGCCCTTTAGATCCAGATGAGATGTCCGCTAACTAGGTGTCTCATCAGGGTCCAAAATGCTTGATGCTGTGATTATGTTTTTTGAAATATAAGAAAGAAAATTAAAAAAAAAGTTGACTATAAATTTTGCAGATGACAATATGAGTCAGTGCATGAGTTAATCTTTTCCTTCATATAAACGCATTTTTATGTATTTGCAAATAGAGTAGACCCAGATCAAATGGCTACTATATCATGGTCTGCTCTGTTTGCTTTTGACAGGATATAGATCTAATTCTACAGGCTTTGTCAAAGCAAAAAAATTCCATGAAAAATTTACAATTATAAAAATTCAGCTATTAATATTCATGAATATTGAAAAGGGAAAGGTTTAATAATAATACACATGTTCATCTTTCATACAGTATTGGACGCAAAAAGGCCTTCTACCTATCATGCCTACTACAGGTAGCTGCTGCCTTTGGTGTAGCCTGGGCACCTAACTTTTGGGTGTATGCTTTGATGGAGTTCCTAGTGGGTGCGGCCTGTCACGGTGTGTTCATGTGCGCCTGTGTACTGGGTAGGTTTGCCCTGTCATTATAAGACCTTTGAACATTTCATTAATTTACAGTAAAAACTCGATACTACGAACACTCAAATACTTGCCATTATTTAAACACAGTTGGCAGCTTAATGCAGGGTGAAAGTCATGCAGAAAGCTCCTCTAGGAGCTTTCTGCATGACTTTCACATTGCCTAAAGCAGTCACCTGCATACAAAGACAAAAGTGCTTAATTACTAAAAGTTCATAGTTTTTACTGTACATTGTATATTATAATACTGCTTTAAACATTTGTATGTTAGCGGCAAATTCTCCCACCATTTATGACCTATGCAACCAGTTTGGATCCAGATCAGGTCCCTAAAAACATGGGTCCTCATTTGAGATCCAAACTGTTTGTCACTTAGGCTATTTTTAGACCTAACCTTATTTATTAAATCTACCAAAAAGGAGCATTAACTAGAGAAAAGGAATTTTTCAGAATTGTGTAGTTTTGAAACCATTGTGATAAATAGAGCATTTGCTCCTGTGGAGCAAATGCTCTATTTATCAGAATGATTTTACAAAGTGACTTTTACAGAAGCGTCAAAAGGCGTCAATATGAAGGAATGGGTTAAAAGTTTTAGGTATTGGGGATCAACTGTATTTATCTTATTCATTTGATGTATTAATAGTAATAATATATCAAATGAATTATTACTATTTCACTTTATGTACTATTGCAGGTCTAGAGCTTGTTGGCCCCACTAAGCGAGTATGGGCTGGTGTTATTATTCATGGGTTCTTTACTGTGGGCTTGATGTACCTGTCTGGTGTAGCCTGGCTCCTCAAGCACTGGTTCTACATACAGATAGCTGTGGCAGCACCATGTGCCATCTATCTCACATACTGGTGGTAAACACACTTTTCAAATACAGTACTTTTCTTAAATATTAACCCATTTCCGCATATGCTATTTTTAGATCTATCCTTTTTAATAAATCAACCGAAAAAGAGCAATTACTAAAGAAAAGGCAACTTTTAGAAATATAGAGTTTTGAAACCATTATGATAAATAGAGCGTTTGCTTCTATTCTATTTATCACAATTGTTTCTCAGAGTGACATTTACAGATGCGTCAAAAGGCATCAATATAAGGGAATGGGTTAAGATGAGAAATCTTGCCCTCTAAACCAGTTTGTCAAGCTTAATGAGTTCATTTTATAAGTTCCAATAAATGTAACACTTTACCCCATAAATATACCTTTCTATGCCATTGCAAACAGGGTAGACCCAGATCTGACAGCTCAGGTGAGCAATTCCACTCTGAAAATTCAGCATTGGAAGCGTTAACCCTTTTCCTCATATAAAAAGCTTTTTTTATTCTTTGCAAACATGGTAGACCCTGACCAGACAGCTCCTTTTGATCAGGATCTACTCTGTTTGCTTATGAAATCATAATGAATCAGACAGTATCTATCAATATAAAAAATCAGCTAATTAAAAAACTTTAGTGAGTAAGCCCCACACCACCATATTGTCAGAGAAATAAAAAAGTTGTTCCCCATGACAGATTCTTCTGAAAATCGAACGTATCCAAGCTTTTATTCATGACAATTTTTAAAGCAAATTTGAGTTAAATTTGTCAAGAAAACAAAGTGCTAGATCAGCAAGAATGTATTATGATAAATAGACAGGTAAAAAAATATAACACCCGGGCTATAATAAATACTGATTATGTCATTATATCTTACATGACTATTCAAGACATAAATGGTTAAAGCTCAAGAGTCGTTCTACTTCTTTATCAGGCTAATACAAGAATCACCAAGATGGTTGCTGTCCGTTAATCGAGTGGATGAGGCAGAGAAGATAATGAAGACTCTGGCCAAAGTGAACAAAGTAGAGCTGCCTCCAAAAGCCTTCAGTCCAGACACTACGGAGAAAAAGAAGGGTGGGAAACTCTGGCAGCTCTTCACATCACGTGTTCTATTTATACGAACCATGATCATCTTTTTTAACTGGTGAGTAACTGCATGACAGACTGAATACCACATCAATCCTTTCCCTGTTCAGTACAGTAAAACCTCTCCATAACGGCCACTAAATTGTGTTAATCAGTCGATATTTAAGACAGGTGACTGCTTAAGCAAGGTGAAGGTGACTGCTTAAAGCAAGGTGAAAGTAAAACAGAACACTTCTATACTTTCACATTGCTTTAAGCAGACACCTGCCTTTAACAGAAAAGACGTGATATAATTTAGGGACCGTTATAGAGAGGTTTTACTGTATTCATGTAAGAAATAATGGCATCATGAGTATTTATTAACTGAATTTTTATCATGTAATTTTTCAATGAAATTCCTTGCTTAATTTGACATAAACTGCAGAATCAGCTCTTTATTATGTCAAAAGCAAACAGAGTAGACCCAGATCAGATGGTTCCTTCCAGTTATCCCAAAGTTCAAGTTATCAGAGTTCCAGTTATTCCAAACATAGGAGAGGGGAAAAGGTTAACATATCGATGATATCTAATAAATTTGAATCATAGACACACAATATAGGAGCCATCTGATTAGGATCTACTCTGTTTGCAAATGCATGAAAAAGCATTTATAAATCTGAAGGAAAGGGTCAACTCTGAATATTCAGACACCCAATGTTTCCTATCTGATGATATGCAAAGCTGAATAATTCAATTCTGACACCATTATGAAGAACTTTAGCCCTTTCATTCATATAAATGCCTTTTCATGCCTTTGCAAATAAGGTAGACCCAGATCAGACATCTCCTGTAGGAGCTGTCTGCAAACAAGGTAGACCAAGATCAGATGGCTCCTGTAGGAGCTGCCTGATTAGTATCTGCTGTTTGTTCATGGAATTCTTATCTGATTCTATACAGTTTCTGCCAAGGTAAAAAAATCCATTGTTCATGTTCCATTATAAAAATTCATCTAATTGATATTCGTGATGTCATTATTTTTTATATGAATATGCAACAGGTTAAGGCATAATTCATTATCATCTCAGCAGTTTTACATGCAATACTTCTTTGAATTATGTTTTAACTCTTTACTCCATTAATACTCCTTTCTACGCCTTTGCAAACAGAGTAAAAAGTAAAGTATCTAGTTATAGTCTACTTTCAGTGCGAATGACCGCTCAGCCGACTGTACATTTACTCCCCTGGTCATTGAGTCATTGGCCTACAATATTGAGCTAACATATGGCGCAATCATGCAGCCGCAGTACCGGCGAGTGACCCACACAGGTACCCATTTCAACCCCTGGGTGGAGAGGATGTGCGGGTGGGAGACACGGAAAAGTGTCTCTGAAATTTCTGGGAGGGACCGGGATTTGAACCCCGGACCTCCGGACTGATAGTCAAGCGTGTTACCACTAGACCACCGCCACCTGCAAACCCAGATCAGACGGCTCCTGTAGGAGTCGTCTGATGAGGATCTGCTCTGTTTGTTTATAATATGATATATATGATTCTACAGTTACTACCATGACAACAGATTCCTGTGTCCCTGTGCTATTTTAACAATTAATCTAATTGATATTCATGATGTCATTACTTCTTACACGAATACAGGTATTTACGGGGCAAAGAATTAACAGAATTTGTACTTGTATCTTATCAGGGTTATTGTCAGCATGTGTTACTATGGAGTTACAATGTACTCTGGGTCAATCGGTGGTAACTTCTACCTCAACTTCTTCCTTCTGGCCGTAGTGGAGTTTCCCGCCTTTATTAACATCTGGATGTTGGACTGTTTGGGCAGAAAGTGGACCCATGTGGTTTTCATGTGGCTTGGAGGCTTTGCGTGTATAGGGACCATCTTTACTGTTGTCTATGGGGGTGACGGTACGTACACATATGTTGTGCAATCTTATTTCTTATGTTTCATTTATTTACTTCTAAACAAGTCTCTTTGTCTGACAATTAAAATATCGATGATATCTAATGAATTTGAATTATAGACAAACAAGCTTGATAATTCCTCCTGTTATGACATTTAAAAATGAAGTGGACCCAGAACAGACAGCTCCTTTCTATATGCTTATAACGTTACAGATCTCTACTGTCTGCCATGTTATCAAACTTCCTTATCTTATATGTTTGATAAAAGAATTTAAAACTTAAATAATATTCAAAATGGGCGGACTTTGGTGTGAATATTCATCAGGTTAATAATTTAATCAGTTTGAGTTTCCAGGATGTCTATGCGGGCTTGGGATTCCAACAGTCCCGCGGGACACTGCAGATGTCACTGCCCCAAAAATGTGTATTAACCCTCTATTACCGGTATAGTTACAAAACTTTCAAATTGTTCCATCTTTCAGCTTGGCAACCTGTTACCCTGGCTTTAGCACTGATAGGCAAACTAGGTCCATCCGGCGCATTTGCAGTCATCTATGTATTTTCCCTGGAATTATACCCTACACAGCTCAGGAATGCTGGGATGGGAGCAAGCTCCTGCACAGCAAGATTTGGGGGTATGGCTGCCCCTTACGTAGCGAAAATGGTACCGTATTTCCTCTTAAAATTGAGTAACCCAAACGTCCCTCTTTTATGGTTTGTAAAGTTGAATAAATCAGTTCAGCATTTTTAAAAAACTTCATGAAATTTTAGTACAAACAGTGATTCTTTCAGTGTCATAAATATGGTTTTTTCTAAACAAAATGTCATTATTTCTTACATGAATATTCATGGAGTAAAGGGTTAATTAGCGTAATTTTATAATGGCATATGAACACAGGAATTTTTGGCAAGGGAAAAACAGCAGAATCATTTTCGTAAGTGAACAGAGAAGACCCTGAATTCATACATCAGTAAGTCACTACAATAAGTGCACATTTTCAATTACATCATAAAACTTGGTATTTGTTCTGTTCAATCATTATTATGAAGATTGTCAATTTGAGCTTTGATCAATAAATGCCCTTGTGGTACAAAAAAACCGTTTTCATCAATACTTATAATTGTTGTTCTAAAACAATATAATCAGCCTTTGTTAACCCTTTCCCTCATATAAACATGTTTTCACGCATTTGCAAACAGAGCAGACCCAGATCAGACAGCTCCTAGAGGAGCCGTCTGATCAGGGTCTGCTCTGTTTGCTAATAGAATTTGATAAATCTGTTTCTTTGCTTTGTAAAATGTCTGCAACGTTCCATTTTCCATATTTCTTTTATAACTAATTTGTTAATGAATATTCAGTAGGTAATGAAATTGGAATAAACATAGAACAGGGAATGGGTAAAGCAGTTAATGAAACTAAAATACAACCCAAATAAATACTAACACACTATCGTATAACATCGGGTCTTCCGTATCAAACACAGGAAAGTTTTGACTTCTTCTGCATTTACTTGATTGGTTTTCTTGCGATATACTTCTGTTCAGCATATAAACAAATGATTTATGTAATTGTTAGGCATTGTTAACCCTTCGCTTGCTAATCGCGTCAATATACCTACCTGTAAATAGTAAAGACCCAAATGAGACAGCTCCTGCAGGAGCTGTCTCATCAGGGTCTGCACTATTTACAAGTTGATTGTGCAACCAGTGCACTCCACAGCAGTGATTGCATAGTGAAATAATTGTAGACAGTGAAGATAAATGTAATTATACAACAGGGCATGGGTAAAGAAGGAGAAATGTATTTTAAAATTCAGCAAGCGAAGTGTTAAAATACATTGCAAGTGGAGACGATCACTTTAAGCTCTTTATATGGACCTTGGTACAAATTCTATTTCAGGGTGAAATTATAGGTGGTGATTTTGGTAAAGCCCTGCCCCTTGCCATATTTGGAATAACCTCAGTGCTGGCTGGACTTCTGTGTTTGTATCTACCTGAAACACTGAACCAGAAGCTACCAGACACAGTGGAAGAAGCAAAACACTTCAGAGGGTAAATATCTATATACTACTGATACATGTAAGATAAGTCTTAATTCTTAAACCATATGGCTCCAAAAAATAGCAATTTGCATTTTCAAAGTAGAATGTTTTTATCTTTGTGCCAATGTACAGTGCATTTAGTATGTTTGGTTAAAAATGCTCCAAACAAATTTGAATGGCAACAATGCAGATTTTAACCAAAGGGAACCTCTATGAGTTTGCTGATCTGTGTCTATGCTGTTTGCAAATGCCAAATAATTCATATCCTGCATTCAGAACTTTCAAGCATTTGCCATTTGCAAGACCCTGCAGGTCTTTTTTAGCATTTAAAAGGAAATTGAATAATAAATGAAACCATACTATGTGTATTCCGTTCTACCGAAGAGGAGAATAGTGATGGCATAGAGATTACAATATATCTATACATAGAACTCTACTGTGTACTTCTAACCCTTTACTGATTTGCTGATTTTGTTAACATTGTATATAAACACAATAATATTTGGCCAAAGCAGTAACTATAGAATCAGATCTTTATTATTTCAAAAGCAAACAATTTGAAACAAAGCAGACCCTGATCAGACAGCTTCTACATGAGCCATGTGATCTGGATTCACTCTTTGCAAAGGCATTAAAAAATTTGGAAACTGTATCCATGCTTATAAAACGTTTTAGTTGAGTCTCAGTTCGTTCTCAAGCCTTTGGCTCAAATCTGGCCAATCAAAAGCTTGAGAAAAAGCTTTATAACCATGAACCCAGATAAAAAAATAAAAAAAAACAGAAATTAAAACTGTGCAAAAATCAATATGAGCAAGGTATTAATGGGCCACTTATACCAAAATCGCATTTTGGTGTTTTTTACAGGCATCAGAAAAAAGAAGAGAATGAGAAGGTGATTTCAATACCAGAAGAAACAAAAACAAGCCCTGAGGAACAAGCACATCCAGTTCTGACATCTTAACCCTGTACTTGATAAATATTCGAAGAAAAAATAGAGAATAACATCAATGTCGGCTAGAGAAGAAAAAAAAATAAATAAATCTGTAATAACTAATTTTTTACACTTCACCAGTTCCCTCATATTGACGCTTTTTGACGCCTCTGTAAAAGTCTATTTGTGAAACCATTGCGATAAATAGAGCATTTGCTCCATAGGAGTAAATGCTCTATTTATCACAATGGTTTCAAAACTACACAATTCAAAAAAAGTTCCCTTTCTCTAGTTAATGCTCCTTTTCTAAAGATTTACTCAATGGGGCTGGGTCTATAAATAGCCTATGAGGGAATGGGTTAATGTATTTAAACCCTTTTCTCCATGAATATTCATGTAAGAAATAATAATGACATCATGAATATTAAGTAGATTAACCTGGATACAGGAATTTTTGGCAATGGCAGAAATTGAAGAATCATTTCCATATTATGCCATTATCAAACAGAGCAGACCCTGATCAGATGGCTCCTACAGGTGCTGCTTGATCTGGGTCTACTCTGTTTGCAAAGGTGTAGAAAGGCGTGTTTATGGAGTAAAGGGTTAAGGCGATATTATACTATGAGATTGTTGGTGATGAACTTTTTGCAGATGACAATTACTTAGTGTGCAAAGAGTTAATACAGCATAGTCCAGCATTGTTATGCTCTGAACTCCATCATCCATGACACTACTTTCGCTTTCTGTTTTGATAATTCTAATTAACCCTTTACTCTATGAATATTCATGTAAGAAATAATGACATCATGATTATTAATTAGTTTGTTTGTGTTGATTAACGTCCGTTTCTGCTCACTATGGGCTAATTGGACGCCCCAGAGAGAGGGGAGAGGATACAGAGAAACCCCGGGCGTGATGCCCTACTCTTATAATCAACTGAGTTTCTCTGGTTCATTCAGATGCCCAGTGTAAAGCACTGATACATCGGACCTCGGTTTATAGTCTCGTCCAAAGCACGTGGTCCGGCGGGGGATAGAAACCGTGCCCCCTGGTATTGCAGTCCAGCGCGTTAGCCACACGACCACGTCCGCCAGTGATTATTAATTAGATTAATTGCTATAATAGCACATGGACACAGACATTTTTGGATATGGCAATAAACTGTAGAATCATATCTATGATACATCATAAGCAACCAGAGCAGACCCTGATCAGCCATCTGATCTGGGTCTACTCTGTTTGCAAAGGTGTATTTATGGAGTTAAGGGTTAAAAAACTCTAATCCCGAAACAAAGTATAGCAAATATCAACATCAGCCAGTACTGTGTTCAGCAGAAGCAAGCAGTTACTACCAGAGACTAGCCTCCAGTCTGAAAGCTATGTATCATACACCCCAACACTCTGTGACTCTATGTAAGACTGTATTATTTTTTTCTAAGCCTAGTGGCTAGCCTACACAATGTTTGTATATGTTTTTTGTTACCGAATGCATGGATGTTTATCCTTGTATTAACCCTTTACACCATAAATATTGAAGTAAAATATAACGACTAATTAGTTGATTTTTAATAACGTCTTCAAACCTTGTAGGAAGTTTTGGTCTTGGCAGAAACTGTAGAATCAGATCTATATTATTCCATAAACAAACAGAGCGGACCATAAACAAGCAGAGCGGACCCTGATCATATGGCCCTTACAGGAGCCTTCTGATCTGAGTGTACTTTGTTTGCAAGGTGCAAAAAGGCGTAATTATGGAGTAAAGCGTTAAAGGGACACAACTAACATATGTATTATATGGATATCTGCTGGTAGGCCTAACAGTGGCACCTTGTGTTAGAATATTTGTCTCTTGCTGAAAGCTTGATGAAATAAGTATGATGACAAACAATGGAGATGCGATCTGTAAGTGCCACTCTGCTAGAGAATGTGACATAAATCCTATGGCAACAGTTGAAGTATCTACATAGCACCAACATGGATACAGACTGAACAAACCAGTAACATGCATTTTTCCCATAGACACAAAAAGTGTTGCAAAGGGTCATAACACAGCGACTTATCCATCCACCAAATATAATATTGAAACAAAGGTTTAGTACCAATAAATCTTGCTATATTTGGCTGAAACCTGTCTCTACTCTCTACAGACAAAGCAAAAGACAGACAGTATGGAGATAGACAGACCAATAGACAGGCCAGCTGACTCTAGAGTACTCCACATTACAGCTTTGCTGTTTCTGTATACATGTACAGTCAAATTCCATTATGTTGAAATTTCAGGGACACAACAGATACAAAATAAGAGTTTGTCTCAAAACAATGTATGGCAAGTGCTCCTGATAATTTTTACATGCTAATACGTACATACACACACATTTTGATTTCAATGCTGAAATTCAAAATGAAATGCTGAAAACTGGAACTGTGATTCTTTTTTCTGTCCATTTTTTTCATCGCTGATTACCTTATCAAAAGTCAATTACTGACTTCACAATCGAGTCCGCACTCCCTTTTTCCTATCTTTTTATCTAAATAACTGAACAAGCTTGGATATTTATTCTCTTTTGCCGACAAACTCCAGACGACACCACGACTTTTGTGTTTGTCAGTCAGACGCTTGCAATGTGACTACTTCTTGGCCCTAACCCCTTTGCACCCATTCAATAAACCGTGGCCAAACCCGGTGCCCTACAATCTATGTATTTTGTAAAGTCAACTTCGACAGAGACAAGAAGGGCGAAACGCACCGCCTGACAATTAACCCTTCGGTTGCTATTCACGTCAATATACCTACCTGTAAATAGTGAAGACCCAGATGAGACAGTTCCTGCAGGAGCTGTCTCATCAGGGTCTGCACTATTTACAACTTGATTGTGCAACCAGTGCACTTCACAGCAGTGATTGCACAGCGAAATACGTGTACACAGTGAAGATATATGTAATTATACAACAGGGCATGGGTAAAGAAGGAGAAATGTATTTTAAAATTCAGCAAGAGAAGGGTTAATATGCATTGGAAGTTTCCTGTATGCATTTCAGTAAGCATGATCTGAGTTTCAAATGCATGCGTAATTATGCAGGTATGCACCTTATCTAGAGCACTGTATGGCATTCTTTTTCTAAAACAAACTAATGTTTACCATTATCACTGCGATGCGCACTGCCTATGTTGATCAAAGATAAAATTCCCATCTCTAATCTCAATAAGGCTGTAGAGAGTGACTTTGACATTTGAAACACTGATAATTACTTGAAAACAGACCTTAGTAATGGAAACTGACCTTGGTCTACTGTACAACCTGTAAAATCAAACTCGCCTCTCATCAGGGTCTGCACTATTTACAAGTTGATTGTGCAACCAGTGCACTCCACAGCAGTGATTGCACAGCAAAATACTTGTACACAGTGGAGATATATTGAGCGTGGACTGTATATATTTCGCTTAGAGCTATAATACAAGACTACTGAACTCACCTTGCAGCATGAACATGAAGGAAAGAAAGATGAACAGGTTGTTGATTACTGCTGTTGACTTCCCGAGGCAAACTGCTACACTATATGGGTTTAAAAAATGCCTGAAAATCAAATAAATTTCAATAGATCAATTCATTTTGAGGACAATGCAAGAAGTGTATTGGTTTTTTAAAATATCTTGGTTCTATAGCCCTAAAATCGTTTCTTCAGCATAGAGAAACCTTATAAACATCTGTCAGTAACCTTTACTCCATAAATATGCCCTTAAACACCTTTGCCAACAGAGTAGACTGAGATCAGATGGCTCCTGTATGAATAATGAAATATCTATCTGATTCTACAGTTTTCTGCCAGAGCCAAACTTTTGTGTTCATGTGACATTAACCTTTCCTTGTTTAACATTTATTCAAATTTTAACACCACATTAACCCTTTACCCAATAGCCTGTTTCAAGTTTTGAAGACATATGACCACTTAAAGCAGGTTGAAAGTAAAGCAGAATGCGCCTTAAGGCGCATTCTGCTTTACTTTCAGCCTGCTTTAAGCTACCACCTACTAGGATATAGAAAATATTTATTATGCAATATGTTCATGACTGTATGAATTTGAACTATTTTCTTCAGCGGAGGAATAAATCAAACACGCTAAAAGCCGCTTCTATCAGGTAAAGGGTTAACATTCATGGCCAGAATCAATAAAATGGATCATAGAAAAGCGATTTTTTCACAACAGTGTTAACTGTAAAATTAAATCTATAAAATTCCATAAGCAAACGGAAAATACCCTGATCAGATGGCTCCTATAGAAGTCATCTGATCTGGGTCTACTCTGTTTGCTAATGCTTAAAAAGGCATTTACATGAGGGAATGGGTTAAACAAGAGAATCGGTAGAACCGATGGATGCTCCCCAACTGCAGACAAATTTTAAGTATGAAAAATAAGAAAGAGCAATAACTCCTAAATTATGCAAAAGAGAGTGATGATTCTTGTACTCTGCACTTCTCCTCATCAGGATCAATCTACCAGTTGATAAATATCATAGTTTTTGTGTTATGATCCGGACAAATTTTAAGTATGAAAACTTAACAAAGGGCAATAACTCCTGCATTATGCAAAAGAGTGATGGTTCTTGTGCACTGCAATTCTCCTCATCAAGATCAATCTACCTATAAAGTTTCATGTTGATATCTATTACAGTTTTTATAACGGACGGACGGACGGACAAAGCGGCGACTATATGCTCCCCCCAACACTGTTGTTGGGGAGCTTAACAATAGCTGTCTGCAGACAGCGCGCTCCACTTTCTTTAGTGCTGGATAGTGTAGTGGAAGTCTAAGTCAGAAAGGGCAGATAACTATAGCAAAATTAATTTTAGAGTTACCTGCCCTTAAGGAATGGGTCCCCCTTGTAATAGTTAACATGCATACCGAATTTGAACCAAATATCTTGCACAGTTTCTGAGACATGGACCTTAACATAAAACTTAACTGACAATGAAAATTCTAAGGTCAATAAAACTTAACTAACAATGAAAGTGATGGAGGGAGGTGGTAGAGAGAGATTGTAGAGAGTGGAGGCTCTCTGCCATCGACCCACATGATAGAAACACTTGGAGAACAGGAGTGAGATCTACCATGCGTGCAGCTAGCCAGCTGTCTGGAGGGGGGCCCACTAGTGTGGTATAACGCCCCTGCACCTGCACGTTAATCTAAAGTAACCGATGATGATGATGATGATGAAAATTCTAAGTAAAAAAATGGGCATACTTATGGCAAAATTAATTTTAGGGTTACCTACCCTTGTGAAATGGGTTGCCCTTGTGATAGTAAACATACATACCAAATATGAACCAAATATCTTTGATGGTTTCTGAGAAATGGACCTTAACAAAAAGGTTAACCAACGCTGACGCCGACGCCAACACCGACGCCGACACCGATGAGAGGGTCATGACAATAGCTCCACTTTTTGAAACAAGAGGGCCATGATGGCCCTTAATCGCTCACCTGTTCGTAACAGATTAATGATTTCAATTGCATAAGTTGAAAAATCTTGGTAGAAAACCATCAGATGATGCTACATACTAAATATAAAGAGTCTAGACCTTAAAGATTTTCCTATGAAAAACTGTTAAGCCCCAGGGCGGGGTCAATTTTGATCCGGGGTTCATAATTTGAAAATCTTGGTAGAGGACTATTAGATCATGCAACATACCAAATATCTAAGGTCTATGCCTTACAAGTTCAGAGAAGACTTTTAAAGATTTTTAAGAGAAGATTTTTAAAAACTTTCCTATAAAAAAACTGATATGCCCCTGGGCGGGGAAGTTTTCAACCCAGGGGACATAATTTGAACAATCTTGGTAGAAAACTATTAGATAGCGCTACATACCAAATATTAAAGGTCTCTGCCTTACAGTTTTGGAGAAGAAGATTCTTAAAGCTTTTCATATGAAAAAAAAGGTCTATACCTTATAATTTTAGAGAAGAATATATTTAAAGATTTTCCTATGAAAAACTGATAAGCCCTGGGGCGGGGCCATTTTTGGCCCAGGGGTCATAATTTGAACAATCTTAGTAGAGGACCATTAGATGATGCTACATACGAAATATCAAAGGTCTATTCCTTACAGTTTCAGAGAAGAAGATTTTTAAAGATTTTCCTATGAAAAACTGATAAGCCCCGGGGTGGGGCCATTTTTGGCCCAGGGGTCATAATTTGAACAATCTTAGTAGAGGACCATTAGATGATGCTACATACCAAATACCAAAGGTCTATGCCTTACATTTTCAGAGAAGAAGATTTTTAAAGATTTTCCTATAAAAAAATGATAAGCCCCGGGGTGGGGCCATTTTTGTCCCAGGGGTCATAATTTGAACAATCTTAGTAGAGGACCATTAGATCATGCTACATACCAAACATCAAAGGTCTATGCCTTACAGTTTCAGAGAAGAAGATTTTTAAAGATTTTCCTATGAAAAACTGATAAGCCCTGGGGCGGGGCCATTTTTGGCCCAGGGGTCATAATTTGAACAATCTTAGTAGAGGACCATTAGATGATGCTACATACCAAATACCAAAGGTCTATGCCTGACAGTTTCAGAGAAGAAGATTTTTAAAGATTTTCCTATGAAAAACTGATAAGCCCCGGGGCGGGGCCATTTTTGGCCCAGGGGTCATAATTTGAACAATCTTAGTAGAGGACCATTAGATCATGCTACATACCAAATATCAAAGGTCTATGCCTTACAGTTTCAGAGAAGAAGATTTTTAAAGATTTTCCTATGAAAAACTGATAAGCCCTGGGGCGGGGCCATTTTTGGCCCGGGGGACATAATTTGAACAATCTTTGTAGAGGACCATTACATCATACTACATACCAAATATCAAAGCTCTTGGCTTTGTAGTTCCAGAGAAGAAGATGTTTTAGTAAATTGTTGACGCCCGCACGTATGCACGACACACAACGCACATACGCACGACGCACGACGCCGGACATAGGATCATCCCAATAGCTCACCTTGGCACTTTGTGCCAGGTGAGCTAAAAATGAAGCTAAAAAACAATTCTTACTAAAATTCATGATGTCATTATTTCTTACATAAACATTCATAGAGTAAAAGGTTAATTGAGAGGAGGCAAAATTAATACATAGACAGGATACGACTGCCAGAATTAGATGAGTCAAAGAGGTCCTCATGATAGTCAGCAGTAAACCAGTGGAATCTTAATACCATCTCCATACAACACTCGTCAAGTATATGTTTGAGAATGAACTCAGAATTAAGCAAAAATTTGTATAACCTCTGATTCATGACTAACTTACGTTGAGACAAGAGCTATTTGGATGAAATCCACATCCTCCATTTTCAGAATGATCTTCTCCACTCCCACGGCATACTGCTTCACTTCTTTAACTTGCTTTTTAAGCTGAAATAATAAATACAAAAAGCGAATTTGATCAAGCTTTTAAATGTCTAGCTCTTACTGTTAATTGCATGAAGATGTTCATAATTCTTATCGATTTTCTCTTTTGAAAAAGGCCAAGAAGAGAGCTAGACATTTAAATAAGTATCAAAAACAAAAATAAAATATGCAACTTTGCTGAATTGATATCCCCTGGCAAACAAGTGCACGGACTGATGACACCAAAACTATATCCCTACACCTTGGGTGGTGATAACAAGAGGATCAGCTGGGTTCTAATCTGCTCAACTGGGTCAAATGGAATCATGTTACTGGTACTTTGAAGCTTCACTTTACATGTAATGGTTTAGAAATACAGTAAAACCTCTCTGTAATGGCCACTAAATTGTGTTAATTAGTTGGTATTTAGGGCAGGTGGCTGCTTAAAGCAAGGTGAAAGTTAAACAGAATGCCCCTATAGGAGCATTCTGTTTTACTTTCACTTTGCTTTAAGCAGCCACCTGCCTTTAACACAAAATACTTGGGTGTAATTTAGTGGCTGTTATAGAGAGGTTTTACTGTACTAGCTTGTTCCTGGTACCCATAAAGTTATTAGACATTAGAACCGTTTGAACAATTATGGTAGAGGATCACTTAACTTTTTCCCTCACATAAACGTTTTTTCAGGCCTTTGCAAACACAGTAGCAAATGAGTGTTGCTATATATAGCCTTATTAGCCTTATATAGAAAACAAGCCCCATCTCAGGTTCAATTTTTACAGTATGAAACTGAATTGATGAAAGTTATTTTAACCATTTATCAGATGAATATCCATTGCAGATTCAATCCATATTAAATATTAATCCTTTCCCTGTTCAATATTCATGTAAGAAATAATGAAATCATGAATATTAACCCATTCCCACTTAGGCTATTTTTAGACATAACCTCTTTGATTAAATCTACCAAAAAGGAGCATTAACTAGAGAAAAGGAAATTGTCAGAATTGTGTAGATTTGAAACCAGTGTGATAAATAGAGCATTTGCTCCACAGGAGCAAATGCTCTATTTATCACAATGGTTTCATAGAGTGACTTTTACAGAAGCGTCAAAAAGGCGTCAATATGCGGGAATGGGTTAATTAGATTAATTCTTATAATGGAGATATGTACACAGGACATTTTGGCTCAGGCAGAAACTGTAGAATCAGGTCTATTATAATTTCACAAGCAAACCCTGATCAGATGGTTCCTATAGGAGCTGTCTGATTTGTGTCTACTCTATTTGCAAATGTGTGAAAAACAATTATATGAAGGAAAGGGTTAATTCATTACTTTTCTGATATTGTTATATAACATAAGTGAATATGTTGCTATGAGGAATGATATAGAACCAGACCTAATATATTCTATACCCAAACAGAGCCGACTCTGATAAGCAGGTTCCTACAGGAGCCATATGATCTAGGTCTACACTGTTTGCAAAAGTATCAAAATGTGTCTCTGTCAGGTTACTATTTAAATATAAAATCTCTGATTATGGAACAAGATCTAATAACTATTATAACTGATACAAATCATTCTTGATGGCTAAAATTCTTAGTTGGTGGCATACATGATTACCGGTATTCAATCCTCTATTGAATATTCATGTAAATAATACTAATACCATGAATCAGATTGATTTTAAAATGGCATATTAAACCATTCCCACTTTAATAGGCTACTTTTAGACCTAATCTCTTTGAAAAAATCTACCAAAAAGGAGAAATTAACTAGAGAAAATGATTTTTTTAGAATTGTGTAGTATTGAAACCATTCTGATAAATAGAGAATTTGCTCCTATTGGGCTCCTATAGAGCAAAAGCTCTATTTATCAGAATGGTTTCAAAAAGTGACTTTTACAGAAGCGTCAAAAGGCATCTATATGCGGGAATGATGAGTTACACCCAGTAATTCTTGCCAATGCAGAAACTGTAGAATCAGATCTATATCATTCATAAGCAAACACAGTAGACTCCAATCAGACACCTACTACAGTAAACACCAACCAGACAGCTCCTACAGTAAACACCAATCAGACAGCTCCTACAGTAAACACCAACCAGACAGCTCCTACAGTAAACACCAACCAGACAGCTCCTACAGTAAACACCAATCAGACAGCTCCTACAGTAGACTCCAATCAGACAGCTCCTACAGTAGACCTCAATCAGACAGCTCCTACAGTAGACCCCAATCAGACAGTAGGAGCTCCTACAGTAGACCCCAATCAGACAGCTCCTACAGTAGACCCCAATCAGACAGCTCCTACAGTAGACCTCAATCAGACAGCTCCTACAGTAGACCCCAATCAGACAGCTCCTTCAGTAGACCTCAATCAGACAGCTCCTACAGTAGACTCCAATCAGACAGCTCCTACAGTAGACCCCAATCAGTCAGCTCCTACAGTAGACCCCAATCAGACAGCTCCTACAGTAGACCCCAATCAGACAGCTCCTACAGTAGACCCCAATCAGACAGCTCCTACAGTAGACACCAATCAGACAGCTCCTACAGTAGACACCAATCAGACAGCTCCTACAGTAGACCCAATCAGACAGCTCCTACAGTAGACCTCAATCAGACAGCTCCTACAGTAAACCCCAATCAGACCGCTCCTACAGTAGACCCCAATCAGACAGCTCCTACAGGAGGAGTCAAGAGGTGTCCATATCCGGTAATTAGCTCAGTCTTTGCATGCTAGCACTGAATTCATGATTACCTGTGCAAACAGGTTGAATCAAGATGGTATGCAGAGTATCCTAGTGTCTTATGGATATCCGAATTACTTGACACTGAACAGAAATGATGGGCAAATTAACGTTTTGCATGACAGCAGATGACAAGTTTTGAAGTGTGCAAGAGTAAATCTATTACATGTACTAAACAGAGACGTCATTTGACACATTTGTAAACAGAGTTGACCCAGATCAAATGGATCCTATAGAAGCTGTCTGATCTAAGTCTGCTCTGTTTGCATATGGTTAAGGCATAATATATATACATGTATCTGATTCTGCTGTTTCTGCCATAGCCAAACAATTCCTGTAGTCATAATTATGTCATTATAAAATATTCAACCAATTAATATTCATGAAGTAACTTACGTGTTACATAAATATTTATGAGGAAAAGGATTAATTCAAATCTTAGTACTTACCAGGTACCTACTGAAGTGCTTTCCGATGCTAACGAGAACCAAACCACTCAGGATATCTATTAGCTGAAAGAAGAAAAAATGTAAAAAACATGCATACTCAAACTCACGCTAATAAATGTCACCATACATATAACCCTTTAAACCCTGGACATGCATGAACTGGCATTTCAAACAGTGTAGACCCAGATAAGAGGAGCAATCTGATCAGGGTGTGCACTGTTTGACATTCAAGTTCAAGCATTTCATTCAAAGTGGACTCTACACAGTTAACCACTGATGGACTATTCCACTCTGAAAAATCAGTGTTGAAAGGGTTAACGAAGACCCTTTGTTAAACCCATTCCCTGTTCAATATTCATGTAAGATATAATGATCTCATGAATATTTATTAGCTGAATTTTGATTTTTTAATTTTTGACAAAAACTGTAGAATCAGATCTATGTCATGTAATAAGCAAACAGAGCAGACCCTATTCAGACGGCTCCTATACTAGAAGCCATCTGATCTGAATCTACTCTGTTTGCAAATGCGTGAAAATGCGTTTTTATTTATAAATGAAAGCGTTAAATCATCCATACATAGTAGTAAACAGGATGAATTTCTTGCCCCTATAGATACATTCTAAGCGCCACTTGACAGGCACTTGCAAAGAGCTTGAGATGATATACTGAATAAATCACACAGGATTCAAGCTCTTTGCCACAGTCAATTGGTTTCTTAACCCTTTACTCCATGAATATTTCATGAAAGAAATGATGACGTCATGAATATGTTTTCATTAGATTAATCTTTAAAATGGTTTATTAACTCATTGAATTTTTTCTAAGGGAGAAACTGTAGAATCGGATCTATATCATTCCTTTAAGTAAACAGGGCAGACCCTGATCAGACAGCTCCTAGAGGAGCTGTCTGATCTGTGTCTACTCTGTTTGCAAAGACGTAGAAAGGCATATTTATGGAATAAGGGGTTAAAAAGCTTGAGTGAACAAATAGAAATTAGAGTTTGGCGAAGATGGTCGATCAATCATCAAGCCGGATATTTGAAATATCATTATGCCCCGATTTAATTGTTATGAGTTCGAGATTCAGCGAGACTTTCATTCTTATTTCACTCAGAGTTTGGGATTTAATTATTCAGTGTTTATGAGGCACTACACATGTGAGGAGTTTGATTCAAGACCCATCCAGTCTCGTGTTAGCTTTATATTGCAATGTTTACTACACTTTCACGTGGAGTGCGACGAGACCCGTTTTCGTTTATATAATGAAATAGAAACAAGACGAATAGTTCATAGACAAAATTCTTGAACACATTTATCCATAGCATGAGTACATAATACACAAAATGAGACACAGCTTGTTGAAATGTGTTAGTTCCATAATGATAACCGTCATTGTTTCTAGCTTTGTTGACGTTACCTTACATCGGTTTTTAGTAGCGTTCAGTATTGTCCTTTAGAATTACACAGCATTTCCTAAGAGTCTATCAGCCACTGAGTAGGCCTAATGATATTAAATAACTGACGACAGAGTCTCCTTCTTAAAAATCTATCTTCAAAATAGATTTACATGAAAAATCTAACTCAAAACTATTAAATTCAAAATCAATGTGACTTACTGTTTCTCTACATAACAACTACATGAAAGGGAGGAAACACAGCCTATATTTGGAAGTCAGACTACGAGTGTTTGTGCGGGCTTTCAAATATGGCACGGTGACGTAATAATAGGGTGTGTCAAACTCTAAGTTAGCTAGTGTTTATTAAGAGAGAATTTAACGATTAAGAAGCCAGAACGAGCATAGCTAATGACGGCTTCTTTATCGTTAAATTCTCTCTTAATAAACACTAACTATTACGTAAAGATTGCAACTGATCAGATTTGAAGCAGACAGCATTTTTACAGCAGGAAAAATATAAATGCACATTAAGTTGGAATAAGCATTCATTGAAATTGCAGTAAAACCCTTACAGTTTGAACAAATGAAACAAGTATCATTCTCGGTCTTTAGAACAGGTGGCAGCACAATGCAGAATCAGAGACAAGCAGAAAGCTCCTCATTACTTCATGACTATTCATCAATTTAATTTTTGTGAAGAAAACATTTCATGAGGAATATTGGTTTAATCAAAATCTGTAGGATCTGATCTATATACAATGTAATTGCAAATGCAAACTGATTAGACCCTGATTAGACAGTTCCTACAAGATCTGTCTGATCTGGATCTACTCTGCTTGCAAAGACTTTATTACGCTGGAAATGGTTAACCCTTTCCCTCATATAAACGTGTTTTCACGCATTTGCAAACAGAGTAGACCCAGATCAGATGGCTCCTAGAGGAGCCATCTGATCAGGGTCTGCTCTGTTTGCTAATAGAATTTTATAGATCTGTTTCTTTGTTTTCTAAAATGTCTACAATGCTCCACCTTCCATATTTCTTTATAACCATTTTGTTAATGAATAAGGTTTTACTGTACTGACTTACCACAAAGAAGTAATTCACTCTGGATGGTATCACTTTGGTGACGAAACTAACAACCCTCAACATGAATGGAGTCTGCAAATGAAAGAATGTCTTAACCCTTTCCTCTATGAAAATTCATGCTAGAAAAAATGATGTCATGAATATTAATCAGATTAATTTGTTATAAAACGTATAATAGCGCATGGACACATGAATTTTTGGCCAAGGCAGAAACTATATAATCATATCTATATAATACCATAAGCAAACAGAGCAGACCCTGATCAGATGGCTCCTACTCTGTTTGCAAAGGCGTAGAAAGGTATATTTATGGAGTAAAGGGTTAACTATAGATAAGCAGATGTCCAGATAAGATGCATAAATTTAAACACTTTCAAGAATAGCACCTTTATTTATCCACCAAGCCCTATACTGTGACCACTCTTTAGAATCGTCTCGGAGAGACCATTCTAATGTGGGGTCACATTATAGGGTTTGGTGGAGAAATGACGATTTTAATATTTGAGTATGCACCTTTATCTGTAGCTCTAGATAAGAGGTTCTTGGTTTACTATTTTCTCTCTCCATTGATTGTAATAACTCTTTCCCTCATATAAAAGCCTTTTCACGCCTTAGCAATCAGGAGCTATATAATCAGGGCCAACACTGTTTGCTTATGAAATTATAACAGATCTGACTCTATAGTTTCTACAAATACCAAAAGTTTGTAATTATATATGTAAATATTATATGCCATTATAAAAAATCAGCTGACAAATATTCATTATGCCACAATTTCAAACAGGAACATTCAATTAACATGAAAAGGGATTAGAACCAAACAGATATGATTGGCTGAAAGATTTGGATAAATCAGTACCCTTCTTATTTACACCAAGAAGGGGATCAGTAACCCTTTACCTCATGAATATTTATAGAAGAATTTATGACACCTCATTATAAATGTAAAGAAACATGTAGGAAATTCTGGCCATGGTAGGAACTGTAGCTCGCAGCTGACACAAAAACTTAGTTAATATGAAAAAGGGGGAATAACTCAAAAAATATTTGACGCTAGAGTTGTGGCCCTTGTGCATGACACTTCCTCTCATCATGCTTGTTCCATGTGTGAAATTTGAAAGCTCTATGATGATTAGTTTAGAAATGACAGCCAAAAAAAGAAAGTAAGATGGACAGACAGACGGACGGACGGACAGACGACGGAAAAGCGATCCCTAAGTGACACACTGCCTCTCGGCAGGTGACACAATCAAAGCGTTGTAAACGCTGCAGTATTCTTTGCATGGTATCAATCTGATATCGAATAAGATCGCTTTGGCATGGAATTGCGTATCTATAAGGGAAGGCTCTATCCAGTTGGTGATACAGTTGCAGCTGACACTTCAGCCGTTTCCCACTATGCTTATTATCACACTGACCTCTCGCAGTTGTTGGCGTGATTACCTAATCGCTTCTTTATTCATTGAGTATTTTCATTCATGTTATGATCACTTGATTTCTTCATGTGACTGATATTTGTATATCCGTGCGCCCTTCTTACGCATTGCTATATTTTGTTGGTTTTGTTGATTTTTGCACATACTAAGCCGAAGCTTATGTTACGAAGCTTTTTCATGTCAGATATAGTATACCACGATTGGTTCCGAATGCCATGTTATTAAATACCCTTTGTATCCATTAAATACAGGTCAGTAATTTGCACTATTTTGTCAGGCCGGCGAGGGTACCATGGTTTGGCTGTGGAACGCCACCTTTGTATTCTATTGCTTCGCAAAGAATACAAAAACTAGATAATTCAATAAGCAAACAGAGCATACCCTGGTCAGAGGGCTCTTACAGGAGCTGTCTGATGTTGAACAACTCTGTTTGCAAAGGTGTCAATAGGTAAAGGGTTAAAAGCCATCAACAGCAAATTAGCATGAGGACAACTTCAAGATTCCCTTAATAATACATATTATATTGCGGCTAAAACAACATGGTTTTGCAAAATATCTTTCATTAATTGGCTACAGGTCATTTCACTACACTGTCACTTTCACTAAAGACGATTCTATATCCAATCTGAAGTTGCTTGCAACCCATGTCTGTAAAAATCTGTCTGTACATGTATATATATTCTATCATATTCTCGTTCATATGATCTCACAAGAGCTCATAATTATATATCTGATAGAAAATCCTTTCATAAGTGACAACAAGAGTACCGCATACGGTACATAATACGCCCACTTGCAAACTTTCTCCGATTCAACATACCTTATAAGTGTTGACATTTTCTAATCTGTGCTTAAGATCTTGATTTCCATATTAAGGTGATACTATTTTAAAAAAAATTGAAGCGAATATCTTATTAAATAAAAAAGTTACAGCTAATCCTCATATTTGCAGATTTTTGTAAAGTGCAACGGCCATAACTCTGTAAAGACAAACTGAATGAACCTCAAAATAAATTCAGTTTCAGATTTTGTTGCTTAAAACATTTGTGTTAAGTTTCATTTATATCGTTTTAATAGTTTTCCCAGAAAACAACAGACAAACTAAAAGTTGACCGACAAAGAAAGCAACGAACACACAAAGTTCAAGGACCATAACTTTAGAATAAAATGACATATCAAAAACCCCACAATATATGTGAAAATTTATATTAAGGTTTAACCATATAAAAAAAAATTGAAGTAAATATCATTTCAAATGAAAAATTTATGGCCATCCACATATTTGCACAGATTTGCAATTATTTTTTTAAATGCAAGGGCCATAACTCTGAAACAACAAATCAAATGAACCTCAGAATGAGCTTAGCTTCAGGTCTTGATGCATTAAACATGTGTGTGAAGTTTCATTAATAATTGTCAATCAGTTTTCCCAGAAAACAGCGGACAAACTATATGCATATATTTGCATTATTTTTTAATAAAAGGGGCATAACTCCGAAATAACGAATCACATGAACCTCAGAATCAACTCAGCTTCAGTTCTTGATGCATTTAACATTTGTGTGACGTTTCATTAATATCTCTCACTTAGTTTTCCCAGAAAACAGCAGACAAACTATTTGCATGCATTTGCATTATTTTTTAAGTACAAGGGCCAAAACTCCGAAACAACAAATCAAATGAACCTCAGAATCCACTCAGCTTCAGATATTGATGCATTTAACATTTGTGTGAAGTTTCATTAATATCTTTCAAATAGTTTTCCCAGAAAACGGCAGACAAACTATTTGCATGTATTTGCATTATTTTTTAAGGACAAGGGCTATAACTCTGAAACGAAAAATCAAATGATCCTCAGAATCGACTCAACTTCAGATCTTGATGCATTAAACATCTGTGTGAAGTTTCATTAATATCTCTCAAATAGTTTTCCCAGAAAACAGCGGACAAACTATTTGCATGTATTTGCATTATTTTTTTAGGACAAGGGCCATAACTCAGAAACGAAAAATCAAATGATCCTCAGAATCGACTTAACTTCAGATC
Organism: Azorinus chamasolen; assembly: GCA_963576725.1. Taxonomy (NCBI): domain Eukaryota; kingdom Metazoa; phylum Mollusca; class Bivalvia; order Cardiida; family Solecurtidae; genus Azorinus; species Azorinus chamasolen. The sequence goes on along the minus strand of OY755238.1, from coordinate 98,155,773 downwards.
TTGATGCATTAAACATTTAAGTGAAGTTTCATTAATATCTCTAAAATAATTTTCCCAGAAAACAGCGGACAAACTATTTGCATGTATTTGCATTATTTTTTAAGTATAAGGGCCATAACTCCAAAACGACAAATCAAATGAACCTCAGAATCGACTCAGCTTCAGATCTTGATGCATTAAACATCTGTGTGAAGTTTCATTAATATCTCTCAAATAGTTTTCCCAGAAAACAGCGGACAAACTATTTGCATGTATTTGCATTATTTTTTATGTACAAGGGCCATAACTCTGAAACGAAAAATCAAATGAACCTCAAAATCAAATCAGCTTCAGATCTTGATGCATTAAACATTTGTGTGAAGTTTCATTAATATCTGTCAAACAGTTTTCCAAAAAAACTGCGGACAAACTATTTGCATGTATTTGCATTATTTTTTAAGTACAAGGGCCATAACTCTGAAACGAAAAATCAAATGAACCTCAGAATCAACTCAGCTTCAGATCTTGATGCATTACATATTTGTTTGAAGTTTCATTAATATCTGTCAAATAGTTTTCCAAGAAATCTGCGGACAAACAAAATGTTGACGGACGAACGGACGGACGGACAGGGCCATGCCAATATACGACCACCTTTATTCGGTGGGCGTATAAAAAACATGTCTACATAATTTTTTTTACAAAGGTTGATGAAACTAGTCCTCCATATATCAGTAAATAAATATCAAAGAGCAGGTAACAAAAAATACTGGGTAGCGAACAGACTTCTAACACAGTAAATAGATAAAGACCTATGCAAATACTAAAATACCTAGTTTATCCACCAACCCTTATGTTATGCCAACATGGTAAAACAGTATAATGGGAAGCGAAAATATGGGGTAGGAGATCCTAAGTAAATTATTTCATTACACTCAGTTCATGATTCAACATGATATCATATATAATGAATGATGCTACCCAATACAAATTCTCACCTCATGAAACAAGTCCCCTTGGTATGGTGATATGTCATTGTCAGCCAAAGATACCCCCTCTAGAGCTGCAAAGACATTCAATACACATGTACACTCAATCGACTCCACCAATGTAAAGTTTAACCCAGGTTCCTAAACCCTTTCCCTAAAATAAACGCATTTCATGCCTTTGCAAACAGAGTAGACCCTGATCAGATGGCTCCTATAGGATCCGCTCTGTTTGGTCATGAAATAATACAGATCTGATTCTACAGATTCTGCCATGGCCAACAACTCCCCTGTTGATAATACTGTTAAGAAATAATAAACAAGAGGCCATGATGGCCCTTAATCGCTCACCTGGTTATAATGGATTTATGATTACAATGAATTCATGTAATCAGCGACTAGCCATTTTTTTTGCCAAGGTGTCATAATTTGAACAATCTTGGAAAAGAAATGCTACATACCTAATTTCAAAGGTCTAGGCCTTACAGTTTCAGAAGTTTTTTAAACATTTTCCAATGAAAGCGAGGGCTATTGGCCAACTATATTGTTCATATTATAGAGTTGTTGATATACATGTATACTGATAATGTTAGTTTTTCAGCAAAAAAACATTTCTAACAGTTACAGATGACAGAAATCAAAGTTAACCCTATCACTGATGAGCATGACTTGACTGAAATTAGCACACAGTTTGGATTTTGACCTAAAGCATATGTAAATTTTACAGAAAACTAAAACAACTTTCAAAAACAATTTACTACCTAGCTTTCTCAATCTAAAATGGATGTTTGCTACTTATTTCTCCAAACACAATTTCTACTGTACTGAGACTAGGTGTGATGACCTCTCCAATAATGATATAACAGTTCCACTGCCCAGCTACAGCTGGAGTGAGTAAATGGTTAAGGGGAAAACTTTAAACTGTAGTCTCTGGTGTGAAGAAGTCTATTTCAAAGTATAACCAACAGGGCAGAGCCAATTTTAACCTTAGAATTATGATATTAACAAAATTTAGAAAACGTATACTAAGTAAATCTATAATACACCAAATATCTAAGCTCTGGAACATGCGGTTTTTGACAAGAAGATTTTTAAAGATTTTCCTACGAAACACCGTTAAGCCCCAAGGTTGGGCCATTTTTGGCCCGTGGATTATAATTTGAACAATCTTTGTAGAGGGCCATTAGATAATGCTACATATAGGTCTATGCCTTCCAGTTTCAGAGAAGAAGATTTTTAAAGACTTTCCTATAAAAAAAAAAAACTGCTAAGCCCCCAGGGCGGGGCCATTTATGGTCCGGAGGTCATACTTTGAACATTTTAGATCATGCTACATATCAAAGCTCTAGGCTTTGTGGTTTCAGAGAAGAAGATGTTTAAGTAAATTGTTGACGCCAGCACATACGCATGACGACAGACACATATAGGACAATGATTCAATCCCAATAGCTCACCTTGGAACTTTGTGCCAGGTGAGCTAAAAATATAGTCACTTTTTCTTACATGAATATTTATCTGGTAATGGGTTAAAACCTTAAAAGCGAAACATTTAATTGTTGTTCAACAGTACTTACTCTGTGTTTACACTACTTGCATATGCCATTTGTTTCCCACATTCATATCTTTAATTAACTTGATGTTATTCAGAGCTACAGATAAAGGTGTTTACCCAAATACTAAAATTGTAATTTTTCCACCAAACCATATACTGTGACCACTCTTTCAGCATTACTTTTGACCTGCATTAAGTTACCACCTGCCCTAAATACCCATTAATTAGAGCTCTTTTTGATGGTCGCTTATCCCAGGTTCTATTCTATTGTAATTTACTCCATTCCAACATTTCCAAATACATGTACTTAACCCTTTCCTTCATATAAACACTTTTCCATGTCTTTGCAAACAGAGTAGACTCAAATCAGATGGCTCCAGCAGAGAGTATACCTGTCTGATCAGGGTCTGTTCTGTTTTCTTATGAAATTATAAGATCTGACTATACAGTTTCTGCTAATACAAGAAAGTCCTCAAACTCCTGTGAAATATTTCATTATAATAAACCAGCTAGTGAATATTCGTGACATTATTTATTTCAACAGGGAAATGGTTATGGTAATTTGGGTAAATTTATATATGTGGACTAGACAATACATATTAGTCATTACAGAGCACTAATCAGCATACACTGACAAATAAGATGCCACAGTCTTGGACCAAAAGAAGATCTATCAACCACTTTACGACTTGGATATTTATTTATTAAAGAAAAGTAAGAGATTGTTGGTTTAAGTTTGTTATTTGAAGTTGTGCTTTCAACTTTTATCAAGGTGTCTTTGTTTATTGTTCTGTTACTTTTAGACTGCAGGCACGTACCCAGGTGGGGGGGCTAGGGGGCCCGGGCCCCCCCCAGCTGGCTGCCAAGATACCATTTTTTAATGGGCCCTTTTTAGTTTTCAGCTACATCTACCGTTTTGAAATTTTACCAAGGCACTTTTTATTTTCCTCCCTAGAAGAGATTATCTGTTAGTCCTCTTAGACACAGACAGACCTGTCACGCTGTGATCCACGCTTGGCCTATTTTGGTATGGACCAATCAGGAGAATCCCCCGCGGAGAACACCCGAATTATGTAATCACGAGTTGGTTCTGGTTTTCGCTATATACTGGAGTTTAGCAAATAAATTATTCAGGAACCAGTCGTGTCAAAATGCAAATTGCTCATTGTTCACAAACATTGTCGAACAATAAAGACGAGGGGTGTGACGTATCAAGACGTTATTAAGCATATCTTGCTACAAAAAGCAGTATACACTTCGACCGATAAGCGTTTTACTGACATTGATCAATAGCTAGTAATGAAAGAATAACTCCGAACAATTCGAATGATAAAAAAGTATGAATGATTCATCCCCAGATCGATTGTACTGAATAAATCGAGGTTTGTTAACGTTTTTCATGGATTTTTTTTTGGTGACTTGAGATTGGGAATTTTGCTAAAAAAAAATGGGTGAACAACATACATTTTGCCATTGGGGATATAGCCGAAAAAGGGCTATAAAATCGGCTAAAAATGCCCTGAAACTTATTGAAAATTAAAACAAAATGAAATGTCTTTTTCATTGTATAAATAAATCTGTTATAACCAGGCAGGCAGTTTTTTCACTTGAAGGGGAAAACATTGCTACCCGCTTTTATATAGTAAAATGGCTAATTAGGGGAAACAATCAAGCGCAGTTTGCCAATTGGGGGAAAACCTGAGGTAAACCCATTTTTAGGGGAAAACTGCATATGATTTTAAAGGAAATCACGAGTATCTGTTATATAGAAAAAAGCCCTGCCAGGTGAGCGATTAAGGGCCATCATGGCCCTCTTATTAAACTGTAACATTTCATGTTTGTAGTTTTGATCAGTGTTATTTTCACATTTAGAAGAAAGAACCCATTGTGATGCCATGGTTAGTTGAGTGTATATTTATTTGGATATTTTGCTTTTTTGTATATAATTTGGTAATGTTAAGAAAAACAAAATAATCTATATATTTGCATTTCAGTTATTTATTCATACAGAAAAACGTTTCACATGTCTGTATGCCTGTCTGTCAATGGCAAAAATCTTTAGACATGGTCACATGTCTGTCTGTCTTTGTGTCAATGGCAAAAAAACTTTAACCAAGATCACGTCTGTCTGTCAATGGAAAAAATCATGAACACATATCCGTCCGTAAGTCTATACACTGAAACCCAGGTGTAAACGGAACTGATTTCCTATATTATAACATAAATTATATCTTGATAGAGTGATTCAGATAGCAGGAAATTGCACCATTCAATGTGGCAAACCCAAAAAAATCGGCTACCGGGAGGGGACACCCCTCCCATGCCCTCCCCTCCTAGGCCCCCCCAGCAAGAATTTTCTGGGTACGGCCCTGTAGAGAGTTATAATTGCTGTTACTAATTCCATCTGTATCTGATGTATAAATCATCAAATTCACCATATATTTGGTGTTATGCTTTCACTTTATTTAGTTGAATGCGTTTGGCAGCTGTGCTCGCTTATAGGCTGTGCCTATTTCATATTATATGTGGACTAGACAATACATATTAGTCATTACAGAGCACTAATCAGCATACACTGACAAAAAAATCATAAACAGTATTTACTAAAAGCAAATTCTAAATATTTCCCAAAACTTTATCTGCCCCAAACCACACCCAAAATCCACAGAAGGTAATTAAAGCAAATGTATTACGAGGAGCATAAATACGTTATTACAATATTTAGGAGGATGGGGTGCAAAACTGATGAAGCCGGGTGTCCTGAAAATCGAAATTCTACATGCTTTTCTATTCGCACCTCGTTCCCAAGAAGTGAGGGGATTCGATATTTCTGGGCGCATCGACAGCCATTGTGGTACATCAGTCCTGAAGAGTGTCAGTCGCAAAACAACGCCAGCAGCAAAGCACAAACCAAGTGCAACTGCGGAAGCCATTGCTGCTCTTTAGCAATGAAGAGCAAAAAAACATGTAAATCCCATTGAAGTAACCTCCCTTTGTAAACAAAATACGTTGTCATAAACCAGTATGAGATCTCAACTGTGTGGGTATTGGATTAAGTCTCGCGAGAACCACCAAAAAAACAACTCCGATGTGCTGCTGAAAACCTCTTGACACCGTTGACAGTACACTAAACTGTACAACTGGCATTGTGTCAGTACAGTGATATTATGACGTTATCTTGTATAGCGTACTGCCATTTGAAATTGCCCGATTTGACATGAAATATTGCTAAGTTTGTGTTTGGTGCTCAAGTGAGTTCTGTTTTTATCTGCAGTACTTAGGACTTGGTGCTGGAGAAATCTCCTATTGACGAAATCGCCTACGATTAGATATATAGTAAACCAATTGGAGATTTCGCCTAGAAAGCAATTATATAGATAGATGCAAAGATCGATAGATAGATAGATATAGTGATTGTATTTCTATGGTACAGGTAAAGATAACATGACATAACTATAAAGAATGTTTGTAACAAGAATAAATTGTCCTGGACAGTTGTATTGTTTTCCAGATCAAGATGACCAGGATTGGACAGTGCAGCCCCTGGTCACCACCTGGAATTTACAGCTGATAATAACCCCCCCCCCCCCCCCCCCCCCCCCATTTTTACAGGGGTTGATAATTATATATACCGAATATTTGCAGAAAGTGAAAATGTCATATGTACGAAACGTTAATTTTATAATATGAGTCTAACTTCTTGTTAGATTATCTGGATCCAATAAATATTTGAATACAACTTGTTCAATGCGTATGACATTCTTACTTTCTGCATGATATTGGTAGTATAATTACCACTCCCTATATATATAATTATCGTCTGTCAAATTCTATGTAGTGATCAGGGGCTACACTGATCGATCAATCTTGGTCATCTTGATCTGGAAAACAATATCACAGAACAATTTAATCTTGTTACAAACTTTATTTATAGTTCTGTCATGTTAACCATACCTGTACCATTGGTGCAAAATACAATCACTATATACATGTAATTGCTTTCTAGGTGCACACTATTTATTAGTTCTACTGGTTCACTCAAGCTAGGATGGTTATCGCAGTCATTTGGAAGGTTTGAGGTTACTCAACTGAGGAGCAAAGATGCCCAACACATGCAACCAAACCACACGCACCCACCCATTTATGATCGAAGTATGCAAAATTAACCTTTATCTATTTGAATCCCAAACCACTCAAAAAAACAAGAAAAACATGTACGACCCGGATTTTTTATCGGGTCTAGTATATAATTATGTATTGAAAGGTAGCTTAAACTTGAAATTATTTTCATGTCTCTCGCGAGGATGCATATATATATACATATATAGAGGGAGAGTCACATCGCTTTGCACTAGTGTTTTTTCAGATTCATGGTCTTGCAGCAACAAGACTGAGCAACATTTTAGGATAGCTTCAATTGTGCCGATTAGCATATATGGAATTTGGAAGCAAAGACCTAAATGATTGAAATCGGTGTTGAATCGACTTTGCTGTAAGACTTTGAAAAACATCATTTAATTTACATGACTTTGTAATTTTTCCGCTGCTGATCTGACCTAGATAGCTACTTATATATATACTTGATAGGGAAAAAAATACAAATAGATAGTTTGCACACTTTGATCAGGGAGGGGGGGGGGGGAGGGGGGGCATGGTACATGGGTGAGTCCAAGCATGTGTCGGGTACCTTGTATCATGGGTGAGTCCAAGCATGTGTCGGGTACCTTTGCTGACAGTCTATGCGAAAGTTGTTTTGATTCCACAGGACAGGAGGTCCTGTGAAAGTGTAATTTTACAGGACTGGACAGAAATTTACAGGACCTACGAAAACAAAAGTGTAAAAAATGTGCTATTTCTGATACATTTTGTTATTTAATATATTCTTAAATTATAAGTAACATATATAGTCATTATATAAGTTGAGTCATCACTTTTCAAATTGCTATTTAAGTTTGGAAAGAATACAGTCATGTAAATTTTCACAAACTGTGAACTGAGCAAAAATTGAGCAGTCACGATCGAGGACCGATACTTAAGCAATTTTTACCAGACCGGACGAAATTTTACTAGATTTGTCAGAGGTACTGTGAACTTTCGCATTGACTGTTTGCTGAGGAGTAGCTTATTCCTTCAGCCTTCTTCAAATTGTGTGTGTCTGTGCATACATTTGTATGCATATCTCAGTGTTCTGTTACTGGTATGCATACATGTCCCAGAGTTGCATTGAGTATACAGCGTTGAATTCATTCATAAAGTGACTTTTCTAATCTAATAGTGGTGACATATTTATAGCTAATTAGCCTAATAGCAATAAGATAGAAGATAAGTTTGATTTAACCCTTTCCCTCCTAAACGCATTTCACACATTTGTAAACAGATCTGTAAACCCAGATCAGACGGCTCCTATAAGACTGTCTGACCAGGCTCTGCTCTGTTTGCTAATAGAATTTTATAGAGCTTTGTCTGCAGTTTCTAAAGTGACTACAATGTTCCACGTTCCATATTTCATTATAAGTATTTCATCAATGAATATTCAGTAGCCTAGGTCTTGAATTTTGGAGTAAACATAGAACAGGGAAAGGGTAATATATATAACAAATAACTTGATGTGTTGGTGTGATGCATTCGATTTTGTCATTTGAATTCAAATGTCAGAGTATTTGATCTTTTTCCTTTTATGAAAATAATTTATTTTTCGTTTTGTGTATGAAAACCATATTTTAATGTTTAAAAGATAAATTATAACATGTTATCAAATTAATATTTTCCACCACAGTCTGCAATGTTTGCTGTTATCCCTTTTTGCTGATGATAACATATTGGGCAAGGTTTGTGTTGAGGCCTAATCATGTATCTGCTTCATATATTGCACTCCCTTTCCATGTTTTGTGTTTGTTTCAAATTTCAATACCTACCAAATGTTTATGGACAAAATACTTGTAATGAAATAAGGAAGATGGAACATCATAGCCATTTTAGAAAGTAAAGGAACAGATCTTTCAAATTCTAATAGCAAACGGAGCAGACCCTGGTAGGAGCCATCTGATCTTGGTCTACTCTTTTTGCAAATGCATGAAAAGTCATTAATATGAGGGAAAGGGTTAAGACAGATATCACTTTGATTCAGAATGAAACATCTTATCAGGATCTGCTCTCTTTGCTTATGAAATAATGTAGATCTGATTTGATTTAACCATTGAATCTAGTTAGTATGAAAGGCTTAAATTTGCTGGAGGATTTTGAATGACAAACAGTACAGACATCGATCAGAGGGCTCATTTTGGAACCCTCTGATCTGAGTCTACACTGTTTGCAAATGCCAGTACTTTCTTTCCTGCATTCAAAGGATTGAAAAATACTGATAGCATGTAAATAAATTAGAATGCACAAGAAATGTGTGTGTGCATGTGCAAGTGTCATATAGCAAGGTTATAAAGTAAACCATTGTCTTTCCCTGACAATTGATCTTTATATGATAGGCTGTGATTATCTTTCTAGACTAACCCTAATCCCAGAATTTGACCCTCATCCTGTTGCATATTCATGTCAGAAATAATGACATTGTGAATATTTATCAGTTCAATTATTGTATATGTATACAGGATTTGTTGGTATAGGTAGAAGCTGTGTAGAGTCAGATCTATCAACCAGGAGCCATCTGATCTGGGTCTATTCTGTTAACAAATGTATGAAAGGCATTTATATGAAGGATAAGTTTATCCTGTAATAGATTGTGATTGTATTTCTTGTATAACCCTTCATCCCTTTGATTGAGGGCAATGAGTTAGTTGACATTCATAACAGTGTAGATCCAAATCATAGGGCTCCCAGAGCAGATTGTAACATGCTTTGGTATACTATTGAATAGACTATCCCTACACATTGACAGACAATTTCACTTTGAATATGAATCACTCAGCATTCAAATGGATAACCGTATGGTTTGCTGTGGGTTAACTTGTATTGCATTTTGCAAATTGTTTGGATTCAGATGAGAAGCAGAGACATTCTTTGTTTGTTTCAAAGAGTTTTAAAGAAATGGAGAGAGAAAAAAGTGTATAAAGATTGATGGACGTCATTTTCTGCTGACAAGAATTGCTCAGCAAGTTAAAGGTTAATGTTTAACCCTTAATTTTCTTCGTATAAACATGTTTTCATACATTTGCAAACAGAGCAGACCCAGATCAGATGGCTCCTATAGGAGCCGTCTAATCAGGGTCTGCTCTGTTTGCTAATGGAATTGGATAGTTATGTTTCTTAGTATCTAAAATTGCTACATTGCTACACCTTCGGGCAGCGTGCTGTCGTTAACAAAACTTTAACATTGCTTATAACTTCTGAATTACTTAAAGGTCAAGTAAACAGGCGGAACACTTTTTCGTAAATATTTGACAAATAGGTACCTTGTACGACGTAGTTTCGAAAACACAAAAAAATACAGTCATATCGCACATAGCAGCTGTCATATATCACCGATAAGTAAGCACTGGCTGATTTTGGTCGCTCGCTTATCTCCCTTGTGATGACGTCACTGATGAACATTAATTTTGCTATAATGTCGGACTAGATATCGTATAGAAAAGAATCACACGTATTATTTGTACTTCTGCTTCGTTTTAAGTGCTAAAATGGTAACTTGTGCTGCATATGTATGTATCCCTGCCTATGGGTGTAGCTCCTAGTCCGACAGAGATTAAATAGGATTATTTAAATTACCAAAAGACGAGATCTTCAAGAAAACGTGATGTGATTTATATTGGGTCAGCTAACATTTGTCTCGATGGCTGTTGTCAGTGAAATTTAAGAGGAAATAGTGCAGTCGATGACTTGGGTCTGCAATTATAAAAAAGGATATGCTACATTCTGTTATAAATCTGACTTAGGTCTAGCCCTGTATGTTAATGGGTTTTTTCTTCGTTGAAATACAAACGTTTTGTTAACAGCGGTAACCCAAATCACGCAGGAACTGTCTGATCAGGATCTGCTCTAATTGCTTAATCCGTAGACTTATTTCTTAAGATTCGATCAGGGTTGTCTAGCGTCTCTAATCCCTGTAATGAATATTCATGAGGTCATGAAATCTTTAATAAATATTCTTTAGAGAAAAATGATTATTGATTAATAAACACAATTTTGCACTGTTGGCAGGAGACACCTAATTTGCTTTTAATCAATTTCCCAATCATTCTCTTCTTATATAAACGGCTTCACGAGCGTTTGCAAATAGAGTAGATCCAGATCGGACAGTTCCTGTAAGAGCTGTCTGATCAGGTTCTGCTCTGTTTACTTATGAAATTTTGTTGATCTAATCCTAGACAATTCATATTTGGTATGCAGATAGCTTTGGTGAAGGCCTTTCACTTGATACAAGGATAAATGAAATCAGGTCAAGGTCAAGCTCACTATTTCGAAACCTTTACCGGTTTTGACAAACTTTAACATAATTTGCTATAACCTCTGAATTACAAAAGCTAGGCAATTCATCTTTGGTATACAGATGGCTTTGGTAAAGGCCTTTCAGTTGATATAAAGATATTTAAAATTAGGTCATGGTCAAGGTCACTATTTTGACAAGTTGGCCATCATTGAAAAACTTCAACATTTTTATCAAGTAACTTCTGAACCACATATGCTAGACAAATCATATGGTATGGAGATAGCTTTGCTGAAGGCCTTTCAGTTGATACAAGGATACATGGAATTTGGTCAAGGTCACTGTCACTATTTTGAAAACTTTAACATTTTGCTATAACTTATAAGGACCTTACAGATGACATAAAGAATATATTATTAAAGATACCTGAAATCAGGTCAAGGTCACTTATTTGAAAACTTGGCTGTCATTAAAATTTTGTTATAACTTCTGAAATTTCAACTACATATGCTTGACAATTTATATTCGGTATGCATGCAGATAGCTTGGGTGGAAGTCTTTCAGTTTAAAAAAATCTGGCTTTAATGCGGTTTCCACATTTTTTGCTTGTGAAAAGGTTACTACATGAAGGAAAGGTTTAGTATTTGAATGTTAATCTTTAACATTTTGAATGGTTATGTGAGAAATAATGATTTTATGAATATTAATTAGCTGAGCTTTCTAAGTATCACTTATGAATAAAGGAGTTTTTTGGCCCGACAGAAACTGCAGAATGAATATAAAGTGTTCCATTAACCCTTTCCCTCATATAAACGTGTTTTCACGCATTTGCAAACAGAGTAGACCCAGATCAGACGGCTCCTAGAGGAGCCGTCTGATCAGGGTCTGCTCTGTTTGCTAACAAAAATTCATAGATCTGTTTCTTTACTTTCTAAAATGTCTACAATATTCCACCTTCAATATCTCTTTATTACTATTTTTGTCATGAATATTCAGTAGGTAATGAAATTTGGAATAAACACAGAACAGGGAAAGGGTTAATGAAGCAAACAGAGGTTCCAATGAAGCAAACAGAGCAGACCTTTGTCAGATATCTTGGAAAAGCAAACAGAGCAGACCTTTGTCAGATATCTTGGAAGACTCTGCTTTGATTGCCAATGCATTACAGTGTTTACAAGCTCTGTAAGTAGAGTTTGTGGAGTAAGCCTGTGAGCAGGGTTTGCACTGTTGGCATTTTTTTACTGAATAGACTCTACAGTTAACCCTGTACTCCATGAATACACCTTTCTACGCCTTTGCAAATAGAGTAGACTGTTGATCAGATAACTCCTGTAGGAGCTGTCTGGTTGGATTTTACACTTTTTACCATGATAAAAACATTCCCTTGTTCATCGCACTATTATCAAAATTAAGTTATTCATGTTGTTGTTATTTCTTATATGAAGATTCATGGACTAAAGGGTTAAATAATTATGGAGTGCTTGATCCTATTGAAAGTTCAATATATAATTATAGGATATATATGACATTGACCCATTTATACAAGACGGTTATCTGTGAGCCTAATAATGTAACTCTTTACACGCTAGTTGTGAAACCATGATTTCCTATACAAACAATTTGCTTCCAGATAATTTAAAATACTGCATAATGTGGCATTTCACCAAGATTCAAACTGCTTGGCACTTCGGCAAATGTTTTTTGCACAGAAATGAAATATATTTATTTTAAGAACTGAAGCAGGCGACAATTGTTGCAGACGAAAAATTACATGCAAAGAGTTAACAGTTAACACCGATTGAACCCTTTCCCTGTTCTATGTTTATTCCAAATTTCAATAAAAATTCCAAATTTCAAAAAAATATTTATAATGAAAGGTGGAAAATTGTAGCCATTTTAGCAAACAGAGCAGACCCTGATCAGAAGGCTCCTCAAGGAGCCGTCTGATCTGGATCTACTCTGTTTGCAAATGTGTGAAAATGTGTTTATATGAGGGAAAGGGTTAACACTTTGAATATGGGGAAATGCACCAGGGTGTGCTGGCATTAGCAAACAGTGTAGAACCAGATAACAGGGCTCATTAAGTGGAACCCTGTAATCAGAGTCAGCCCCTTTTGTCATTTGAAATCCTCTTGAGATTTGTACCCATTTAACTCTGAATGGACTAAATTGCTGTTAAATAATAATGGACCGGTCATCTTTAAAAATGCTGCATTCAAAGGGTTAGGTTGAATATCTGCTATCATCACATCGATAAAGATACCATTGAGACTGCAGAGACTGATATATATACATATATATAGTGGGAGTTGTATAACTATATATGTCAATATTATTGGAAGCCAATTTATTGTTTGTAAATCTCAGTCATAATAAGCATTAACGGTGAGTAATGTTTTGAGCTTTTTTACTCTTTCTTTACGCCTTTGCAAACAGAATAGACCTTGATCAGACTGCTCCTGTAAGTCAGCCATCTGATCAAGGTCTGCACTGTTTGCTTATGAAATTATGGTATATCTGACTACAGTTTCTTTCAATAACCAAAACACCCTGTGTATGTATTTCATTATAAAACTTCAGCTAATACATAGTCATGATGTCATTATTTCTTACATGAATATTCAATAAGGAAAGGGCTATTAAATAAGACCAGACTTAGTCTGGACTTCAAAAATGCTATTGCCTGTCTCAATACCCAATTTCTGCATTTTCAGTAATATGATTAGAGCTGTAAAGAAGTTAAGAGATTTTTAACCCTTTCCCTTATGTAAACGTGTTTTCACGCATAAATTTTCAAACAGAGTAGTCCCAGATCAGACGGCTCCTATAGGAGCCATCTGATCAGGGCCTGCTCTGTTTGCTAATAGAATCAGATAAATCTGTAGCTCTGCCTTCTAAAATGACTACAATATTCTACCTTGCATATTTCATTATAACTATTTTTGTCAATGAATATTCAGTAGGTATTGAAATTTGGAATAAATATAGAACAGGGAAAGGGTTAAAGTAAACCAGTTCTGATATTTCACCACCAAGCCCTGTGTAATGCTTCTACTCTTTAGAATTGCCTCAGAAAGGTGATTCCTATGAGGATCTGCTCAGCAGCAAGATAGGGTTTGGAGGAGAAATACGAGATTTTCATACAGCCCTTAATGATCTGGGTCCATGCTTATAAAGCTTTTAGTTGAGTCTGAGTTTCGTTCTCAGGCTTTTGATTGGTCAGATTTGAGTTCTCAAGCTTTTGATTGGTCAGATTTGAGCCAAAGGCTCAAATCTGACCAATCAAAAGCTTGAGAACGATCTCAGACTCAAATAAAAGCTTTATAAGCATGGACCCAGAGTCTCAGAGAGACAAACAGTTTAGATACTGATGCAGCACTGGATTACTCGTCTGCGCCCAAACTGTAAATTATTAATTAGTGAGTTAATCAAGTTAAAAAACGAGTTAGCCTTTTATTCCATAAACACTCTTTCTTACACTTTTGCAAACTCGGGGTAGACCCAGATCAGATGGCCAGTTTGATCAGGGACGGTCTGCTCTGTTTGTTTATAACATTATAATAGGTCTGACTCTACAGTATCAACCAATATCAAAACCTCATGATTACATCTGTGCCATTATGGAGAATCATATGTAATTAATATTCATGATGTCATTATTTCTTACATGAATATTCATTCAGTAAAGGGTTATATCTAGAGTTAATCCTATATCTTATTCAGACACAAACAGGGAAGAATCAGATCAGACAGCTCCTTTAGGACACAGGATCATTTCTGTTTACTTGTGGTATTTTATATTTTAGATATGATTTGAGAGTTTCTACCATGGCCAAAAATTTCCTGTGTTCTGATGCCATTTTAATAAATCATCCTTAATCTGCTAAATAGTTAAAAATGACACCTCCTTTTTTCTTAATATTAACTTAAAAAAGTAATTATGTAAAAATTTATGACTGAAGAAAATGATCCTGAAAAAAGGCTCCCTGAGGAGTCCTTTGACCTGAGTCTGCACTGTTTGCATAGGTGTTATGTACATGATTCTCCCACATTAACCCATTCCCTCATATTGACGACTCTGTAAAAATCTTTTTGTGAAACCATTGTGATAAATAGAGCATTTGCTCCTATAGGAGCAAATGCTCTATTTATCACAATGGTTTCAAACTACAAAATTCTAAATTTTTCCATTTCTCTAGTTATTGCTCCTTTTCGGTATAGATTTATTCAATAATGTTGTATCTAAAAATAGCCTACGAGGTAATGGCCGGGTTAAGGGGCTATTACTGATAATTTCGAAACATGAATATTCATCCGGTAAAGGGTTAAATCTTAATAAACCCTTTATCTATTGAATATTCATGTAAGAAATAATGTCAACAAGAATGTTAATTGTCACAGAGTTATGAAAATGATATACAGTGCTCCCTCCCTACAACGGCCCTCTCAATAACGATTCCCTCCTTACAACAACGCATGTCACTGTTTCCGAAACAACGAGTCTCCAGAAACAACTTTTTTCCATCGTATTTTCTTTATGCCTCTATCAAACCCTATGTTGTGACCACTCTTTAGAATCGTCACAAAGTGACGATTCTAAAGAGTGGTCACAACGTAGGGTTTGATTGAGGCATAACGGTTTTAGGTCTCGAAATATACCTGATCTGGGGATCTGCAAACAAGCTAATTATGTTTGATTTTCCCTCCCTATAACAACTCCCTCTGAACAATACATACAATATTCGTATCCCGAAGGGTGTCGTTGTAGAGAGGGAGCACTGTACATGTATTATGTAGTTAGGACTTTCAGAAATTGTAGATTTGGGTACAGTATTGAGTCTGCATAGATAGTGAGTTAATTGGTCACAGATGTTAACTAGAGCTTATGACATCTTTCTTTGACTGCCTGCATGTAAGCAAACAAACATTTGGTCAGTCCAAAGACCTATGTGTTATCATAGGTCTTTGGTCGGTCTGGTCAGTATGTGCAAATAAGATTTTGTTAAGCAGTGGCTAAACCTCTTAAGGTCTGACACTAAGATGCAAACAAAGATTTAGGTTTTGAAGGTCTGGAGACAAAAGATTGTATGAGAGGAGTAATTAGTGTAATTAAGAGTTTGTACGTACAGAATGAAAGATGGATGATGAAAGATGAATCAAAGAATATGGTTGGTTGATAAGAATTATGAGTGGGTGTGGCTATAGAATCAGAAGAAATGAGAGAGAAATGAAGTTAAAACTGTCAAGTAAAAGGATAAGTAAGAGGAGAGTCAGGTAAGAATAAGTAAATAGAAGAGACTGAGCGTAGGGTCTGAGAGAATGAAGGTTAACTCTTTATTCCATAAATATGCCTTTTTACGCCTTTGCAAACACAGTAGACCCAGATCAGATGGTTCCTATAGGAGCCGTCTGATCAGGGTCTGCTCTGTTTACTTACGATATAATAAAGATATGATTCTGCAGTACATGTATATGTCATGGCCAGAAATTCCTGTAGTCATGTGCTATTATAACAAATTAATCTAATTACTATTCATGATATCATTATTTCTTACATGATTATTCATATGGAGGAAAGCCTTCTGATAGGGTTAAGGTTTAGAAGAGTAAGGATCAAAAGTGAAGAGAGTTATGGTTTAAGGAAGAACTTGGGAAGTGAAGAAGGAAGGACAGAATAAGAAATTAAGAAGTTAAAGTAAATTTAAGAAGTAGCTGAGGTAAGTTAGAAGGTGAACTGGATAAACAGATTTAACAATAATGATTAAAAGATAGACACAGGAGAAGCGAGTCAATAGCTTCGTGATGTAAAATTCCCTGTGGTCAAGAAAATGAGCCTGGTCATAATATTTATTAACTCTTTCCTACATAAATAAGCATTTATACGCCTTCGGAGGGCTCAAGCTTAGATTAGCTCTCCATTAGGAAGAAGTTAAGTGGGATTTAGGGAGAAGTTTTGGTCCTGATTTTGTATCTCCCTATATGTTCTAGATGTATTTAAACTTCTCCCTCGGAGATGGTCAGCAGTGTTACAGAGACATTTTCTCCGAAATCTCCCTTTAGCTTGAGCCCTGTTTTGCAAACAGAGTAGACCCAGATCAGACGGCTCCTGTAGGAGATGTCTGATCAGGATCTGCTCTGTTTGTTATGATATGATGAACATCTGATTCTAAATAGTTTATGCCTTGGCAAAGTAAAACTGATTTCATATGTCAGTATAAAAGTTAGCATGCAAAGTAGCCCATTCCTCCATGAGTATTCATGAAAGAAATAATGACCTCATGTATATTTGATTATTTTTTTTAAGCGGCATATTAACACATGATTTTTTTTCCAAAGCAGAAACTGTAGAATCATATCTATATTATATCATTGGCAAACAGAGCAGACCCTGATCAGACGGCTCCTTTTCTGGGTGTAAAAAAGCGTATTTATGGAGTAATGGGTTAATATGACATATTTTTTTTTCATTGATTAAAGGTTTTACTGAATCTTTATGATGGTACATGTATACATGGACAAAGAAACTGTAGAAATTCTCATCTGTATAATTCCACAAAACTTTTATAAAGGAATATGCGCATTAGAATTTTTGGAATTGGTAGAAAGTGTCGAGTCAGATCTATTATAATTTCATAAGCAAACAGTATAGACCCTCATCAGATATGACTCCTACTTTGTTTGCAGTGGTGTGAAAAGGTGTTTGTATGAGGGAATTTGAGGGCTAAATGCCTTACTACGTACTGTACTTATCATCTTGAGGACCTTGCACTTAACAATACAACACTTGTTTATCTCATTGACACTGATATGTTAATAATTGCCAAGTCTGCAAAATTTGTCATCTGCTTCAATTTTCATCAATTTAAGTTTTAGCTCGTCTGTTTTTCAAAGAAAAAAATGCAAGCCATTGCTGTAACTCTGGTGGTCGCATTGTTTTGTCTTCATCGTTGACATCTGGAAATAATGACTATTACTTCTTTACTATTCATGCAAATTGTATGAATCTTCACACATATTTGTTCATGATCACAAGGCCTACAATGGAACAGACGAATGTTGGCACCCGCATGTAACGTGGTCTTGTTTATACTGTATACTGGAATCAGCCTGTTGGTCAGTGAGTAGCTAGGGTGGCTGGTCAGTCTGTCCATCCATCTGTCTGCAAATTGATTGTGATCAAGACTGCTGTGCGGGGAGTATTCATCACAATTAGTGATAGTTCGAAATTGATTTTGAAAATACAGATATGCTTAACTCTTTCCTTGATAATTCAGGACAATGGTGTGGTCGCCTAAGAAGCGGGTGCTGGTGTGTTGCAGTATTGGCTGGGTGGTGGCTATACTTGGTGGTGTCATGATCCCCATAGTTGAGATCATTATAAAGAAGATGGTACAAAACGTAAGTTGTAGTAAACTTTAAAAACAGGCTGTTTTAGAGATAATCTATGTATTAATACTATTAAACCATTACTCAATGAACATTCATGTAAGAAAAAATGTCATCATTAATATTAATAAGATTCGTTGCTCTAATAGCTCATGGACACAGAAACTTTAGTATCTTATCTATATTATATCAGAAGGGTGTATTTTTGGAGTAAAGGGTTAACAAAACTGACCTGTTTTCATCCTTAGATATTCATGTAAGAGGTAATGACAACCTATAGGAGCCAACTGATCTGGGTCTACTGTGTTTACAAAGGCATTGAAACACATATATATAGAGTAGATGATTAATTATCTAGCCTTGTAAATGTAAACAATGGATGTTATCTCAGATGAGATGTTATCTCATATCTCAAATCCAAATTTTGTTGCCGCAAAATTGGTATACATTGTATTGACCAGGGCTTGAAACTTTCCCTCATTGAAACTTTCCCTCATATAAACTTTCCCTCATATAAACTTTCCCTCATATAAACTTTCCCTCATATAAACTTTCTCTCATATAAATGCCTTTCAGTCATTGCAAACGGAGTGAACATGGATTAGATGGCTCCTGTAGGAGCCGTCTGAACTGGGTCTGCTTTGGTTCAGCTTATGAACTTATGTAGAATATTTGACTCTGCAGTTTCTACCAATGCCAAAACATCCTGGTAGATGTGAACAGATTTCATTATAAAAATTCAGCTAATAAATATTCATAAGGTTATTATTTCTGATATGAATATGCAGGAATGTGAAGTTACCTAATGAATATTCATGTAAGAAATAATGACCATATCACTCATCATCATCATCATCCTGTTTAGATTATCCAGGCCTTTTATTATTCCTTTTACAAGGGTGAGGCCTGGCTGTCTGGTTGAGAGCAAATTCTCCCTCTCCATGCCTGGTGGTCCTGTGGATTGGTACCACCCATTCCTAGAAACACGCGTTCCCGATTCACTAGGTCATCCCAGGACAGCTGTGGTCTGTCTGGGGCTCGATGACCAATGACATTCAGAGTATGGACCTGTGATATCCACCCTGTACAGTGCTCTACATGGCCTAGCCATCTCAGCCTACCTGTCTGGAGAAAATCTGTAATATTTCTGATGTTAGCTGAGAGAAAAGAGACTAAAAAGGGAACAGTCTCTTCAGGCTTGACAAGGCATATCCATCTTATCATGGCTCTACCATCCAGTAGCAGTTTTCTAAGAGTGGTTACAGCTGTTAGTGCCCATGTTTCAGAGCCATAGAGCAGCACAGGGTCCATGCTTATAAAGCTTTTAGTTGAGTCTGAGTTTCGTTCTCAAGCTTTTGATTGGTCAGATTTGAGTTCTCAAGCTTTTGATTGGTCAGATTTGAGCCTTTGGCTCAAATCTGACCAATCAAAAACTTGAGAACGAACTCAGACTCAACTAAACGTTTTATAAGCATGGACCCAGGTCTTATGTAGGTTGAGTAGAGGTGACGCCTGGTTGTGATTGGCAAATGTTTACTTGTCAAGATTGGAAGAAGCTCTCTGAACCTATTCCAAGCAGACTTGCATCGTATTATTGCTGCAAGTTCACAGCCACCTCCAGACGACAGACTGTCGCCAAGGTAACAGAAGTCAATTGCAACTTCAAGCCTGTCCTCACCAACTATTACCTCTGTCACAGACCTACCATCAATAGGTCGAGCAAGTCCATTGCAGCGTGGACACTTGCAGCTTGGATCAGATTTGAGAGGACCCTTGATTCCACTACATTTCTTGTGGACTCAACATGAGCAGCTGATGCAGAAGATGGAGTTCCTACCTGTAACACTTAGACAGCACAGGGATACTTTCCTGATCTTCTCAAGGATTACAGATTCGGGCCAGAAATCATTTCTTTGATCTTACCCATGTTGACCTTTCTCCTCCATTCCCTTCTTCCACTTAGCTACTCTTTCAATCAGCAACTCAAGGGAGGTATCACTAACTGCCAAATCATCAGCATACGAGAGCTCCCATGGGCAGCTTGTACCGAATTGGTGTGACAAACAGCAACAGACTCAGTACAGATCCTTGATGAACACCCAACCTTAACATCAAACTCATCACTGAAGCCATCACCAACACAAATATGGCTTCTTGCATTGGAGTACATGGACTGTAAAGTCTTAACAAGCCACTCCTCAACACCCAATTTACGCATCGCCCACCAGATGACTTTCCTTGGTACTCGGTCAAATGCCTTCTCAAGGTCAACGAAAGCCAAGTATAGGGGTTTGTTGGGTGTGAGGTGTTTTTCTTGCATTTATCGTAAGATGAAGGTGGCATCAGTGGTTCCTCTGACTGGCATGAATCCGAACTGCATTTCATCTATCTGAATTTGTTGTCTGATCAGCTGTTCCATAACTCTCTCAAGAAGTTTCATGACTTGTTCAATCACTATGAATATTAACCCTTCACTTGCTGAATTTTAAAATACATTTCTCCTTCTTTACCCATGCCCTGTTGTATAATTACCTATATCTTCACTGTGTACAAGTATTTCGCTATGCAATCACTGCTGTGGAGTGCACTGGTTGCACAATCAATTTGTAAATAGTGCAAACCCTGATGAGACAGCTCCTGCAGGAGCTGTCTCATCTGAGTCTTCACTATTTACAGATAGGTATATTGACGTGAATAGCAAGCAAAGGGTTAATAAACTGAATGTTTATAATGGCATTCAATGAGACTTTTTGACCTTGGTAGAAACTGTAGAATCAAATCTATTACATTCCATGATTTCCATCAGCAAACAGAAGAGGCCCTAATCAGACTAGTGCCTACAGCTGCATTCAAATGTGTCTGTATCAGGTAAAGAGTTCACCTATTCCCTCATCGGCTATTTTTAGATCCAACCACTTTGAATAAATCTACCAAAAAGGAGCATTAACTAGAGAAAATTAAAATTTAAGAATTTTGTATATGTAGTTTGAAACCATTGTGATAAATAGAGCATTTGCTCCTATAGGAGCAAATGCTGTGTTTATCACAATGGTTTCAATACTAGACTTTTACAGAGGCATAGAAAGGCCTATTTATGGAGGAAAAGGTTAAACAGCAGTTTTCTTCAAGAATATTGTTCACTGTGGCATACACGTTTGTTTCGCGCATCAACATATAATTATATGCAGATTCCCCTGGATCTGGATCTGCTCTCCTTGCTTAT
Source organism: Azorinus chamasolen (assembly GCA_963576725.1). Classification (NCBI taxonomy): domain Eukaryota; kingdom Metazoa; phylum Mollusca; class Bivalvia; order Cardiida; family Solecurtidae; genus Azorinus; species Azorinus chamasolen. The sequence goes on along the minus strand of OY755238.1, from coordinate 98,134,273 downwards.
AGAATATCTTAGATCTGATTCCATGCTGTTTGGCATATTTATGTATTCACTTGTTTTATATAACAATACGAAGTAATTAGTTGATTAGTATTCATAATGGGTGGGGTCTGTCCTGGGTACTCGTGGTTTAAAGTGTTAAGTTACCTCCTGCTTTTTAAGATGGGTATGTTTAACCCTTGTTCCCTGTTCTATATTCAGTCCAATTTTCTATACCTACTGAATATTCATGGACAAAATGGTTATCATGAAATATGGAAGGTGTAATATTGTAGACATTTTGGAAACTGAAGAAACATATCAATCTAATTCTATAGGAGCTGTCTAATCTGCATCTACTCAGTTTGCAAATGCATGAAAAGGCATTTATTTGAGGGAAAAGGTTAATCTGACCATGATCACCATAGTACCATATGTTGTTTTTCAGACTGTTATAATTAGAGAAGGTGGTGAGGTGTATGAATATTGGCAGGACCCACCGGTGCCCATTTACATGCAGATCTACATCTTTAACCTGACTAACCCTGCAGAGTTCTTGGAGGGGGCAAAACCCAGCGTGTCACAAAGTGGACCTTACACCTACAGGTTGGAGAACTATCTTTGTCCTTTTGTTGTTTTTGAAGAACAGAAATTGCTGTATATTGTCTGTGTTGTTTTATATTTGGAAGGGAGTGAGAAACATTGTTCAAAGACTTTAACCCTTTACTCAGAGAATACTCATTCCGTGATACGCCAGTCCAGATAATAACTTCTCCAAAAATAACTTTTTTTATTTCTTCATTAAACCCATTGTTGTGACCACTCTTTAGAATCGTCCCAAAGGGACGATTCTAAAGAATGGTCTCAACATAGGGTTTGATGGAGAAAGGATGATTTTAGTATTAAGTATGGTCTCAACATAGGGTTTGATGGAGAAAGGATGATTTTAGTATTAAGTATGGTCTCAACATAGGGTTTGATGGAGAAAGGATGATTTTAGTATTAAGTATGGTCTCAACATAGGGCTTGATGGAGAAAGGATGATTTTAGTATTAAGTATGGTCTCAACATAGGGCTTGATGGAGAAAGGATGATTTTAGTATTAAGTATGGTCTCAACATAGGGCTTGATGGAGAAAGGATGATTTTAGTATTAAGTATGGTCTCAACATAGGGCTTGATGGAGAAAGGATGATTTTAGTATTAAGTATGGTCTCAACATAGGGTTTGATGGAGAAAGGATGATTTTAGTATTAAGTATGCACATTTGTCTGTTGCTCTGTCAAGAAAGTAATGTATACATGTATATGTTTTATGACTAGGGGGGGTGTTAACCCTTTCAATGCTGATTTTTCAAATGGTCTCATCTGGGTCTACATTGTTTGTAAAGGAGATTAGTGAGTCATGTCTAGCACTGATAGGGTTAATAGATTAGGCTTATTTATTAACAGTACACTAACAGTAAAACCTCTATAAACCAGCAGTATAGTAGAGAAGAATTTAGGTACTTTTACGCAGGCAGCTGCTGAATGCAGGGTGAAAGAACACCTGGAGGAGCTTTCTGCATGACTTTCACACAGCATTAAGCATTCACTTGTCTCCAAGACCAATATTTATTCTAAATTGAATGTCCATTTAGAGGGGTTTTACTGTAGATTGAAAAATACCATATTCTCCCTTATAAATGCCCCACTTTAATAAACACCCTCTATACTTCTGGATGGAAACTAACGATGAATAAAATAATTGAAACCCTATATACAGTAGAACCCCGCTAATGTGACCACTTAATGAATGAACATGGTTGTCTTTATAAGCAGGTGGTTGCTTAATGCAGGGCAAAAGTAATGCAAAAAGCTCCTCTAGGAGCTTTCTGCATTACTTTTGTCCTGCATTAAGCTACCACCTGCATCTAGCACCAAGAAGTATACCTATTTTAGGTGGTTGCATTAGTGGAGTTTTACTATAATAACCAATAATAAAGAAACATAGGATATTCAAAATGCTGTTGGTAGCTTTATGCAGACTGAAAGCCATAGCAAAAACTGCCTAGGAGCTTTCCTTCTTGCTTTCATTCTGCATAAAGCAACCACATATGTACAAAATGAAAAAAGCTCCTTTTAAAAAAGTATAGCCCCCACCCCCTGGGAGCATTTTTTAGAGATAATACGGTACACCTCTTATCTGAAACTCTTATCAAATATTCTCATGTTTACCAGTGAGCGGAGGATCAAGTTCAATATCACCTGGCATGACAATGGCACAGTGTCCTACAGACAGAAGAGGCTCTTCAACTTTATACCAGAAATGTCTGCTGGGCATGACACAGACATGTTCCTGACTCCAAATCCAGTCGTCTGGGTAGGTGATCAGTCTTATTGTTAGAATCAAATCCATTTTCCCGATGTATGGACATGTAGAACTCTTGAGTAATGGTTTCCCTTTACAGCAAAACCCCACTAAGTTGAAATTCTAGTAGAGAAGAATTTTAGATACTATTATGCAGGTTGCTGTTTAATGCAGGGTGAAAGTCATGCAGAAAGCTTTTAAAGCATGACTTTCACCCTGCATTAAGCTGCTACCTGTCTCCCATGATTAATATTTATACAGTAAAACCTCACTGTAATGGCCACTAAATTACATTAAGTAGTTTGTGTTAAAGGCAGGTGGCTACTTAAAGCAAGTTGAAAGTAAACAGAACGCTCCTATAGGAGCGTTCTGTTTTACTTTCACCTTGCTTTAAGCAGCCACCTGCATAAATACCAACTAATTAACACAAGTTTAGTGGCCGTTGTAGAGAGGTTTTACTGTATTAAGTTGAACGTCCTTTTCAGAGGAGGTTTAATGTACCAGAATTGTTCAAGCCATTATTGTTGATAGAAAAGCATTGCCATTATGGATGAGGCTAAATTACCATGTATGGTTATTGGGGATTATTTTGTAGGAATATTCCTTTAATAGATGACCTTTGCTAAAATTATTGCAATTCTTTAAAAAACCTGGCTTCCAGGTGGTAAACTTGTTGCTATATTTTAAATAATTAGACCAATATTCTTATATGCACATTAGAACACATGACCTATTTTTCAAGAGAGTGATACAGAGCTATCTTGACCCTCCACTTTAGTTCTTTTATGTGGTGACAGAAGTTCATGAAATTTAGCATACATCTTAATCATAAGTATTCAGAGTGCTTTGTACAAAAACCATAACTCTAGCATCACTTGAAGTTTTGAATTATCTCCATTTCTGAATTTTTTTCTTCCATTGATTTTGTGTCACAATGACTAAACATGAGTTAATCAATCCTTTAAAATACCATAATGCCTTTGCAAACAGAGGAGACCCAAGTCGGACAACTCTGGTAAGAGCAGTCAGATCAAGGCCTGCTCTGTTTGCTAATGGAATTATATAGATATGATTATACAGGTTCAGCAATTGCAAAAAACATTCTGTGTTCATGTGCCATTTTTAAAAATCATCGAATTAATATTTGTGATGTCATTATTTATTACATTAGCTACAATACAGAGCAATAGATGAAGGTACATACTCAAATACTAAAATCGTCCTTCGAGACAATTCTAAAGAGTGGTCACAACATAGGGTTTGGTGAAGAATTAAAGAAGTTATTAAAAATATTTTAACCCTTCGCTTGCTATTCACGTCAATATACCTACCTGTAAATAGCGAAGACCCAGATGAAACAGCTCCTGTAGGAGCTGTCTCACCAGGGTCTGCACTATTTACAAGTTGATTGTGCAACCAATGCACTCCACAGCAGTGATTGCACAGCAACATACTTGTACACAGTGAAGACATATGTAATTATACAACAGGACATGGGTAAAGAAGGAGAAATGTAATTTAAAATTCAGCAAGTGAAGGGTTAATGTACGCATCATATCTGAACCCCTGTGAATAAAGGGTCATTCAAGCATCAGTTGTTTGCCATTTTTGCAGGCCTTGTTTAATGGTATCAGGTTTGAGGATCCTATGGTCAAGCAGTTGTTAGCTGGGGTCACCAAGCTCGTGGGATCCAGTATTCTGATGACCAGATCAGTGCGGGAGATTGTATGGGGCTACGACGACCCAATATTGAAACTGGCTCGAGATATTGACCCTGACTGGTTCTACACTGACTTCATAGGATATTTTATGAATGTATGTCAAGTCTATTTTATTCAACTATTTATTATCTAACCCTTTTCATGATAGAAACACATATTTTTATATTTGCAAACAGAAGGAGCTGTCAGATCAGTGTCTGGTGTTTGCTCTTGGCATAATGTAGATCTGATTCGGCAGTTTCTTCTAATGCCAAAGTTTCCTCGCTGATATACCATTAACGAAACATAACTAATTACTATTCTTAAATCTTGTATTAGGGCCCTGCATGGAAAATGCAGGAGCCTATAGGAATCACATTTTCTGTCTGTTTGTGCGTCAGTCAACACTTTTGATGTGACACGATAACTCAAATAGTACTTCACATATTGGTTACATATTAAGGGCATATGCTTAGTATCATCAGAGGAAGACGCCTATAGTTTTTGGGTCGAATCAGATCACTATGTCTAGAGTTATCTGTCCTTGATTACAAGGCCCTCTCTGACTTAGTCAGTTTTATAGTTTCTTTTATGAATATTTGTAGGATGAAGGGTTAAGAAAATGCAACATGCATTCATTAATAGAATACAGGATTTCCTACCTCCCCATCAAAGCTTTACCATTGACCTGTTCAATATTCATGTAAGAAATAATGATATCATGAATATTTATTAACTGAATTTGTATAAGGTAATTTTTTCAAGTAAATAGTTTACGTTGATGAAAAAAGCTACTCGATATATCATGTCATAAGCAAACAGAACAGACCCTGATAAGATTGCTCCTACAGGAGCCATCTGGTCTGGGACTACCCTGTTTGCAAATGCATGAAAATGGGTGAAAAGCGTTTATCTTTATATGATGGAGAAGGTAATGGAGGTTATGTTGATTATTTAAACTATCATACCTATGACAAGCTCCTGTAGTGAGGGGGTTTGGGGTTTTAACCCTTTCCCTCATATAAACGAGTTTTCATGCATTTCCAAACAAAGTAGACCCAGATCAAACAGCTCCTATAGGAGCCGTCTGATCCAGGTCTGCTCTGCTTTCTATTGGAATTTGTTTATTTAGTTTCTAAAGTGACTACAATGTTCCACCTTCCGTATTGCATTATAACTATCTTGTCCATGCATATTCAGTAGGTATTGAACTTTGAAATAAACATAGAACAAGGAAAGGGTTAATCACATTGAGTGATAATTCTTGTTTGCATTGAAATCTTCAGAAAAATGACACAGATGATGGGGTGTACACAGTAATAACTGGAGAAAAAGATATTGACCAACTTGGTGTGATTGATAAATACAATGGATCAAGGTAGGTAGAGATACAATGGTTTCTCGTCAGTCATAATATGTTTTTACAACAGAATTACCAGTTCCTACAGCTTCTGATAAGGAAGATAATCTATAGATTTACCAATAAAGTATTCTTCATTTTTTCGTCAAACCCATAGTTGTAAGTACTCATTTGAATTGCCTCGAGGAGATGATTTTAATGAGTAGAACCCTGATCAGACGGCCCTCTGATCAGGGTTTACTCTGTTTGCGAGGCATAGAAAGGCATATTAATCGAGCAAAGGGTTAATTAGTTCTTTACTTCCTAACTATTCCTGAATTTATGACATCACAAGTATTATTGTTTTATCCAGTCACCAGGCTTCTCTAGTGACATAATAAAGGGTGTGCAGATAAACATAGGTTTATTAGGTTACTTCCGGTAGTAGAAGGTTTATTAGGTTAGTAGATAGGCATAATGATTCTATAACCATTGAACTATTTTAATGCATAAAAATTATGTTGACGGAATAGATCTAACAGAAAATTCACCAGAAGAATTATTCAAATAAAAAAAAATAAGAAAAAAAATGGCTATATAGCTGGATTCGAACCCGCACCTGATCCTACAAAAGTCAATTCTAATCACTCTAGAGACGTCCTGTTTACAGTTTATGCCACTGAGGCCACATACAAAGTGGTGTAAATTTATCAGTTTTATTACCATAATTTAATCCACCTCTGGCGAAACACGTTTTTGATAAGAATCAAGCCAGGAAGCAAAGATTGACAAATAAATAGTAAATATTTTCTTTTCACTCTCATGATAAGTTGATTGATGAACTCTTACAGGGGCGGTGATGGTCATCGATTTATGAGTGACGTTAGCCCTATCTAAAGATAGAAACCGAGATGACGGAACTTATGAATTTATGACATCACAAGTATTATTGTTATTATTATGTTTGACATCTTTGCAAACAGCATAGACCAAGATCAGATGACTCCTGTATAAACACATTTTCATGCATTTGCAAACAGAGTAGACCCAGATCAGACGGCTCCTATAGGAGCCATCTGATTAGGGTCTGCTCTGTTTGCCTACGAAATTATAATAGATCTGATGTTACAATTTCTATCAATTCCAAAACATCTTTTGTACAAATGCTAATATGAAATATCAGTTAATGAATATTCATGATGTTATTTTTTCTTACATGAATACTAAAATAGGACAGGGTTAAATGAATATTAATTGGGTAAATGTACTAGTGATAACCTGCTTAATTCTTTCTATTTTCAGTCATTTGGATTTCTGGACAACTGAATGGGCGAACATGATCAATGGATCAGGTAAAGAATTGTACAGTTCAGAAGAGTTCTTTCCACATCAAACCTGTTTAAACTCTTTCCCTGTTTAACATTTATTCAATATTCTATCATCTCATTGATATTCATGAACAGAAAACAGACTATTGAATAGTGATTTTTATGCCCCCAAAGGCGGGCATATAGTAATCGCATTGTCCGTCCTTCCGTCTGTCCGTCTGTCCGTCTGTCCGTCCGTCCGCACTCACCAAAGGGTAGTTGTGTGACTTTTTCTAACTAGTCCCACAAGTAAAATCATTAACCTGGCCATCTCTTGTGACATTAACCTGGCCATTTCTTGTGACATTAACCTGGCCAGTTGTGGGACATAGGGTTAGGGTTAGGGTTAGCTTCCAGATCATTCTTTTCCAAAGTTATAGCCAAAAATAGTTTTTCTTGTGGGACTAGTCACACAAGAAAAGATCAAAGGAAAAAGTCACACAACTACCCATTTGTTAGCATGTCCGTCCGTCTGTCCGTCTGTCCTTCCGTCCCAAATTCGTGTCCGGTCTGTAACTTCTTCATCTATCAATGGATTTCAATATAACTTGCCACAAATGTTCACCAGACAGAGACGATGTGTCGCGTTCAACTCACTGGTCCATGGGTCAAAGGTCAAGGTCACAGGGTACAATTACTTTGTCACAAATTTCGTGTCCGGTCTGTAACTTCTTCATCTATCAATGGATTTCAATATAACTTGCCACAAATGTTCACCACACAAAGACGATGTGTCGCGTTCAACTCCCAGGTCCATAGGTCAAAGGTCAAGGTCACAGGGTACAATTACTTTGTCACAAATTTCGTGTCCGGTCTGTAACTTCTTTATCTATCAATGGATTTCAATAGAACTTGGCACAAATGTTCACCACACAAAGACGATGTGTCGCGTTCAACCTTCAGGTCCATGGGTCAAAGGTCAAGGTCACAGGGTACAATTACTTTGTAACAAATTTCGTGTCCGGCCTGTAACTTCTTTATCTATCAATAGATTTCAATATAACTTGGCACAAATGTTCACCACACAAAGACGATGTGTCGCTTTCAACTCCCAGGTCCATAGGTCAAAGGTCAAGGTCACAGGGTACAATTACTTTGTCACAAATATCGTGTCCGGTCTGTAACTTCTTTATATATCAATGGATTTCAATATGATTTGGCACAAATGTTCACCAGACAAAGATGATGTGTCGCTTTCAACTCCCTGGTCCATGGGTCAAAGGTCAAGGTCACAGGGTACAATTACTTTGTCACAAATTTCGTGTCCGGTCTGTAACATCTTTATCTATCAATGGATTTCAATATAACTTGGCACAGAATTTCACCAGACAAAGACGATGTGTCGCATTCAGCTCCCTGGTCCATATGTCAAAGGTCAAGGTCACAGGGTTCAATTACTTGTTTATCTGTGAATGGATTTCAAAGGAACCTGGCACAAATGTTCACCACACAAAGACGATGTGTCAACTCCCTGGTCCATGGGTCAAAGGTCAAGGCCACAGGGTACAATTTTTGGGGGCATTTGTCACGTGACTGTGACATCTCTTGTTTCACCATGTCGGAAATTGTAAAATCAGCCTTATAAAATTCTGTAAGCAAACAGGGCAGACCCTGATCAGACAGCTCCTACAGGAACCATTTGATATGGATCTACTCAGTTTGCAAGGCATTAAAATGTGTTTGTATGAAGGAAAGGGTTAATCCTTTCTCCATAGATACGCCTTTTAATGCCTTGGCAAACAGAGTATGAGCTATCTGATCAGCATATGCTATGCTTGCTTATGGAATTATACAGTTTCTACCATGGCCAAAATTTCATGTGCTAATATGCTATGAAGAAAATTCATCTAATAAATATTCATAATGTCATTATTACACCTCCACAAACTTGTTTGAGGGGGTATACTGGATTCGCCCTGTCCGTCTGTCGGGCGTGCGGACATACTAACAAATGGGCAGTTGTGTGACTTTTTCCTTTGATCTTTTCTTGTGGGACTAGTCCCACAAGAAAAACTATTTTTGGCTCTAACTTTGGAAAAGAATGATCTGGAAGCTAACCCTAACCCTAACCCTATGTCCCACAACTGGCCAGGTTAATGTCACAAGAAATGGCCAGGTTAATGTCACAAGAGATGGCCAGGTTAATGATTTTACTTGTGTGACTAGTTAGAAAAAGTCACACAACTACCCATTGGTGAGTGCGGGTGGTCGGTTGGTTGATCCGTCCATCCATCTGCATTTGAGCATGGGTAGTTGGTGTAGCAAACTTCTCTTTCATTTTTAGCTCACCAGAGCACTTTTGTGCTCAGGGTGAGCTTTTGTGATCACTTGATGTCCGTCGTCCGTCGTCGTCCGTCGTCCGTCGTCCGTCGTCGGGCGTCAACAATTTGAACCTTTAAAAATCTTCTCCTCTGAATCTACAGGGTTCTCAGCTTTCATCTTTGGTACATAGCATCATCTTTAGGTCCTCTACAAAAGTTATATAAATTTTGCCCCTGGGGTCAAAATTGGCCCCGCCCCAGGGGTGCCTTGTTTTCTATTGAAATATATAGTAAAACTTTGAAAATCTTCTCCTCTGAATCTACAGGGTTCTCAGCTTTCATATTTGGCACATATCATCATGTTCAGGTCCTCTACAAAAGTTATATAAATTATGCCCCTGGGGTCAAAATTGGCCCCGCCCCAGGGGTAGCCAGATTTCATTAGAAACATATAGTGACAACTTTGAAAATCTTCTCCTCTGAATCTACAGGGTTCTCAGCTTTCATATTTGGCACATAGCATCATGTTCAGGTCCTCTACAAAAGTTATATAAATTATGGCCCTGGGGTCAAAATTGGCCCCGCCCCAGGGGTGGTCAGTTTTCAATAGAAACAAATAGTGAAATCTTTGAAAATCTTCTTCTCAGAAACTGGAAGGCTCTCAGCTTTCATATTTGACACATAACATCATGTTCAGGTCCTCTACAAAAGTTATATAAATTATGGCCCCTGGGTCAAAATTGGCCCCGCCCCAGGGGTGGGCAGTTTTTCAATAGAAACAAATAGTGAAATCTTTGAAAATCTTCCCCTCTGAAACTGGAAGGCTCTCAGCTTTCATATTTGGCACAGAGCATCATGTTCAGGTCCTCTACAAACATTATATAAATTATGGCCCAGGGGTCAAAATTGGCCCTGCCCAAGGGGTGGGCAGTTTTCAATAGAAACAATTAGTGACAACTTTGAAAATCTTCTCCTCTGAATCTACAGCGTTCACAGCTTTCATATTTGGCACATAGGATCATGTTCAGGTCCTCTACAAAAGTTATATAAATTATGCCCCTGGGGTCAAAATTGGCCCCGCCCCAGGGGTAGCAAGTTTCGAATAGAAACATATAGTGACAACTTTGAAAATCTTTTCTTCTGAATCTACAGGGTTCTCAGCTTTCATGTTTGGCACATAGCATCATGTTCAGGTCCTCTACAAAATTTGTATAAATTATGCCCCTGGGGTCAAAATTGGCCCCGCCCCAGGGGTGGTGAGTTTTCTCTAAATCTACAGGGTTCTTAGCTTTCATCTTTGGAACATAGGATCATATTCAGGTCCTCTACAAAAGTTATATAAATTATGCCTTAGGGGTCAAAATTGGCCCTGCCCCAGGGGTAGCCATGTCTCAATAGAAACATATAGTGACAACTTTGAAAATATTTTCCTCAGAAACTGGAAGGTCCTCAGCTTTCATATTTAACACATAACATCATGTTCAGGTCCTCTACAAGAGTTATATAAATTATGCCCCGGGGTCAAAATTGGCCCACCCCAGGGGTAGCCAGTTTGCAATAGAAACATATAGTGTCAAATTTGAAAATATTTTCCTCAGAAACTGGAAGGTTCTCAGCTTTCATATTTGGCACATAGCACCATGTTCAGGTCCTCTACAAAAGTTGTATAAATTATGCCCCTTGGATCAAAATTGGCCCGCCCCAGGGGTGGCTAGTTTTCTCTAGAAACATATAGTGAAAACTTTGAACATCTTCTCCTCTGATTGCCTGGTGAGCGATGTCAGGGCCATTCTGGCCCTCTTGTTAAAGTTACTGATTTTATATTTGGTATACATAATAACCACGAATGGTAAATGTTCAAAATTCAATTTTCATGTGTTTGCTGCTGACCATTGCAGAATAATCTCCCCCTGAACTTTGAGGGTTTTTTTGTCATTTTTGCATGAAACATTGGTATTTGGTGTCCTCCTTCAGTCTGAAAGTTATTCTGTTTATATTTGGTATACATAATAACCATTAATGGTAGATGTGCAAGACACAATTTTCACATGTTTAGCACTGGGCATTGCAGAATTATCTCCCCTTGAACTTTGAGAATCTTTTGTCATTTTGGCATGAAACATGGGGAGTTGGTGATGCGAACTCCTCCTTCAGCTTTACAGTTAATGAATTTTTATTTGGTATACATAATAACCATGAATGGTAGATATGCAGGACACAATTTTCATGTGTTTACCACTGGCCATTGCAGAATTGTCCCCCCCCCCCCCTGAAATTTGAGTATTCTTTGTCATTTTGGCATGAAAAAATGGGGAGTTGGTGTCGCGAACTCCTCCCTCAATTTGAAAGTTATTGAATTGATACTTGCCATACATAATAACTATGAATAGTACAAGTGCAATTTTCCTGTGTTTAGTGGCAAGCATTACAGAATTATCTCCACATGAACTTTGTGTATTTTTGTCATTTGATCCTGTTACATGGGTAGTTGGTGACACAAATTTGGATTTGCAATCAAGGCTGCTGTGCAGAGGTATTCATCACCTTTAGTGATAGTTCTAGTTTCTTACATGAATGTTCATGCAGTAAAGAGATAAAAAAAATCACTTTCTTTTTATTAAATACAGTAAAACCTCGATTATTCGAATTTTCGGTATAGAAGAATTTAGACCCTTTTAGGCAGGTGGCTGCTTAATGCATGGTGAAAGTCATGCAGAAAACTCCTAGAGGAGCTTTCTGCATGACTTTCACCATGCATTAAGCTGCCACCTGTCTTAAAGATCGATAATAATACGTATTTTAGTGTTCGGATAATCGAAGTTTTACTGTATATATGTCTTAAAAAAACAAGGGGTTGCGCAATGCAGGGAAAATGTATTTTTCCACTGGGAGCTTTCTGCATTTGTGGGAGCTTTCTGCATTTGTGGGAGCTTTCTGCATTTGTGTTTCCTGCATTTACCCCTTCCTTCATAGACACAGCTTTTCAACTTTTGCAAACAGAATAGATCCTGATCAGATGGATCCTACAAGAGCCATCTGATCTGGGTCTACTCTGTTTTACAAATGCATGAAAATGCGTTTATATGAAGGAAAGGGTTAAACACCTGCTTAAAGTGATTGCCTACACTAAAAGGCAACTTTTCTATAAAATCATAAAACAAGGTGTTCGTTATGTTCAATTATTCTTTTGAAGATTATCAATTTAAACTTGTATCGAGGAATGCATCTGTGATACAAAATAAACCGTTTTGTCAATACTTAAAGACTCCAGCTTTACCACAAAAAATATTATCCATCTATTAAAACAGTTACATTGTAGATCCTGATCTGCTACCACATTTCAAATGTGATGACTGATCTGGTTCTACCCTGTTTTCAAAGTCATGGGGTTAGTCTTTGTTTAGTGGTACTCATTCATGCATGTATGTTTACTACGCTTTCAGATGGTACCCTGGGACCGCCATACTTAGACAAGGACATGATACTGTACACCTTTGTCTCTGATGTTTGCAGGTAGATACATAAAACTTGTTCTCCTTTGTCTCAGGTGCACATATAAAAACTTCTACATATTTGTTTCTGGTGTATACAGGTAAACACATAAAACATCTATACCTTTGTCTTGGATGTCTAAAGGTATTCTGTTTCTGGTGTTTGAAGGTATAACTGTAAAATTTCTTTTCCTGTATCTGTGATGTCTACAGGTAGAAACATGAAACTTCTTCTTCTTAGTCTCTGATGACTGCAGCTACATATATAAGAAACTTCTTTTTCTTTGTCTCTGATGACTGCAGGTACATATATAAGAAACTTGTACTCCTTTGTTTCTGATGTTTGCAGGTACATATATAAGAAACTTCTACTCTTTTGTTTCTGATGTTTGCAGGTACACACATAAAACTTTTATTCTTTTGTCTTGGATGTCTAGAGGGACATACATTAAACATATACACATTTGTCTCTGTGCAAATATAAACATTTTTGTACTTTTATGTCTGATGTCTACAAGTAAAAAAAAACAAAACTTTTACATCTTAGTTTCTTAGGTCTGCAGGTACACATATAACACTCCTACACCTTTGTTTCTGATGTCTGCAGGTACACACATAAAACTCCTACACCTTTATTTCTGATGTCTGCAGGTACACATATAAAACTCCTACACCTTTATTTCTGATGTCTGCAGGTACACACATAAAACTCCTACACCTTTATTTCTGATGTCTGCAGGTACATACATAAAACCCACACCTTTGTTTCTGATGACTGCAGGTACATACATAAAGCCTACACCTTTGTTTCTGATGACTGCAGGTACACACATAAAGCCTACACCTTTATTTCTGATGTCTGCAGGTACATACATAAAACCTACACCTTTGTTTCTGATGTCTGCAGGTACATACATAAAATCTACACCTTTGTTTCTGATGACTGCAGGTACATACATAAAACCTACACCTTTGTTTCAGATGTCTGCAGGTACACACATAAAACCTTTACTCGTTTGTATTGGATGTCTAGAGGGACATACATTAAACATATACACATTTGTCTCTGTGCAAATATAAACATTTTTGCACTTTTATTTCTGATGTCTACAAGTAAAAAACAAAACTTTTACATCTTAGTTTCTTAGGTCTGCAGGTACACACATAAAACTCCTACACCTTTATTTCTGATGTCTGCAGGTACACATATAAAACTCCTACACCTTTGTTTCTGATGTCTGCATGTACACATATAAAACTCCTACACCTTTGTTTCTGATGTCTGCAGGTACACATATAAAACTCCTACACCTTTGTTTCTGATGTCTGCAGGTACACATATAAAACTCCTACACCTTTGTTTCTGATGTCTGCAGGTACACATATACACACACACCTTTTCTTTTTTCTTAAGATATAATATAGATATGATTCTACAGTTTCTGCCATGGCCACGCTATCTTGTGTCCATGGGATATGATAGCAATTAATCTAATATTCATGATGTCGGTATTTCCTATATGAATATTCATAGAGAAAAGGGTTAATTAAGCCCCCATAAATGGAAGTTTCAAGGATTATATAGGTGTCACCATATTGATCTGTCAGTCAATCCATTTGTCAGTCTGTCAGTCCATCCATCCATCGGTTTGTCAGCTTTTCTTGTCACTGCTGTAACTCAACAATGGTTGAGACAGTTTCAATGCAACTTAATAAGAAGTTTCATTATCAAGATACAGTAAAACTTCGATTATTCAAACACTTAAATACGTATTATTATCGATCTTTAAGACAGCTGGCAACTTAATGCATGGTGAAAGTCATGCAGAAAGCTCCTCTAGGAGCTTTCTGCATGACTTTCACCATGCATTAAGCAGCCACCTGCCTAAAAGGGTCTAAATTCTTCTATAACGAAAATTCGAATAATCGAGGTTTTACTGTATGTTCATGTTGTTAAAAATGTACTGGATGGATGGTTTTTCATACAGTTATGGCCCTTTGTTTATTCAAATATGGCATACCACGAACTACATTGTTTTGGAGTGTTTGTTACATGATAATTCTAGTTTCATTTAAAGCTACAGTATAACCTTTCTTAAACAGCAATCAAAAATAGGTCTAATTATGAGTCTATAAGGCAGGTGGTAGCTTAATGCAGGTAACAGGTACTGCTAAAATCTCCTATAGGAGCTTTCTGCATTACCTTTGCCTTGCTTTAAAAACCACATACTTTTTAAGACTCCTATGTTTAATAAATGAATGGCTGCCTTAAGACAGGTTCTACTGTGTTAAAAAGTGCAGAGTTGTCTTATTTATCTTTACAAAGTAGTGAAAATTGTGCACCAAACTATTTAGGATAAATCAGTAAGTTTCTTGTAGGTCAGTCGAGGGCGTGTTTGCCAGCAATACGGAGACATCCCAAGGTATCAAGCTGTGGCGGTTTGAGGCTTCTCAAGGGTATCTTGCTAATGCTACAGTCACTCCTGATAACATTGGGTTCTGTACTCCACAGTCCAACTGCCTTGGAGCCGGAATATACAACGTCACTGTTTGCCAGACAGGTAAAATAGAAGAAAAGTTTTATGTATCACTTTCCTCCACATATACTCCTATTTACACCTTTGTATACAGAGATCTGCTCTTTTTGCTTATGGAATAATATTGATCTGATTCTACAGTTTTGCCATGTCCTAAACTTCCTCAGGTGTTCATTTACCATTATAAAAAATTCAGTCAATGAATATTCATGAGGTCATGAATTCTTGTATAAATATTCATGAGGTAAAAGCTTGATTGAACCAGAAGTAGTCAATATTGCCCCAGATCCAAGTTTGAGCAGACTTTTTTTCACTGCTGGCTAATGGTTAAAACATGCTATGATGACGTAACTGATTTTTTTCTTTCAGTGGACTTCTTCAACCTGCCGTCAGCCTTGTCCTTGCCTCATTTCCTGTATGCTGACCCTGAGTACATCAATGCAGTAGATGGTTTGAGACCTAACCCAGACGAACATAAGATAGCAATTGATCTGGAGCCTGTAAGATGTCTTTGAAATTTACAGCAATACATGGCAATAAAACAAGTTAAATACCTGTAATTATGATCTTCGGTACAATAAAGTGTTGCATTATTTTTAAACTTATTGGACCTTCAGTCAAAGTCTATCAGTTTCAAGTCAGTCTTGTGAGAGGTAATGTCTGACTGGTTCTGGTATTGTTTACACCACTCTATCCTTACATATACTTATGGCTTTCTTAAACATTTTCCTCCATAGGCTATTTTTAGATCCAACCTCTTTGGATGCATCTACAGAAAAGGAGCATTAACACATTCCCTCCTAGTGACATATTTTTGTGCCTCTGTTAAAGTCACATTTTGAAACCATTGTGATAAATAGAGCATTTGTTCCATAGGAGCAAGTGTTCTATTTATCACAATGGGTTCAAAACTACACAATTCTAAAAGTTTCCTTTTTTCTAATAAATGCCTTTTTCGGTAGATTTATTCAAAGAGGTTTGGTCCAAAAATAGTCTAGGAGGGAATGGGTTAACTAGAGAAAAGGATTTTTTAGAACTTTGTAATTTGAAACCATTGTGATAGATAGGGCATTTGCTCCTATAGGAGCAAATGCTCTATTTATCACAATGGTTTCAACAGGTGACTTTTACAGAGGCATAGAAAGGCTTATTTATGGAGGAAAGGGTTAAACCTTTTCCCTACTGAATATTCATGTAAGAAACAATGACATCATGAATTTGATTAGGCAAATAGCATACAAATTCAATTTTTTTTTAAATTTCTGCTATAAGTAGAAACTGTGAAGTCGGATCTCAATTACAATTTCATAAGCAAAGGGAGCAGACCCTGATCAGATGGCCCCTACAGGTATCGTCTGATCTGGATCTACTCTGTTTACAAAGGCATTTGTAAGAGGGAAAGGATTAAGAAGTTTCATTGAGGAGCATCTATCAATTCCAATTTTCTTGTTTCAGCCCGTTTACTTGATGAATATTCATGCAAGAAATAATACTGTCTTGAATATAAATTAGATGATGTGACATCATGAATATAAATTAGATTATATTTTTATGCCCCCAATGGTGGGCATTTAGTGATCACATTGTCCGTCCTTTCGTCCGTCCTTCCATCCATCCTTCTGTCCTTCCTTCCGTCTGTCCCAAATTTTCTGTCCCTTCTATGACTTTTTTATCTGTCAAAGACGATGTGTCACGTTCAACTCCCTGGTCCATGGGTCAAAGGTCAAGGTCACAGGGTACAATGTTTGGAAGCATTTGTCAAGTGACTGTGACAGCTCTTGTTTATACATGTAATGGTATATACTCACAGAAAGTTTTTGCCGTGGCAGAATCTGTAGATTCAGATCTATATCATTCAATAAGCAAGTTAGTAAAGCATCTGTAGATTCAGACCTATATCATTCAATAAGCAAGTTAGTAAAGCATCTGTAGATTCAGACCTATATCATTCAATAAGCAAGTTAGTAAAGCATCTGTAGATTCAGATCTGTATCATTCAATAAGCAAGTTAGTAAAGCATCTGTAGATTCAGATCTGTATCATTCAATAAGCAAGTTAGTAAAGCATCTGTAGATTCAGGTCTATATCATTCAATAAGCAAGTTAGTAAAGCATCTGTAGATTCAGATCTGTATCATTCAATAAGCAAGTTAGTAAAGCATCTGTAGATCAGATCTGTATCATTCAATAAGCATGTTAGTAAAGCATCTGTAGATTCAGATCTGTATCATTCAAGAAGCAAGTTAGTAAAGCATCTATAGATTCAGATCTGTATCATTCAATAAGCAAGTTAGTAAAACATATGTAGATCCAGGTCTATATCATTCAATAAGCAAGTTAGTAAAGCATCTGTAGATTCAGACCTATATCATTCAATAAGCAAGTTAGTAAAGCATATGTAGATTCAGGTCTATATCATTCAATAAGCAAGTTAGTAGAACAGGCCCTGATCAGACAGATCCCACAGGAGCTGTCTTATCTAGGTCTTCTCTGTTTGCAAAGGTGTGAAAAAGTGTACATTTAAAGTCAAAGGTTAACAATAAAAAATCACTATACATTTGTTTCAAAATTATTCCTTTATACCATATCCAGTTTCAAATGACCTGTAATAAAATGTCAAATTGAGCTGTTTGTATGGGACTGTGATATGTGAGGTTGTTGCCCTTTTCTTAGATTAACGTACCACAGCTATAATTCGTGCCCTAATTACCCTAAATATGTGGACACCCCGTCTATCCTCTCCATTGATTTATATAACTAAAATGTATGTGTAAATCAATTCTGTGTCATTTTGATAACCTTAATCCTTTCCATCATATAAACACTTTTTCACGCATTTGGAAACAAGAGTAGATCAAGATCAGACGTCCGATCAGGGTCTGCTCTGTTTGTTTTTGGCATGATGTAGAATTGATTCTATAGTTTTTGTCAAAGCAAAAAATTTCCTCGGAAAGTTTACATTATAAAATTTCAGCTAATAAATATTCATGATGCCATTATTTCTTACATGAATATTGAGCAGGATAAGGGTTAACTCTTTCCCCCATAGGCTATTTTTAGACCCAACCTCTTTGAATGAATCTACCCAAAGGGAGCATTTACTAGAGAAAAGTAAAATTTCAGAATTTTGTAGTTTGAAACCATTGTGATAAATAGAGCATTTGCTCCTATAGGAGCAAATGCTCTATTTATCACAATGGTTTCAAGAAGTGGTTATTACAGAGGCGTAGAAAGGCGTATTTATAGAGGATAGGGTTAATTGAAGCTGATGGAGTATCAGACAGTTTAGAGCCTTATCAAACAGCTCCTTCAGGGACAGATTGATCTGGGTCAGTACTGTTTGCTTGACCATTTATTATAGGTAACTACTGTGCTGTTCTATCAATATCATTTGCTCTGTTTCAGTACACAGGTTTGGTGCTTCAAGCCTATAAAAGACTACAGGTCAATCTGTATGTGGAGCCAATAGCCAACATAACGTAAGTAACACTTATAATAAAACCCCTCTCTACTGAAGTTCTAGTAGAGAAGAATTCAGATTCTGTAAGGCAGGTGGCTGCTTAATACTTTTACTGTATACATACACTTACTATGAGGCCCAAACTCCTAATATAATATAGTCCTTTTAGAGCTCTCAAGAGACTAATACTCCTGATTATATGAAGTACCTATGTATTAAGTTTTCCAAATGACCTAAAACATATTTTAGAGGTTGATAAGGCCTTTTGTACAGAAAAGCGTATTGTATGTTATGCACTTACTAAAGAAATTTTTCAGAAGAGCATTTGCACGTGGCAAGTTTTCAAATTAAATACTGAAAAATAATAAATTGACTTCATTTTCCTAGTATTTTGAAAATTTAATTGATTCTTTATTATGTGTGATTTTCAATTTTCACCCATGATAGAATGATTTTGGTTTGATTGAATGTGTATTATTTCATTATTCTTTCTCATTATTTGCTCACTTGAGGGATTGCTCACAAGTGTGATAGTCCGAGGGGTTGCTCACAAGTGTGATAGTCCATATCCATCATCTGTTTGTCAACATTTTTATTAAAAAACAAACTTTCTCTAAAACATCTTGGCCAATTTTGTAAACAATTTTATCTTAAATTAGCCAACTGACAGTGATTCATTAAGAAATTGGGTTTAATTGTTTGCAATAGTTTTAGGTAGATGTATGCATTTGCTTTTGTACACACCTTTCCCTATATTGTGTTTAGTCCAGTTTTCTATACCTACTGAATATTCATGGATGAAATAGTTTAATATATGGAAGGTGCAACATTGTAGCCATTTTAGAAAGTAAAGAAGCAGATCTTTCAAATTCCATAATCAAACAGAGCAGACCCTGATCAGATGGCTGCTATAGGAGCCATCTGAACTGGGTCTACTCTGTTTGCAAATGCGTGAAAACATGTTTATATGAGGAAAAGGGTTGATAACATGACCTGTTGAGTGATATTTGGCAATCATGACTGTCATATATCAGCATTAAACCGTGGCCAAACAAAGCTACTACATTTGTATGTTTCTTCTTGTCAGTTCTTTAGATCTTCCTGGGGATTTTTACATCAAATGACTTGCACTCTACATTATCTGTGAACTTTGCAGTTTGTAATTATGATTTTGGTGATAACATTCGGTATGATTTCAATTTGTTTGTTTGTTATACCCCACACAAAGGTAGTTTTTGTGGTTGGGTTATATATATAGGAGTTTCTATGTTGGTCAATCAGTCAGTAGGTTTTTCAACCAAACTAGATTTCAACAAAACCTTATGGGAAGCTTCATCCATTAATGAGATGTCTATATAGATACATTTTTCGATTTGTTTGATTTTCCCAGAGATATTGCCCCTTGATTACAGTAGAACCTGTTTTAAGGCCATCAAAAAGAGGTCAAATTATGGGCCTGTAAGGCAGATGGTAGCTTAATGCAGGTTAACCCTTCGCTTGCTGAATTTTAGAATACATTTCTCCTTCTTTACCCATGCCCTGTTGTATAATTACATATATCTTCACTGTGTACAAGTATTTCGCTGTGCAATCACTGCTGTGGAGTGGACTGGTTGCACAATCAACTTGTAAATAGTGCAGACCCTGATGAGACAGCTCCTGCAGGAGCTGTCTCATCTGGGTCTACACTATTTACAGGTAGGTATATTGACGTGAATAGCAAGCGAAGGGTTAAAAGTAATGCAGGGAACTCCTATAGGAGCTTTCCACATTACTTTTGCTCTGCATTAAGCAACCAACTGCTTTTTAAGTGTCCGATGTTCAATAAATGAATGGCTGCTTAAGACAGGTTTTATGGTATTCAAATATCACATAATCAGATTAGTGCTTGTGATTGAGTATTAGTCACATTCAGTGATAATTGTATACTTTGTTATGTAGAGTTTATGGACACTATGTAGAGTTTATGGACACAAATGCATTTGAACATGGGTAGTTGGTGTCGCTAACTTCTCTTTCAGTTTTAAACTTATAGATTTTATATTTGGTATACATAATAACCATGAATGCAAGATGCAATGTTAACTTGTTTACTGCTGGCCATTGCAGAATTATCTCCCCCTGAACTTTTGAGTTTTTTTTGTCATTTTTGCATGAAACATGTGTAACTGGTGTCACGAACTCCTCCTTCAATCTGAAAGTTATTCAGTTTATATTTGGTCTACATAATAATCATGAATGGTACATGTGCAAGACACACTTTTCACGTGTTTAGCACTGGGCATTGCAGAATTATCTCCCCCTGAACTTTGAGTATTTTTTGTCATTTTGGCATGAAACATTGGGAGTTGGTGTTGCGAACTCCTCCTTTAGCTTTAAAGTTATTGAATTTATATTTGGTGTAATAGACAACAATGGTAGATGTGCAAGACAAACTTTTCATGTATTTACAGATGGCCATTGCAGAGTTATCTCCCCCTGAACTTTGAGTATTTTTTGTCATTTTGGCATGAAACATTGGGAGTTGGTGTTGCGAACTCCTCCTTTAGCTTTAAAGTTATTGAATTTATATTTGGTGTACATAATAGACAACAATGGTAGATGTGCAAAACAAACTTTTCATGTATTTACAGATGGCCATTGCAGAGTTATCTCCCCCTGAACTTGGAGTATTTTTTTGTCATTTTGGCATGAAACATTGGGAGTTGGTGTCGCGAACTCCTTCAGTTTTAAAGTTATTTAATTTATATTTTGTATTCATAATAACCACAATAGAAAGATATGCAAGACGGAATTTTCATGTGTTTACGGCTGGCCATAGCAGAATTATCTCCCCCAGAACTTTGAATATATTTTGTCATTTTGGCATGAAACATGGGGAGTTAGTGTCGCGACCTCCTCTTTCAATTTGAAACTTATTGAATTGATACTTGCCATACATACTGTGTTTAGTGGCAGCCATTACAGAATTATCTCCACTTGAATTTTGAGTATTTTTGTCATTTGGTCCTTTTACATTGGTAGTTAGTGTCATAAACTTGGATTTGAAATCAAGACTGCCGTGCGGGGTATTCATCACCTTTAGTGATAGTTCTAGTTTTGTATAACACAGGGTTTATTGAACATGGCAGAAAATGTAGAGTCAGATCTCTAAAATTCTTTAAGCAAATAGAATAGACCCTTATCAGATAGTTCCTTCAGGAGCTTTCTGATCTGGGTCTACTCTGTAGGCATCTCTGTTTGGCACACCTAGTCACATAAAGGTACTACCCTCATGTAAGAAGACACTGCATTTTTCTTTAACACTTTCCCTGTTCTGTGTTTAATCAAAATTTCAATACCTACAGAATATTGATGGACAAAGTAGTTATAATGAAATATGGAAGGTGGAACATTGTAGTCATTTTTTTAGACAGTAAAGAAACTTTATCTTTCAAATTCCATTAGCAAACAGAGCAGACCCTGATCAGATGGCTCCAATAGGAGTCATCTGATCTGGGTCTACCCTGTTTGCAAATGCGTGAAGAAATGTATATATGAAGGAAAGTGTTCAGCGGCTGATCTGTGTCTACATTTTTGAGTTGCCTAAATATATATTAGTATGTCACCTGCTTTGGCAAGTGACAGGCTTTTCTTTAACACTTTTGCAATGTTTGAGTGAGAGTGCCTGTCTCTATATCACATTGTGGACCCATAATGGTTTTGTGTCATTTTCTGTAACATTTTCTTTCAGAGAAACATTAAACCTGAAGCCAGTTTTCTTTCCTGTGTTCTGGATTAATGAGGTATGGTGTGTTTTATATCTAGTGTTGTTTAGTGTTTGTAGTAGTATTGAAATAATAATCTTACTTGACCAAAATGGCAGGAAAAAAGGGTACTTGCACATCATTCTTTTACCAGGTAAGCTTAATGAATATTCATGTCAGAAATAATGACATCACATATATTTGTGAGTAAGAGTTGAATTATTATTATGGCCTAAGAACATAGAAATTTTGCCCATGTCTGTAAAATCAGATCTATAAAATACCATTAGTCAACAGCAAATGCATATACAGTAAAACGGCGATAATCCGAGGAGCGATTTTCCGAGTATATGGCCTAATCCGAGGGAATTTGTATGGTCCGGACATGAAATCTATTATTTCAATACAACTATGTACCGTGTAATCCGAGTCTCGATAATCCGATTTTTCGAGCACGCTTCTCGGTCCCTTCAATCAATTGCTTCATTAAATTACCTGCCTAATCCGAGCATGCATCGCGGACACTTCAAAGTCAATTTATCACACCTCCATTGTTGATGTCTCGCGACTCCGTGTGTCCCCAGCAATTAGAGGTGCCACTGTGTTAGTTTGCTACTATGTGTGAATAACACCGGGTCCAGCAGTATACACGTATGTTGGCAGTAATTGTGAGCGCATAATTGTGTATAATGCATCGATTCTTTACTTATATATACATATAAGTGAAAACGGTAAACACCATTCACAGCCGAGACCGAAGTTTCACTGTAGTTTGCTCCGTTCAATGGACCCTTCACAATAAACCCAAATTTGGTTTCAAACTATTAGACATAGAACAGTCGTAGCTTCTAACCTCATACTTATGGATTTTAGTTTGCCTAAGTTTCCATTCGTCGACATTTCATTTTAGTTTTGGATGTTTAAAAACAATATCGCTTCGCTCCCGTACTGTTTCGTGATAAGAAAAATCAGGGCGAGTTGAATTAATTAATAATCGGAACACTCGGTGTTATTCGTCTGAAATACTCAATAAAGATTGTTTACTCTCGTAATAAGCGTTTGGTTGAACGAGACTTTTCTAAAAATACGCAAACATATCAATTTATCTTTTATGCATTCTGTAGGCAAACAACACATGTATGTGCATACACTATACGATATATTTGACACGTTGAATCCACCAAGTATGAATTCATGGATAATCCGAGGGTAGCGGTAATCCGAGCATTTTCTCAGTTCCCGACAGTCCTCGGATTATCGCCATTTTACTGTATATATATATGTATGGAATGAAGGGTTAAACTAGAGCTATGGAAGGCTAGATATTAATGGAATATTGTATGACTTCACAGAGTGTTTCCATTGATGACAAGAATGCAGACAAGCTGATGCGTCTGTTATTCACACCCGTTAAAGCCATACACATCACAGAGGTTGTGATCATATGCATTGGGGTGGTTATTCTGCTGGCAACAGTGCTTTATCATGTGAGGGTCAAATACAGGCAGCATGTAAGTAAACCTTGATCATCCCAGTTGGCTCCTGCTATAGTATACCGCAATTACCATAGATATTTGGCCAACTCTATAATGAATCTGTGTTACTTTTAGTCAGTATCCCATTAACTCTGTACTCCTTTAACCCATTACCTATTTTTAGATACAACCTCTTTGAATAAATCTACCAAAAAGGAGCATTAACTAGAGAAAAGGAAAATGTTAGAATTTTGTAGTTTGAACCATTGTGATAAATAGAGCATTTGCTCCTATAGGAGCAAATACTCTATTTATCACAATGGTTTCACAAAGTGACTTTTGCAGAGTCGTCAAAAGTCGTCAATATCAGGGAATGGGTTAATATGTCTTTCTACACCTTTGCAAACAGAGTAGACCCAGATCAAACGGCTCCTATAGGAGTCGTCTGATCAGGGTCTGCTTTGTTTGCTTTTGGTACAATATATATATCATTACAGAGCAGACTCTGATCAGACTATTAAAAGGTGGTATCATTGATCGCCGCATGAGCGGCGATCACTAATGGAATGTTCAAAAGTATTTACCCATGTAGGAGGGGTAGCGACAAGTTTTACAAAGTCTATTCAGCGTAGATCGGTGAGGAGAACCAAATGAATTGGCTCATGAGAGCGTGGCAGAGAATAGTTTCTATCTGCATTATTGATGTAGTGAAATATGTGATGTAAAAACCTTCATACGATGTTTAAAAAGAAATTTATCAAACAAATGTACAATAATAACAATAATTATGACACTTTTTTCGTCGAAGTATCGACATTAAATGCCAAAAACAGTTTTGTAAACATAAATGAAGCCGGGTCAAAGTCGCAGAATTGAAGCCGGGTCAAAACTGTAGTCGTGCACCTGTTTGCGGTGCTCTCGTTCTAAATTATGCCCTTCAGAGATTTTGACATATTACAGACTCAGTTTTGTTTAATGACCATTGTTTATTGTCCAAAAATGTCGACAAAAGTAATACATGCATCAGTATATTTATACACGTGATATACTACGTGATATTTAAAAAAGTCGTTTTTTTTTTTTAATATTTAAAAAAGTCGTCAATATAGTAGCATGATAACTTTATATACATCTTCAATTTCCCTTGAAGTATGTCTGGCCTGATAGCGTAGTGGTTACCACGGTCGCCTATCGTGCAGTCAGCCCTGGTTCGATTCTCACCGCTGACGAATTTTTTTTTTCTCTCTTTTGTCCTTTCTAATTTTTTTTAATGACGGTTTGGGTTTTTACTGGGATAGTTAATGATAATTATCCATATTAAGTGTTTTTCCTTTCAACTTATACGTTATTTTTGGTAAAACAAATTTGTAGAAAAATTAAAAATAGTTCCTGTTGTAAGAAGAAATTCCTACACCTACTATACAAATAAACCTCTACTGTACATATAAACTTAGGTTTATTATGCTACCCCTTTATTACGTCACTAGCGGCTGTAGTGACGGGATAAATTTTTTATCCTCTTACGTTTTGGTATCATCAATATGCCTCTGAACCAATCAATGACCGCCCTAGATATTTGTGTCAAGTTTCATGTGATACTTCCAACAATGCATATGTCATAATAGTTTTACCAGGCATTTACTTGTTACAGTTTGCAACAGAGTTCTTTATCAGCATGCCATAGTATATATAGGTCTTTGATTTATCCTCATTTTTTTAGCTCACCAGAGCACGACGTGCTCATGCTGAGCTTTTAGGATCGTTGGATGTCCCTCTTCTGTTGTCCGTTGAGATACCACATTTTGCACTTGATCTCTAAGTAAATTGGTTTGTGTTTTGCCCTGCATGAAATTTAGGTCAATCTCGAATATGGGTCACCTGGGCTCAAAAACAAGGTCACTAGGTCAAATCTTAGAAAAATCTTGTTAATGCTCTAGAAGCTACTGAAATTTTATCAGAATGTGTCTCCATGAAATCTACGCCAAGTTCGAATATTGGTCATGTCGGGTCAAAAACTAGGTCACTAGGTCAAATCTTACAAAATCCTAAACACTCTGGAGGCCACATTTTGCACTTGATCTTTAAGTAAATTGGTTTGTGTATTGACCCTGATGAAATCTAGGTCAAGTTCGAATATGAATCGCCTGCAGTCATAAACTAGGCCACTAGGTCAAATCATAGAAAAATCTTGTTCACACTCAAGTGGGTACAAATGTTATCAGATCTTACTGAAATTTTATCAGAATGTTTGTCCACATGCAATCTTGGTCAAGTTCAAATATGGATCATGTCGGGTTCGAAACTAGGTCACTACGTCATTACACTCTAGAGGCTACATATTTCGTTAAGTTTTTAATGAAATGTTGTATTTCAATTGTTTTAACAAAACAGTTCCTTATTAAAAACCTTCCTTGTACACAAATTTCCCGGCGATCCAATGCCTTGCATCAGTATTCGTCTTGTATCTGACTTTAACTCTCATTAAAGATCAAAAGTATTTGTTGGTATCCATAGCAAAGAGCGAAATAATCTCTGGATGTTTTTGTGTTAGCTACTGACTTTACTTTCAGAATTGACGAAGATAATAATACTGCAATTGCTTATAATCTATTAAGATGATCTTAAAATCATTTTTCACAAAGCTATTGAAATATATATTTCTTCCAATTCATTAATCACTGATTTTTTCATCAGCAGCTCGAGCACAAAGATAACTTAAACAGTGATGATAGCAGTGATACTCGGCCAATTTTGCCCAACACTCAGTCAGAGAGAGCTACCTCCCAGCCAGATGACATCGCCACATGAGTTACAGACTTCTTGAGCTCTTTGCCCACTAGCAGCATCTTTGTAATGACATATCAGTGGTTCAGATAAGATGGGTAAATCAAAACATTTTCAAGAATAACTTCCTTATTTCTTCACCAAACAGAGTTGTGACCACTCTTTAGAATCGTCTCAAAGACATACTATATAGGGTTTGGTGGAAAAAGGATGATTTAAGTATTTGAGTACGCACCTATATCTGTTGTTCTGACAGTCTGAATCAAGACAAGATGCTAAGCTACTTGGTATCTTATCACGATCCAAACAAGTTTGACACTCTTACATCATTTTTGGCAAAATAAAGGAATGCAGCAGACAACAATATATGCAGACGAGAGCTTACATAGCGTGCATAGAGCTACTGGTATTGGTTAGGATGGGGATAGATAATACAATGGCCAAAAATGGCAAACAGTCTAAAGTTTACCTCAAAGTAATGTGATAACTACAATATAAATCCAATGTGCGTCATGTGATATTTGTAGATTTTTAACCTTTTGCTTCATGAATATTCATCAAAGACTTCAGTCAGTGGTGTAGTGGTCTAGTGGTAATGCGCTTGACTACCAATCTGGAGGTCTGGAGTTTAAATCCCGGCCCCTCCTGGAAATTTCAGAGATGCTTTTCAGTGTCTCCTACCCGCACAAGGTTGCCTTCTCTCCACCCAGGGGGGTAAAATGGGTACCTGTGAGAGTCACTAGCCAGTACTGCGGCTGCATGGTTGTGCCATATGTTAGCAATGTTGCTCAATATTGTAGGCCAATGACTCAATGACCAGGGAAGTTAATGTACAGTTGGCTGAGCGGTCATTCCGACTGAAAGTAGACTCCAGCCATGATCTTTAATTAATGAATTATATTATACTGTTATTTAAAGCAAGTGAATACATATCTATGCCTCATAGTTGAAAGATGTTCTATAAGCAAACAGAGCAGACACTGATGAGTCGGCTCCTATTTGCAAGGTGTCAAAATGCATTTCTATGGAGTAAAGGGTTAGTATATATTGAGATATATTATAATGAGATATATGTATGAACATGTGTATTACTTTTTTAAAATGAGATATATGTATGTACATGTGTATTACTTAATGAGATATATGTATGTACATGTGTATTACTTAATGAGATATATATATATATATATATGTACATGTGTATTACTTATTATAAATTGTGTTTTAATTTTTTTCTGTCGTTTTAACTCTTTCCATCATGAATAATTATGTAAAAACAAAATGAATATTTATAAGTTTTTTTAATAATGTAGTTTGAATTTATGGCTTTTTGCCTGTGGTAGAAAATGTTCAATCAGAAATTTATACCATATTATTCCATAAGCAATCAAAGCAGACCCTTATCAGACAGGCTCATACAGGGGCCATCTGTTCTTGGTCTACTGTGTTTGGTAACAAACAAACGGACATTTCCATCAGGGAAAGGGTTAACTCCTTGCATGCTAAGTAAATGCTAAAATATTTTTCATGTTTTCTTACTACAACTGTTGGAAGTGTTCTATTTTCTTTCAAAACTACCATCAGAGTTTCATACAGTACATGTATTGTCATGAGACATCGAGTTTATTTGCGTCTCACCTGGGTTCAAACTAATTGCCTACATGTATATTATCACAAATTCATTATACTTAGATTGCTAGATAATGGCCTTTAAAGAGGTATTTATTATCTCCATATTTAATGTTTATTTAACCCTTTCCTCCATAAATACGCCTTTCTACTCCCCTGTAATAACCACTTCTTGAAACCATTGTGATAAATAGAGCATTTGCTCCTATGGGAGCAAATGCTCTATTTATCACAATGGTTTCAAACTACAAAATTCTAAAATTTTACTTTTCTCTAGTAAATTCTCCTTTTGGGTTGATTCATTCAAAGAGGTTGGGTCTAAAATAGCCTATGGAGGAAAGGGTTAATACATATCAGATTACTTGAACCCTTTACTCCATACATACACCTTGTAATTCCTTTGCAAACAGAGAAGACCCAGATTAGATGGCTCCTGTAGGATCTATCTGATCATAGTCTGCTCTGTTTGCTTATGGAATAATATAGATATGATTCTTCTATTTCTACTATGGCCAAAAGTTTCCATGTCCATGTGTCATTATAACAAATAATTCATGATATCATTTTTTCTTACATAACTATTCATAGAGCAAAGGTTTAAATAATCAATCTCCCCTCAAGCACTGGTTTGTGACTCTAAATGAGACAGAATGAATAGCAAATACAGTAGAACTTTGCTATCCTAAACACTTAGCTCAGTATGATCATCGGTTTTTATGTACAGTCAAATCTCGATACTACGAAATTTTAGTAATGAAGAATTTATGTCTTTGTTGGCAGGTGGCTGCTTAATGCAAGGTGAAAGTCGTACAGAAAGCTCTTAGAGGAGCATCAAAAGTAATGATCTCGAAGGACCAGGTCAACAATCAAACATATATTTAAGTGCTCATAGTATCGAGTTTTTATTGTAGTTTATAATGGCCGATTTACAAAGAAATATTGCCATTTCAGAAATTGTAGAATCAGATCTATATACATGTCATACTATAAGCAAACCTGGGTCTACTATGTTTGCATTTTGGTATGGAGAAGCGGTTATAGTAGGGATAAATACGCCTTTCTTATGCCTCTGTAAAAAGTCACTTTTTGAAACTATTGTGATAAATAGGGTATTTGCTTCTATTTATCACAATGGTTTCAGAACTACAAAATTCTAAAATTTCCCTTTTCTCTAGTTAATGCTCCTTTTCGGTAGATTTATTCAAAGAAGTTGGATCTAAAAATAGCCTATTAGGGAATGGGTTAAGAGACCACTTTAGTAAGCAAATATAAAAACAGGTGGCTGCTTACTGCATAATGACTGTAATGCAGGAAATTCTTATGGCTGCTGTCTGTCAATTTCGTCTCCTACATAAGGCTTCTGTCTGCATTATAGACCTATTATTAGTTTTGACTGGCTCTACGTATGAAAACTGTCAGACCTATTGTTTTATGATACCACTGACTGGAATTTAATATAGTATAATCTGGTTTATTTGGCATCCTTTGATGTCAGATCAAGGAGGTTATTGGTTAACCCTTTACCTGTTGAATATTCATGAAAGAAATAATGAGTCAGTAATATTAATGAGATAATGGTAATTTTAATATTGCCATATGAGAACATAGGAAATTTTTGGCAAAGGCAGCAACTTTAGAAACAGTTTATATTACATCATAAACAAAGAGAGTGGAGCCTGATCAGATGGCTTCTGTAGGAGCCATCTGATCTAGGTCTGCTCTGTTTGTAAAGGCATGGAAAGGTGACTATAACTTTATATGAGTGAAAGGATTAATTCAGGAGCAGAATAAGTCGGATAATGCTGTATTGTTTTGTAGGAAGCATCCTTAGTTGACAGTCTGTCAGTATTGTTCAAACGTTCGTGTCTGGTAAATATATAAGGCTGCCAGTTATAGGGCTTATATTCCATATATAACTATTGTGAAAATTATTTTTCTCTGAAACAATTGACTGAATTTCGGTATAAAGAAGTAAAAATGTCATGCAACCAGCAAAATGTGGTACAAATCTGGGCCTTAACCCACTTCCTTATATTGACACTTCTGTGAAAGTCATATATTGAAACCCATTCCAATAAATAGAGCATTTGCTCCATTAGAACAAAATTTAATGCTCTATTTATCACAATTATTTAAAATCCGATTTTTTAATTTTTTTCTAGTAAGTGCTCTGTTTAAGTAGAATTAATAAAATATGTTTGATCTAAGAATTGTCTGAGGGGATGGGTTAACCCATTACCTCATAGGCTATTTTTAGATCCAACCACTTTGAATAAATCTACCAAAAAGGAGCATTAACTATAAAGATTTTTGTAGTTTAAAACCATTTTGATAAATAGAGCATTTGCTCTTATAGGAGCAAATGCTCTATTTATCACAATGGTTTCAACAGGTGACTTCTGCAGAGGCGTCAATATGAGGGAATGGGTTAAAAGACTTATTTATATACATGTAGTTCAAAGTTAAGGTTCTATGTTGTTTGAGAGATTTTTGTTTTGAATTCTGCATTGATAGTTGTGATTGTTTATGAATATTTATTATTATAAATTTTTTACAATACATGATTGTGCATTCAATGTAGTTTGCTTATCCAGGATATCATTGATGTTTACACTAAAACCTCTCTATAACGGCCACTAAATTGTGTTAAATAGTTGGTATTTAGGGCAGGTGGCTGCTTAAAGCAATGTGAAAGTAAAACAGAACGCTCCTATAGGAGCATTCTGTTTTACTTTCACCTTGCTTTAAGCTGCCACCTGCCTTTGACACAAAATTCTTGATGTAATTTAGTGGCCGTTATAGAGAGGTTTTACTGTAGTTTGTTTGAGAGATTTTTGTATTGTATTCTGCCTTGATAGTTGTGAACTTTTTAATGAATATTAATTATTACAATAAATTTACAATACATGTGTATGCAATGTAGTAAATGCTTTTCCAGGATATCATTGATATTTAATTTACGTAAGAGATTATTGCAAAAACTGTGATTTTAGCCCTTTTCTCCATACATATCTTTTAATACCTTTGCAATCAGAGTAGACCCAGTCAGATGGTTACTGTTAGAGCCATCTGATCAGGGTCTGCTGATTTGTGCTTTGGAAATAATATACAATAAACCCTCTCTATAACGGCCACTAAACTACATCAAGTATTTTGTGTTAAAGGCAGGTGGCTGCTTAAAGCAAGGTGAAAGTAAAACAGAACGCTCCTATAGGAGCGTTCTGTTTTACTTTCACCTTGCTTTAAGCAGTCACCTGCCCTAAATACCAACTAATTAACACAATTTAGTGGCTGTCATAGAGAGGTTTTACTGTAGATCTGATTCTACAGTTTCTGCCATGGCTAAACATTCCAGTGTTGATTTGTCAAAATAATAAGTCATCTAAATAATGATCATGATATTATTTCTTGCATGAATATTCATGAACTAAAGGGTTAACCCTTTATCTGTTCTATATTTATTATGATTTTCAATACCTACTGAATATTTATGGACAAAATACCGGTAGTTATAATGAAATGATGTACAGTGAACCATTGTAGCCATTATAGAAACTAAAGAAACAAATGTATCAAATTCCATTGCAAACAGAGCAGACCCTGATCTACAGGAGCTGTCTGACCTGGGTCTACTCTGTTTGCAAATGCATGAAAATGCGTATATATGAAGGAAAGGGTTAAGCATTGGCAGGGATATATGTATATGCAATGCCATAATGACTATTCTCATAAAGGTGCTTACCGTATTGTCTTATTTAAACGCTACTAGGAAGTTTCATTTTTTAAAACAAGATTCTTGCATTTTGTATGCAGGTGGTTGCTTAATGCAGAATGAAAGCAATACAGAAAGCTCCCTGGTTAACCCTTCTCTTGCTGAATTTTAAAATACATTTCTCCTTCTTTACCCATGCCCTGTTGTATAATTACATATATCTTCACTGTGTACAAGTATTTCGCTGTGCAGTCACTGCTGTGGAGTGCACTGGTTGCACAATCAACTTGTAAATAGTGCAGACCTTGATGAGACAGCTCCTGCAGGAGACTGGGTCTTCACTATTTACAGGTAGGTATATTGACGTGAATAGCAAGCGAAGGGTTAATATTTATCCAAGAATTCTTCACCTTATAGACCGAATCAATAATCTGGAACTTGGAAGGGGGATTTTTTTTCACTTTTGGGAAAAAAACATTATTAGGTCTATAAATTTCCTTAAGCAAATAGAGTATACCCTGATCAGACAACTTCTACAGGAACCATCTCATCTGGGTATACTCTGTTTGCAATTGTATGGAAATGTGTTTATATGAAGGAAAGGGTTAAGCTGCCACCTGTATTTTGAAAAATCTATATATTTTTTTATTTAATTGTTATTATATAGGGTTTTTGCTCTTTTATTGATCAACTGTTTCTCCCCAGAATTAAGGGGGCATTTATTAGAGTGGGTTGTTTATTTGGGAGATACGGTATATAATTCTTGTATTTACCAATACTGTCTGTTCATCCATTTGTTGTTTGCAGTTTTGTTTTGTCTCCATAATGCTCATATCCACTTTGATTTTCAAATAATTTCTCAGGTATGTTTACCATAACCTGACACTTGTTGCCCATGTGACCTAGAACATAGCAGAGGTTAACCTTTAGAGGTTTCCTTTTGTTTGCCTTGCGTCTTTGTGCTTGTGGTTTGTTCATGTTGTGGAACGTTTGTCCCTGTTTCTTGTGTGTCTTTTGGTGTTTTCTGTGTTCATTTCGTATGTGTGTGTGCGTGTGCGTTTGGGTGTGTGGTTGTGTGTGTGTGTGTGTCATGCTGTCTATCGGTGTTTTGGTGGTGGTTGCGTCTTGCATGTGGCTTTGCCTGCTTGACTTTACTACTTTTCCATTTATACTGTGGGACACGAGTCACTAATGTCCATTGTAAACAGTGTCCTAGAGGAGCCCTCTCATCAGGGTCTGCACCGTTTGTCATATTGCACTTTTTTAAAAAAAAAAAGCCCTAAATATTCAACATAAGCTATACCTGTTTGAATTTTGGAATAATTTATTTGAAAATTCAGCATTGTAATGGTTAATATCAATATTAATTCTATTTTGTTTTTGCCCCATAATGCTACATGTACAATTCTTGGACCCAATTGTTAACCACAATTGTTATATGCACATGGCCAAGGCCAATATTATCAAGGTCAAGGTCTTGGCATGGACTGATACCAAATTTACCGGTAATGCAATTTCTTTTATGCTTCAATAATTTGATAGAGTTTGAAAAACATCTCACAATTCTAATTGCGATTATGCTTTGTCCTCTTTTCAAGTTCATTTTTACAATTTTTAACAACTACATGAAAGTGTGCCAGGCCTATGACCTTGGCAGGCACATGACCTTGGCAGTTACCTTCCAGGTCAAGGTCATGACAGGCATTTTGTACTATAAAGCAAATTCCAAGAGCATTGCTCTTATAGGGCAGCTGATTTATGGTCTACACTGTTTGCCAATAGCCTAGTTTTCTTTTAGTCCTATGAAGTAATGTAATAGTACAATGAGGTCAGTCAAAAGGAGGTTGTAAGTATGTGATAAGTAGATGATGTCATAAGTTGTCAATTCTCATATAGGCTTAATATTATTTTCCGGAACTCATTACATAGAAGTAGATATGAAATGACATTGAGTGGTTTATCGTTTTTATCCCATGACACAAACAGAAGGAAATAGCAGAAAATATTATTTGCATATATTAACCCTTCACCTTGTAAATATTAATGTAAGAAATAATTACTATATTACTATTAATTAACTGATTTTTATAATAGCAGGGAGGAACATGTTTGGCTTGGAATGTAGAATCATATCTGTATATTTTCTAAGCAAACAAAGACCCTGGGCAGACAGCCTCTACAGGAGTCATCATTGGGTCTACTCTCTTTGCAAAACCGTTAAAATGTGTATCTTTGAGATAAGAGGTTAACCCTTTCCTTCATATAAACGCTTTTTTCACCCATTTGCAAACAGAGTAAACCCAGATCAGACGGAGCCATCTGATAAGGGTCTGCGCTGTTTGCTAATGGAATTCGATAGATCTGTTTCTTTACTTTCTAAAATGGCTACATTGATGGACTATTTTATCCATGAATATTCAGTATATATTGAAATTTGGAATAAACATTGAACAGGGAAAGGGTTAATCTAGGTCAGTATAATGAAATACCAACCTGCTATACATACGACATAACGAATATGAACTTGAATACAAGCAATGTCATGTGATACGTATATGTTGTGATGTTAACATTTTACATCCTAGATACACCATTTAACCCTTTCCTCCATAAATACGCCTTTCTACGCCGCTGTAAAAGTCACTTTATGAAACCATTGTGATCCAATGGAGCAAATGCTCTATTTATCACAGTGGTTTCTAAACTACACAATTCTAAAATGTTCCTTTTCTCTAGTAAATGCTCCTTTTCAGTAGATTTATTCAAAAAGGTTGGGTCTAAAATAGCCTTTGAAGGAATGGGTTAAGACCTCTGCAAATAGTAGATCCAGATCAGACAACTCATGCAGGAGTCATCTGCACACAGTCTTCTCTGAGTGCATATGAAAGTTATAGAACTCATTCTACTGGCCCAAATTTTCCTTTGTTAATGTGATGTTACAAAAAAACAATCGAGGAATTGGATACTCCTCAGAATCAACTGTTTAAATGCTTAACCTGCTGAATATATACACTTTGATCTGGGTCTACACTGTTTGCAAAGTTCTTATATACTTGGTTCCCGTACTTTTAGGTTTATTCTCTGCACACTGTTCCAATGCCATGACCATTTCTGTATGTCATTTCTAATGGCATATATGAGTATGTACTGTGTTCTTGTCATATGCACAGCACATATCAAGGGCTCTTTGCAAAACTAGTGTACTACCTTTAACTATCTTGCTTGGTGAATGCATGACAACCTTTGCTAACAGTGTGGATCCAGATTAGATGCCAAGTTTATTGGCATCTGACCTGGAACTTAACATTTAACCTTTACATGTATGTGCAAGCTTCTGCCTGCTTCCATTTTTTATTATGATAAAACAGTCCAAAATGATGCAAACTCCAGTTTCTGGATCCAAACTGTTTGCAAAAATAATTACAATTGTTTTTTAGGTTTTGCAAAGGGCCTTCAATGTTTTCATTGCATTCAACGTTGTAAGTTGAAAAGTATGGCTGAAATTAACAGTAATTCTAAACAATACTCACAAGATTGATTTATATACATTTGTACTATGATAATCAGAATAAACATGGGCTGCAAAGCATTTTGAAATTTTATTTTCATTTTGGCAGATACATGTGAGATACGATTTGTACTGGTACTATGTTTCCTTTACACTAAACCCCTGTAAATCGGAATTATAGTAGAGAGGAATTAAGAAACTTTTAAGCTGATGGCTGCTTAATGCAGGGCGACCGTCATGGAGAAAGCTCCTAGTGGAGCTTTCTCCATGACTTCATCCTGCATTAAGCTGCCACCTGTCTCCAAGACTGATATTTATACTAAATTTATCTTCCAGTTTTAGAGAGGTTTTACTGTACTTGTGAACTGAAAATTGGGTTCCACACATTGGGGTTTATTAGCTTTGATTTTGTTAATTATGGTCAATTTAGGAAAGAGTCTGTGAAAATGTACAAGGGAAGGTAAATGAAGCAAAACTATAATTGAGATGTTAATCATGTTTAATAATAAATACAGCTGAAATTAGATATCTTGAACTTCAAGGGATCGTGCAAATTACTTCGAGATAACAGAAGTTTGAGTCATCCGATTTCTGATCAGAAAAAAATTCTAAAGTTCACAGCTTAATGCAGGTCTAAAGTAATGCTTAAAGCTGCTGTAGGAGCTTTCATCGGTATCATTACTTTTGGCCTGCATAAGCTGTCACGCTTTTCTAGTTAAGCCTAGTAATACATTTTAGAACACTTCTGTATTGTAAAGTGTAGAAGAACCAAATGTTTACTTCGAGTTATTATCCCAAATTTCGAGTTATCCAGTTTGAGATATCGAAGTTCAACTGCATAAGGGATTGTCACCTTTCCAGGTAATCATTTGTCATAAAAACTGGTTAAATTCAACATTGATATCAGATATACCAGGCACCATGATACTTATTTTTGGCTCATCAGAGCACGGAGTGCTTTGCTCATCTATTCTTGTCCAATGTTGAGCCATATTTAGTTTGCCTACACTACAGCATACACACTATTCAAGTATTATTACTAAACTTGGTAAATGGAAAAGTAGTAAAGTCAAGCAGGCAAAGCCACATGCAAGACGCAACCACCACCAAAACACCGATAGACAGCATGACACACACACACACAACCACACACCCAAACGCACACACACACACACGAAATGAACACAGAAAACACCAAAAGACACACAAGAACCAGGGACAAACGTTCCACAACATGAACAAACCACAAGCACAAAGACGCAAGGCAAACAAAAGGAAGGGTGACAAAGAGAGTACCGCCTTGGCACGGTCAGCAGCAAAAACACCACTGGGGGTTTAAACCGGTTTACGGACGTCCAAGTCATGTATTTGGCCAGTGTCGGTAAACCCTCTCCTTCATATCAATGTCTTTCCACGCATCTGCAAACAACGTTGACCCAGATCAGAATGCTCATATAGGAGCCGTCTGATCAGGATCTACTCTATTTGCTATTGTAATTCTTTAGTTTCTAAAATAGCTACATTGTTCCACCTTCCGTATACCTTTTTCGTCCATGAATAATCTGTATTGAAATTTGGAATAAATACAGAACAGGGAAAGGATTAAGTTCAATCATTGGTTTAATCCAAGCAATGGTTTTGGAGAAAATGGCCTTGAATGATCAAAAATACAATCTCTTACTGCTTTATCTCATATGGCACAAAGTGCCAATTTGAACTACAGTAAAACCTCTCTATTACGGCCACTAAATTACAAGATTCAAGATTCAAAACACTTTATTAGTAACGTAAACATTGACATGTTTCTTGTTACATGGTAGAAATAATTGTATAAGAAAATGTATATGTGACAGCAATATAATCTAAATCTTACAAATATACCTGCAAATATAAAGTATAATCAAAGAGAAATATATTTCTAGATCTTAATGATTTCCGACAATTTTTGAGGCTGGACATACTATATAATTATATGATGGAGGAATAGTATGCATTAAATGTATCAACATCAAAAGCCAGAGAGGTGGAAGAAAAGAAGAGACAGAAAAGAAAAAAAAGAATGAAAGCGAAAGAAAGAAAGATAGAAAGAAATAAAGAACAACAGAATGAAAGGAAGAAAGAGAGTGAAAACATCTCTGTGGTATGGTTATGCACGAAACAATTTGAAACATGCTACGGATGTTGCAAAATTATTCAATAACTTGACAGATGAAATAACTTATTACATGTTTTGATGTTTTTGTTTTGCATAACACGTACAGTGTAAGGTATGTAATGATGAATCTACTGTACATTATTCCTGTTAACAACATGTTGGCGAATCATAAAAGCTTCAACGCATTTCCAAACACTTGGCCCATTTATATAGTATTTCTTTATATACTTTGTACGGAGATCATTATATGCGCTACATGTAAGGGTAAACTGATATTCATCTTCTATACAATTACACATAGTACAATATCTTTCATTACGGTTTATTCTATTAGTTCCATATCTACCAGTTTCTACTCTTAACTGGTGTGATGAAAGTCTTAATTTAGTAAATGGTATTCGGAATCTAGCCGATATTTTGTCAAGATATGGCTCAAATCCAACAGCAGTTTTAAAATGTTTAACCCATTCCCGAATATATAGACGCCTTTTGACGCTTCTATAAAAGACACTTTATGAAACCATTGTGATAAATAGAGCATTTGCTCCACAGGAGCAAATGCTCTATTTATCACAATGGTTTCAGAACTACACAATTCTGAAAATTTCCTTTTCTTTAGTTAATGCTCCTTTTTGGTAGAATTAATCAAAGTGGTTGGATCTAAAAATAGACTAAGTGGGAATGGGTTAAATAAGTATAAAGAACTGTTACTTATTGACGTAAACCATAATTGAGTAAATTGGCTTAGCAACCTTAAAGTTTGTTAAAAAATAACATGAAAACATTTCAAGTCTACCCCTTCAGGGTTATTCCAGACATAGGCAAACCCTGTATCGTTTAGCAATGCTCTGACTTTCGATGCCCAGTTGTGTTTTCCTATTTGCATATCAGCTAAAAGAGCCTGATATGCATAATTAACAATAATATTATCGTAAGACAAAATGTTAGCCCAATATTTTATCCGCGTGTATCTACATATATTGTGGATAACGACCAAGCTCTCCGTATATTGCCATATTGCTCGTTGATTGCTTATCATGCAGTAGAGATTTACAAAACTTTAAATGAACACGTTTTATTTCTTTATTTTTTACTAAAACCCCAAATTTCACTGTAGTTTAATATCGAGGACACGAATGCATCGAATAGCTGACACTGAGTACTAGCTTTCAGTGGAAATTTTCGTATATTCACTAGTAGTGCATTTAGAGCTCGAAGTCCCATGCCAGCCAACATCAAGTATTTTGTGTTAAAGGCCGTAATAAACACAATTTAGTGGCCGTTATAGAGAGGTTTTATGAGGAATTATGTTCACATTGGTGTGTTGTCGATACATTCTTTAATCCATCCCCTCATATTGACGCCTCTGTAAAAGTCATATTTTTAAACCATTGTGATAAATAGAGCATTTGCTTCATGGTAGCAACTCCTCTATTTATCACAATGGTTTAAAAACTACACATTTTTTCCTTTTCACTAGTAAATGCTCCTTTTTGGTAGATTTATTCAAAGAGGTTGAGTCTAAAAATAGTCTTTGAGAGAATGGGTTTAAAACATTTGCTAAAACCCTGAAATTCTGGAATTTCAATGACTATGTATTAAAATCAAAATTATTTTAAAGAAAAAAATCTTTGAATGACATCTTCCCCAAAACCTGTGAGAACAGATTTTGACCAAGTTTCATGGGATTGATCCTTAGTTGATAGTGTTTCAAAATTATACAAATTATTCAAATCTACTTAATTTACTTAAGTAGACATAGGGAGCACAATAAAAAAGATTTTAAACAACAATTTCCTTGAATTGCATGTCCACCTAAACCGCTGAATATATATTTACCAAAATGCACAGAAATGCTCTGTATGGGAATTCTCTACCAAAGATGGATCAGTTTCATAAGTAGGCCACTTAACCCTTTCCCATATGTAAGCGCATTTTGACGCATCTGCAAACAGAGTAGACCCAGATCAGACGGCTCCTATTGGAGCCGTCTGATCAGGGTCTGCTCTGTTTGCTTATGTTGTAATATAGATATGATTATACAGCTTCTTCCTGAGCCAAAGTGTCATGTGTTTATAAGCCATTATAAAAATAATCTTATTAATATTTATGACGTCATTATTTCCTATATGAATATTAATCAGGGACAGGGTTAAGCTTAAAATGATTTTAAAGGGTGTCTTCCTTAACCCTTTCCTTCATATAAACGTGTTTTGACCTATAAGAGCCGTCTGATCAGGGTCTACTCTGTTTGCTAATTGATTTGGAAAGATATACTTATTTACTTTCTAAAATGGCTGCAATGTTCCACCTTCCATATTTCATTATAATTACTTTGTTCATGAACCTTCAGTAGGTATTAGAATTTGAAATAAGATAGAAAAGGAAAAGGCTTAAACGACATCATGGCCTAAACTGTATTAATAACGGGAACCGAAATCACATCCACAACATGTACCTCATCATTGGAGAAAATCTAAGAAAATCCAAATGAGTAAAATATGTAAATGTAATGTACAGTTCGTAATCCAAATTGTAATGGAATTGCTGGACATCTCACGTAACGCAATTTCTAATCTATGTACAAAAATATTTTGGTGGATTTACATTCAATAACACGATATCCTCGTTCTTAAGAGGCCATTCATTTATTGAACATGGGAGTCTTAAAAAGAAGGTGGCCGCTTAATGCAGGGCAAACATAATACAGAAAGCTCCTATAGGAGCTTTATTTATTACCGTTGACATGCATTAAGCTACCACGTGCCTTACAGATCCATAATTAGTCCTCTTTTCGATGACCGTTTAAGATCTAAGAACTTCATAGAGTACAAAATAGATACAGTAAAGGTTTGCTGTTACGATCACTCAAAGTGAGTCATTTTGGATGTTTGAAACAGGTGGTAGCTTAATATAGAACAAAAGTCATACATATAGCTCTATAACGAACTGCGTTAAGCAACCACCTGATTTTTACAGTAGCATGTGTTAATAAATCACGTGGTCTCTTTAGTGAGACTCTTCGAGTAAAGTCTTTTTAACAAGACCACTCAAAAGAAGTGTAATTCTGGATTCTTAACCCATTCCCTCATGGGTGTTATTAGACCCAACCTCTTTGAATAAATCTACCGAAAAGGAGCATTTACTAGAGGAAAGGAAAAAATAAGAATTGTGTAGTGATGAAACCAATGTGATAAATAGAGCATTTGCTCCACCGGAGCAAATGTTCTATTTATCACAATGGTTTCAAAAATGGCTTTTACAGAGGTGTCAAAAGGCGTCAATATGAAGGATTGGATTAAAACACATCGTAGCTTAATACAGGACAAAGGGGAATAGCAATTGTGTCCAACATTAAGCAGCCACCTGCTTTTATAAACAGTCTCTTATGTTAATATATACAATGTGGTCATTTCAGATTGACTCTACCAGTAAGGTCTTGCTAATACAATCACTGACAAGAAGTATAATTCTGGGGTTTTAAAACAGGTTGTAGCTTAATGCAGGATCAAAGTGATAGAGAATGCTGCTATAGGATCTTTCTGTATCACATGTGTCCCCCATTAAGCCACCACCCTGCTTTTACAATAGTGTATATTAATAAATAATGTGGACATTAGCGAGACTCTAATGTGTATATTATGAGAAAACGTGTGAATCATCAACCGAAGAGTGATCTTCTTGAAATTTGATTAACATTGTGATATTCTATTTTAAACAGCAAGTTGTTTATTACTTTTAACCCATTCCCTCATAGTGTCGCCTCTGTAAAAGCTACATTCTGAAACCATTGTGATAAATAGAGCATTTGCTCCATAGGAGAAAATGCTCTATTTATCACACTGGTTTTAAAAACTACACAGTTCTAAAACTTCCCTTTTCTCTAGTAAAATGCTCATTTTCAGTAGATTTATTTAAAGAGTTGGATCTTAAAATAACATATCAGGCAATGTGTTAATCTAAGAATAAAAATTTAAAGCACATTTATATTAAATTTGCTGTTTTACGGATGAACCTTTAAAATAGTCGATGAACAAAAGAATTATCGGTCGTTTCAGAATCTATAGAATCAGGTCTATATTTTACAATCAAACAGTGCAGACCCTGATCAGACAACTGCTACATGACGAGCCCTGCTTCATTTGCTCGTGGTCTATTTATTTGAAAATACATCAAGGTGCGTATCTATAAGGTGAACCATTCAAATATAGTCCACCTTTTGGCACACACGAGCACATAGCACCCAATGGGAGCTACATTTTTTGTAGTACTGTGTCCGTCGTCATCCGTCGTTGATCGTCCGTCGTCAATAATAATTATATACAACATAACCAATCAGTTCGCCCATTCCCTGTTCAATATTCATGTAAGAAACAATGACATCAAGAATATTTATTAGCTGATATTTTATAATGTAAACCTTTCAAGGAAATGTTTTACAAACTTAACAAAAGCTGTATAAACAGATCTATAATAATTTCATAAGCAAACAGAGCAGACCCTGACCACATGGCTCCTATAGGAACCGTCTGATCTGGGTCTACTGTTTGGAAATGCGCAAAAAGTCGTTTATACGAGGCGCAATGTTAATAAACTCCGGTGTCTTGGTACAGGACGAAAGTAATTTACAGAAAATATTCATGACGTCATTATTTCCAACATGGATTTTCTTTTTGGTCATCGCATTAGAGACGTTTACTGTATTTAGTAAACTGAACTATCACTTCAGCAGGGCTATATGTGTTTTGTCACACTTGTATATACAGTCGGTCCGATACCGCCCCCTGTCTGATAACCTTTAGTTAGCTCTCACATTTGACGACCTTTTATCAGGATTGTTCAAGTCCTTGCAATGTCTTTACAAATATTGATGCCAGCGGCGGAAAATATTCTACTCAACTCTTTCCCTGTTAAATAAATAATGACATAATGAATATTTATTAGCTGAGTTTTATAATGGCATATGTACGCATGGAGTTTGGGTATTGGTAGAAACTGTAGTCAGATTGATTATATTTTGATCAACAAACAGAGCAGACCCTGATAAGACTGTTCCTATAGGATCGGTCTGATCTGGGTCTACACTGTCTTGCAAATGCTTGAAAACGCGTTTATATGAGATAAAGGGTTAAATAGCTTTTTCAGAAAATGTGTTCCTATGATACTGCAAGTTGGATGTTAATGTAATAAAGCAAATTAATTGTTGGAGTTTTTCCAAACTTGTAAAACAAATAATCATCACCAAGGGATGGGTTAAATATCTTTTACACGGCTTTAAGGGACTTTTCCAATGTTTTCTTCTCTAATATTACTGATTGGATATCAATTTAATACAACAGAATGCTCTTTCGGTGCATTTTCTACTAAAATTCACTTAAGTTGCTGTAACTCGTTAAGGCATTTAGTGCTTTGGGGCATCGCTCATTTTCTTTATATATGATTACAGCTTTGCAAATTTTCTCTTAACACTTGTACCGCTGCGAAAATAATCATGTCTACTCAAATTTGGACGGGGTACAAATTTTACTACTTTTGATTCCATCAAGCTTTTGTGAAAGTATTGACCGGGTGTCAAACAGTTATGAGACTGATGAGACACCGAGTTACTCGGCGTCTCGTCTGGATCCAAACTGTCTGTAAGTGCGAGTCAGATCGTAATTAGTTTGATAAAGTGTGTTTACACACACGTCGGATTTCATGACAGTTTTGCCAAAATGTTCCATTGCAGAACGCCTACGAAAAGTGTTCAGCCAGTAGTGATTTGTCGAAAAGGTCTCAAGGGACACGTCTAGTGATCCCCCGTGGATATTATGGATTTGTCAAATGTCTCTGAAACCTGGCTAGATAGGAAAATACTGGTATTTGTTTTCGAAATGTTCCTTTGGTGACCTTATATCTAAATCGTTCAAGCATTTTAACGCTTGTCCCTCCAGTCGCGATTCGCATTTACAATCTCACTGGACCCAAATGAGACGTCGAGTCATTGGGAGCCCCATCAGGATCCAAGCTGTTGGACACTTGGACAATAGTTTCTAAAATGCTTGATTAAATCGAAAATAGTCAAAATTGCGCCAGCTCAAAATTATAGCAGGCATATTTTACAGCAGGCTAATTTATTCGTTCGCTGCCATCGGCGAATCCGTGATTATCATTGCAAACAGTTTTGATCCAGAGAAGACGCCGAGTAACTCGGCGTCTCCTCAGGATCCAAACTGTTTGCTGCTGATTGTGTATTTGTAAAAAAAAGCGAAGAAGATGCCATTTCGAAACCTGGAACAGACGATAATTTTAGCGGATGCAATATACAGCTGAACTTCGATATCTCGAACTCGGATAACTCGAACTTCGAGATAACTCGAACTAAAAGTTAGACCTTTCCACAATTTACAATACAGAATTGTTCTTAAATGTATCGCTACACATATCTACAAACCCATGTTACAGCTTAATGCAAGGTCTACAGGAGCATTCAGCAATGAGCATTAATTTAGACCTGCATTAAGCTGTGAACATGAGATATTGGTCAGATTGTAAATCGGATTACTCGAACCTCTTTTATCTCGTACTAATTTGTATGGTCCCTTGAAGTTCGAGATATTGAAGTTCAACACTATTTGGCGCAGAAAGAATAAAGCGTTACCGAATAACCACTAGGGCTACGGGTTGCTGATAATGGCTTTAATGAGAAGTCTTTGCCATTATTCCTTATATGAGTATGTATTATGTACAAGGTTATGTGTAACCAAAATAAGCATGATTTTGATTTTTGTATACTTCTTGAGAAATTGGACTTTGAGAATTGTAGCAAACAACACGCAGAGTTTTAGCATGCAAAAAATGGCCTTTGGATGCACAGTTACACAGCATCCCCCTGTGGATCAAATGAAAGCACACGTGGCATTTATATAGGTCATGATATGAACGATATGACTGAGCCAATGTTATGATAGAAGC
The DNA here is from genome assembly GCA_963576725.1 of Azorinus chamasolen. Taxonomy (NCBI): domain Eukaryota; kingdom Metazoa; phylum Mollusca; class Bivalvia; order Cardiida; family Solecurtidae; genus Azorinus; species Azorinus chamasolen. The sequence continues at coordinate 98,089,832 of OY755238.1, read as the reverse complement.
GTTCTATTTTCAAATCAATATAAATTTCGAGAAGATTACAGTATCATATTGTTTTAGATATATTTGGTATATTATATAAATATTCCCAGTTAGCAATCAATTTCTTCCAAGGCACACAGTAATCGAATTCTGGCATTTGGGTATTCTTTTTCTTTCAGAGTTTTGTTTTATGAATTTTCCCCAAACTCCAAACATCATCTAGTTTTATGAACATATTAGTTGTGATAAATCTATATTATAAGGACAGGCATCAGGATTTGATGTTGCAAAACTACTCAATAATGTACCTTTACGAAACACGTAGGCATTCTAAATTATTCCTGCTACTACGAGAAGTCCGGTTATAAAACGTAAGGCTTTATAAGTACCTTATTTCTTCAGACACCCACTCTACCCTCTCACGGGTTTGTAAAGCTGATTAGACCAAGTTTGCGCTGTTTTGATAGCTTTGAATTAGACTGACATGATTGCTATTTCAGGACCAATTTGATCTGGGCGTCAACTGTTTGCCAAAGTTTGTCTCTTCAAAACAGTTGACACATTTATTCCCGTATTATGTAAGGAAATTCCGTCGTGATCTCACATTGGAACCCATCTATTCTCCATGTAGAGGGGGCACACCAAACAAAACATTTGCTGAAATAAGCTATTGGCATTGATGGGTTCAGCAAACAGTGCAGACACTGATCTGGGTCTGCAATGTTTCGCCTTTGTCTTTTTAAGGGACGCTGGGTACTAATGCCTTATGGTATGTGCACAATAAATTCCTGCCCAGTACAATTATTAACAAGAGTGCCGTGTACGGTACATGATACGCCCACTGGGGATTTTTTTTTCAAAACACTGCATTAAAATTACCTTACTTTAAATAGCCCCCAGTTTCTCTGATTCAATATGCCTTATAAGTGTTGACATTTTCTAATGTGTGCTTCAGATCGATCTCCATACTAGGGTGATATGTAAAAAATTGAAGTGAATATCTTATTAAATAAAAAAGGTTACGACAATCCTCATATTTGCAGATTTTCGTAAAGTGCAAGGGGCATACCTCTGTAAGGACAAACTGAATGAATCTCAAAATCAGTCAGTGTCAGATTCTGTTACATAAAATATCTGTGTGAAGTTTCATTAATATCCCTTTAATAGTTTTTCCAGAAAACAACAGACAAACCAAAAGTAAAAGTTGACCGACGAACAAAGCAACGAGCGCCCAAAGTTCAAGGGCCATAACTTTAAAAATAAAATGACATTTTAAAAAAACCCGCAACATATGTGAAAATCCCGCAACATATGTGAAAATTCATATTAAGGTAATACCGTATTAAACACTTGAAGTAATTGTCATTTAAATGAAAATAGTTACGACCATCTTCATATTTGCATTATTTTTTTAAGTGCAAGGACCATAACTCAGATCTTGATGCATTAAAGATTTGTGTGATGTTTCATTAATATCCGTCAAACAGTTTCCGAGAAAACGGCGGACAAACAAAATGTTGACGGACGAACGGATGAACAGACGAGCAGACAGACGAACAGATGGACAGACAGGGCCACGTCAATATACTACCGCCTTTATCAGGTGGTTGTATAAAAACCAAAACACAGTTCCGTAAGTATTTATGACACTATTATTTCTTATTTTAAAATGAATATTCATGGAGTAAAGGGTTAAAACATATTATTATTCACAAGTTGTTCGCTTAGGAGAGGGTTTAATGCGTTTTATATAGCCATATCTGATAATATCAAAGCATTTGTTGTTCTTGAAGTTTTATCTAATCTTAATACATTGTAGCTGATCTTTATTTTGTGTGACTCAATAAAGCTGCTTTCGCGGAACAGGACATTTCCCTACGGGTACAATTTGGTATGCAAGTCTCATGCAATGAAATATCCAACTTTAGTTTATGACAGAACATTAACTGAAATACTTGTATACGTTCTTGTAAAGTCGGTTCAAACATGACAGATTATTGCCTGAGCAAAAGTTTTTCCAGTAAAACACAAACTAAGTCAAATAAGTGTGTAAAGGTAGATAAAACACATAAAGTTCAATTTTTTACTACCTATTAACATAAAATACAATCCTTGACCAAAGGTCATACTGTTTAATATACCGTTGGTGCTTTCAAATTATTCATTATATTTAATATCTTTATTACGTAATCTTTCAAATCTTTTAAAATATGCATTAAACAATTATAACATTAAAATCAACAGTTTTCTTCAAATTTAAAGTTGGACTTATGACAGCACATATGACCTATCCAGGACTATCATGACCCTTTTGTGAAGTTTTTATGGGTTGTTTCTATATGTTTAAAGCCGACATAGTATTTGGTAAACATTTTATAATTAGCAACAGATAAAGGTGCGCACTCAACTGTTAAAATCGTCCTTTCTCCACCAAACCATATGTTGTGAAATAAAGAAGTTATTATTGAAAATGGTTTATTTTACGCATCTTATCTGGGTCCTGTTTATATAATCTTATCTAGACCTCTGTTATATAATCTTATCCAGACTTCTGTTTATATAATCTTATCTAGACCCCTGTTATATAATCTTATCTGGGCCTCTGTTTATATAATCTTATCCAGACCTCTGTTTATATAATCTTATCTAGACCTCTGTTATATAATCTTATCTGGGCCCTGTTTATATAATCCTATCTAGACTTCTGTTTATATAATCCTATCTAGACTTCTGTTTATATAATCTTATCTAGACCTCTGTTTATATAATCTTATCTAGACCTCTGTTTATATAATTTTATCTAGACCTCTGTTTATATAATCTTATCTAGACATCTGTTTATATAATCTTATCTAGACCTCTGTTTATATAATCTTATCTAGACCTCTGTTTATATAATCTTATCTAGACCTCTGTTTATATAATCTTATCTGGACCCTGTTTATATAATCTTATCTAGACCTCTGTTTATATAATCTTATCTGGACCTCTGTTATATAATCTTATCTAGACCTCTGTTTATATAATCTTATCCAGACGTCTGTTATATAATCTTATCTAGACCTCTGTTTATATAATCCTATCTAGACCTCTGTTTATATAATCTTATCTGGACCCTGTTTATATAATCTTATCTAGACCTCTGTTTATATAATCTTATCTGGACCTCAGTTTATATAATCTTATCTAGACCTCTGTTATATAATCTTATCCAGACCTCTGTTATATAATCTTATCCAGACCTCTGTTATATAATCTTATCTAGACCCCTGTTATATAATCTTATCCAGACCTCTGTTATATAATCTTATCCAGACCTCTGTTATATAATCTTATCTAGACCTCTGTTTATATAATCTTATCCAGACCTCTGTTATATAATCTTATCTAGACCTCTGTTATATAATCTTATCCAGACCTCTGTTATATAATCTTATCTAGACTTCTGTTTAAATAATCTTATCTAGACTTCTGTTATATAATCTTATCCAGACCTCTGTTATATAATCTTATCTAGACTTCTGTTTATATAATCTTATCCAGACCTCTGTTTATATAATCTTATCTAGACCTCTGTTATATAATCTTATCTAGACTTCTGTTTATATAATCTTATCTAGACTTCTGTTATATAATCTTATCCAGACCTCTGTTATATAATCTTATCTAGACTTCTGTTTATATAATCTTATCTAGACCTCTGTTTATATAATCTTATCTAGACCTCTGTTATATAATATTATCTAGACCTCTGTTTATATAATCTTATCTAGACTTCTGTTTATATAATCCTATCTAGACTTCTGTTTATATAATCTTATCTAGACCTCTGTTATATAATCTTATCTAGACTTCTGTTTATATAATCTTATCTAGACTTATGTTATATAATCTTATCCAGACCTCTGTTATATAATCTTATCTAGACTTCTGTTTATATAATCTTATCTAGACCTCTGTTTATATAATCTTATTTAGACCTCTGTTATATAATATTATCTGGACCTCAGTTTATATAATCTTATCTAGACCTCTGTTATCTAATCTTATCTAGACCTCTGTTTATATAATCTTATCTAGACCTCTGTTTATATAATCTTATCTAGACCTCTGTTTATATAATCTTATCTAGACCTCTGTTTATATAATCTTATCTAGACCTCTGTTTATATAATCTTATCTAGACCCCTGTTATATAATCTTATCTAGACCTCTGTTTATATAATCTTATCTAGACCTCTGTTTATATAATCTTATCTAGACTTCTGTTATATAATCTTATCTAGACCTCTGTTATATAATCTTATCCGATGTTCTAACCATTCGTATTTTCATTTACCACTTTAATAGCCATTTTAAAAATGGATTTCGCATACTGCTTTCATATTTAAACCCATTCAGTCCTGGTAATGAATTTTTATTACATTTGCAAACAAAGTTTGGATCCAGATGAATGAGAGGACATGCAATTCAACATCTTATCAGTATTCAAACTGTTCTATAGTCCGGTCATATTTGTTAAAACTTTTGTTTGAAATAATGTAAAACAAGCATGAGGGATTTAGAGCATTTGTTTGTGTATATCCGTAGGTCTTAACTTTTCGCTTGCTATTCACGTCAATATACCTACCTGTAAAAAGTGAAGACCCAGATGAGACAGCTCCTGCAGGAGCTGTCTCATCAGGGTATGCACTATTTACAAATTGATTGTGCAACCAGTGCACCCCACAGCAGTGATTGCACAGCGAAATACTTGTACACAGTGAAGATATATGTAATTATACAACAGGGCATGGGTAAAGATGGGGAAATGTATTTTAAAATTCAGCAAGAGAAGGGTTAACTAGTTTATACGTAACAAAACGCACATGGCCTCATGCACATTTTATTCATATCATTGAATAAGCGTGCCTTTATACACCTTTGCAAGCAGAGGTGACCCAGATCAGATCTAGGACCGAGTCTTCTCTGTTGGCTTATATCATACATATATAGTGATCTACTGTTTGTTATAGCAATAGATTTCCTTGTTAAATATCTTTTAAAAAGAATTGAACTACTTTGATTCCACAAAGTCTTGCATGAATATGTATTGGGTGGATTGTTATAAAGCTATGTTGTTTTATTGTTATGTTTTGGGTAAATGGTAAAGGACCCATTGGTTTAATGCTACGTACATGTATACAGTAAAACCACTCTTAACCAGATATTCAAATTAGAATCAATGTAAATTTGAAAGACAGGTCGCAGCTAAATGCAGGGTTGAAATCATGCAGAAAGCTCATTTGGGAGCTCTCTGTCTGACTTTTACCCTGCATTAACCAGCCTTCGGTCTAAGCATATCTATATTCTTCTTTACTAAACTGCCACTTTAGAGGGCTTCTATGGTATTTAGTAAATGTTAAGGGGAACTTGGTTTAATGTTACGTATTTGGTACATGGATATGAACCACTGGTTTAATGCTAGATATACAACAAAACCTCTCTAAGCCGGATGTTCAAATTTGAATCAATATCAGTCTGTGAGACAGGTAACAGCTTAATGCAGGCTTACAGTCATGCAGAAAGCTCCCAAAGGACCTTTCTGCATGACTTTCACCCTGCATGAGACAGCTACCTGCTGAAAATATCTACATTCTTCTTTACTAAAATTCTGGTTAAGAGGGGCATTGCAGTATTTGGTAAATGCAAACAGTTTGGATCCAGATGAGACGCCGAGTAACTCGGCGTCTCATCAGGATCCAAACTGTTTGTTACTGCGGCGGTTCTACTAAAAAATGAAGAAATATAAACAGTGAAAATTATAGCAGACGATAAATTTTGCAGCCGACGAAAGTTTGCAGGGAACGAGTTAAGGGACAATTGGTTTGATGCTACATATACAGTAAAACCTCTCTAATAATCACCGAACAGAGGACTAATACTGGGTCGTTAAAGCATGTACGGCTAAGTCTTGTTGAAACTACTACGACATTTTTCAAGAAAGCGGTACGATTCTGCATTTTTAAACCAGCTGGTAGTTTAATGCAGGACAAAAGTTATACAGAAAGCTTCTATAGATAGGAGTTTTCTGTATTACTTTTTTCCTGCATTAAGCTGCCACCTGCTCTTACAGACTCCTATGGTAATAAATTATGTGCTCTCATTAGCAGGAATTTACTGTAATAGCTTAATGCAGGAAACCATTATGCAAACATGCGTTTTCTGTATTATTTGAGTCCTGTAGTAAGCAACCACCTGTCTAAAAAGACTACAATATAATTTTATTATTTTAATGGTCGTTATGAAAGAGTTCTACTGTATATAATTAATCCACACACATCCATTTTCCCCTCGTTGGGGTGTACGCTGGCGATCTCATATCTTTCAGACTAATTTCCCCCGTCAAATACAGTAAAACCCCGCTAATGCGACCACCTAAAAGAGATATAATTCTGGGTGGTACAGGCAGGTAGTAGCTTAATGCATGGCACAAGTAATGCAGAAAGCTCGTAGAGGAGCTTTCTGCATTACTTTTGTCCTGCATTAAGCAACCACCTGCTTATAAAGACACCATATTTATTCATTAAGTAGTCGCATTAGAGGGGTTCTACTGTAGTTACTGTGGAACAAAGTGAAGATGCGCTAGTTGGTATTCAGGAGAAACGTTGTACATTTCCCTTGAGATTTCATACACTATTCTGCTTTCACTTGAGATTTGTCTTCAGTTTAAAATATGGACGTAAATGTTATTTCGTTAACTCTTTGCACGCTAAGTAATTTTTCGTCTGCAACAATTGTCGTCTGCTTCAATTCTAAAAATAAACTTTCTCTCATTTCTTTGCAAACATATGGTCAAAGTGACAAACAGTTTGGATATTGATGAGATGCCGCATCTGGCGTCTCATCTGGATCAAAACTGTTTGCATAGGTAATCTCAGTTTCGCCGCTAGCGTGTAAAGAGTTAACCCTTTCGCTGTCAGTGGTAAATTCTTGATTATATATGCAGACAGTTTGGATCCAGATGTGACACAGAGGAACTCTAATTAGTCTAATTAGCCTAATTAGGATGCAAACTGTTTGATGCTGGGAGTATTGTGTTTTGAATTGAAAGTTAAGGAATTTCGAAAATAAAAACATAACGCAGATTACAAATATTGCACACGACAATACGAGACAGTGAAAAAGGTATATGCAAAATTCTATTTTTGTAACGAATGTGAAAAGGCTGTTAGTTTTCAGAGTCAACCTACCTTAAACTTCGGCAATAACATGGTAAATATTGCGTATACCTCAAATGTTGAGCTGGAGACACAAAGCTTTGTAAGTACATTAAATGAACTTGAAGTCTACGCGACTGCATACGTACTATTTAGAGAAGGTATCAATGGCCATAAGGTAGCCTGCTAATGTCATTCGAGGGAAAAAGCGGAACTCTCATTTTCTGTCTAATTACATGTATCGTATCTCCAAGATACATTTACGTACGGTTTATATTACAGTAGTCGCTGTCCAATTTAAAATGATAAATTGGCAGGAATTTCACGTAAGGTATTTTTAGCTGAAAATGGCTGATTCGTTTACGCAAAGTTAATTTATCAACTTCTTGTAAAGCCCGTTGCATAAAGCGCATTGGACCGAGCGAGGATTCAAACTTAGTTATGGCTAATGTGATAAGACGGCAAAGAAAGATACTACTGGTGCCTGGTTTATGTATGGAAGCCAAACAGTACGTAAACACAAGAACATTGCAATAATTTGTTAAATAATTTGTTTTGTATAATGTGTATAACATGCAAGTTCATTTCTGGAACATTCAACATAGTATCTTGAACTTCCAAGTAATATTCTTAACACATTCCTTCATATTAACGCCTTTTGACGTTTCTTTAAAGGTCACATTTTGAAACCATTGTGACAATTATGGCATTTGCTCGTATGGAGCAAATGCTCTATTTATCACAATGTTTTGAAAACTACACGATTATAAAAGTTCCCCCTTTTTCTAGTAAATGCTTCTTTTGGGCAGATGTATGCAAAGAGGTTGGAACTAAAAATAGCCTGTGAGGGAATGTGTCAAAATGCAGAAAATCCAAATTGGAGTTTGAAATTCAAGACAGTGTTGTTGTAGTTGTAAAATTCATAAACACGTAATAATTATGCAGTAGTTACAAAATCACGCCGTTATGAGTGATTTGTACCTTATAACGTAAGCGGGACAAGGCACACTAATTTGCATGCCAATCAGTCCGTTACGAGTGATTTGTACCTTATAATGTAAGCGGGACAAGGCACACTAATTTGCCTGCCAATAAGTCCGTTCCTGACACGTGCGCGGGCTTTAATGCTACCGAATGTGGGTTGCTTTGCACACAGACTTATAGTAGTGGGGAAAATGTTGTCTCATTTTAAATAAAGATATTTATTCATATTTTTGACACATTTGATGCAAATAAAGTGAACCCATCAACATTTTATAATATTAAATATATTGAAATAAATAGCAACTGAATGTCCATCAGTATCAGATCATAGTTGAAAACAGAATGTTACTGCCGTGAATTAGAGGTGATTATCTCAAAGTAGGTTGAAAGTGATCATTATGACACTAACATTTTGACTTATATAGGCGAATTTTGACATCTATACGAACAAATTAGACCCAGATTAGACAGCTGCTTCAGGGGCTGTCTAATCTGGGTCTGTATTGTTTGCTCATGGAATAGTATAGATTTGACTATGCAGTTTCTGTCACAGCCACACTTTAATTATCAATGTGTAATTATTATTATTCAGTCCATGAATATTCATACATTTGTTAAATAATCTCTAAAACTCCGTACTTAATAAATACGCCTTTCTATGCCTTTGCAAACAGAGTAGACGCAGCTCCGACGACTCCTGTAGGAACCGGTATATCACAGTTTGATATGTTTGTTTCGATATGATAAAGATATAATTCTACAGTGTCTGCCTTGACCAACATATCCTCTGCCCATTGGCTAGTATAACAAGTAATCTTGCTAATATTTACCATCCCATGATTCCTTACATGAATATTCCTGGAGCAAAGGATTAAGTTAATATTCATTGGGTGAATGCATTTTAAAAGCAGCTCAATGTGTATAATTTTGTAAAAATGATAACTTTTAGCAAGCATGATACGAGAGTTACTGATAAATAACACCCAATGCGTAATAATTAATGCCAAACATGTCTATTGAATGCGGGAAACGAGTGCACTGTCATTTGCAAACAGTGTAGACCCAGATCAGAGGGTTCCTAGAGGAGCCCCTGATCAGCGTCTATACTGTTTGTCATTCAAAATCTTCTCGCAATGTTTACCCTTTCATACCGCATGGATTCTACCAATAAACAATGATGGACTATTCTACTCTGAACATTCAGCGTTGAAAGGGTTAAAGAAAATATGTATTACAAACTTAACTTTTATTTAGAATACAATAGATCCTGTCTTAAGCGGCCTAGAAAAAGAAAGCTTATTGTTGGCCTGTAAGGCAGGTGGTAGCTTAATGCAGGTAGGAGCTTTCTGTATTACTTTTGTCCTGCATTAAGCAACCACCTGTTTTTAAGACTCCTATATTCGATAAATGAATGACCGCTTGAAACAGGTTCTATTGCATGCTGTTCTAGCTTTAAATGAAAAAACTTGACAAAGAAGACGGATATTTATTTTATAACGCTTCTGAAAAGATAGACACTTTGATACCGATTTGAACCAGATGAAGGTGCGCATCTACATGTAGGTAGGATGGATTTCCATGCCCTAATCCCCGATTATTCTTCTCAATTGTCCCCGTCCCGTTTGATTACGCTAATGTAGTGAATGACCTGACGATCACCGATAGTTATGTAAGG